>OY855910.1:2944925-3579925 GCA_963693305.1 Meandrina meandrites | reverse complement strand
CCACAAAATTTACCATTTAGCGTTACAAAACGGTCCAAAATTGCTTGCCACTAAAACTGGTCTTCAGGAATTCCCTAGCAACTGCTCTAGATCTGTAGTTAAGAAGGACCCCCCTTAATTCGTTGCATTTGTTTTAGAAGCACGTGCTCGATCGATCATGGCGTCGAAAGTGTTGTACACTTTACTGTCGCTTTTCTGTGTGATCGCCTCCTCCCTGGCTGTAACCGACAAGCAAATTGACGACTTTTTGAATGTCTGCATCAAATCCAAGCACCACAAAAGTACACCAGGACCAGAAGCGGATGTCTTCAGCAAGAAATTTCATTGCACCCCGTGGAAAGGGCACGCTTGTTGTACAGCGAACACTACTTTTAATATCCAAGATGACGGGGCTCTGTCGCTGTATAACATGTTTTGGGATCATTGCAACAGAACCATGTCACCAAAGTGCCGAAGATTCTTCGAGATGGACACTTGCATGTACGAATGCTCGCCTTATATGAAGCCTTGGATCACGATCGACCCCAAGTCGAAGAAGACCCGAAAGGAGCGCTTTACGAACGTGCCGATGTGCAAGAAGGACTGTGATGAGTGGTTCGATGCCTGCAAAGATGACTACACATGCTCAGACAACTGGGGAAACTACAAAACTTGGAACTGGACAACTGGAATGTGCAAGATGGAGTGCAAAACTTTCAAGGAATACTTCGGCGGCCCTGAAAATTTCTGCAACAAGATTTTCAACTACTCATGGAAATACACCGAAGGTAAGGCTGGAGAAGATTGCATGACATTGTGGCCGAATGGCACAACAAATATCAACAAGAACGTCGCTCGCAAGCATGCCAGAGAGTTGTTGACAACGAAGTCTTCGGGATCAAAGATGGCTGCTCGTGTGTTAGCTGTGATCTCACTTGTTAGTTTGGCTTATATGTTAATTTGAATGTTAAAATGGCGCAGTCCGTTTATGTATGATTAACCAGTTGCGTGACAACTATACACTGTTTGTAGTTATCGTTGTTATCATAATATAGTCGTTTTTTCACAGATCTGTGTAAGGATTATTGAACTTTTGTTTACGAGTATGTTTGACTACGTATTTATAGCGTGGCATTTCATAAATTAATGCGTTTTATTTGCTTCGATGCTTTTCATTGTTTCTTTTAGTTTTAATCCTCAGTCGTAATAAAATCGCATAATTCATTTAATTGAGTCAAAGTCTTTAAAATAATTATAATTCTGGTCATCATAGCAAGACTTGATTTTGGACAAAATTCTTTGCACAGATACTGATCAAAAATCCTGCATGTAAGTGAACAGCAGGGAGAATTTAAATAAAAGCTTATAAATGGCATAGGTAAAATTAAAATCACCTGTCAGCTAAGAATTCAAAAGGCCTTACAGTTAATTCAGTGGTATATTGAGAGGATCTGTAACAAATCAGGATGAAAATTAATTTTTATTCCGGGTTTTCAATAATATGCAAACTCTGAAATTCAAACCTTGACCTTGACATTTTTCGCTGCCGTCAGTCATCTATGGGGACCTCGCGGGAAACAGAAGTTCACTTCAGCAGGGTCAAAAGGTCAGGTCTGTGGGTTGCAATTGGTAGATTTCGATCCATTTTGTTTGTTTCTCTCTCTCAAGGTTTGTTGGCTGTCGCCATACTTTTGATTGACGGCAGCGAAAAACCCAATCGTCAGTTAGGCTTTGAACTTCAGACTTCGCATGTTATTGAAAGGAGCAATAATGACATGATAGACTAGACCTGCCAATTCTCAAGCATTATTTATGCATGACTCTATCTCCACATTTTTGAAGATGGTCCTTAAACTATTTCCGGAGATTTCTGAAGATTTTCCAACAACTTCAGAGCAATAAGAGTACTACCAAAGATACGTCATAAGGACTTTCAAACATTGCCGAAGTGTGTGAAATTCACTCGAATGTGAATAATGCTGCTCATTTTCTGGATGGTTTTTGCCAAAATTGAATTGAATTCACATTTAATGGGTTTTGAGAGTATAAATCCAGATTTGTCAGTCAGGCATGAGAAATTGGTCTGTATTTACAAGATCAATATTTTGGATCTCCATGTGTGCGAGTGACGCATAAATTATACTTGAGAGTACTATGGTCTTTGACTTGTAAAAGTTTGCAGGTACAATAGACCTTCTCATGGTTTTTGAAGCCATCTTGATGAGTAGGCAACACCATCAGAATTTACACTAGTGTTTGCATGGGAAATGGCAAATAATTTCTTTTTAAGAATTCAATTCCAAGCTGTGCTAGAAAGCGTCCAGTTGCATTTTTATTGCAGATTCCATTCTGGGTTGGCTGGTTGGCATGGTTTGCAGAAAAAAATTGTAGACAAATATATGTGAAATTAAATACGAAGCTGAATGGTTCTAGTCCAGCTACATCCTTCAAATGTGGTGAAAATAATTCTTTGCCTTGTATCTTAACTTTGTGATTCAATTAAATTGTGCAGAATTTAGTTTTACATTTTACCTGTCAATTATATTTTACCTGTCAAGTTCACTTCCAATCAAATTCATCTAAGTTTGCAAATTTAGCTATGTTGGTGAAGTTTGCAAAATATTGGCTTGATTTCCATAATTTCTGTAAAAAACAATTTCCTGCATGTTATATAATATTAGTGACTATTGATGTGGTAAATATGGGTAGTATAAAAATTTGATTTTTGACAGCCTGTAAAATATGCCTGCCATTTTAAAGTGGTTTTCATGGCAAAAAAATATCTAGCGATTTTTTTGTGATGTACAAAATAATTAAGTTGCGATGTACAAATGAAGTAACAACTTAAGTCAGAAAATTAATTATATTACTTTTCTATTATTTCCACTTGTTGTTAAATGCAAATATTATATTAATATAATATTACAGTCTGCTTGGTACGAGGTTATTTGATATTTCAATCATGGTGTTAAGTCATTAGTGTAGTCATATGTGCTAGTTTGTTTTTCTGCAATAAAGATTGAAAACAATGAACTGATTGATGAATCTCCCATCAGTGCCAGTTAGGGTATGGGTTTAGGGCCGTTTGGGTGAAAAATTGGTCACAGCTGACACCATTTTGGTCTGAAATAGGGTAGCTTGTCCCAGGTGTTGGGTTAGTTGGGGAGTGGTGTAAAGAAGGGGCAAGGGCATGTAAAAAGCGAAAAAAAACAACAACTAGGAAAGAAAGACATAAATTATGAAAGAGAATCTTGCATATTGGAATGAGTTTTTTAAAAAATGTTGACGGGGGTTCTTTCACGTTGCCCCGAACCCCTCAGTTGTTTTTTCCACTTATTCTGAATACTGATCTTTGCAGTTATTCCAAACCAAATGCCTGGAACAGGTCTCTAGAAATTGGGTATCACTTTGCCTTCTTGTATACTTATTTGGTTACGTACATGGTTTTCAAGGAGAGCATGACTGCAGAGGCATAGCTACCTGTAATCACATAATTATGCACATGTATACATGAAAAATTTGAAAATAGAAATGCTGCCAAAGGGGAGGAACGATGTAATAGCATGCTTGCAGTAACTATGAATTACTACTTTTTCTTTTTTGTAATGGTAAAGTGTTGTAAAATTGAACTGAGATTTAAAGTCGAAAATAAATTAAAAAAGGATTAAAACTAAAATACATACACATGTATCAAGCTATCCATGATACATGTTCATAAACATAAGGAATAAGACTTAAAATTAGGTCATTCTGAGTTTGCTGGAAGGAAAGTTAAGCTCCGTGGTTGTAATGTAAAGGATTAGCTCTGTGGTTGTAATGTAAAGGATTAGCTCCGTGGTTGTAATGTAAAGGATTAGCTCCGTGGTTGTAATGTAAAGGATTAGCTCCATGGTTGTAATGTAAAGGATTAGCTCCGTGGTTGTAATGTAAAGGATTAGCTCTGTGGTTGTTATCTAACCAGTTTTCATTTCATATCAGGGAGGAACACTTACACTGATAATATAATTCAGCATTACACTCGCATCATAAATAAAACGTGAAAAAAGAGATTTGGGACTTGAGGGGAAGTGAGGAGGGGGATTTAGAAAATTGCATACCTCTGGGAAAATCCTGGAGTAGTCCAGTACCTCTCGTGAACCTCTAATTTCAGAGGCATTCTAAAACAATATTGCTCATTGTCTTCAGGGATAGGGGCATTGTTTGTGCTCTTTGTCCTATTGTTCTTATGGCCAATCATGTGAGATGTTCAATGAGGTGCTGGTCGACTCAAATCCTGTCTATGCCTCTGGACTGCATATTAATTTTACAGAAACTTGTTTATCTCTTTTAATCTAGCTTTATATCTTCAAAGGACAGGGAAAAGAAAGTAACCAGAAAAAAATAATATCATGGGATGATTTACTTCCCCAGGCTGGCAAACAGTTTGAAAGTTAAACTGGCATGGTTTTCAGAGGCCAGGTTTGAAAACAACCACCCAGGATGTGCCGCAGTGTGATTCTCCCCCCCCCCCCCCCCCCCCACCACCCCACTTTGGAAAATCCTAACTACGCCCCTGCTGACAAAGGATGATCAGTTACAATATGGCCAAAAGGATCATTCAGCCAAGGAAGGGGTTAATAATATAACTAAAAGGTAAAAATACACCATAAAATAATACCATTAGGGTTTTATTTAAACAGTCACACTGTGTATTTTCAACCTTAATAATTATCCGAACTAAGATATGAATGGTATGCTTTACAGCAGTTTTTTGTGGAGTTGAATCACATACCCAAGAATATTGGAACTTTTATTAATGTATACAATAAACAACCTAGTGAATAAACATGTGCTCTGTGCAACATACAGTACCACAGATTAACTGATTTGTCAGTTATGCAGCCTGTTTCGTTATATCTAGTAAACTGCAAAATTTAAGGAACTGTCTAACTCTAGGCCACATACACAAAAAAAATCACAAACCTTTAATTTTATATACTATGTTTACAACCTTCAAATACAAAGCCTTATTTCTCTTAACTACTGTAACTCGATGTATCACAATAACATTAATCAATGCAATTGTTAATTATCTCAAGTTCACATGGTTTAAAATTGAATAAATAATAAAAAAATAATAATTATAAGAACACCAACAAGAGAGAAAGATTTCTCAGAAAAGACAAAAAGGTAAATTCCATTTAATATTATTTTGTTCTTGGTAAAGTTATCTGGATTTCAATGGTTCCAGTAGCTGCTAACTCTAACTTGCATATGTGCCGCGGTCTCCTATTTCTCACGTGGAGAGGAGATGGGAGGCTGCTGCAAGCAGGCTAACTCATCTTCCGCAACTGCTGTTTGCAGGATGGAGACAAAATGGGCCACATGAAAGCTTGACCCCTATCAACTGTAATGGGGTTATTTCTTTTTAAAATCTGCCATGACAAAATTCAAGCATTAGGCAGGTCAAGAGATGCGACTTCAAAGTGTATTCTCGCAATGACTTTATAGAAAATGTATGAAACCTATAAGGAGAATTTTTGCGTTGATCTTGTTTTTATATTAAAATGTGGTTATTTCTAAGGGTACTTGCACAAATAAGTCTTTCTTTAAATATGAAAATAATTTACGAGAGTGACAGGGGTAGAAAAGCACATACATTTTAATCTTAACTTTAAATTGTCACATATTCCTAGACTGCGACAGGTCTTGCTTCCACCTATGGCATGATGAGAGGAAAGCTAAACTCGTGCACACACAAGTTGGGCAAACAGAAACTAGCAAGACCTGTTTTACTTGATGGCAAATAAGTACATTGTGATGTTTTTAACTCACACTTGTCATCTGCCACATTCTACAGCAATTTTTTCTTGGACAACTTTTTTAACTCCAGCTGCCAGAGTGAGTTTCTCTGTTGCCAAAATGTCTAAACATGCACAAAACTCTTAATTAAGTCCAAATGTGATCAATGTATTGTTCCAGAAAATATCCATCCCCCCACCCCACAGATGGGATTTGCCCCATGACCCACCCACCCCTCTGGAAATTCCAATTTAGCTTCATACGTTGCTTTAAATTTTTGGAGTTTTGAGACACCATCCACCCTCCTCCCCCTCCCTGAAATTTCCAATCCCTTCACACAACACTAAGTTTAGCACTGGAGGCATAACAATGGTCTGATTACCAGGAGGCAATTGTATCATTCAAATTCTCCCAACTAGTACCATACTGAAAAAATGATAAACACATTGGGGGAATTTTAATATTGACCTATGGCTTACAGGGTAACTTTGCTGTCCCAGAAAATATCTATCCCCACCCTAAGAAGCCTCATACAATGCTCCCTCCCCCCCCCCCCCCCCCCCCCCCAAGGAGTGTTGTGCAATGAGCCCAAACAGAAGCTGCCTTGAACACTACAGCTCAAGGCCACTAGAAATGCTAAGGGTTGTGGTAGTGTGGGGATGACCTTTAGGAGAGGTATGGACTCTTTCTGGAACATCATATTTCTCTGTTTTCCAAATATAGCTAGTTTCACCTCATTCCCTCAACTACTCTGGTGTTCTTGTAAAAGAAGTATTTTACTTGCTGGCTAAGCTACATGCACAAGTTAATATCTGCAACTTATCACAGATGCCTTATAAGTTATTATTTTCTCTTAAAAATATTAGTTTGAATTTCTAGCAGGTTTTGCCAACCAATACAAGACAGTTACAAGATAATGTACAAATGTAAGTGAAGGGATTTGTTTCCAACAACAATAACTTCTCCCCTTACAGGATAAGTACACTTTGTACACTTACTTGTACACTGTATTTCTTAAACTTGAAACTTCACATGCTTGTGGTCTTATTTCATAAAACTTGATTTAATGAAGTTGGATTTAACTCCCTTGATCGACCACTGACTTACTAAAATAATTAATATCGTGTACTCTAAAATACATGTACAATGTATACTGAAACTCTAATTCCAAAGCATGCTTTGCCACAGTTTGTGTAAAAGTAATGATCTTGGCAACTGTACATGCAATTTCTAGTTGTATCAGCGAAAGGTCAGTTGTCCAACATCTTCATGCAAAAATGTATTTTTTAGAAATATTTCACAAAATTAATATTATAAAAGTGACATAATGGTGTTATGTTAGAAGACTATTATATTTTGCCTTTTTTGGCTTAGAAACATCTGAACAATATTACTTTAAGAATAATTTAGTGAACATATGAGCACCGATTTTGTACCAGGGTTTTTCTTTTTCACTTTGCTGGCCAAACATACAAATTCTGGATTTAGTAACTAGTCAGTCAAGTCAACAGAAGTATACACAGCATCAATTTCCACTTTTCAACAAGCGACCTTAGGGCATGCAAAATTACAGTTAATTCCAGAATGTGCTGTTCCAGAAAATACCCATACCACTCCCATGGAAGGTTTTTTGGTTTCAATCCCTCCACCCCTCTGGAAATTCCAGTTAAGCCCCATACATTCCTTTTCAAATTTTGGCTTTTGTGACCCCCCACCCTCTTGGAATTTCCATTGACCTTCCATGGGGTGGGTATGGATATTTTCTGGAACTGCACAATCTAAATATTACAATAAAGGCACTTGAAATGTCTTTTCTGTTAACTCAGCTACACTTTTGCCGTAGTGGAAAAGCACTTTGGTTAACCAGCTTGGCAAGTTTACAAAGCAGAGAACACCATGCATGCCAACATGAATGACTCTCAAGTATGGAGCATGTGTCAAAATGTCTGTGTGTTGGACACATGCCAACTGTAGCATGTATGTACAATACGTGAAACTGAATTTCCATATAGAATTGAAACAAAACTATAAACTATGAATAAAAGACCTTTCTAAGCATGGATAACTACTACTTCATAATCATTTAAATAGAACTCTTATGGGTGTAACTTTCACATTACGGCAATGGCTAAATGGATACTTAACTGTCCTTTTTTTAAAAGAAACTGGGGTTCCTTGTTGTTATGATTAAATTTTCAGTACTGTAAAGTTAACTCAAAATGCCCCAGTTGATTGTCAAAATCTAAGTTAATGATGAAATCGTCTTCATCAACAAACTGCTCAATCATACGATCATCCATGTTAACAAGGATACTGAAACAAAGATGGACAGATACAAGTCATTATAAGAAGAAGAAAAAAACTACTACTCACGCATGTATCATTTGTTGGGTAAGGTTGAAAGGGAAAGTCTGTATAATATTATTCAAGTGTAGTGGCTCAGGCTGGAGCATATCCTGGGTTGCGTAGCATTAAGCAACTGGGAGTATTTCTACTCCCCTCTGGATGGGATGCTTGTCCATCGTAAGGTAAGCTCCCAGTATTAAATTTGCCAGTACCCATTTATATGCCTGGATAGAGGCACTGTGAGAGTAAAGTATCTTACCCATGAGGACAATGCACTGACCCTGGCCAAGGTATGATCCCGTAGCGCTCAATCCAGAGTCCAACACACTAACCATTAGGCCTTGGTATACATAATATTGTGCGCAGGGAATAACTAAGTGCTAACAGCTCCCTTGAAATTTTTCCTTTATTTTTTGAATCCACCTATTTAACATGTGGGATGATTTCTTGAATCTACCTTTAGTTTTCATAGCTACACGACAGATTTAACACCTGGTGAGGTGTGAAAATGGCTCATAAACTCTCAACATTACAACAAACATGAACCAAGGAACTAATGACCACATATCTTACCCCTTTTTTGTCTTCTTGTAAACATTCTTTATCATTTCAGGTGGCATGCCATATTTACTGGCAACCTGAAAATGAAATCACAAGATCAATATTGTTTCTTTTATAATTATTCTGTGATGATTTCAAGTCGAGAGTGACAGAGAGAACCTGCCATTGTGATGCAAGGTATTACTGATTTCATTTCCTACGAAAATTTCACAGAAATATACATGCCTTTTGGTTCATTTTCTTCTTTAATTTTAACACTCTTTTCATATTTTCATTTTTGTGTGTGTGACCAACTAAGATGAGGAATTGCCATGCCAAAACTTTCCATGTCGTTATCAATTGTTGTAAACCTATAATCACTGGGCAAAGAACCACAAAAGTGTTTCCCAAGCAATTTGAAATCCTAGGGCTAAAAAAATCAATAAAAAATAATATCCAAGGCAATGTAATATCCTGTTATAAAAAGAACAAAAATAACATACCGCCTCAACCATGTCTCCAACTGTCAAGCTATCAAGCATCAGTGCATTGTACACTTTCTCTTCCTCTTTTTTTACATATATGGTAACAGCTAAGAGAAATTAAATAATGTATGTAAGCATGGTTGCCACATGCACCAGTTTTCAAAATTCCTTGACGTTTCCCGATAAAATCAAATTTTCCTGACCAGATAATGCAAAATGTCAGATATAGTACTTGTGGCCTCAAGCCTCCACTTCCAAAAGAAAAAACATCGCCGAGATCACACTAAGTTCAACAAAGTTTCTTCTGGCCTTCAATGGTATTAAATCAGCGGTGTTATAACGACAATTTTCCCTGACTTTTCTTCGACAATATGTCAATTTTTCCTGACTCAAAATGAAATTTGCCAACTTTTCCTGGACCTTCAAGAATTTTATTTTTCCCAGAACATTTCCTGACCTCTGGCAACCCTGTGTAAGTGATGTTCTTCACTTCTGCTAGTAGACAAAGGATCATTATCTGAATTTTATTTTTCATTAAAAGAAGTAACCTTTCATAAAAGTAATGAACGGATGAGGATATTAACCTGGCCTGTTAGGTCTGTGGATTTTTTGCACTTTTAATCTAGGAACAACTTCTAAATCAGCAAGCTCATCCTAAAAATACAACAATATAGAATTAAAAATATGGTCTAATTACAAGCTGCCAAAATAACCTCAAAGTTGTACAATGTAGTTTGTGAACAAATAAACATCCACTTTTCTACAAAAATTACCTAAATTTGCACACTAGGTTAAGGATTTTTTTGGGCATTGAATGTTTCACTTTAGCCATCTTTGCACTACTCAGCAAACATTTTGGTACATTTCAGAAACCTTCAATAAACTTTTAGAAAAAACCTACAAAATAAAGATGAAATAATAATACTCATTCTGTATTCAGCCATGGCTTAATGAGATTAACTTGGCTGTTGTAAATCCATGTGACCAAAACAACAACAAAAACAATTAAACACCAAGAGATATATGGAGAAACAAAAATTTATTTACCTTGGCCAAAGCTAAATGCGACTGTAGCGTTCTTTTATTTTCTCGATCCCTACAATGTGAATGCCAAACTGTTAATCTCTGAAAATTAATATTCCATCCCATTCACTGATTTTTTTCCATAGACCAATATTAATGTTATTATTTCACCAAAGTCAACCTACTTTATGGACGCCAAAAGAGATAATGTCTGCAAAGATGACTCCTCAAATGTTGGACCCTGATAGGAACAGAGAAAAATAACATTAAGGAAAATGTGAAAGGAAAAAAAAAATGGAAAATGAACTAATCATTACAGAACTTAATGGTTCTCTTTAGGCGTCACATGCCGCAAACAAGATTTAAAACTAGTGGAAATTTCTTTGCTATAGGCGGGTTCCAGTCAAGGAAAGCCCTTCAAAACCCACCCAATTTTCCCATCCTTCAAGGTAGCAAAATTCATGCAACCGACTGGTATTTGGCCCAGCCCCCTGCTTTAATCTACTTTCATCACTATGTGGAAGTTGGGTGCCCCGTGAATCTAGGGGGCTCCACTGGGAGCCCAACCCAGTGAGTGGTGTTTAAGTAGTAAAATAATAAGTTTTTCACAACAACTAAAATCTGAAAGTTCTTTTACTATAAGCATTCAACAGCCTTGATTAATTTTTTATATTAGTACTATGGACCAACTCACATGTGCACTATGTACTGGAGCATTTGTTGGAGTAAAAAGAACAGGCTTAGGTCCTAATGGAGTGGTTGTTTGCAGTTGTGTGTATTTACTAGGAGGATGAAAGAGACTTGTGGGGGACACCATGTTGGGATCTGAAAATAACAGAATGAAATACTAATAAGTATTAGACAAGTTAAAAGGATCAGATGGTTTAGATCATCGAAATTGGTTTCATCTGAATCAAAATCTGATGGATCTGAAATGGGTACAACAAAAGAATTGGAATAAAAATACCAATTGAAAATGTTTACAGAATGAAAGTGAAACTTCAGAGATCTTCAAGGTTAAACTTTATGGTCTAGATTTCTTTGCATGAAACCATTTCTTTACAGATTTTGTTTTACTTATTCAAGGACAAACTCACCAGCACAGGATGATGTATTCTGTTTCACCCATTTCTGAATCCTTTTTTCGGCACTCTTTGATTCATCTTTGTTCTTTCTTTCTGCACCCTTCAAAAAGAACATTCACTATTTTAAACCAGTGTAATTAAAAAAAGAGGCACAATGCTGCTTAATGTGGCAACAAAGTACATGAGCTCGTCAACCAAATAACTATGATGATAATCACTTACTTTGTCACGGAAAACTTTTATCTGACAGAATGACCTGTGCACTGGTTCTGCATCAGGATTTGTTAAATCTTCATAGGTATCTATCTGAAGATGCAGCGGAATGCCCTGCAGAGAAGCAACAGGTGTGTCTTGATCAGAATTGGAATAAATTTTACACCAGACACTCTGATGTACATGTACAATGAACATAAGGTAAGATAAAGTCTGCGTCGAGCCAAGTGGCCCATACCACTGGAGCTTATCCCAGCTTCAGTAGCACGAAGCGACTAGCAGTATTATTTTCTACTCCCCCCTGGATGGGATGCTTATCCATTGCAGGGTTACCCCCCAGCAGTAAATTTTCTGATATCCATTTATGCACCTGGGTGGAGAGAGGCACTATGAGGACACAATGACCTTGGCCAGGACTCAAACCCAGACTGTTTGATCTGAAGTCCAGCACGCTAACCATTAGGCCACCACGCATCCCACATTATAGTTTCCTAATAAGTTCAATGAAGAAAGAAGTCCTGTTCAAACTTATTATTTCTCAAGCAAGTTACAACTTGTACTTTAGCAGACTTGTAAATCAACCAATAGTGTTGCCTGCCTAAGCCTTGGCAGGGGGGGGGGGGGGGGGGGGGTAGGTCTTGAGAAAAAAAGAGAGAGGTAGGGGGTGAATGAATCCATGATTCAATCCCCTTCCCTGCCAAAATAAAACATGACAACATACAAGGAACCAAGCTTCCTGCTTCAAAAAAAGTTATGAGGTGTTTTTTAAAAAAATGGCTCAACCCAAAACCAGAATCCATAATAGCGGGAGTCATTTCCAGTCAAACCTCGATAACTTTTGCCGGGGTTCTGAATTTTGTCCGTTATAGCGAGTGTCTGTAATAGTGGGGTGTCCGCAAGGCGAGAGTTGACTGTACATACATTGTACATAATAACAGGGTTTATATTGAATTACAAAACCAGCCCCATTATATATCTCCCTTGAATAATTTGATACAGAGAAATTTAAAAATGAGAAACAAACAGAAATGTTAATTACCCACCTTGACTCCCTTCTGAGAGGAGAAATCTGTACTCAAGCAGTTAATTCTGATCACTATCTTGGCATTCAAGTGCGGACTCCATGTAAACCCAGCTCCATTGTAAGATATCTCATCTATATTCTCCTCTATATTCTGGCAAGATTTGCGATCTGAATGAATACATATTACATTAATTAAAATTAGCATGAATATATTATTAGTTTTATTTTCAATTCACTACATAATTGTGTTTAATTTATTAACATTTAAATTGTCATTGAATGTTCACAGACAATGCATACAGAAAGATAAACAAAAGTAAGCTGTAAACTACTCTGTATTTAATTCATACCTATACTTATAATAAATTAATTTTGTACAGATACTGAAGAAAGTCTGATTCATACACAAGTTAAAATGAATAGTCCAATCAAAGCTACTGTAGAGAGTAATTCCTTTTAGAGGAACAATGAATTTGCAGTTTTGTTTTTCAAATCATATTTATCTGCAAACAGTCTGTTATACAGATATGGCCATCTAATGCATTGGTCATGTCAGACTATGTGGTTGTACTTCTTTTGTATGCCGCTGCAATAATCTTGCAGTGAACTTACCAATATCAAAAGCACGTTGTTGCGGATTTGGCTGCTGACTGTGCCAATACTGCCAGTGTTCACACTCTGTTCTCGGATCTTTCTCGTCACGGAAAACAAGGTGTACAAAAGACTGCAAAGATGTAAATGATGCGTTATGCAATTAAAGGAGCTAAGTATACCATGAAATACATAAGACAGTTTTTGCAATGTACATTAAAAACTTTTAAAAATGCATCTGCATGACAAATTTGCTTTAAGCTTAACAGCATAGCCATACCTTAACTCTTTGAATTTCACCATCTGTTGTTGGAGGGTCCACATTTCCCTCAAAGCCTATAGCATAAAATTGGCCTGAAATAAAGAAAGCAAATAAATAAATAAATAGAAGGTGATTAGCTAAGCATCTTGCATCTCTTTACAGCATGAAGTGATTAGGTTTTATGTTTGTGGGTAAAGAGAGGCATTTTTAAACTGTTAAGCATATTGCCCAAGAAATTTGCAAATTCAACAACACCAACACCAACACTTAACTACCTGATCCAGAATCAGCTTCTGGACAAAGTTTGAAGCAGATCTTAAGCCAAAAACAAACACTACTGTCACATGTACAAAGTACCTTTGTTGAGATATGTCAATGTGTCATCTCCTCTTCTTTGAATGATAGACGTTGGTGCCTCGAGAATGAATGTATACCTAGAAAATACACAAATGTATTGTCAGTGGTAAATTAAAAGTCACATGTTGAATATACATGTAATGCATAGTTATAAACAAACCAAAAAGGATTCAAATGGTTACACTTACTTGTCCTGAGCAGAAAAGACGGTTGGTGTGGCTTTTAGCGACTGTGTGTATGGGGAGAAGTTAAAGGCCTGCAAAGAAAGCACAAGTAAGAGTACTTAGAGAATTGATATGATGTACGACTGAGGCTAATTTTAACTGGCAGGGCATGGAATTATGGCCAACAGCGCACCTAAGTGTTCTGTGCTGGTGACCAAGATTCAAAAGTTAGTCACCACATCGGTGACCAGAACCCTTCAGGTTCACTACATCCTACTAAATGTATTGTGCAGGTAAATATAGCATGAGGGTAAATCAGTGCGAATGATGACATTTGTAGCAAAATCATCATAGACTCTACAAGTGGGAACACCTCAACATTCGCCATCTTGGATTTTTTAAAAGCTGTGCTGTTTATTGTGGATTGAAATGTCCCTTTTGGAATCATAGGTACAAAAGTCAAAGAAATTAACAAAAAAATGGGAAGTTTGAAAAGATCAGAATGTGTGGTTCCAGAAAATATCCATACCCCCACCACGGAGGGAATTGGAAATTCCAGAGGGGTGGGGGGGTCAAAGGCCCAGGAAATTCTGGAGAGGAGGGGGGGTTGTTAGTGAATTTACGTTTCCAGATGGTCAAGTTCAATGCCATGCAAATTTGTTTCAAAATCGTTTCTTACCTACTCTGAAAATCTTTTACATAGAAAAAATAGCAGCCTAGGTTTTCGATACATGACCATATTACATTTTAAACAGGTTTTCTTGTTACTGAAAGCACAGTGAAAGCTAACAAGTTCGCAGAAATCCTCCATGTTGTTCCACGAACGCGACCGCTATTACTTGTACCAGTCCAAGTAAAATTGTCACGTGGCTTGACCGAAATGCACTGGTGACTAGAGTTGTTTGTTTCTCGCATTCGATCGACAGAAAGTCGTCCTAGTTTGCGAACATTTTTCTGTTTATTGATGATGAAAATAGTGTAACAATTTCAGAAACCCAAGAATATCTTGTTCTTGTTATTTCTGGCTATTTGTTTGCAATTTTCCAGGTCAATTTGGCTTTCTCTGAAAGCGTGTGCGATTTTTTGATCATGTTTACGGTGAATGTTGTCAACAGTTTTCAATCCATGTTCTAATACATTTAGCGGTTTTCTTTTGGATTGGAATGAAAGGGGATGGATTGTTATACATCAAGGTAATCTTACAAGTGACTACCAGATATTTTTTCTGCTTACTTTTGAAGAAATTACTGACGTATTTTTTGTCTTCAACAGTATGTATCGTTAAGATGGTTCGATCGATCGGTTGAACACTATAGCGATGTTTACAATGGAAGGCGGCCTAATGTTTAGAACATTTGCACAATTTCTTTTTAAATTGCTTTTTCCAGAGGGACAGGGGGGTATGAAAGAAACTTTTGGAAATTCCGGAGGGGAGGGGGGGGGGGGGTTTATTTTCCTCCACAAAAAAGGAAATTCCGGAGAGGTGGGGGGTCTTAGCTGGAATTCTCTCCGTGGTGGGGGTATGGATATTTTCTGGAACTACACAATGTTCTGGTCTTAATGTTTCCAATAATTATTTGAAGTGTTTACTTCTGACCGTAACTCCAGGTCTACTCAGTGTATCAGCCATAAGCTGACACCTTTGAACTCAAGTGTGGAAGATAGATAATGTATATGATTAATATTGTATATGTTACTAACCTCAGGGGGAGTGGTACTGAGTGAGAGTGGCGACACATCGCTGACTTGCGGGGTTCCTTTACCAGAGGGAGGGTAAGAGGAAGGGCGACCAACAGGAATAGGGGTGTGGCTGCAACTTGACGAACTGCAGGGACATTGGGAAAAAAAAAAACAGTCAAATCACTTAATCATTCATAAGGAAAAAATAATAGTGTACAGCAATGTACACTCTGGTTGGATGAAAGCTGCTTTTTTAACACTACAGGAACACAATACTATTTCCATGACATACAATGTATGTTCTACAAGTAATAAGTCAAACGCAAGAGAGAGTGTTTCATGACACTTCTAAACACTGAGAAAAACATTGAAAACACAACACATGCACCAGAGTATTTTTTGATGATCTTCGAGGTGTTTGGAAATATGATGAAACACTCTGTTGAGTGTTTGATATATCTGCTCAGTCAAAACTAAAACTAAAGGGAAACTGCTATGCTTAATAAGATTGCATATCCAAACCATCGTCACAGCTTTGACTTCCTTTGTTTTAATTTTGATGAATTATTAATTAATGAGTCTGAGACTTACATTTCTCTAAAGGAAATACAACGTACGATGCATTTTGCACACATCAGACTATTGGGTTACATGTACACAAATATTTGTGAATGTCAGAGGGCACTAAAACACCCACCATGACTCTACAGAATTATTCTAACTTTTTTTAAGGGACCATGTCCCATTTTCTTAATAGTCACAGTGTAAAAATACAATACACATAGATTCTTCCTGGTTACCCTTATGGCAATTTGAAGCCACTGTGTGCTACATTTAGCTGAAAGGCCTTTTTATCAATATCATTACAAACTTCATTACTTGCCCATCAGGCATGTGATAGATAAAATCCACAAGTCCAACAGAAAAATCCACCAGTTCCAAGCTATTAGACAGGACACTCTTTGCGTGCTGATCACACAACCACATGTTACATTATTGCCAAGAAAAATTAAGACAGATATAATATTTATTTTTTGGAATTATAATTTTGCAGTATATAAAATATATTGGCAGATTAACACAATATGTCAAGAACTTAATCAAATTCATGACACGGTGCGTAGAGATATTAAATTTTCACCTTGGCTGCACTTTTATCTGTTGTCCAATAGCAAGTGCCTGAACAATAAAAAATAATAAGTAGTTTAATTATTATAAACTAGGACACAAACGTCAACCAAGTTGGTATATGAAAATTTGCACGATAAAGTATGTATTGTGTGGATAAAAAGAAACGAGGCCTAGAAACAGTGCTGAGCACCCAATCAGTATCTCTTTGTATCAGTGTTCAATACTTTCTCCACTTCAAAAGCTTGACGCAGAAAATATCAGTGATTTTGTTACCCCTGATTGCAGTGCAAAGTGCTCACTAACTGAGGCTTAAAGCACTGAGAATTGCTCAATCAATTAACTGCAAGTTCTACTTACAATGTATGGCTTGAATTAGTATAACTGCAAAGATTTCATTTTCTTTCAATCTTTTCACTGCAGTTCATGCAAATGTTTATTCATTTTATTTAATATAAATTATTTGTCACCACAAATATAGAAATATCTTGTTCAACATTCAACTTTTTATATATTCATCTCACATTTGCCACAACAAGTAAAGTAGACAGGCTCTATCAAGTCATTGTATCTCTAAGTTTCTCGGACTCATTTTAATTTTCTATTCATTTAATGCTTCCTTATGAAGACATAAATAAATGCTGATGTACGTTATAAGCAACCATGAAGCTATCTGGCTACACATATTATTGTCATGCGAGTACATGTATGCACCGTACCTTAACACTTGAGGTCACTTTTTCTTGTTTTAGACTGACGTGATGGTTGCCATGGTCGCTTTGAACTATTTGTGTGCTAAAAGAAACAATATGGCATCAATCACTTGTCATCATTTTATAAGTATGTCTATGAATTATGCAAACATTATTAATTTTGGGCATTATCCATTACTAGTTCTGAAGAGTAGATGAAAAAAGGATTTATTGTTGTGGGGACGTCCTCCATTCTTCAGCTTGGAGGATTGAATGAAATCATTGCAGGCTCAATTTTCAAGTTGTCAACCGCTGATATTTTGTACTGCATCTGCATCCACAAAAACACGTGGCGATCGCGTCAGCTGTTTTGCTCTTGAAAGCCGCTCAAGGCAAAATGTGGCGTTATCTTGACGGTGTGGCGCTGTCACCCGCGAAGAAAAAGAAAAGTGATAATTCAGAGAAACGAACAAAATACGAACAAGAGGAGAGAAAGCGCTCGTTTATTCCTTCATGGAAGCTGAATAGACCGTGGCTGACATTTGTGCAAGAATCGTCTGCGGCCGCCGACTCCGCATTACAAACTGGGGGCGCGATGTTTTGTGAATAATAAGGTAAACTTTTCATTTACTTGTTGTACAGTCGTCATTCTTCACTTTTGAACGGGCAAGTTGAATTTTGCCAGGGCAAGTATGTCATCTTGCATACTTGCCCGGCTGACGACCTGGAGAAAAAACGAATATGGATCCCTGCATTTCTTGTTTCCAAGACCTCACCTGTGTTTTGGAGTTTTTATTTGTTGTACGGCTTGCAGAAAGCTGAGTGTGGCCTGCTGAGAAATATGACACAATGATTAAAATAATAGCAGGACTTTGCTATATCTGGGCTTCAGCTCTTAGCCAAAAGGGTGGCTTAATGGGTGTGCAATGGACAATCACTTGTTGGTGATACATGTAACTGTGGAAAATACAGAAATGATGCTTAATATTTTGACATTTTTTGGCAAGAGGAGACAGAGTACAACACCTACTGTATGCTAATTAGTAATGGAATCGCTGCTTCCCTTGTGTGAGGGATGTCTAAAATTTGATGATGATGTAGCTCTGATCCATAGATCTGCAAACTGTTTCCCATTGTTTGAGTACTTCCATTTGAAAATTCAAAATCAAGAGGCAGTATACCGTTATCGGCAGAGCTTGGTCATCAGTTTGAATTGTTTTGAGAAGGGAGAACTGAGTTGTTCAATAAGGCTAGAGTATCCAAAGTCAGTTGTACCTCATTCTTGTCCCCAGAGCCATGCGTCCTTCTTAGCCAGAGGGGACCTTTGCATGAGAAATGCGTGGCTCTGAATACGCATGATTTGATTGGCTAGATTTTAACAAAGGAAATTTAAATCAAGCCAATCAAACCAGCCATCTTATAACAAAGGAATCTTGAAACAGTTGCTTTGATTGGCTAGATTCAAACTTCCTTTGTTAGAATCTGGCCAATCAATTCCTGTCTCCAGAGCTGCCTGTTTCTTGTGCCAAGGCCCCTCTGGCTAAGAAGGAGAGATGGCTCTGGGAACAAGAATGAGTTTACCTCTGATTGAGCAGGACTGCCTGACTCTGAATCACTGTTTCCACTTTGTGAGTGATTGTTTCCTGAAGATGAATTGCCTTGACCTGCTGTTCCTCCAGAACTACAATGGATAAAGTAAAAAGAAATAAACAAGCTGTCATAAAACTATTCATCAAAATGTAGGGTAAACATATAAATCAGGAAACAATGGATTCTAGAAATTCCAATAAATTTACAAATAAATTCAATTCACTACTATGCAGGCAGATAAGATATCACTATCATCAGTTTCATAAAAATACAATTTAAATTCGAAACATCATTCAACCACAGATCATTTGCCCAAGGTTGCTATAAACAAATTTTGTGCCCAAGCAAATTTGGTCAAATTTAACTTTTTTTATATTGCAAAGGCATTTGTTTAAAATTTTGGGAGAGAAAACCTTCAATAATTATTTCAAGACTTTTGCATATTTTGTCAAGCAATTAAAACTGAATGGTTTACAGATCTTTACAGAAAATTAACTTCATACGAAACTGAGACAGCCAAGCAACAGCCATGCCACATGTGTACAGCTTGTTGAGCATAAAATTGTATCTCTTGTTTTTATTGTTTTTTATTCCAGTGATTTAGCAAAGCACAGCCATTTCTGATGGGTTAAGCTTAGACAGCCAGACAATAGTCATGCCACGTGTTTACAGCTTATAGAGGCAGAGAATAAAATTGTATCTTTTGTTTTTATGTTTTTTTTTATTACAATGGTTTAGCAAAGCAAAGCCATTTCTGGCAACTTAGCTGCATAAGGGTTCAATTTGTGCCAGTTAAAATACCATAAAGAGTTGTGCCTGTATATATATATCGCTAGTACACTTGGCAAATGATCAATGCGCCAACAATGTTTTGACAAACCTGGATCTACGCACTGCACTAAAAAGAAAACAGAAACTTGGCATGAAATGACTGTGGCCATATATAATGGAAGGTCACATCTACTGACAACAATGACCTTGACTTAACAGAAAATGAAAATATTAGGTTTTCCATGGAGCCAAGGTCATAATCGTATGTTAAACAGTCTGGTGGGATATCCATATGCAATATTCCTTGTCTTGTGCAGAGCAATATCTGAACAACGTCAGCATTCCATTGCATGAATATCAGAAATAATATATCACCACCACTGACGACAAGAGTGCATCAGAATCAGTATGTGATTTGGTGCCTTTCACTGACTTTACATGTTAGAATCGAAATCTAATCCATATTTCTAGAAATTTACACAAGGGGAAACAAAAGAATTGAAAATGGTCAAAAGATGCAATGTGTGGTAAACATAAATCAATATTGTACCTCACTTTAAAATAAGAGTTGTTCAGAGGTTTTATATGTTAAATATAAATAATATTTCATGGGCTTGATGAGGGAAAGGCTCCTTTGGCTTACAATTTGAAAATATGGAAAGAAAACATAAGATACTGGTACATGTATGTATTTACCAGACCAACTTCCTTCCTTCCTTCCAACTTCATAAAAATGGCGCAAAAGATTGCGATCAAACAAACAGCAAAAGTTAATGTGGTTATGTCCCGCAAGTCGGCGCATCTTGAAGCTTCTTGACACGAAAGAGGAACTGTATATAATTGCGTCCCACACCAATATTTCCATTGGATAAAAAGATAAATACCATTTCCCGGTGCTCTGATTCATGGAGGTCTACGTTGCATAAATAACACTTTAAAACACAATCCTGTTTTCCCTTGTGATCGTGAAAACAACAACGTCAAAAATCCATGATGCGCGATGCAATAATAACAAAACATAAACATTCCGCCTTTAGCTTCGACAGGTTTTTTTTAACAAATCAGTCGAACAAAAGGGCAATGAAAATTGCCTTGATGAGCCAGGAACTGATAGAAGAGTCGGGATTTATAAAGGCACTAAAGTGCTCGATTCCATTTTTCTTTCCTAAAACCCAACATGGCGCTCGGTAACAAACTTACCCCTGATTAGGTGGCGAAGGGGGTGCCTGGTTTGATTCCTCTGTGACTTCGTAGTAATCATACAAGAACCCAAGATTGGACGCCATATTTAAGTCCTCTCCGTTCACCAGTAACGAAGATGATATCGGCGAATCGATCTGCGATACGTAAGCTTTCCAACTGCGGTCGTCGCGAACATCTCGCACAACTTCACTTGTTGGTGACCCGATAGTCGTCTTCGAGGTACTTCCCGGCGAAACAACAATCGAATTTCCCTCCGTCGTCACCTTTCCTGCCATGTTAACAGTCAGTCCAGTGCTTTTCCTACAAATTCAATGATATAAGGACAACAAATTGGCACAAAAACTGCACAAAGGAGACGGATCAAGAGTTACGCGCGCAAAGAAAATTGGGCCGGACGAAACAAAAACTCCGCCGAAGGGAAATAGCACGCCAACTAACTGAATCACGTCGTAAGAGAAAATAATCACTGGTGTAGTAAAAAATATTCAAAAAGAGATCGCTTACAATACTTGCTTCCTAGCTGTATCAGCCATGGCAAAATGAATGCCAAACGCTAGAAACCTTCCAATCCATCTGATTTCCACAATTTTTTTGTGCGAGTACACGCTGTTGTGACCAGCTTCCACTAAACGATGACTTTTTGGGAAGTCTGAGACCGAACGATCACGATCATCATCGGCAACAATCAATAACTTCTCGTCTACCAAAAAAGGAAATTGTCGTGACGTATTGCGTCATATTGGACCTTTTGTCCTTTTATAAATCACAATTTGTTGGTTATGTCCCTCGCTTTTTTTTCGTCTAGCTAACTTTGATTCGAGCTTTTTATATTATCAAGTTTTGCAAGGAAAGCCCAAAGGAGCTAAATTAAATTTAATCACAAATGCCACAAGCATCTGCGGCAGTATTACACAAAGTCCAAAATTATCGTGACTCTTTCCACAGGTAAGGTAGTGGGTAATTGACCGTGGTGACCGTGTGATCGAGTATGAAGTGGTTTTTCGAGAGACGTGTAGTTTTACTGGACCGCAGTACGTGTACAACATGGCGATGACGGTGATGAAAGCGTAACGAAGTGTAATATGTAAACAGGCTCGTCTTTTTGAGTCACAAGCACCGAGCGGCTAAAAAAAAAAAAAAAAAAAAAAAAAAAAACTTTCTCGCTGGCTCCCCACAGGCCCCCGTCGCCACCGACACGTTCGCGCGCCTGCTCGCAGTTTACTAAAAACAAATCTTATTTTTCCTCTTTTCAAAATGTTTTTGGCCGCAGCAGAAGAACGGCCGCAGCTAATCGGGTGAGCGCAACCCAGAGAAAAACTTTGCATTTTGATTGCTTGTTTACTCGGTGCATTTCCGGGTTGCAGTTTGAAAAGACATCAAATCTTGACCGATTGCATAAGCTACACGCAGTGATTTTTTTCTCACTGAATGAAAAAGTTTGAGAAGGTGTCTTTTATTCAGAAATTTCCGTACCATTTTTTGCACCCTTCCCGAATTTTCCAAAGGTAAATTAAAACTCTTTTCGGTCGAATGGAAAAATGCTCCATTCCATTTTTTAATTGCGCACCATCCTGTATTTGAACGGCTGAAAATTTACAATACTCTGTCGACTTGATGAAATCAGGTGGTGCGGTCTTCTTTACTATGAAAGACGACAAAATATTCAGCTTTAGAATGCGTGCTTCGCGGTAGTTGTCGAAGTATAATTCAAGGCATGAAATTCTTTACCAAAAATTTCTGAAAAATTCCCTAATGTATTCTGTTTGAATTGAACATATTTCTCGTAGCTGCGAGGAATGAATTTTAATTGCATATATAAAGAAGTGTCAAATGACACACCCAGTATTTGGCCGTTGGTTCGTCGAAGCTCTGTGAGGTGAACGGCGGACATCTTCCTCCATGTGCTTTCTACAGATAAGTCAACGTTTTCTATCTTCTTTGTATCAGTGTTATTCATTTAGTTACTATTCGCAAGTTTTTTGAAATCTCGCTCGCCTTCAAAATTTGACCTTAAACGGTATAATCAGAAACAATCTGTTTCTGCTTTCATACTTTTTCGGGTCGTTCGCAGTTTGCTTCGAGTTTGCTGATCGTTCCCTTCCGAGCGCTGCCGTGTACAATAAGACGGTACATTTTCACTCTTCTAATAAAAACGAAACGTGCAAGCAGTCGTCGGCAAAAACAATATTCCACGAGAAGAGAGTTATTAGGAGCGAGCAAGTAGTAGAATTCACTAACTGCAGTTAGCTGATGTTGGTAAAATGTTTCTTGTTCGTTTTTGCGCAGGGTTTAATTTGAGTTGAGTGAAATCATGAGTGCAATCATCTTGGATTGAAGTGTGCAGCTCTTGGACTCTGACGCATGTGGCAATTGGATAAATCTACAGATAAGTACAAAATCATAGTTTTGCTATCTTTTTTGTCATTTATCATTTTAGACACAGAGCTCGTTTTTCAGAATAATTTGTGTTTGGTATTTCATATAACCAGAGTAAAAAACCGTTGAAGTGTATCTCATCTATTGCAGACCTAAAGCAGTAAATCGAAACTATTTGAGAAAGAATAATTAATGGAAAGCGACCCTGCTGACAGAGGAATCAGGAAAAAGAAAAAACAATGTAAAATTTAAAAAATATATATGAATAATAACACTTCATTGGTCACTCAGAGCATGTTTGTTCAAGTTATGCATAGCGATGATTCTAATCACCACAGCTAAAAATTGCAGTATAAGTGAACGTGTTAAATCAATGAAACAAAGAAAGAAAGGCTTGTTATTTTAACGTTTCCTCTGTTTACTCCAGGTTGGACAGAGATGCATCAAAGAAAATGTATGGTATTCTGAGTGCAACCATTTGAATGCAAGTGACAAGGTGGACTCTGGCGCAAGGTGACAGTTGGAAACATCTTGTTTCAGATAAGTACATCATAGTTTTAATTTCCTATTACTTTGCTGTTTTAGCTAGTTTATTATTTCAGACTTCAAGTGAACAAAATCAAATGCTTCTTTTCATTATTGATAAATTGTCACTGAGTTTCGTGCAAAGAAGATCATTAAATTGTCTTGATCTATCACAAAATTCCTCGTACTAGCAGTATAAGAAATGTACGTAGCAATCAGCTCTAGCAAGTTCGTTATTTTCGGAGCTCAAAGCAAAATCGTCGAACATTGTACTTAACTTTCAGTGACAAATTAAATAGGAGTGATGGTCGTTCAGTGTCTAGGAAATCGGTGGAGTTCAAATCAAAACAATCATGCAGATATATCAGATATCGTAGCCTATATTGAGTATATGTTATCTGCTAATTGCGATTTATTTTTCCGCTAATATAAGTATTCAGCTCATGACAATGGCAAAGAAATAATCACCTAGAGGATATTGTCGCGATGAACTACCAAATGTTAGAGTTAATATTAAAAGAAATGTACAGCAATTAGCGAAAACAATTAAGAATTTGGGCTTGGAATCGAAAACTTTTGTAATATGTTTTATCAGCCATAAAAGAATATAAGAAAGATCATTTTAAAGATCAATGCAGTAAAAAGGCAACAGATGGCCTATAAATCATTCACCACGCCACGCGTTTAATTTTTACTGTTTTTTGTTTGTAAAACATTTATACACTGAATGGAACGCGTTTAATAGGGCGATTTGCGTTAGGAATGAAAATAGAGTTAACTATTAGTAATTCATCATTTATTTCTAAAAAAAGTCATAAGCTCTTTGGACGCCGTAAGACACCTCTCTTAGAGGAACTGGTGTTTAAGGATTGACAAGGCACCTGAAAAAATAAATTTAAGACCAAAAACTTCAATTGCCGTTAAAATGTCGTTTCACAGCTTTAATTCATGTTTCATATCATAAAAATTCACCTTAACTTAATGGTTTTTTGCCATCAAAAGACTAAGAATGTTCTCAGAGTAACGCGATGTAGCATTTTGCGAGTCTTGTAGTTCAGCGTTTTAGCCACTACTATGCGTCAAAATCTATGGAGATCAATCAAGGTTTGTGATATGAAAAGGTTTGCAGGGCATAATTTCATCCTGGCAAAAATGCAACCCTTTTTGGTAGGTTCCTTTAGGAAGGGAGTGGGCCGGTATTATCGGTGGCACATCTTTTAGTTGGAAGGATCAGTTACGAGTTATAAAATGGAGCATCCCTCATTGCAAGAAATTTAAACTCTATTAACATGCATACCTAACGATTTATATCACAAAATATACGGCAGAAGGGGTACAGTTTTGTACTAGGGAGCTTAAAAATGTTAATTCGTGGTTTTTCTGGAAATAAATTTGAAATCCATGCATGGTCTTTTATTCGTGAGGAGGGGGTGGTAACGACGAGGACTGAGGAATGGTTTATTATCGGAATTATATTTTCATCTGAAATTTCGGGAACTTATTTTCTCGGGATGGAGTAGAGGCGTTTTTTTTAAAAGTCCTTCAGTATGGGAATCTTTTTAAGGGCCTTTGTCACGATAATGCGCATGTGCGACCTCGTTACGTGGTGCGAGTTTTCACCTGGTGTGCGCAACAAGCATGTTGACTACAAAACACTTTATTAGCAATTATCCTTTACAATTTGTTTGAAAGATAAGAAGATCCATTAATCAATTAATAATATACATGAAAAAATTACTCGATTCTGATTGGCTGAGAGCAGTGCTGTTCAGTTGTAACACCAGTGCAAAAAGTGTAACACCAGTGCAAATTACAAATAGACGCGGACGAAAACAACGCCCGGGGTTTTCGCTAGGTAAACAACAGTAAAACACCTAAAAGATAGTTCTAAGAAACCAATACAATTATTAGCACCTCATTCTGGCTTAGGGACGGACCATTATTTTTCTGGAGGGGGGGATGAAAAATCTCTTTCTGCAAACTTTTTTTTTATCTACGCACCTCTGCAAACAATTTTTTTCTAACTTCACCTTCCTGCAAACAATTTTTTTCGATCTTTTTTAACCACGATCTGACACAAAAAAGGAGGTTCGCTTTTGCTGCCATCAATCATTATTTAATTCAATATTTTTCGTTTTCTGAGACGTACACTACGAAGATTGGCGGCAGTAATTTTTATTTTTATTTTTTAACGAAGACTAGTGAGCAGCACAAGGAAAGACTTCTTGTGGTTGTAAGCTTGTCGTTCATTTCCGACACGTTTCGTCTCTAACTGAGACTTCTTCAGGGAATGAATACAACTAGCAAAGAACAGCATATATAGCACATTCGCGTGCATGGCTACAACTACAACTTCCCATGGAAGTGAATAATAACTAAAATATACTGTAAACGGACGTTACAAAAACGCCTTAATACATATGTTATTGCGTGTTGTTATATTTTGGAGGGCATACGATTAGCGCTTTAACTACAAGAAGTCTTTCCTTGTGCTGCTCACTAGTCTTCGTTAAAAAATTAAAAAATTAAAAAAACGTTTCTCTGACTTCTATGCAAACTATTTTTTTAATACATATGATGTTTGCAAACAATTTATTTTGTCTTTTTAGGCCCTGCAAACAATTTTTTTCAATATTTTTCATCCCCCCCCCCCCCCCCCCCTCCAGAAAAATAGTGGTCCGTCCCTAAATGTACGGAAAACGTCTTGCGAAGAGAAAAAAATATCGCCAACAAAATAGAGGAAAACGAGCTAACCGAACTAAAAGTTCTGCCCTAAAGTAAAAGGACAAAATAGTGACAACTTGTCTTCGAACCAGACAGCTTACAGAGTGATAATAACTACACTCGGCAGGCATATAAATAAACAAGGATACAAGTTTTTCAATCAACCAAGTAAGTTCTTCGCCAAGTTCCTCGCCGGTCTGTCATGAGAAAACGTCCAAATATAAAAGCGCGATGTTCAACCGAAGAAGAAGTGGACGTGCTATGACTCACTCACTCACTCATGCCCTTTACGCCTAAGTGGCATGTAGGGCAGCAACGTGTTCTCTCCACATCTGGCGGTCCCTTGCCATGAACTTGATGCCCTCCCAGGTCTTCCCCATCTCCTTTATTTCTTTCTCAATCGTCCGTCGCCATGTGATCTTGGGGCGACCTCTCTTTCGTTTTCCTTCTGGCGTCCAGTGCATAGCGGTTCTTGCAATGGAGGCTTCTTGGCGAGTGACGTGGCCAATCCACCTCCAGCGTCTCCTCATCAGGATGGTAGCCATTGGTTCAGTTCCACACCGTTCAAAGAGGTCTTTATTTGAGATTACATTAGGCCAAAAGATGCGTAAAATACGCCGAAGGCTCTTGGTGTGAAATGTGGAGAGTTTTGTTAGATCCTTCTCCGTTAAACGCCAACATTCTGAACCATACAGAAGGGTTGTGAGGACGCAGCTGTGATAGAGCTTCAGCTTGGTACAAGTACTGTAAGTGGAGCAGCGCCATACCTTATTCATCATGTTGAGCGAGTTCCTAGCCTTGTTGAGACGGCTCTGGATGTCCAGGTCAGTTCCTCCATCTCTACTGATGATGCTGCCGAGATAGGTAAATCTGTCTGTGTATGGAAGTTCTTCATTATCAATCTGGACTGGTCGCGTGTTGGTGGTGTTCAGCGCCATAATTTCAGTCTTCTTGCTGCTGATGTTAAGGCCAACTTGCTTAGCAAAGGTGTTGAGGCGTTGCGTCTTCTCTTGAATGTGCGTGTGGGTGTGTGATAGTAAGGCTAGATCATCAGCGTAATCCAGGTCTTCCAAGTAAGAGAAAGGCGTCCATCTGATGCCCCTGATCTGGTCCTCAGTGGTGCGATGCATGATCCAGTCCACAACAAGGTTGAAAAGCAATGTGGACATGACACACCCCTGTCTGACACCAGTGTGAACTTCAAATAAGATGTCACCATCACCAACACAGCAGGTAAAGTTGTCATAGAAGCTTTTGATGATCTCAGCAAGGTGGGAGGGGATTCCATACGCTCGTAATATCTTCCAGAGGCTGTGCCGGTGCACACTGTCGAAGGCTTTGGCAAAGTCTACAAAGTTGACATAGAGAGTTCGCTGCCATTCAGTACTCTGTTCAATAATATTTCTCAGTGTGAAAATATGATCGATACAACCCCTTCCTCTCCTGAAACCGGCCTGTTCCTTGCGGAGTTTATCGTCCACAGCCAGTGATAGGCGCTTCATGATGACTTTCGCTAAGATCTTGCTAGGGGTGGATAATAGTGTAATGCCACGCCAGTTGCTACATTCAGAGAGAGCTCCTTTCTTTGGTATCTTGATAATGATACCCTGATTCCAGTCATCAGGAATTTTCCTTCTGTCCCATATGGTGTTAAAAAGTGGTTGTAAGATATTTGCAGTGGTCACAGCGTCTGCCTTGAACAGCTCAGCATTGAGGCGGTCTTTGCCAGGTGCCTTGTGGTTTTTTAGGGATTTGATGGCTGCAATGATCTCTTCTTTCTTCGGTGGCCCAGTGTCAACATCTAAGTCCTCCTCAGCTTCTGGAATATCAGGCTCCTCTTCTGGTGGTGGTCTGTTGAGGACTTCCTTGAAATGCTCTACCCAGCGTGCTTCTTGGTCTTTTTCAGAGGTGAGGAGCTGACCTTGTTTATCTCGTATGGGGACATTTCTGATGCCATTATATTTTCCACAGATCAGTTTAGTGACTTTATAGACATTCTTCTGCTCTCCCTTTTGCGCCGCTTCCTCTGCTTCTTTTGCTAGTTCTTCCATATATGCCCTTTTGTCAGTTCGGATCTTTCTCTTGACACGCTTGTTGATTTCTGTGTAAGCCACTCTATACTTCTCTCGGAGTCTGGCTGATCTGCTGTCGTTTATCTTCTTCTTCAGCTGGCGTCTCTCCTCGATAACCTGCCACGTGTCTGGTGTAATCCATTCTTTCTTTTTTCTAGTCTTTTGCATCCCCAGACAGGTTTTACTTGCTTCATCAAAGATGTTCCTGACTTGCTTCCACTGTTGGTTTACAGTGTCTTCGTCTTCATTGTCTTGCTCGTCTATGTTACTTAAAGCTTGGAATCTGTTCCTCAGCTGTAGGACAAAAGCATTCTTAGTCCTTTGATCTTGTAATCTGCTGATGTCATATCTACGGATGCAATGTTTGTTTCGTCCAGCTGCTCTCAGTTTCAGTCTCAACTTTGCAGTCACAAGATGGTGATCGCTGCCTGCATCAGCCCCTCTTCTTACTCTTACATCAAGCAGGGAGCGGCGCCACATGCTGTTAACCATTAGATGGTCTATTTGGTTTTGATCCCGCCCATTTGGGGATATCCAGGTGAGTTTGTGAATGTTGCGATGCGGGAATAAAGTTCCACCAATGATCATGTTGTTGAATGCACACCATTCTACCAGCCTCTCTCCATTATCATTCTGCACTCCACATCCTTCTCTTCCCATGACCCTTTCAAAATTCACATTGTCTGAGCCCACCTTGGCGTTAAGATCACCCATCACTAGCAGGAGGTCTCGACAATGGACGTTCTCAAGTGTTGCTTGCAGTTGCTCATAAAAGGCTTCTTTATCTCTGTCGTTGCTGTCATTAGTAGGTGCATAGCATTGTATGATGGACAAGTTAGTCTGCCTGCCCTTAAATCGTGCTTGAATAATCCTGCTGTTTACTGGCTTCCACTCCATTAAGTACTTTTCCATCCCTTTCTTCATGATGATTGCAACCCCTTCATGATGTAGATCATCTTCTCTCCCAGAGTAGAGAACTGTCTCTCCTGTTGTTGTCTTCATTCTCCCAGATTTTGTCCATCTACTCTCACTTATGCCTAAGATATCAAGTTTGTAACGCTTCATTTCAGCAATGACCTGCGCCATCCTACCTTGCTCATACATTGTTCGCACATTCCAAAAGCCAATCAGTGTAGTTGTTTTAGCGCTGACGGCTCCCGTTGTCGTGACAGCGGCTTCCTTTCGGCTTTGGCCACTGTCAGTCATTCGAATCCTATTACCTGCAGAGTTTCTGGTGTTTTCACTCTCGGCATTCACTGCTGCCCATGGCATGGATTCCGGAGGCTCGTTCTGCACAGATGATTCATGTAAGTTACACGTTGCTGTTTCCGTAACAAAGGCTTTTTATATGACAGGGTTGTTAACCCTGTGCAAAACCCCCAAACCTGGAGGACCGGTAGATTGCTCTTTGTCTGGCCCCTAACCTTTGACCTGTCTGGCATGGGTGACCCTGACAGGACCCCGAGAGGTCCAGCCAGCATAGCTCTCAGGCTCACTGGAGCACGCAAGCCCCCCCACCACGGCAAGGTGGCAATCTTATTTGGGACGTGCTATGACAGTAGGGATTTTTTGGTGCCAAAACGCCTGAAGCACTTACATATCTGTAGTTTGTGGTGGCTTTTTGCATTTATTAACTGCCAGGTTTCTTTCATCTTTGGCTGCTCCAAACTTTCAATCTCGGTTTTCAAAACGGCCGCCGTCCAATTCTTCAGTTTACGCCGAGCTTTCACAGTCTAAGATGTACATTGTCTTTATGCATCAGTCAATTCCAGCAGTGCCCATCCCCCCCCCCCCCCCGGGCAACCGTGGGGCATTTGCTCATGTTGTCAGTCCCGGGGGAGGGGTATTTGCATTTTTAGCGCGGCCCGGGGACTGGGCATTTGCACACCCCGGGGCAACCCCCGGGCATTTGACACGCGGTTTGCGAGAGTGCCATAATGGAGGATTTCATCGGTAAAGACATACAGTTTGTGGAAGATTGGTCAGTTCGTCACGGCTTATTCTAGATATTCTTCATACATGTTAGCATATTAAAAAAAGGCAACGACTTCAGCGAAAACAACCAACGTGGTGATTTTAATGATATATAATACGACTATTTACTCATTTATACGCATTCAATGAAAATGAAACGCGAACTGAAGTGCACAAAAGTGCTTTATAGGTTTTCCAATTTAAATGAGGTGATCTTCAAGACGGAACTTGTGAGGTAAAAACATGATGAATCTAGTTTAAAATGTCATGATTCTCCGCAGAAAATGTTGCCTGCGAATCGCTCACGGCCGGCGGCACGTCAGCTGCGACCGCTGTTGATCAGTTGTTCTTTATAAGCGCATTCGTTTAATTAATACTACCATTTGAGCCCAACTGTTTTCAATATATTTGAGCTTGGAGCTATAAAAGCAAAAATGACCAACTCGACAGCTGAGTCAAAAAGGAAGCCGAAAGATTTTCTCGCCTCCGTTAACCTCTGTCAATGCAAACGCCTGCCGCGAATTATTTAGCAATATTGGATAAGGCTGAGTATGATCAGATATGAAGATATTTGATTTCTACAAAAAATCACAATTGTTTATTAAATATTAAACATGTTTAGATGGATTGTCTTTAGTATTATTACCAAATATTCAGGATTAAAAAACGTCAACTGTTCAAAACAAAATAAAAAGAAACAGAATCACACTTGAAATCTCGCCCTTGCATTTATAAACTACTGTGTTGATAGACGAACGATCCCGGGGGCGGGGCATTTACCCTTTTCCTCCGTCCCCACCCCAGGGCATTGGGCAGGCTCATGTGTCCCCACCCCGGGGAATTAACCATTTTTTTTTTTTTAAAAATCCAATTGCCCGGGGGTTAGCCCGCTGGGGGGGGGGGGGGGGGGAGGGAGGGAGATGGGCACTGCTGGAATTGACTGATGCATTAGTCGGTTATTGTTAACCGAGTTGTGCTTCAAAAACGTTTGAAAAACCACAAATTCCCAAGTTTACAGAACAACTGAATGAATTTGAATATTTTGCTCTTGTGAAAGTTTGAATTTGACATGTGTTTGCTGTGCTTCAACCAATCACTTGAATGAAAAATCAGAAAAGGCGCGCGGTGTCAAAATTCAACTGGTTCTCTTTTTCTCTCTGTCCCTTTTTTCATGTATATTATTAATAAGTAATCACGTGATTTTTTCTCGTGCAATTAGGAATAAATAAGCACTTGTAAATTTTTCAAAGACTACAAATTTCACTCGCCCTACGGACTCGTGCAATTTTGTTAGCCTTTGAAATATTTACCTATACTAATCTCCTCGTTATAATCATCATACCGATTGACTTAAGTTTTTTTTCACCTTCAGTTTTCAATCTTAGCCCTTTGCATCGGAAAACCAAACGTTTCCGTTTATCGTGAAATAAAAAAAAAAAGAACTCTGTGGAAAATGATAAGTAGATTAAGTGAAATCCAGTGAGAAAGAAGTAATTTTTCGTGTAAATATTTCTTTTTCGCACCCAGTTTTCAATCTTGGCTCATTGTATTAGAAAACAAACGTTTTTGTTTCTCGTGAAATGAAAAAATGTCTGTTAAAAATAAGTAAAGTAACTATGTGAACCTAGGGAAAAATAAGAAATTTTTCAGGCAAATATTTCTTTCGCTTTCAGTTTTCAATCTTAGCTCACTGCATTTAAAAAACAAACATTTTTTTGTCGAAAATTTTCTGTGGGAAAATGGTAAGTAGGTTTATGAAGTGAAAAAGTAAATAATTTATTTTCTCTCTGGAGAGAATCCGAACAAGCAACATAGTCATTAATTCCATATAAACGCTCTCGCTTTCGGATATTTAACTTATAGAAATGCGATTAGGAACGAAAGTGAAAAATACAACATGGGCCAGTTATCAATGAACCTGTTAAGTTTTCCGGCAAGCTTGGTGACCAACATACAATTTCTCGTTACAATATCAATAAATTTCCAAACGGGCAGGTGGGGAAAATATAGAAAATCATCAGCTATAGGGAAATATGACAGTCGGTTAAAGCAATCAACATCAAAGAAACCAAATTACGCTTAGTTATTTTCACTCGCGAATAGCAGAGAAATGACGCCACAAAAACAATAGCTAGTAAGTAGCAATTGTTTGTTTGCAGTCACGTGACCAAATTTAATGAAAGATGTTTGGGTGTATTATTGGTCAGAAAATCTGCGTAACGTACCCAAATTGTAACTCTGTAAGGTCCGTCAGAGCGAAGATTTTGATCTGATTCAGATATTTTGAAAAAATCGAATGCATGGAATAAGTTCACTCTTCCGCGCCAACAAGTCGATACTTCTACAATTGGTATTACTTTGAACTTTATATATAACCTACAGGTTACAGTGCTCCTTATAGCAGTAAAAAGCCTTTTTTAGATTGTGAAAGCCTGGTCCATTAGTCAAACTCCAGAAAAACCATACTGTTCAGTGATAATGATGCAGACCAGGTTGTTACAAAGCAGATTAACCCTGGGATTACAAGATATCCGAGTTTTTTAGTTTCAAAATGTTTCTCGCTGCTAATTTTACGTTCCCGTTTTCTACTTCACGTTAAAATAACGTGGAAGAAAAACCAATACTCATAACTGCTAACGATGCATTCAAAGTTAACTTGTCCTAAATTAGCTTGATCTCGCATTGAACAACTAGGCCCAGATATGATATCAATTCCAAAGTAAAATCACTTTCGTGTTGTTGACAATTATCTTATTAGCTGAGATCACAAAAAGACTTTAACATAGGATTGTTGTTTTGCATATGTTATTTGTCGAATAGAAATTGCCAAAAGAGATGGATTTGTAATTATAAGCTATTACTGAATATGGGTAATGATATTTGAAGCAAAATAAGTAGAACACATTACCATTTAACAGCAGATTGCTGGTAACTTTTGATAGTAATACGTACATCTTAAACATCTTGAATACGCCTTCTAATATATGGTCTTTGCTTCTCTTGTCAACAGACACGAGGCTAGAGATAAGAGCGAATGTGCAACAAAATATACAGTGGAAGCGTCGCAACAGTAAATTCAACATACAAAAACAAATCCGAGAGACATCGCGAAGGAAGTACGATTTCAAGTTGTAACTATTTGCCATCAAAAACAATAAAGTTTTCAATCTTTTCTCAGTTTACTGACATAACAAGCAATCATTACAGCAGTTTCCCGGAGGTAGGATAACATTTCTTAAGATAAGCAACGCACGCGTTCTATCGTCAAGTTAGATTTCGGAAACGTAATTCATGTAAAGAAGGTAAACAGAGCAAAATAAAAGTCCGCTAATGCAAAGCTCTCTCAAACCTTCTACTAAGAAATAAAAAAATAAACAGAGAAAAATAAACTAGCTGCGCGACCTGAAAGGTAAGCATGGCAAAAACACGTGTCCAGGTTGTCAACTTTAATATTTAAACAGAGTTAGAGGGAAAATGTTACTGGGAGTACTCAGCACTCAGCTAGCACTCGGAGCTTTGTACCTAAGTACTCCCACTCCACTCCGGAGAAGGAGAGGGAGAGTGGGAGGGACTCCCACTCCTCCTTCTCCCACTCCACTCCGGAGAAGGAGAGGGAGAGTGGGAGGGACTCCCACTCCTCCTTCTCCCACTCCACTCCGGAGAAGGAGAGGGAGAGTGGGAGGGACTCCCACTCCTCCTTCTCCCACTCCACTCCGGAGAAGGAGAGGGAGAGTGGGAGGGACTCCCACTCCTCCTTCTCCCACTCCACTCCGGAGAAGGAGAGGGAGAGTGGGAGGGACTCCCACTCCTCCTTCTCCCACTCCACTCCGGAGAAGGAGAGGGAGAGTGGGAGGGACTCCCACTCCTCCTTCTCCCACTCCACTCCGGAGAAGGAGAGGGAGAGTGGGAGGGACTCCCACTCCTCCTTCTCCCACTCCACTCCACTCCACTCCACTCCACTCCCTCCCACTCTCCCTCTCCTTCTCCACTCCGGAGAAGGAGAGGGAGAGTGGGAGGGACTCCCACTCCTCCTTCTCCCACTCCACTCCGGAGAAGGAGAGGGAGAGTGGGAGGGACTCCCACTCCTCCTTCCAGGGTTAATTTATTCATATATCCTAGCACTACAAAGAGTGTAAGTGCAGACAACTTGTTATCTTGTATGTTCTTTTTGTCATATTATATACTTTTACATTTAAATTTGGTTTACTCTTTAGTTCATTGCCCCCAATCAAACAAGGGTAATCTGCCAGGGACTCTTTTATCTCTGATCAAATTCGCGACTTGCTCAAGGTTGTTGGAATGAATTAAACTTTAATCCAAAATACTGTTACCTCTCGTGTAGACTATTATAGGTTAAAGTTTAACTGCTATGAAAAATCCTTAACCCACATAGAAGTGAGAGATTATTAGAGAAAGTTTTAATCCTATCCTCAACCGTCCCGGAGAAAGAGACTGCTCGAAGAAGTTTAATTTTCATCCACCATCTGTTCTAGGAGAATGAAGATTGTAGATGGAATTTAAACTTCCTCATACAGCCATTTCTCCTCTGGGAAAGTGAAGTAAAGCTTTTCCTATAATCTTCTCTTCTAGGTCGGTGGAGGATTGCGGGTGAGAGTTGCACTTTACCCCACAACACACAACATTCCTTGGAAGACTATATATGGATTACAGTTAAATTCCTTTTCAGGATCTTCCACTAAGGAGTGTTGAGAGGTGGCCCAAGATATCTCCTGGCAGTATCCCCTTCTTTGGTTAACGGGGAATTTTATGGTAGCAAACTAAATAAACCACACACTACTCACCGCCTTAATTTTTAAAGTGTTGCGGCATATTTATATTCATTTCTCTTTATTCACTGTGTAATATTATATTAAAGGTTTTAAGAGCTTTGGGACAAGCCTTTAATCTGCTCTTAACATCTTGTTAAATACATCAGTGAAGTAAACTAGATTTATATTAGCTCTTAGTGTGTGTTGATTACTTATAAATGTGAGAATATAATGACTCAGTGTTCAATAAAACTTTTTCTTCTTTAATTTTATTAAGGCATATGCATCAGTTGACTACACGATAATGCGCTCTGTTTTAACCGTTTTCCAACTCAATTGACTAAAAAAATAAATAAACATCTACGGGAAATAGCTATTGCAAAGAACAGCCTAGCTCACATTTTTATAAATCGTGTTGGACTAATTGCACCTATTTGTACTGGTTTTACACAAGCTTGTACTGGATATTTTTTCTCTATGCATTTTTCATCTGATTGTTCGTGCATTGATTAGAATCATTTTCCTATGTTGCTCCAAATAGTCGAAAAAAAATTATTTGTTGAAAAATTTCCGTTCTATTATGTACATATTGAAATTTTGTAGAGTTTATTTATTTACACTTAGTGTTTGTATCATTACTCATTCGTTGTAACTACAAAGTGCTGTTTAAACGGTCTTCACAGTCATGATACAAAAGACGGTCGCCGTGTTGTTCTTGTTCACAGGTTGTTTGATTTCTAAATACCTGCTGAGAAGATCAAACATACAGACAATATATTAGAATACATAACATGGAATAAACGTTGGTGATGTAAGAATTAACCATAACTTTAGCCAAATAATCCAATGGGCGTGTATGAAGTGATTTTTTAATTTTATGTCATTTTGCTGTCGTTTTTTGCTTACATAATTATATAATAAGACTTTTGGCTTCGGCTTTTTCTCATAACGAAAGAAGACTTTTGTGCACTGACAGGCACATAATTTATTGTTGTACAGGAAAAAAGTGATTTGTCGAAATTGGAGTGAGTGATCACAATTAAGATAAACATCAGGCGGTATATCAATAGTAATTGTTCAATCTAAAACAACAACCTGTCAACACATTTAACTGCAATGCACAGACTTATTGATTTCAACATGCGTATTGGCACGATCAATATTTGCTTTCCAATGATCATTAGGCTCCCACTTTCGTCTGTATTATGAAAGAAGTATAACGCTGACAAACTAAGTCCCTCCCACTCTACAAGCTGTTTTTTAGTAAAAAATGGTCGTTTTATTTTCGGTGTACCATAATTAATTCTCGTCTAAGTGGCCCCCATTACAATGGTTTTTAGTGTATCCAAGCAAAATAATCAAATTTCAAGTCTGACTCAGTATACTCAAAGTATTAAATAGAAAACAGTACAAAAAAGGCCATCACCCTAAATGGTATTCATGTGCTCGTGTATCCTCCCAATCCACCGTACGCAAAAAGATGGCGACTGGTACATTTACCTATAATGCTTAGCGCGCGAAAACCGTAAAAGCGCTCATAAAAACTCACAGAAAAACTTTAAAAACTTGAAACCAAGCATGAACAATGTTGTTAGTACGGGGAAGAATTTCGCAAAAACATAGCTTTCTATGTGCCATATTGGCTGTGTTAGGTTCGCAGGGTATTGTGGTCAAATGTACCGCCGCCATCTTTTTTCTTACGGAGGATTCTTTTCTATTTCAGTCTCTTCCGTTTGTTTCTTTGAACACAAAATATCAGGAAGAAATTCCTGTACGGTACTAAAATTACAACTGATGTGAACTGACGTCCAAAAATTCATCATCAAAACAACCGGATGATCGGCTAACTTATTTCTTATTCATAGTAATCTAATTGACTTGGACATATTGCGTTATTCTACCTTCTTTTACATTTCAAGTAAACTAATTTTACATGCATGGTTCGCCATATTTCCCGATACGATACTAATGTTAGATGACGGAATTTAATGCTACATCAGCACATGATCCTCCAGTTGATAATTTTGTCTTCTCATCACCTGGTTTTTGAATGTTTATTAACACTGTGAGGAGAAATTGATTTTGCATCTCATCTTAATTCGGTGATGTTATTATTGACATGTCACAGGCTAAAATCACTGTAAGTTGCTAGCACATTGAAATCATAAAAGCTGAAAGGTTTTTTGCCACTACTTAAATTTCTCGTACTTTAAATGAACGTCTTTTTAATAATCAGTAAACTGTATCAATATTTTATAATATTCCTTAGCAGATCGCTTGTAAGAACACCGCTATTTTATCTTCTCTTCAATCAGTTCGATTGGTTTCGTGCACAAATGAAGCGTTAGCTCGGTTTTCTGTTAACCACGATTTGTATACTTCACAAAAATGAACGACTAGTATTTAGAACGTTTTTGTTCAGGGTAAGTTCATTTAATATGAAAAGGAGGGAGGGGGTGGGTGGGAGAGATCTTAGTTGGGGTATGGGGTATGTGTAGGGTATGTTGGGGTATGTATGGGGTATGTTGGGATATGTATGGGGGCTGTTAAAAAATCATGGGGTCACAAGAGCGGGGATGGCAGGGGAGGAGCAAATTTTTTTCTTGATATTAAAACTTAAGTTTAAGTTTTCTTTTCTTTGAAATAATAACTAAAAATTCTTTTTGACACTAGCTTTATTAAGTCCTTTCCGCGTTAGTGATATCCTCCTCATCTTTGTCGTTTCACTGACTGACTCTGGCATCGCCCACTGGCATTTTTCAGACGAGTCGGGGTCAGTCTGAATCTTGACCAGTGACATCGTCTGTTTTGCTCTTTACCACTTTCTTTGCCCATTGCAGATCTCATGTTGTTTGTTCCACGTCATCCATCACATCTGCTTGGACGCGTTATTGTAGGACATTGATTTGAAACCTTGGGAGAAGCTTGACACGTCCCAGCTTTTGTCGCACAATTTCTAGTCAAGACCGCATTTCGGAGATCTTCACCGTGTATTTGTAAATTATATTCTTGCTTTCCTCCCATATCTTTCCGCCGACAGGTATTTTCTTCTTTGCTCTTTTTTCTCTTCATTCTTTTCCTTTCTTCAGCAGCAGCTTTGTCCCGACTGAAAGAAGTGCTTCATATTCTTTATCTATTACTGATACCCAAGTGCAAAACACTGATTTGCATTTTCAGTATTTCAAGTGTTTCTAGATGCTTTTGTTGATAGGCACATTCATTACTCGCACAGTGTTTAAGTTTTTGGGAATTCTTCACCCCTCCCTTGATCTCTGGTTAGGGTAATCATGTTTCAAGGTGCTTGATGATTTAATACTATAATATAAAACAGTTCTATTGATTTAAAAATGATATCATGTGACGACTCATTTTGAATTGTTTTGTTTAACGACTTCACTCTAGGGAAAAACGAAGCGTTTTCTGTTAATATCTTATTTAAAACGGATAAGATGGCCGTGATGTGATGATGGCAAGTAGTACTCTGTTGTGTAATAATGTTTTTGATTGTAGAGATTGTGACTGTGTGTGCTGTTGGGGAAGCCGAGCTCGGAATTGTTGTAATGCTGTTTGTGTTAGCTGGGTAAGGATGCTGCATCTTTAGCCCCACCCCTCCCCCCCCCCCCCTCACCCTCCCCTCTCTCCAATGCCCTTTCATATTAAATGAACTTTCTCTAAGTCGAATTATGACGAACAAGTTGGGTTTTGGGTAAGTGATCAAATCAAGTACATCTAACGAATAGTACTCGGCTAAATTTGTCCTTGCAAAATAAAACCAACTCTCTTTCACAATTTAACATCCAATTGTATGCATGCTGACTGCTCGAAATATTTTTCTCGATCCTTGCTGATTTCTTTACCTCCTTTAATGCTGCTGGTCATCAAGATATTTTTATTCTTCTTCATAAAATACTTGACAATGTATCAACAAGGTAAATGTTGATCATTCTTGCACTTAACCTTATTTGCAACGGACATGTTTACTTTATTTCCTGTGAACTGCTTGCTCCATGTTGCATGGAATATCATAGCGAGACTTTTTCTTAGAACGCTATCGAGTGTCAATTCAATTGTGTTTTCGATTAGTTCTATGCCATGATCAAATAAATTTCAACGTATCTGGCTGATCACATGACAGTCTACAACTTACGCGATTGGTCGCCTTTCAATACTTATCTTAAATATCAAATCGCTTACAATCAAGTCGCTCTGTTTGATTTCCTTAATATTTGATCTGTGAATTTAACTCTACATCAAGACAATATTCCTTAGCTGACTATTTTCCGTATTCTTGTTTTTGGATAATGTAGAGATACTGTAAGGAAATAATGTAGACTTTTTACCTCGAGAGAGGGTCGTACGGGGGGGGGGGGGGGGGGGGGGGGTCTCTGGCACGATTCACGGACGAAAAAAGTAACGAATCACGGATCACGGATATTGAAATTTCATTTTCCCGAATCACGAAAATAAGTACTCTTTTATCCTGTTCTTACGCTACAAGTAGTGTTTGAAGAAATCAAAATTGATTAAGAAATTACGAGACTAAGAAAGAAACTTCTCTATTGTTCTGTTCTTACTCTACAAAGAGTGTTTGACGTTACGATAATTATACGGAGATCACATTTGAGGTCTCGCGTCTCAAAATCACGCAAAATAAAGTCAATAAAGTGGTGAAATCACGAACATCGGTTATTAATTCAAGTTCTTCACGTGTCACGCAAAACCTTCTGGTCATGGGTCACGAAGAATAAATTTATTCAATTCACGTTTCACGGAAAATAAAATCAGCTAATCACGCGTCACGAGAATACCCCTGTACGACCCTCTTATAACTAACGAATCTTAATGATTTAAGCTCCCCCCTCCTCCTTTCCTATTTAATGAAATACCTATAATACTCAACTTGACATAATTTGTTTATAGAAATTGTTTTCATGGTAACACTTCCACCATGTTTTTATTTGTTAACTTCTATTTTTTCCAATGCCAGCAATCACGACTTTGTTTCACAAATGAAGCGATAGCATAATTTTTCCTGATCTGTATCATTTTAAAATACTTCTAAAACATGAGCGACCATTTGTTTTCTTAAATTTCTTGTTCATTCAAGCCTTTAGAAAATATTTTGGTAAAAGTTTTCCGATAACGCAACTCTTTAATTTTTTGTTAGTATATCAAGACAATAATTATTTCCTAGTTAACGGTTGTCCTTGTAAGATAATTGACATATGTATATAAATGGTAAGGAGATATTAGATTTTGATCACTCTTGGACTGAAACGTTTTACGGAAAACGACGAAAAGACAAGATAATTGTGAAGAACTTATCTTGATAAGATGTTTCCAGTTTCAACTTGCGCCAGAGTCCACGAGCTAATCACTGCAATCCAAACTGGCTGCACTTCTTTCCAAATATCTGCATTCGACCTGGAGAGAAAAGGAAATTTTATTAACTTAGGCTATTTTCTTTGTTTAGTCGAACTTTAAGGAGAAATTTAAGTCCTCGTTTACTGAATAGCGCTTGAATGCTACCAATTTATCAAGACTTCATGTAGTCTTGATTTTTTCATGGGACAAAAAGCAACTGCTTAAATTGCTTGTACCCTGCGAGGATCACTTCATTCATTGGACGATCCTTATTGATAACTTAGAACTCTTTTGTTGCTAATATATCAAAACAAAATTTCCCTATTAACGATTATCTTCACAAGATACTTTAACAATGTATCGATATGGTAAGTATGATAAGGAGACAAGACAATTATGATATTAAACTTACCAAGATGTTTTCAGTCTCAGCTCGCGCCCGAGTCCTAAATGGCGCGCTGTACTTATTTTCAATGTATATATCTGCATTCAACCTAGAGTAAAAGCAAAGACAACATGTTATTAACTTGTGCTACTTTTCTTTGTTAATATAATTTGTACATTTAGGAACGATTTTAGTTCTCGTTTACAGTTCAAATTCTATACATCATACAATTGGTACTCTAATATTTTACTGATCATGCGAAAAATATTTCAGTTTCATGAAGACCGACTCGAAATTCTGGCGATTGTACAATCGACCTTCTCCTACCATCAAGGCGATCATGAGCTCATTTTGTAGCCTCTGAAAAGGGCATCGTTATCGCGAAGGACACTAGTTCTAGTCCCGTTGTATAGCCTTGAATTTTTTCAGGCTGCAAAAATCATTTGACATATTTGACGATTCTAACTGATTCCTTTATAACTTTTTTGTTGATAGACGATCCAAGACAATATTCCCTAGTTAATCGTTTTCTTCATAAGATACTTGACAATGTATCAATCAATACGGTAAGGACATATTAGTTCTGGACTATTTTTTAATGGCAAACGACAAAACAAAAAGACAACTGCGATGAACTTACTTGAAATAAGAAGTTTCCAATGTCAACAGGAGTTAATTACTGAAATCCAAAATGGCTGCACTTTCCTTCAATATATCTGCGTTCAACCTGGAAGAAAGGAAACATTAATCTTAGGCTGGTTTACTTTGTTTAGTCCAACGGTAAGTGAAGTTTTTAGTTCTCGTTTGCTCATCAATGCGACATACGAATAGCACTCCATTATTTATACTGATCATGCGGAAAATAACGGACTCTATGTCAAGGTAACTCCATACCATCGCGTTTGAAAAAAATGTACACGCACAGTTCACCAAATGCCAACAGGAATTAAACTGCACGCTGAATTCAAGAAAAATAGAAGATACGCTGGCTATTTCTTTTTTTAGCGGAAAGAAGCAGATGAATTGACCAAGTCTCAATCAAATGAATTGTAAATCGATCATGGAACGCGATCGTCATTTGCAAAATAATACAATCTCAGAATCGTACCAGAATACTGATTTCCCTTTATTCATATTGTTTCTAACTTTTATTTACTCTTCAATTGCAAGTTGAACTTGCGAAAAGTGTTAATGAGGAAAATAATTTAAAAGAATAAAACGCCCGACAAAATTTTGTTCCTGATTACCAAATGATTGTTTTGACCAAATTAAAAACTTACAAAACAAAATCGCGATTGGAAATTAATTCAACATCCTCCCCAACTACACCCTAACCCTACTTTCGCGTTGTTTACCTCTAAATCGATATCGTTAAACAATTTGTAATACAAGTGAAGTTACTGGAATTTCCATGCACAGTAGCTCTCTTCATGATCACCCCCATGCACAAAAGGTTTATTGTCAGGTCAAATTCGTTTCATTTCCCAACAGTTTTTACTGAAGTTATCGATTTTATTTTTAGCTAGAGCACTAAATGAAAAATATGTCTTAATAATTCTGCATATCAGAACATTTTCAAATGATTTTTGTTATAGTTTCAGCTCAGTTCATTTGTAAACCGTTGATAAGCGCTGCTCAGCCTCCAAAACCTTTTTTAAAGGAACCCTCCACTGTTTTTACAAGTATTGCTTAAAATGTTCCGAATGTGCTCATTAGTAGATCCTGTATTAAAAAAATGCCTTACCTAGCGAACTGATTTTTTTATCGATTTTCAAAGATGAGCCCTTCAGCCTCTTCGTAATTCCCGCGGCCGCAATCTTGAATAGCGCGCAATGGACTGTGGGCATTGGTGACGTATCGTGGTTGCTCGCTCCAATCTCTGCTGTATGAATTCGAGATAATTTGGTAAACATGTCGCAGATTTTGTAAAAACAGTGGAGGGTTCCTTTAATGTTGTATAAGCCCAGGCCAGGGTTTATAACCAGGAGTCAAAATTACTCGTTCGAAGCTTAAATTTTCATTCTTTTCTCTTATCAGCAAAGGAAAAATTTTTTACAAATTGAAAAACAAATCTATAGGTAGGGTTCAGAGCTACGTTATGTTTTCAGATTTTCTTCCAAATTTTTTTGTTACTTTTTTATGAATTTTTTAATCCACATAACTTTATAAAACATAGGCACGCTAAGCGTGCAGGAGTTATTTTTTCAATTGATTGGGTGGCTTGGGGTAAAACTGGGTGTTAGTCCTGTTGGGATGGTCTATTTCATGGGTTGAGCTATTTGTGCACGGTTCATGTGCACGGTCTATCGTGCCGACTAAGAGCTACTTTTGGAAAAATAACTCAAAAACAATTTAAAAAGAAATTGTGCAAACGTTCTAAAATTAGGCTGCTTTACTTTGGTGTGCAACCGATCGATCGAACCATACCGTTGAAGACAATAAATATGTCAGTAATTTCTTCAAAAGTAAACAGAAAAAAATATCTGGTAGTCACTTTTAAGGTTACCTTCATGTTAAACTATCCGTCCCCTTTCATTCCAAGCCGAAAGAAAACCGCTAAGTACATCAGAACATGGATTGAAAACTGTTGACAACATTTACCGAAAACATGATCACAAAATCGCAAACACGCTCTCTAAGAAAGCCAAATTGACCCAGAAATTGCAAGCGAATAGCCAGATGGAACAAGAACAAAGTATTGTCGGGTTTCTGAAATGGCTCCGTTATTTTCATCATCAATATAAGACAGAAACCTTTCTGCAAGCAAGTACGTGTTTCTTTCGACGAAGCGAGAAACAAACAACTCTAGTCACCAGTGCATTTCGGCCAAACCACGTGACGATTTTACTTGGACTGGTACAATTTTAATTTCGCAACCAGAAACAGAAACGTGCCCTAACTTGTAAGCGTAACATCATCATATTCCCACGGCCGTGCTAAAAATAGCTTTCGATGAAGTTGTGTGCCACGCTTGACTGCACACCCAAAAAGCTAGTCTTCTTTTCAGCCGTTGTTTTTTGCGTGACAAGCCCAAACAACGGCTTCAAAGGAGACTACCAAAAAGCTGTCTGTCTTTTTTTCTTTTGCCTATGAGTAAACGTAACTGCAACCGCTTTGCGTTGGGAATATTAAATACACTAAAAAGGTATTGCGTCAGCCATGGAATGCGCTGACATGGAGCTTTCACTTTCGGTACGTGACAAACAAGATTATGTTTACTTTGCATGTTTATTTCGCCAGAAGCGACGGCCGCTAATTTGTTTGCAATTTTGCGACTATTTCTTGTCGGTTTAGCCAGTTCAAGTGAATCTTTTGGCTGTTTCATCGAGGCGAGTTCAGAGATCTGAAAATAAATTTGGCCGACGTAAACACTTGCAAGCATTACGTCATTGGTACGGAAATAACCGCATTGCACCACCATACTACTAAAGATAGCCATCAACAATGCGAAGCTTGAAACGCGAGACTCGCACAACGACTACTATACCTTCCTACAGCCCTCACTCGCGGCACAAATGATGATTTTCTCTTGCTGCAACCACGTTGTCAAAACACCTAATTTAATATTTGCCGAGCAGACAAAACGTGCCCTTGTAACATCATCACGTCATGAGCTTTTCAAACGATCGTACAATAAATAACTCATGACCGCCCATGTGAAGTCCTACTATTCCTAAGCAGGAAACGTCGAACCGTCTCCGGCCGCATTCCAACCTCACGAAAATACCAATTATTTGGCAACTCTCAAACCAAAATAAACGCACATGCCTCGACATATTACAATTACGTTATTCTTAATTTGGGAGGAAAATCTTGAGAGATTTGTGGTCGCTCGTGTTATTACTTAGCCAAAGCTCCTACTAATAGGAAAACTACTAATGCTATACTTTTAACCGAGAGAAAACAGTTTAAACACCGCGCGGTTAGAATCTCAAAGATTTCTCGTTTAATTTCTTTTACACTCGCCCTTACAAACAACCCACAGTGCATCAGTTCGTCCCATTTGGGGACCAAAACAAAACGTTGCGCAAACCCGCAACACTGACATTAAAAATGGAAGTCACAACATTTATTCTCAATACACATATTTATTCTACTCAAAAACATCATAAAATTTAAAATAAAGTGATCAACAAATACTATACCCATATTCTGTCGTCAACTGAACTAGTTGATTCGGCAAACCGAGAGAATCACCTTCACCACCATCAAATTTCCAAACACTTTTCGGTTTCAGAACCCACACACAAGGTTCTCACCCAAAGCTACGTAAAAATCAAGAACTGGAATAGAGACTTCAGACCAACACGGCCAAATAAGGTTGAATCTATAGCAAAACAAAAATGGCCGTACCTTGAACCGAAAACAAATTATTCATAAAAACGATCCATACATACAAGCCGCAATTTGATTGGTCCTTGATAGAATCTCAAATCTGATTGGTGTGAAATACATACATGAATGATCCACCCAACCAACATCCACCCACTTAATAGCCAAATACGCCTTCACGCCGACTAAGAGTTATTTTTTTTGAAAAAAATAACTCAAAAAGATCTTAGAAATGTTGGCTTTGTCGATTGTTGAGAAAGGTGTTATAAAAACAAAACCTTTCACAGAGTACTTTTTAAGTTATTAACGTCAAAAGGCCAGAGAAGAGTAACTTTTGTTCCTTTTGACGTTGCCATGGCAACATATTTGACGTCATTTTGATTTGACTGCGTTTACTGATAAATAGTTTACTGGTTTATAGTAAACGATTTTCAGCCGCATCATCAGGCTAGCCGTAGGATAAGTAGGGCAAGATGGTCTTCTTAGTAGGCCTAAAGTATTACAAGCCAAGGAAAAGAGAAGGCATTTGTTCGAGAAACAACTCAGAGTGTCTTGAAAAAGTTTATTGTTGTTCATGGTTGTAAAGTACAATAAGGTTTTTCTTGGGGTGTAGATCGCGACGTCTGATTTCTGCTAGTCTTCATCAGGTGATGAGGTTGACTGATTATGCATGTAGCATGATGGTCAGCTGTGGATTTTTTATTCTCTCTGTTCCGGCGAGCTGTTTCCCTGGGCGTTTTTCAGTTTTGCCTATGGGCATCCTGCTTCTGGAATGTCAGGTACGCTGCTCCTTGTTGCCTTTGTCAGGGTGAAGTCTTATGTGTACAGCTTCTTTGTCCCTCCGAGTACACCAGGCGAGTATTGATCAATAAACTTTGCCTTGTTCCAAAGAAGATAGTGACCGGTCTCTTGGATGTGTTCTGAAACGGCGAAAATCTTAGCTTCGTGGAAACCCGCTTCTGTTTGCTACTGTTCTCGTGTTTTCTGAAACTAGGGATAAAGCCATAGAGATATGTCCAACACGAAAAGCTTGGAAAGAAACTGAATGTCAAAGAGCAAGTGCCTACGATGGATTGTTCCAAAGTGGCACTCGCGTGGCCGAAACAAGATCTCTTGGATTTGTTGTTATGTCAGTTCACTGGCACATTTTTTGGGTTATTAAATTATATTATCTACCGGTAAATATATTGCTTTTATAGCTCACGTGCGTTTTAAGACTTTTTAGTTTATTCAGTTTTGAACATGTTGCATCATATTTTGAAGTTTAGATTGACTGAAATGCCTTTTCGCAGCCGACGATGTACCCCTGCGCATACGAAGGTATGGAGTAGCCTTGGTGAGCCGTGAAGAAAATACCCCCTAATTACCGCTTTTCATTTCAAGATGCTTGACAATTTGTCAATATAATAGGGGGTCACAAGGTTTTGAACACTCTTGGTTTGAAACTGTTTAATTAATTAACGGCGATAAACATCAGAAGATTGATAAGAAAAATGATGATGAACTTATCTGAAGAAAGATGTTTCAGTAGTCAACCAAGAGCTGCACGTTACAGTCCAAGATGGCTTCCCTTCCTTTAAACCATCTGTGTTCAGCCTGGAGAAAAAGAGAGAAATTATTAAATTTTTTTGTCAAGTCAAACTTCTACGAACGAGTTTGGTACTGGTGTACTAAACAACAATTTAAGTACAAATAATTCGATATTTGACAGTTACACGGTGATCACAAAATAATGAGTCGGAAATGAACTGCATGAAACCCTTTCAGTCCCAGACTCGAAATATAAATCCCCTAACCCACTGCCCTAGTTTTTCGTATGCGAGACTGATTGACAACGAATCAATGTTGTAAATAATGAGACAAGATTCTGATTACTTTTGAAATGAAATCAGTGAAAAGTGAATGACAAAACAAAAATAAGAAATCTTCACGGAATTACCTGAAATAAGATGTTTCCAATAGTTAACTTGCACCAGAAACCAAGAGCTACCCACAGTGATCCAAAATCGCTGCATGCTGGCTTGCTTTCAACCTAAGAAAAAAAAAAAGAAACATCAATTAACTAAGCCATTTCTTTATTTCTTTTAGTCAAGCCTTTGCTGTGGAACATGATTTGACTTTGAAAATTCTAAACATCCAGAAACTACGCTCTATATGTACCAGTTAATCAATTTTTAGGTAAATTCGTCTATTTCGCTCTGAGACTATCAAACCGTATTGTATAAACTCTTGTTTTTAGGCTATCGCAGCGTACTAAACTTGACGTTTCTATGCTAATCAACATTGTCAGTAGAATCCAAATAACTACGCAATTCTTAAACTTGCCTAATGTACATGAAATGTCTGAGAAGTTGAAACCAAAAATCTTACTTGTTTTGTAGACAAGGCGCCCTGGCATCAAGTCAGACCGCAACTGGTGTCGCCGAGTTCCAGAATGGAAGTACGGTATCATTTCCCCAACAAATATTCCTGGAACATTGGAACAAAAATACGCCAGTGAGAACTCTACGTCGTGTTATACTTCTTTTTCAGCGAAATGAAAATAAAGATCGTTTTCAGTAGTGATAGAAATAAGCGTTCTTTTCGAGTAATCTATCATTACATTTAAAGTTCTCAGTTCTCTACCTCGAAACACGCAGTGGAAAGTAAAGACCTGATTTATAGACTACTCTCGAGCACAAGTTGAGCGCCCGCATGATGGACATTTGGGCCTGGTTGTTCAAATCAGTAATGTGCAAGTTTTTATTTTTTTTGTGTATAAACGTTTTCTTTCGTTACTGACGTTATGTGGCGTTTGGTATTGGTCAAAGTCAAAAGCGTAGGACAAAAACTGAAAGAAAATTCATGCTCACGTGCAACAAACTTTTAAGCAGTAAACGAAAACTCGTGTGTAAGATAATAATTTAAATCTTAAAGTAAGCAATTCTGAAAAAAACTTTTGTTTGACTTATCTGTAATTTGAGTTGTTTTCAGCATGATGAAACCGGCCAGGATGGAATGAGAGCGTTGCACCAGCTTTGAATTGGTGATAATTGGCATCAAAGGTGAACATGACCATTCCAGAATGGCTGCCTAAATTCCTTTGGACACACATCTGTTCGTGTTGTCGAAAATAAAGAAAGACGTTCACAGTTTAGAACCATTTTAGTAGCATTGTCAAGTTTTGTAGCCATATCAAGTTTTGTTGACGACCATGCATTGCAAATTTCAAAGTTCATTCATAAAGGACTCTGTTTTTGGCAACACTACGTTTCTAACTTAACGGTAACAATGAAAAATTATCAAATTAAAAAAGGACGATGACCAAACGAACAGCACAAAGCGGTTTGTAGTAGGAATTACCACAAATAATTTGACGGAAATTGTCTAATTTCGTATTTCAGTTCAGTAGGTCAAACCAACTTTACCTGTTAATCAAATCAAACGAGATGTTGTAGTATTTGTCTTTCTCTCCAGCGTCAACAACAGAAATCTATCATGAAACCACCAGCCAACTGCAACACCTCGCATGATGTTGGTAAGCCCCTCTCAGCCTGTTAAATAAACTTTGTAAAAGTTATAAAGATTACTGGCCATTATTATGTTAAATCTTTTGAAATAGACTGAGCAACTATATTCTCCCCGTACTTTGAATTTAAAAGCGACTTTACAGGCGAGAGCGAATGTATACAGCAGCACCTCGAACGTTACAGTTACAAATTCTGACGAAAAATAATCATGCCGGATGAAACGTTTTGACATGTTGTTCCAATCTTGGCCAAACGAAAGAAGAATAAAAGACTTGTCTAGTTAATCTGCAGTATCTCTTGACTTGAACAACGATATATTCATATGACACACCGAAACGCCGAAACTTCCAAAACTTTCACGTCGGCTCAGTCACAAAACGAAAATCTATAATAAGCCAGCCATAACAACGAATTAAATAAAATAAACAACAAAGACAAGATAGATAGAAAACGTTGACTTGCCCGAAGACGAAGCACATCGATGAAGACGAAGGTTCGCACACTGAACTGTGACCAACACTAAAATGATCAGCGTGTCCTTTGAGACTTCATTATATACCTGATTAAAATTCATTTTCAGTTGGGATAATACACTTGTTCGATCTGAATATTTCGGGAAGATTCTCGTGCATTGAATAATGAGTATTCGACAAATGTCGCGAGAAAAGCACGAATTTCAAAAATATTTGTTCGATTCAAACAGAATGCATTACAGAATTTTAACTAGAAGTAACAGGCAAACTGCGGTAATAAACATTACGAACAAACCACGCATTGTTTGACATATTAGGCGCCTTGTGAAGACCGCCCGACCCAATTTCATTCAATCGACAGAGCATTGGCAGTGAAGTTCCTTATTGTTACTTATTTTCGCGGGAACTTAATTTCGCGAAAATGAAACGGGCATATTTCGCGGGGCTTTGTTTTCGCGCTTTGGCCAAGAAATATGTTTAAAACATAAAAAAAAATACAATAAAAAACGTTAAAATAAAATTTCGCAGGTCTCTGATTTCGCGATTTTTTGAAAATCAAAAACTAAGTCCCGCGAAAATAAGTTACAATAAGATATAAGCCGTTGAAAAACGGGATCCAGGCGGGCTACCTTTGTATGTGATTAATATTGCAACGATGGGATTTGTATTGGGGCCTTTTTAATTCTATTTGATGAAAAATTCTGGAAATTTCGGAATGGGTGCGGGTCCTGGGAAAGGTACCAGAAAATTCGAAAACCTGGGTATGCTGGTCTAACGATAGCGTGATACAAGTACATACATATTATTTTATTTTATGAGATTTTCTGGGTAGATGCTCGGTCACATGGCCTGTGATGTTTTCGTGAAGGAGTTGCGTTGCATTGTGGGGTGTTATGTGTTATTCATATCCAAGACCTCCCAAGTGTAATAGTCGCGTAAGACTGGTTCCAAATTATGGCGTTGTAAACATGGCGGCCATCAAGCACAATTTGCAGAGGGATTTGTTTAAACCAAGCGAGGAGCGACTTTATGCAGTTGTAAGTGTGACTAAAGCAGGGAAAAAGAAGAAAGCAAGCTTCCTCTGTGTAGCAGGTATGAATTCAGCTCGCACCCGATCCGTTAAGTCGCAATACTAGCGTCATTTTCCGTGTTTATTTACATCCGCCATCAGTGCGGATCCGGCCCCTGCCCCATAAAATTAGCTTAAGCTTGTTATAGAATCAAGCTCGATCCGTTCTGACTTGTGTATGAAAATTCCCAAAGCTAATCTTAACCCCAAGGCCTGCATGGCGAAACATCCAACAAAATTCCAACAAAGGCTAAGCTAGTTCTATTTAAATCAGCAGTCTTACCGCTTACGTACTGTCATTTAGTTTGGCACTTTTGTAGATCTAGTGACGCGCGAAAACTAGAAAGGCTGCAAGAAAGAGGATTGAGGGCGGTTTATAGAGACAAGCTTTCAAGCTATTCACAATTACTCAAAAGAGCTGAGTTACCAACACTCATGAACCGGCGCTTGCAAGATATTTGCATCCTAATGTACAGAGTGAGGCACAGGCTATGTCCTACTTATATTTGTAATATTTTTAATAATCATAACTCTTCTTACTTTTTAAGACAGTCAGATTTTTCCACCCCAAGTTTTAATACCGTTACATATGGTAAACATTCTTTACGATATCTTGGGCCTAAATTGTGGGGAAAATTATCCCCAGACGTAAGATCAGCTAAAACGTTGAATATTTTTAGGAAACAGATACGTAAATACGATATTAGTCTGCTCATAGACGATGGCTGCAAGGGTTGTTCCCTGTGCTCCTCATAATTATTTTATACAGCTTTAAGTATTTTTAATTCTCTTTTACATATTTTTAATATCTGCTTATCATAATCATCTTATATAGCTTTAAGTATTTTAAATTTTCTTTTTATATATTTTTAATATCTGATTATCATAAATATTTTATATAGCTCTAAGTATCTTAAATTCTCTTTTCACATATTATTATATCTGTTAATTGTGTCCCCAAATTAGTATGGGATTTTCCCAGGCTATGTGTGTGGCCTTGACACATTAATAAAGTTTATCTATCTATCTATGTAGGAAATCATACATATAAATAATTATCAATTGTGTTCAGATCAGAGGGGATTCTTTGCAGTCAGCATTGAGCATGAAAACTTAGCAGCTGCAAAGATCTCTTTGAATGCTAATATGATATAGTATTTTTGATTTGATGTTTGTTTAGTAACCACAGTAAAGCCAGAAACAGTGTCCATTTATCAAGTGAAAAAGACAGAGAAAGATACTTACAAGAAGAGAACCAACTGGAGGCTGAAAGACCTCAAGCTGATTGATGGCAGAGATGAGACTAATGTAAGAAATAAGAGAAATTTAGGCTTCTAGCTAATAGGACCAATGTTGTTCTGTGCATGAGTCTGAGTTTTCTATGAGCAGACAATCAACAGGAAGCAGTTGAGTTGAGTATTGCTCATAGAAAATGAGGGGGAGTACATCTAATTGTTTTAGTTGGTAAAAGGTAAAGGTGAAGTCTGCCACAAGTAGTGGTCCATCAGGTTGGAGCTTTGAAGTGACTAGGAGTATTTCTACTCCGCCTTGGATGGGATGCAACTCTAACGGTCCATCGCAGGGCTACTCCCAGAACTAGTTTCCTGGTACCCATTTATACACCTGGGTGAAGAGAGGCACAATGAGACTTACTTTAAGTGTCTTGCCTAAAAACACAACACAATGTCCCTGGCCAGGGCCGCTAGATCCAGAATCCAGCACACTAACCATTTGGCCACCACACCTCCCAGGAAGAATAGCCTCCCCAGTGGGGAGGGGGGGGGAGTACATCCAATTGTTTTTATTAGTAGACACAATAAAATGTTAAAGGAACTGTGCACACTGCAGTTGGTCAGTTTCAAGTTCATGAGTGCTTTGTCTAGTTATGTACAATGGATGCAGCCTACCTCACTATTTGAGCAAGCAAATCTATTGTTGCTTTGCAACCAGCTTCATTAAGTTTAGTACTTTTGCACTTTTCTTAGGAAAATCCAGAATTTCATCTTCATTTTGACAAGTCATACAAGTGGGTGGCAAGCAGTGTCCAGGACAAAAACAATTTCATACTTGCTCTCCTGAAGGTATACTAAAAACTGTAGATTCAGCTTTATTTTTAACCAGCAATATTTATTTAAATATCTATTTACAGCTGTAATGGAGGTGATTTGAAGATCATAACACATAATTTTTGCTTGTATTTTAGATTATTATTTGTTACGTATGGGTAGCTATAAATTAATGGCATTTTATTTGCAATGAAAATAAATATATGGTAACTTACATTGCAGTACTTGCAATTTTTATGCTACTTGCAAGAAACGTGGCCTAATTTACAAGTTACTACCTATAACACACTACTAGGTTTAAGCTATAGACGTAATCTGTGCATTGTAATACAGTGGCAAGGAATTTTAGAAAAAAATAATGCAGAAGAAACTATTTCCCTAAACACCATACAAATATTTAAAATATGTACACAGTAAGAGAAGAGAGAAGAGACTTTAAGATAGCTATTCAGTACATAGTTATTAGTTGTTAAAGCTGTTCTCTATTATATTTGTAAATGATTTTATTTGTATACAAATAATTAATTTCCCTCCTTTATCCATGCATTGGTCACCTTAATTCACTTCCTGGCTGTCTCTTGTCATTTGTTGTGTGCAAAGTTGGTACATTTACATGTTAACTGATCTACAGAATGATATTTATAGTCGTTAATGATTAAAAAATTTGGCCCGACATAATGTCCATTTTTTTTGCTGGATATGGGCAAATTTCAGTCGGCCATTGTCTGATGACTGATTGTTATTTGCAGCCCAAGATTTGGCTAGGAATGTAGTTTAGGTGTATTAGTATATTATTAACTTAAGTATAAAATTCATTGAGCAATTTACATGTTTGATGGCAATCTTGATCTAGTTGTGTGAAAGGCACTTGACACAGAGGAAACCAACGTTAATAAATATCGGTGTTATTGAAGGTATGTACAAACTTGTTATTTGATTGTAATTATTTGGATCACGATAGCAACTGATATTGAGTAGCAGTGCTATTTACAGTATAGATCCTCTATTATGCCCCCACCCATTTCAAATAAGCCTCGGCCACCCTCCAACTAAGCAGGGCATGAATATAAATGATTGAGTATGAAATATCTTAAAACTGAGTGTCGCAGAGAATTATTAAAGAAATTAAAAGTCGCAGGAATTTTTAAGAACACAAGAGATACTCAACAATCAACAATCCACGTGAATGAAGTTTCTTATTTCTTTTCATTTAAAATGCTAAGGAAATTGCGTGCACTCAAAGTCGTGATGAAAGCAGTGTATATTATAACTCGATAAAGCATGCGTGCGACACAGGCTACATGCTTTACGGAGCTATAATGAACTCAAACTGAGCAATAGCATGCACAATTATTCAAACATTTTATAAATTGTATTCAATTATGTAAGTATAATTTATAAAATAATTGTTTTACATTCAGGTGTCATTCATGGGGGAGAGAGTAGTAGAGCTCAACAACATACAGATGAAGGAGCAGAAGGTTGGTAACTGCACTAGCACTCAAATCTCTGCCTTTTAACACTTCCTGTAACATAAAATCCAACTATCGGGACACTGCCATAATGGCACTCCTCCCGTGAGGGCAGTACACAACTGCTGTGAGGTGAACAATTTCCCTGCAGCAGGTACACATTATGAAAAGTTAAACTTGCTGCAGAATGCAAAGCAACTCCTGTCTCATAGCCCTGGGATAGTGGATTTTTCTGTTGGGTAAGTTGATCCCATCTTTTGCTTGCCCAATGGGCAAGTCAAGTTTTTGGAATTTTTTGTGGGTAGATGAAGGAGGCTATTGTAAAAGGCCTTTGGACTCATGAACAGTGGCTCCATTATGCTGTCAGCAGGCTAACTTGGAAAATCGATTTTCTTTGCACCCTGCCTAGGGACACTTCCATAAAAGGGGCACTTCCCCAGTTTGTATGCTGGGAGACATACTTTCCCTTGGTATCTTTCTCAATGAGATAAACCCCATAAGGGGAACAGCCTTCATTTGAAGGTATCTTGCCATAGTGGTTGCTAAATTCTTATTCTAAGAGAAATGCCTCATATAAGGCAAGCCTTCCTAACCAGTACACCTCGAGTTAGTTGAAGCACTGTGTTTAAACATTTCAAGTAGATCAATAAAAAGTTGTTCTTTAAACTTAGATCTTTTTGTATGTTTTTCTTGTTAACAGGTGAAGATTATCAGGAGCTGACACAGCCTGAGGAGAAAGATCTGGAGGAAATGATATCCCAAACTGAAAATGCCATCAGCAACATTGAAGCGTTTACTGAACAACTCTCCAAGGACTTATCAGTTTTGGATGGGGTAATAATATTATTATATGAAGCCATATACATGTACTTCATATACTTGATAGATAATTTGAAAACAACCTCAGTAACCAACAAACTGGCTCTCTGATTAATCATGACAAAAACAAATGAATGTTTATTTTACGTGGATATTACACTTAGCTATGGTCTTGGTGCACCCTTGGAGCATGCGTGACATCAAAATCTAATTGCAAGGGGAGGTATCTTGTCCCAGCTCATAATTTTTGTCTGCCTGTGAATTGAAAGACTACTTTAACCACATAATTACCAGTATACGTGTAAAAACAATCTGGTCTGTTACAAGCATTTGGTGAGTTGGGGAACAGCACAAAAAGACAGGATTAGCGTGAAGAACATCCTTGTTGTTTTAGATGTTCTTTGCACTCCTCCCCAAACTAACCAAACACGAGGAACAGGCTATGTTCAATCCTTTTTCCAGGTTTGAATCTCCTCAGTTAAAAATACATGTTGTCCCAAAACTGGGTAAACTTTTTGGAGTTCAATCTTGCATGTTTTGTACTGAAAAATTCATGTCTTCTCCTTTAGGCTAATATACATTCCATCATGGATGCTGAACCTCAAGTGGAATCATTAATGCAACTGTTAAACGATGCATTGAATGAGCTGGATAACTTGGATACACGGCTCACAGGCTACGACAACCTTCTGAGAGTAAGTTGAACTGAATTAAAATTATCAAGAACTTTCCTTCAAAAGAAGCCGTTGTGATATTTTTAGCTGTCATTTTCTGATGCACAAGGTTATCTTCAAATTGAAGAAGCTTCAAATAGTATTTTTTAGGTAGAAAAACACCAATTTAGAGCTCAAAGAATAAACAAGGGTGGTCATGATTGGGGAAGATTATGTTGGGTTACAAACAGCAAATTTTAAAAAAGTTAGCCATTGTTTCCAAGGTATGCCGAACACAGGGTTTATCAGAGTGTAAGGCATTTTTTTTTTCATTCAATAATCCCTGCTATTCTGGTTTGCATGTTATTTTGTCACTAATATTTTGTGGTAATAGGAGGTGCGAGCTCAGATGGAACAGATGGAAGACAAGGATAAGCACATGGTGACAGAAAGCAGGAATCGCAAGATGCTTTTAGAGGAGGTGGAAACCTTGGTGGTCAGTTTTTATTCCTGTTCTCTTGATTCAGTGGTCATTTTTAGCTACAGTTTGAGACTATCCAAAACCTAAAATGAGCTATGGGACAAGAACAGAGGAAAGAATTAGAAATCATGCTTCTATCAGTTATTGAACCTAAAGGAGTTAGTACTGCTTGGTGCTACAGAAGGTAGAGTTAATGACACTAGGAATAATTTGCCTCCTGTCTTCTCCACGGCTTCCCCTTACATTTTATTCAGGATGCGAGAAGGTGCTGTCTGGCCATCCAGGTCAAGTAGGTTTTCCTGCTTGGCAAGTATCTTGTCATGATCTCTTGCCGGATGGGCAAGGGCACAGGCAACCCACCAGCTAACTCCATACCCCATTCACACCAGCAAAACATGTTTAGTTAAACCAGGTTTAACAAAATGAAAATCAACAACAAAAAAACCGAGGGGCTGAATTTTACATAGCGTCCAAGGAATCTTTAACTTGTGATCTTGTGCTAAATTTGAAGTCAACAAACATCAGCTAGCAACTTCAACAAAGAAAACAATTTTAAACCGGGTTTAACTAAAGAGCTTCTCAAAACAGGCATTCAACTGCCCCGGAAAGCAAACTTTGAGAGTTGCTCGCCTGAAGGGCAGGCTGGAATTAAAGTATTTTCAAGCCATCCACGATAAGTAGTTCAAATTGTTCACCATATACTACTAACAAAATACTTCTACACTACATATCCTGCAGCACTTCCTGGATGTCCCTGAGCGTAACATTGTGGCCCTTCAAGAGGCTGACCTTTCTAAAGGAATGGGACTGAAGGAATGCACCCATGCCGCATTTGCTGTGCTACATGCTCTACAGGCTGATCTCAGCCCAGGTAAATTACTACTAACAAGTTCATAGAGAGTCAGGGCCTTTGGCAAGGGGGGGGGGGGCGTGCAATGGGTGCGTCCGCACCCCCTTGCGCACCTCAAAGGTCCGCTTAATCTGAGAGGGAGGGTTTAAATGACTCTCAGAATGCAGGAAAAGTGGATTGGCTGGACTTCAACAACTTGATTTTTTTAAAATTTTCCTGGGGAATTATACCCCTAGACCCTCAAGCTTCCGGCACTCGCACGGTCCTCCCAAGCAAAATCCTGCCTACGGCCCTGGAGAGTGTGGAAATATTGGCCAAAACACAAGAATTTTCTGATTAGCTGTTAGATTACAAAAAAAGGGAAAGTCTAGGAAAAGTATGGAAAGTGAAATTTAAAATGTTTCAAAATGTCCATGCTGCAGCACGTTTGTAGTACCTGTTTTAGCTAGCCAAACTTTGTCTGATGTCATTCATCGACACACAAAATTTTCTGGGGCCTCACACTCAAGCGGCGAAGCCATGAAAACAAGCCATTAAAACGTGAGGAAAGTCTTTTTGTTTGTAATGCTGTCTCTCTAGTTTCCTCACACCTTTGCTTTCCAGGCGTGAGGTCGGAACTTGACGCATTTTGACTCAATTTGTTTAGCTGTCTAACCTCATAATTTGCATTCACCTGGTTTGTTTTGCAATTTATTTACCAGATGTAAATTTTAGACTGTTCATGTATGTTTTTAGGTTTGACTGAGATGAGGTCCGTAAAAGAACAAAGAGAAAAGTTCTGGCAGCTCAGCAGTGAGTTTGCTCAGCGACTCAAGTCACATCTTATAGACATCTTTCAACGCCACGTAAGCTTTTTCTTCCTGTTTTCTCATTGTGTTTGTGTTAAGTTATGATGGTATTGCGGCTATGGTATTTTCATGAGGTAACATGTGTTATTTTTCTTACAGGGTACAGATATGGAGACGGTGGTACAGTACTCTAGTGAACTCTGTATCCCCAAGCATCGGTCTTGCCATAACGACCTCGCTCCATTTTCAGATCTTATGAAATGGCTCAAGGAGGTTGACCAGACGGTCTTTCTCGAGCTCTGCCAGGTGCTTATAATTTCAGCTCTTGCTCCGAGGGCCGCGTTTAAGCAAAAATCGCGTGGACTCGAGAGAGCGGCGGTAATCGAGCATAGCGTACTTGAATATGGTATTCGCATACAAAATGCTGGGATGCATGGATGTGAGTTCGCTGACCACCTCGGAATGCAAGGAATTTTGTTCCTCTTAAATAACTTAAGTACACTAAAATATGAATTTAGAGTGAAATACACAACAAATAAATGTATAAAGCAAAAACCACACCTGAGCCATGCGAATTTGTGCTCATAATTACGCAGTCGTAAATACAGAAGACTCAACATCGCGCATACCACAATTAGGTACTTGTTTTTTCAGGTTTCCTAAATCTTCACATGAAAAAGGCGCTTAAAAGGACTTCCTTTGAAAAAGAAAAAATTGTTTCAGACAAGGAGTCGTAGGACTCTTACAGAATCTAACACTGACTAATTCTGCATCTGTTGTTAGGCCTACACTCAATCTCTGAGCAAAGTTTACGAGAAAGAGCTGAGGGATTTCTTTGAAGCTGCAAAACAGAGGACGCTGACTAAAGGAGTGCGCTGTAAGGGTACTTCATGTAGTACGCATGCAGTTTCTTTAAGCAAGTTGCCTCGCACCTGCAGATGTCACTTTGCCTGTTTTGTTAGCTTTTGTTGTTATCAGTAGGGTTCTCTACGTTTTATTTTGAGAAGCTCAAAAACAATCCAAGATAGTAGAAAATCCAACAACAACTTTTAATCGCTTTGCGATATGTGCGATATAACGTGGAACCCAAGCGTCTGGTAGTGATTTTTCTTTTTCTTTTCTCGAATCCCGTAACACTAATAACATTTAAGTGTGAAGCCTTTGTTATCGGTATGCACACCTAAAGTTAAGAATTCGGGAAAAAAAGACGAAAAAACTTTCTTTTTTGCCGTCCTTGGAAGTATACTCCTTCTGACCCTGACTTCTAACTCGTTATAATGACTCTGAATGCTTGATAAAACTGGCCATGGCTATCATGGTCTTTTTCACGATTTACAGAGTAAGCCCTAAATAACGCATTGCAATGTCGCTTACAAATGCCTTGCTTTTACTTACCAATCAACGCGCGAGCCGGTTTTCTATGGTCTATGCAATTCTAAACAATATTTTGTGTGATTCCCTTAGCTTACAGTGCCTTCAAGATGACAGGGTCGTCACCTGCTGTCAACCGCGATGACCCGAGAGCGAGCCCTCGTCCCAGCCACCGGGTTAAGACGGGCTCATTCAGAAAAGGAAAAGGAGAGCCCGAGAGAAAGGATACCGATTCCATTGGTTCAGACACGAGATCGAGATCAGGGTCCTTGAGTTCCGTGGACTCTTCTGATCAGCTACAGGAGGGCAGAGGAAAATTTGAAAAGGTTTCTTCTAAACAAGGAATTCTGTCTTTTTGCAGTCGTGGCTAGCCGAAACATACCATTGGCAAAACTATGATGTAACTTGCTACTGTTTTACTGCAGGGACCCGGAGCCTGAAAGTGTGGCCACTTTTGATTTATTCACATTCTTTCGTTCAGATTTAATCTAATCAAAAGTCATCTGGAAGGTGTCCTCGGCTTCTGATTGGATAATGACTGCACGAAATAATCTGAATTAATTTAAAATGTTCATTACTGTAACAAAATATTCTTAGCAAGAGTTGAACACATTTCATCAGTAACTGTCGTAGAAAATAACCAGGTTGTTTTTCAGTTGTTTGTGTGAAAATGGCCTGGCCAGACTCCTTTTATACCGGAACTTCGTCTTTAATAATAATTAGGGCATGTTAGTTTGTCTGTTATTTCCACTTTCATCGGAGTGAGAGGCCCTTATCAAGGACACAGACAGATGAGTTTTTGTTTGATAATGCATACTTTTGATGCATCTTGCTCTCTTATTCTTCCGCTTCATGTTAGTTACTGTAATATATTTTTCCTCATCAGGTGTTTGATATTCTGTTGTTGGAGCTGGAGCCGGTGTGCACGGCTGAACAAGAGTTTGTGCAAAAGTTTTTCGATTTTACTTTGGATGAGCCAGAGGTGCGTAGACACATTTTAAATAAAAGTTATTTGGGTTAATGCTTTATTATTTTCTCGTTTACATTTTGCTTGGTTATTCGCAGTAGTACCGTTTGCCATTTTTAGTTCCTCTTTCTCGTCACTTGCTGGTTTAATTTTTCTTTTTTTAAAAAAAGCCCACAGATTCACCAAGCGTGTTAAGTATGGACTCGTCTGACGGAGCCATGTCTAGCAAGCCAAAATCAGTAGACTGCACGTAAGCTTCCGAACATTTGTGGCATAACAATAAATGAATTTCTCACTCCGCTATAGCTGTCATGTTAGGTAGACATAAAATTTAAGGCCCATGTGAAGCCAGGCCAAAATACACGGTTTACAAAACAAAAAAAAGTCACTTTTCACTCGATTATTATATACTCGCTATAGATTTCAATGAGGTTTTTTGCTGTTGTTATTTACATCCTTCAAAAATCAAGCTAGTCTGGGAGACAGAAAAGTCAAAAGTAGGGATATGTGTATTCCGGCAAATTGTACGTGGTAAAAAAGTGGAAAAGTGACGTGCAAGAACCAAATTACGTTAAAAAGTTTCAAAAACGTCAACGTTCCACAGCAGACTATGCTACGAGTGTTTCACTGAAAAGTTTGTTATCTCTGTTTTCAAGTACTACGATGTTTTCGTTTTAGGGACGTGAAAGAGAGATTGCCGCTGAACGAAGAAGTCAGGTAACCAACGATGTGTAGTACTGCATAGAACGTCTTTCTTTTATGTAAAAACATCGACAAACTCATACCATTTATCTTGAAGCCTGTTATACCTCGTATATTGTACATTTTTCTTAACGTCTTCAGGCAGGCTGACTAGAGTGGAATTATTTTCACTCATTCGTGAGTTTGGATTGTCCAGCATCCAGCGTTCTACCAATTTCACTGACCTGGCTGCGGTTATTTGTCCCGTTATTAAGTCGTTTTTGCATGCGATGTACAATAGAGCGATTTTTACTTGAGTGTCGTAAAACCAAAACCAAGGTTATCACTCTGGCCAATCACAAAGGACACAGACAATCCAGTGAACCAATCAAAACTCGAAGCAAATACATGTAGCCGGCGCGAAGCGCGGGAAATCGTGTGTGAGCGAGTCACGACTGGATTTGGTTTTACTTCTGATTGGTTGAGAAAGTGGCGCGAGTTCTTTTTTTAACCACGCAGGTCCAGATCCATCAAAGCAAACGCGAACTACTTTCGACACTCGTGTGAAAACCGCCCTATTTCCTGAAAATCAAATAAACTTCAAAATAGTTGTTGACTAACCAGATATGTATCCGTCAAACTGTTTTTTTTTTTCAGTCTTCAACTTGAGAACTATAAGGATTGAAGGGTTACGAATAAGAAAATTTAGTGTAATGTGTCATCTAACTGTTATTCCTCCAGAAAACGAAAACAGCGGATCACTAAAAACCGAGAAGATATGAAGTATGTTGAGTACTGCGTTAAACCACTGCACTGCTGCTTAGGTTAAAAGTAAATTCTAAGTTCTAAACATTGGCTTTCACATATTTGTAAGCTTAAAATTTTATAAATTTTTTAATCGAATTTGCAGTCGTAAAAACAATTCATCCCGTGTAGCCGTGTAGTCTTTGATAGCAAGTTTTAATAAAAATGATTGTTTAAATCTAAAAGGGTGAATAAACTTATGAAGTGTTAAACTGCACGATAAAATAAACACGTGTAAAACTATGTTTAGTGTAAACTGCACGCTCTTGCACCTTGCACTAATAAGCACGTTAATGGTAACGCAATTAATGTATGGTTAAATTTCAAGCTCTTTCACAGTTTATCTTCTTGAAAGACATCAAAAGCCACCAAAAATGCATCAAAATATTTTTTTTGAGTGGGGAGGGGGTGATTTTTTAAATAAGGGCAGCACCATGATGCGTACTGAGGTCTGATATGTTTGGAATAGAGTTCTCTATAACACCTAGCGCGTCTCGCCTTACTAGTATCCAATTTCCTCTCAGCCAAAAACCTGATGACAAAAATAGCAATTGAGTTCTGACTTCGAGGCTTCTCTCCTAGCACTCGGAAAGAAATAGCGTTCGTCTTCTTTTGGTAGCCTGCGCCGCAGACGAAACTAAACCCCTGGCTTTGATGTGTTTTGCTCCCATTTGGCTAAGGACAAAACAGCTAATTAGACTGTGAAAGAGCTCTTTTAAAAATTCACTGTTTCATTGTGGATAAACTTTTTTCACGCTACTTCTCCATTGTTTTGTTTTGTGTAGGAAAGTCATGCAGGGATTGTTTAGCGTGCTTGAGACCGAGTTGCACAGCTACATCCACTTTGCTGATCGACTTGACAACTTGTATGTGTATTTTATTTAACTAAGGATACAAACTTATTGTGTACATGGGGCATTCAGTGAATTGCATCCTACCGCTGGCACGCGATAAGGCTTTGAAATCTTTGACTCAAGAAAGCCTTTGTCAATGAAAAAATTGAAAGCTCAAAGCGTCACACAGTGCTAAAATTTCCAGTAAATAAATTCATGTCGTTTTAAGTTTTTAGACGGCCGTAAGAAAATTTATTTGTCTTCATTCTGAACAATAACAGGGTTGTCGCAAGTCAGGAAACGGTCAGAGAAAAAATTCAGGGAAAAGTCAGAGAATTCTATTTTGAGTGAGAAAAAAATTGACATTTTGAAGAAAGATGAGGGGAAAACGTACCCCGGATGCCAGAGGTTTCTGGTTTCGGTCAAGTCGCACGAAAAAGTCTTTTGTCGCGCCTTTGCCGCGCGCGCGCGCGAGAAAAATACTCTGATACCCAGGGTAGGGGAAATTGAAACTGTTACCCCTGATTTAATACCATTGATAGTTGGAAGAAGCATTTTTCAAGTCAGTGTGATCTCAGCGATGTTTTGTTTTTGGAAGTGGAGGCTGGAGGCCGTTACTATATCTGACATTTTGTATTTATTTGGTCAGCGAAGTTTTATTTTTATCAGAAAAAGGTCATTGAGTTTTGAAAACGGATGAATAAGGACCATATATAGTGTTTATTTTTAGTTCGGCGATACCGTATTAACAAAGCACTAAATCGTCTTTTTCGTTGTGTTGCAGTAACACGATGTATATGCTGGTGAAGATCGGCCATTTTGTGATTATACCCCAACTATCTGGTTCTCCTGTTTCGTACCTAAGCCAACAGCTTGGAAACTGCCTCATCTCTGTGAAGAGGCTCTTTGACAAGTTTATAGTAAGATACTATATTCGTTCTGATGTAGATAAATTTGAAAATTTGATTTGTTTTACTAACTAAAGACAAGCGCGACTAAAACAATTATCTCTTTTGCAGTCGAACCTGAAGAAGCAAATTGAGGAAATGAAGATCCAGAAGACGAAGAAGTGTGGAATTTTGCCTTTTGTGAGCAAGTTCGATGTAAGTTGTAACGTGAAATTAAATGTTTTGTAATGACTGTAAAATGTAATCACGTGACAACGCACGATGCACATGTACTCAGACATGTCAGTTTAAAGCACTGTTGGGCTCGACGCCTTGGACTCTTGACACTTGCTTGTTTCGTCTTTTGTGTTAGTAAACTAAGGGAACTGGTCAAAACTATTTTACATGCTCGGGACCCACTTTTGTGGGGTGGGGGTAAGGAAGAGACCATGGGTCTCGAAGGCTAGGTGGGGGGATAGGTGAGAGACCATGGGTCTCCAAGGCTAGGTGGGGGGATGGGTGAGAGACCATGGGTCTCCAAGACTAGGTGGGGGATAGGAGAGAGACCAAGGGTCTCCAAGACTAGGTGGGGGGATAGGTGAGAGACCATGGGTCTCCAAGACTAGGTGGGGGGATAGGTGAGAGACCATGGGTCTCCAAGGCTAGGTGGGGGGATAGGTGAGAGACCATGGGTCTCCAAGGCTAGGTGGGGGGATGGGTGAGAGACCATGGGTCTCCAAGACTAGGTGGGGGGATAGGTGAGAGACCATGGGTCTCCAAGGCTGGGTGAGGGGATAGGTAAGAGACAATGGGTCTCCGAGGCTACGTGCGGAGATAGGAATAGGTAAAAAATCATATAGGTCAGCAGAGGGGGGAGGTTTACAAGAGGTCATAGGCCTCTCTAAGGCTAGGTGGGGGGAGGGATGTACAAGCATTTCCTTGGGCCATAGACTTTGCTAGGTACCTTGGGAAAAACAGTTAAATTAAATTTGTACACATTTAGCAATTTTACTAGAGTGGTTTCAGCATTTTGGGGTAAGAAGTCATTACTTTAAATTTCTAAGAGAGAATACAAAACGATTTTGTAAGGTATACAACTTTAATTTTGTACCCCTTTTTGTAACTTACTACGTCATATCTACACCTGAATAAAGAAACGTTGACCCGTGACATCAGTGTACTGACCAAAAACAATGTGACCAAATTTTTAACAGGGAAATGGGAAAAATGAATGGTTGTCCATTACAGAATAAAGATGTGAATGACATGTTGCAACAGTCATGCTAAATGCTTTCCACAGAATGTTTCATATATGTTAAGTCGTTGCACAAGAAGAAATTTTAATATACAATTCATCTTAAGTCATGGATATGGATTCATAGGCTACTTATATTTACAAGATTACATGCTCGCCGGCGAGGAAATGTTACAGCGCAACAACTTCAAACAAGCCCACCCAACAAAACGTTTTGTAAATTAAGGAACGAAAACTGATCTCATTTCAACAACAGATTATGGGCAAAAAAGTGATCTAAGCAAACTGCACACTACAGAGAAGCAATTCATAGAGGACAATCAGACTTGCCTACAAGTCGGCTCACTGAGCACGATAAAATTATTTTTAGACGCTAAAAAGTTTGGGTTCAAATATCTTCGCGTTTCGGTATTGCTGCCTTCATCAAGGTAAAAAAAACTTTTTTTGCTTTCCCTGATGAATTCATCTTAAGTCATGGATATGGATTCATAGGCTACTTATATTTACAAGATTACATGCTCGCCGGCGAGGAAATGTTACAGCGCAACAACTTCAAACAAGCCCACCCAACAAAACGTTTTGTAAATTAAGGAACGAAAACTGATCTCATTTCAACAACAGATTATGGACAAAAAAGTGATCTAAGCAAACTGCACACTACAGAGAAGCAATTCATAGAGGACAATCAGACTTGCCTACAAGTCGGCCCACTGAGCACGATGAAATTATTTTTAGACGCTAAAAAGTTTGGGTTCAAATATCTCCGCGTTTCGGTATTGCTGCCTTCATCAAGGTAAAAAAAACTTTTTTTGCTTTCCCTGATGAAGGCAGGAATGCCGAAATGTTGGTATATTTGAACCGAAATTTTTTAAAAACAAAAAAAAACAATTTTATTTTGTATCACATAGCACAAGACGCCATTAAAAAAACGCAAGTTGTTATCAACTTTATCAACTCACTGAGCACGAAGCGTAAGGAAAACGAATCAAATGACATCATTTTGGCGCGAACTTCTCCGGGACTGCGGTCGGCGAAGGCGTCAGAGATGTCAAATCAAAGTGCATATCGCTAGTAATGTCATAGCCTGCGCAGCAGGCGGGATTAGCGGGCACAAGTGAATTTTTCTCGCGCGGGCAAAGCCCGCGTCAGCGAGTGGCGGAGCCGCGAGTGAAATTCGACTCCTCGCCATGCCCCTCGCTGCTTGGCGGCCAAGACCAAAAATCCCGCTAGCTACGCAGGCTAGTAATGTCAGTAATGTTTTTTTGAGATAAAAGCCGCGCTCCTAGATTTGATAATGCGGTGTGCTAGTAGACAACCCTGCCTTTAAATACAAAGATTATTTTCCAGTTCGCACTAGACAAAAACTTAAAATATGGAGCTTCTGTTCGAAGCGGCACCAGCGTGAAATTGAAAATTGTTTGCTTATTTAAGTGCAGACAATAAATTCCACGCAGCTGGCTACGTGGTACGCAGAAACTAATTAATTCAAGTTAATTTATTTAAATGAGAAATAATTTCAAAATGACATCGCATTGTAATGTGCTAGTTACGCGGTGAGAAAAAGCTCTATAAAATTTCTTGTTCTAAAAACGTGACACAAAAAGCAATAAGTATAAAACTATAAATCGGTAGATTAAGACGAAAAGCACAAGCTTTTAAAAACATTCATCAACGAAGATACCTCGCCATCTTGAATTTAATTCTTTCTGCTTACCGCGTACCGTGTAGCAAGCTCAACTTAAGATACCTTGCCATCTTGAATTTAATTCTTTCTGCGTACCGCGTAGCCATCCCTACTCGATGTGGCGGCGTATTCTGCAGTTACTCCGCTTACTTTAAAACTGTTCAGAGCGTAGCGAAACGCCATCGAAGAAAGTTTTCAAGCTTCTACTCACTGTGACAGTGTAAAGACGCTCGACTCCGCTTGACGAACGACACGAGCAAATATTTGAAGGTGCGATAAAAGTGACAACAAAGAGAACAGGTTTATTCAATGCACACGAATCTGTTTCTTCAAGTATCACGCTTTATTTAATTGTCCTTCAATAGAAGCTTATTGACTTTCCAATTTCCAAATGCCATATATCTTTAAGCGACATACGCGCAGCAGCAACAACAACAACACCGTGTTTTGTTTCCGGAGCCTTGAGATTTTCCCTGAGTTCTCCACCAAAAATACTCAACAACGTTTGTTGGAACTGAAGCAGTTTGGTTCCATAGCCATGGCATAAGGGTGACCAGTGGCACAGCAATCAAGCAAGCGGACCGCACCTCTTGTCTTTTAGCCTGCGAACACAGTCGAAAACGTATGGAGCGACTTCACAGGCTAGGATCGGTTTCGAAGGTCAAGTTTCCCGACCCCGCACTACTGTCGACTATTGTAAGCGCCGTTAGCGCCGAGAGAAAGGCTTCCTTACCACTACAATAGCCCTCGATTACTTTCCGTTGATTTCTAGTTTGCCTGATTGAACGAATATATTAAATGAAAACAGTAAACAGAGAGATTCACCTTTTAGATTGATCTGGCAAGGATCTGGTTTGATTGACGTGCTGTCCTGTTTCTGATTGGATAAAACCACAGGAGGAAAATTCTTCCTTTAAATTTGGCGCGCTGCAAGTGATAAAAGTCGTTCGGCCTTGGTCTGCTGCCAAACCGGAAACGAGAAGCGAAAGAAAGTGTACAATTCGCCTTTCGTGGTGCTTTTACTGGCACACGATCGAAAGTAAATATCGCCTCCAAAGAGGAATTTATCAGCTAACTGAAAGCTGAAATCCGCCGCCTTGTGTTCGATGGAGAAGTTGAAGCTGTATTGTTCTGACAGAGGCACAGAGCTTGCCCGCTCGGCTTTCGATCGTAGGGATGAGATGATTTGCCTTTTCTTGGGGACTTTTCCAAGCAGAGCGAAGAATTGCTCTGGTAGTTATCTCCTGTTCCATTTCTTTATACAAGAAACAAGAGAGACAATCTCTTCTTCCCAGTGTAGGCATTTTCTTGAAGGGTCTTGACAAAGTCCGAGCCAGGGAGTCATGTGAGCCATTCCTGTTAGCCCAAGTAACACATCAGCAAGTTAAGTAGCTTATTATTGGTTATTACTATTGGTTAAGTAGCTTATGGTGAGCCTTTTTATTGGGATAAGAGATTTCTGGCTCGCATGACTTACATGGCTCGCATATTGTACAAACTCATCCAGAGGCATCAAATCGAAAGAAACTTTCAGGAAACTGGACTTGACAGCGTATAAACCCCAAACGGAACTGTATACACGAGGTGTCAAATTAACCGGCTCTTTATATGGTCTGTACTCGGCTCACTGCACTCGCTGATTCTGCTGAGTCAGGTTATTTTTTACCCTAAACCACTTGGGAGCATGTTCGCAGGTGTTAACTCTATTGTGAACAATTTTACACTGACGACATTCGAACATACAGACAATTTTGAGTACCTGTCGTCAGCCAAAGGCTGAAATCCGTACGGGACATTAGCGCGCGTGAGCTTTGCGTGTATTGTGACACGGATAAAGTCGTTGATATGATAGTAGAGAGGTTAAGCATGACGTTTACGGCAAACGGCAAACGGCAAAAATAATTCTGATTTTGCTCACTTTTTCTTTAGCACTTAAATAAAGCCAGTCGAAAAATAGGAAAAAAATCCGTTAATCACAGTAAATGTAAACAATTTCCCTAAATTGTACAAACGGCTAAAATCAGACACCAAAAGTTCGATTTTTGCCGTTTGCCGTTTGCCGTAGTCGTTGAATGGTTGAGCTAATTTTATTTCAATAGGTTTGGGAATATACTGAAGGTATACATGTATTTTCGTAATCTAGCGATCATTTCATTTCGAAAATTAGCTCATAGCATAAAAATTACATTTGGCCTCAATTTGAGCTCTGAATTATTTTCTTGCACTGGCCTGCTCAAACCGGAAGCCGTCATTGCAATCCCTGATCCATTTGTTTAAAAATCCCAGCACATATCAACCTTCAGTATATATTTGTTAAGAACATAGCTAGGATAAATAGTGTCCAGACGGTTTTCAGACAACGATATTTTTTGCAATTCGCAAGATTTCTCAAGGGACCGCGACGCATCTTGAACAAATGTAGCCTGCGAACGCAGACGTATTTCCGGCTGTCGCTTGTCGGAGACAAGCGACAGCCGGAAATACGTCTGCGTTCGCAGGCTTGAACAAATGGAACAGCCGAAAACATCTTGCCTCAAACTACGAATGGGACGGTATCGATAGCCTGTGTACAGCCGTCCCGCTCCCCTCAAAAAAATCGGGGAGGGAACCGACAGGACGGCTGTACATATGCAGGCTACGGAACCATAGCCTACTGCAATTTACGTAGATGATGCGACTCGGCTCGCCCTGGTAAACAAAACCCACGAGCTCGAGATCCGAAAGCTCGAAAGCAAGTAACTTTTGAAAGAACAACAAAAGAAAAATCCCTGACACAGTTTTGTTGCCCAATTATCGAGCAACGTTCTTGCCAAATTTCAGCGAAAAAAAAAGGTTTAAAACCTTTTAAAAAACGAACTAAATGTGCGCCACACTCTTCGAATTTGGGATGGGGCGTTTTTCCGGTTTAATTACACAAGACGTGTGAAAATGATTACGCGTTGATCGATGAATTGAAGGCTCATTTTACTTAAAGAGAATTAGTATCAAAGTGGTCTCAGATCTGTCACAAGTATAAACAGTTCCATGGCAATCGCGGTCGCGTGCAACATAAACGAAGCTTCAAACGAAGAATTAATCTAATGAGGTTATTTTCATTCCTGTAAGCGGAGAAACGATCAGCGAAACCATGCTTTTAGACTGAGAGCATCTGGATATATTTTTTTGTCAAAACAATAGTGCGTTTGTCAATCTTTAGGCGGTACTTTTACATCTGTAATAAAATTCGGGATTAGCGTGGCGACGCACCGTTTTTAGCGCTGCTCCCCGCCGGGGACTAACCGAACACTTGGAACAGGCTAAGTGCCAGCAGCATCTCCTGATCAAAATATGACCCTTTGTCGCTGGCGGCTAACACTTCGTCCAAATCTTTGTCAAATTCTTTTATTCTCTTTCGTTTTGGTGCTTTCTATGCAGTTAAAGGGACACGAACGTTGCCTTTTTTCTTTGACGACATAACCGAGGGACATTGGTTCCAGACCTTTCGATTCGAAGACCGCTCGAGCGCGTTCGAAAAAAAATACGGCTGTTTTGCAGTCTACAGATATTAAAGGTAATTACAAAATATAAAAAATTACTCATATCACGTCCCTTACATTTCGCGACTTTTTTTTTAATCGCGAAATTCGCGAAATTAGTGTGTCGCAAAAATTTCATGTAATAAGCTAAATGGCTTCTGGAAAAACTTAAAAATGTTAAAGATAAGCTGTTAATAATAAAGTTAATTATTAACATATTGAGCAGTCGTGGTGTTAAAAAAATATTGGCAATATGTTTATCATTTGCCAATGACTGTGTGGAAGATTTGAAGAATTTTGAGTGAAAATATTCCTGTCTTTAATATGGTCAAAAATGCACCAAGTTTGCCAGGGCAGGTACCTTAAGAAGACTATTAAAAGATGTTATTACTGCAGTTACATTTTATGAGTCTAAGATGTGCTACAAACTGAGATGTTCAACATAAATTATGTATCATGCAATAAGAAAACAATAATCATGGTAATTTCAAGGTATTTCCTTGTAACCATTTAGTTGTACTGTGAGACCACAGTTTTGCATTTATTTATACTGCTCAATTAAAACAATTGGGCAAAATAAACATGTTCTCCGACTCTCAGCTTTGCTGGGGTATGTTCTTAGAATGTTCTAAAATTGTGGTAAATCTCAGCCTCACATTTTTATAAAAAAGGTTCTAATATATAAAAGGGTATAGGAGATTGTATGGATTTAAATTTGAACGTAAATATATGAGTTTACATGCATTTGAAATTGAGTTGAAAATATTTCTTTCTTTCCATTGAAAGGCTACAATAAGGTTTGAAACCATACCTGATGTCTCTTATTTGTCTTTTTAGTGCTTTGGAAATTAAAGCCATACGCGCGATTTTCGTTTCAACAGTCTCTCTCTTAGTTGGTGACAGACCGTTGAAACAAAAATAGCGCGTATGGTTTTCCAAGGCACCAAAAAGACAAATAAAGGACAACAGCTAAGGCTTCAAACTTTATCATTTGATTTGTATATGAAAAATCAAGGGAGGGGGGGGGGGGCTACAGACGAGACCATGGGTCTCTATCGGGGGGGGGGGGGGGGGAGGGGGGCTACAAACGAGACCATGGATCTCTGCCAAGGGGGTGGTTGGGCCACAGCAGATACCATGGTTGTCTACCGGGGGGAGGGGGGGGGGGGGGCTACAGAAGAGACCATGGGTCTCTATCGGGGCAGGAGGGGCTACAGAAGAGACCATGGGCTTCTATCAGGGGTGGGGGGGGGGCTACAGAAGAGACCATGGATCTCTATCGGGGGGAGGGGAGTTACAGGTGAGACCATGGGTCTCTATCGGGGGGGAGGGGGGCTACAGGCGAGACCATGGGTCTCTACAAGGGGGAGGGGGGGAGGGCAAAACAGATACTGTGGGTCTCTTCAAGGGGGTGGGGGGCTATAAGAGGAGGCCATCATCTCCACTTATTCTGGTGGGTCCTGAGCTTGTATAGTAGTTTTGACCAGTTCCCTAACATCCTTTCGGCTTATAGCCTTTAATTTCCTTATCTCCCTTCTAGGAATTTGCAGGTATTTCAGAGAGTGTGTTCAAGAACTCGGATCGCCGAAATGATCTCGACAAGGCATATCATCACCTTATTCGAGCGCTGTTTGATAACGTGGAGCGAATGGCAGAGGAACATCAAAGGACACCACGGGCGGTGGTCATGATGGGTAAGTCTGTCAGTGGAGAAGACAGCGTTGGTTTTACTTGTCTTGTTCTGTCCTTGGTTGGTATTGGTGTTGATGATTTGTTGTTGAGTCTGCTCTGCTCCGTCCTCGGAGACCCAGCGGCAGCTATTAGGGACAACGGAATTTTCGGGCGTAAACTTTCGCCTGAAAATCCCGTTGTCCCGACTAGCTGCCCCTGGGTCTCCGAGGATGGCTCTGTTTTGAAAATCGCACCATACTATTTTTGGGCGGCGTACAATGGATTCTAACAGACTTCTACCTTAAGGGGAGTTGTGGTCACTTACCCGGTCCCTGCTACAGTAATCACAATTTAAACAGTCTTTCTATAAGCAGATACTATTACCTTCCATGTTAACTTCCAATCAAACTCTTGTACTCTCTGATGTGAACTGAAGTTACCATTAAACTTCTCTGGGCTTATTTCTTTTTGATACCTGAACGTTCTACTGTTTAATATCAAATAGATGGCTGGTGACTGATCTCTCTTTTATTGTTTTCCACAGAAAACTATCATCATTTGTTTAGTAAGTATTGAAATTTATTTTTGGGGGTAAACCAGGGTCTTTTTGCCGTTCAAAGCCAAGATGGCATCTTGGCCGAGTGGAAATAACCCGGAGCCTAGGTTGGGGTAATATTCTATTTTAGTATAAGGCTCACTTTCGTTGGGAATCTATCATTCACCAAACTTCACTCGCATCTGCGATGTATCAGAAATCTGTATCAGAAATCTCTCTTTGATTTGGATCCAACACTCGTACCCAGGGTTTCTCGGGAAAAGAGCGACCCTAGAAAGATCCGATTTGAAGTCCGAAAATAACGGACTTCCGGTTGAATTGCGCATGTTAGCTTTCAAAAGCACTGCTCAACGAATTTCTTGGTGTTTTACTTCCGACCATTTGTACTGTTTTAAAAACCAATCAAAATCGATCCCGCAACGCAACTTTCGAGAGTGGCTTGTTTCGTCAAACTTGCGCAGTAAGGAACAAAGACTCGAGGTACAAGATTGTTTGGATCCTTAAATGGTATAACGTTTTACCCATTTTATAGCAATTGAAAGTAAACCCATCAAAACTCGAATCAAAACCATCAAGGGAGTGCCCAGCGCGGGAAATGTCATATGAGACGAATCACGCACTCTGATTGGTCAGTGCGCGTTGCACGAATTTGTTGAACCAATCAGCGAACGAAAAACAAACGCACTGGCACAATACAACTTTACTGAGTAGCTTCATGCGCTTTTTTGTTGTTATTTTACCCAGGGGTTTTGACGCGTCTAAAGATCGTTTGCTTGGAGAACGAAAAGAGAGAGGCAAAGAAAAAATACCTCGACAGCCAAAAGATGTACGTTAAGGAAATGCTTGGACGACCCATGGAGAAACTTAATGTAAGAATTAACAGCGGAATATATGATAAGCCTGTGAACGCAGACAGATTTTGCCAGTTGTTTCAGAAACATCCGTCTGTATTTGCAGGCTCTAAAGGTACCTTGTCATGGATTTGCGCATTCAGTTTGCGAGTTTTCAGTTTAAGTGTATCGTTCCTTCTCCTTTTTTTTGACATTGAGAAAAATCTTTTTTTTTTTTCATGTGGAACTTATACTTTTCGATTCCAGAAGGGCGTCAATTCTTTTCGTTGAAAACAAACCAAAAACAAATTGTTGCACAGGGTTCGCAAAAAAACTGACACACGTAGCAAGGAAGACAATAGACAGTGCACAGATAAACAGTGTCTGTAAAGCGGGGTTGGCGATGTGTAAGAGCTTGTCAATCGGGGCACAGAAAAGCGTCCGTTGTCCGTTTTAACGGGTGTCCGTAATAAGCGGGTTAATTTTAGAGAAAACATATGAGCTTTTCGCCGGGACAAACAAAACTGTCCGTAATATCGGGGTGTCCGTAGAGCGGGGTTCCTCTGAACTTTATTTACCCTCGGATTGTAGAGTAGCTTTAACAGCTAATATCTCTGAGCATTTCAACGCACAACGGGCAAAGACCAGACCACAACACCAGGAACTTCATGCCCTTCTCTTGACGATGAGTGTGTGGGTTTTTTAACGAAGTACTACGATATGGAAATTTCGTGTTCTCGATTTGGCGTTACACTCATACTAGATCCATACCCTTCAGACTCGGTCGTGAACCATTGCGCATTTTAAATGGGGAACAGAAAATCGAAAATTCAACCAAATCAAAACATTTTGCATTAAAATACTCAAAAAGTATGGCAATTTGCTTTAGCAAAAAAATAAAGGGGGCCATGTGTACTTTTAACGAGTGTCGTCTTGGCGTTGCAGATCTTTTTTGAGGGTGTCCAGGAGTGTATCGCAGCCGGGGTGAAGGAGGATGAAGTGGGATATCAATTGGCGTTCAGCAAACAAGAACTGAGAAAGTGCATCAAAGAGTATCCAGCTAAAGAACTTAAAAAAGGATTGGAACAATTGTATAAGAAAGTCGAGAAGCATTTATGCGAGGAGGAAAACTTACTTCAGGTGAGATCATAGATAGCTAGCTGCAACAAAATTTACTTCACGCATGTACAGTCGAAGTTCGCAAATCTTCTCTCTCGAAGAGTTTCCTGTGCAATCAAAAAAATAGCCCGAGCGCTCACGAATACTCCGAATGTTGTCACATCGTGACGCAATGATAAAATGGCGTGTTGCTAAGCAACTGTATTGACGAAAACCGCGGGTTTAGTTTAGCCTCAGAGATGTTACTGTCGACTGGTATTCATTTCCCCAACCGAGTAGGGTGGCATTAGAACGTACAATGGAACAATAAAAACAGCACTACCTGGTGTAAAGTTACTGTGGAAGAAAACAAAGAGTCGACGTAACTTTTATCCCAGTATCAGATTTGTTTTAAGCAGCGATTGTTCTGAGAAAAAAAATGAAGAGTACTTCCAGTCTCAGTCTGTCTTACAAGAAAAACGACTCCACGTCTTCGTAACGTAGCCATGATCTGCTGCAGTGTACTCGGAGCGGAACAGGACACGTTACTTCACATTTTGTAGAGCATGCAGCCTGCCTGCCTCTTATCGCTCCCGGTAGCTCTCAAAGGCGCCTTTATGTATTCACAGGCTCTGGAGTATGTGAAGAAGTGCAATTTCCCTGCTTGATTCCAATGCCGTCCATTTCTGCCGGAAACCGATGTTAAATTAACAAAATTAAATGTTAAGTGTTTTGCCATTTCAGGTTGTGTGGCACTCGATGCAGGAAGAATTCATTCAACAGTACAAGCACTTTGAAGATCTCATTCAGCGATGTTACCCTGGCTCAATGATCAATCTGGAAGTTACCATCAACGACATTCTGTCGTACTTCTCTAACATTGCTCAAAGTCACTGACCATAGAAACGGCAAACAGTGTCCGCTGATAAAATATCTACATTGTCAAGTCGTCGGATAACGAGAAGAAATATAGAAAATCGCATAAACGCGAGTTCAATTGGCAGCTTAAGATTGATTTCCAGCAGTTTTGTGAGCCTGCGTTCCTTGGTTGAAGAAGGACAACCGGACTTGCAAAAAGGTTGCAAATCAAGCTTAGATCTTTGAATAAAACAGAAACAATGCCTTGAAAGTCGTAGCGACCATACCATTATGTAATTGTGTTTTGCACACTATACTCTTAGAATACATGTATATACGACCAATCTGAGATATTGTCCTGATGAAGCACCAAATTCTCAGTAGTGGCATTAAAAGAAATGTGCATTGATAGGTAAGGAGAATTTATTACGGAATGAAAAGTAAATTTTATTCACATTTTCAAATCGATGTCTGCTCAAGTGAGGAGTCCTATATTGAATATATCTCATTTAGTTTCATTTTTGTAAGTTTGTTCAATGAGATTGTCTGTTATGAACAAACTTCTGATGCCGGTCAGATCACAGGCGCTAAAATGTGATCAACTTTCTCAACCTCGTTCCCAGGGTCTCTCTCTCCCCGCCCCCAAGAGCATGAGCGGGGAGAGAGAGAGACCCTGGGAACGAGGTTGCAATTTTCTTCGTTTACCTCATGCTCATGATCCAATTAATTGTGTCGAGATGTTCGTCACGCAATCTTTTCTTCCCCGTGAGGGTGAGAGGATTGCGTGACGAGTCCAAGAGGCGTCTTCGTAGAACGTTGTATGATTGTACTGTACACATAGTGAAGTCATCTTCTGGTACATAAGTAGTGCAATTTTTTGGTTTTGTTTTCAACGGTAGTTTTAACAACATACAGACCTATTTGACATGATGTTTGAGATTGATGTATCAAGAATAAAAGGAATTATTGTAAAGCCTACGAACTGTGCGTATGCTTAAAATGATGAAATTGATAAAATATATAATGATGTTCTCAGTATCCTAACTTAAATTAAACCGCAAAGAATGCTCGATTGTTTTGCGGTGAAATTGTCTGACCGTTACGCATCGTTACGTACGATCATACAGATCTTTCCCGCATTCGCTTATTGAAGACTACGAGGAATGGGTTCAATCAAGGCACGGATACAGTAAATAAATTATCACTCAAGCCTCGACTTAAAACCACTGCGGGGGAAGGCGGTGGTTAGGGTTTAGCCTGCAGAACAGGCGATTTATTTAGTTAGTTTGCGAGACGCGTGAAGCAAACTAACTTAATAAATCGCCTGTTCTGCAGGCTATTAAGGTCTTTCTGTAGGTACCGGGTGCAAAATAAAGTCATTGTTTGTCCTTTTCTTTGCGATTCTTTGTATTGCAGTATTTTTTATGTCTTTTGTTTCACGTCGTCTGTGTCTGATACTTGCAGAAGGAACCGGTGGTTAATTGTCGGCTGTACTTATGAAGTCTATAAGAGTATACCTAACTGGTAGAAATGCTGCCAAAGGGAAAGACAATGTAGTATTATGCTTGCAGTAACTTTATGAACTCTACTACTTTTTATGTTCGAACGGTAAAGCATTGAAAAAATGTTTCGCGTCTGCGCGTACTATTTATACATCGGAAAGCGTCTCGCTTGGAGGACTTGTTTTCAGTATTATTATTCCACTATTGCGCCATTTTACCATATTAGGGCAAAAGACCGCACAAAATATGCCACGTTGTTACACTGTAGAACAGGGCAAAACCTGTTTCCTGGGGGAGAATACCCCCAGACCCCACTTCGGGGTGGACAAACAATCAGTGCTAACTTTTGAGCCCCGTCACCTCAAAATTCCTTCCTACCGGCCTGACAGGTATGCTTGCAGGCCCGTAGCCAGGATTTTTGCTGGTGGGGTGCGTATGAGTGCCTCCGGCCCGAAATGTCGAGCGCCGCAGGCGCGAGCCCGAAGTGGGGTCTGGGGGTATTCTCCCCCAGAAAATTTTGAAAAACTGGGTTAGCTGAGGCCGCATTTCGTGCGTTTTGAAGACAGTTTGTTAGGAAACAAGCCCTATAAAGGTGAAGGTAGCAAGGACAATAATTCTGGTACATTTTTAAATTCAAAGCGTAGTTTTAGAAACAGAAACTTGTAAACATAATTTACAAACAATGACGGCAGTTCTTTTAAAGGAAGACTGAAAAAAGATAGATATCTTTATTTCGGTGTCAAATGGTAATTACATAAATCAGCCAGAGTCAGTTTGCTAACTACGAACGGCATTAGTTAGAATGTATCGTTAAAATTAACCTAGAATAACACAATTTGGTCCAAAATATGCCACACGAATCTTCAAATGGTGGACCCATTAAATGTAAATAGACGAAGTACAGAAAAACCATTTCCCTTTTTATACTTTTTTCACAAGGAGCGGACTTTCAAGGCTCGTGGGGGGCGGGGGGGGTGCGGACGTACCCGTCGCACCCCCCCCCCCCCCCCCCCCCCCCTGGCTACGGGCCTGGCTTGTAACAACAATATCAAGTAGGTCGTGCAATCATTTTGGTTATTGTCTTGAATTCGCTGCAGATTCTGCAGAAATAATTGACAGAAACCGTGAAGGGTTACACTTGATATGATACAACTGGACACAAGCTGGCAAAATTATGCATCTCATCTAATATCCTTTTTTTTTCATTAGAGAGCATTCTGCATTAGAAGGAGGAGAGAAGGACGTCAGCATGGATGAAAGTACCAATTGCTCAGAGTTACTTAATACCAGTGGCATTTGATCATGGCTTCAGTTATCACCACGCTGTTGGTGAACATGCCATGCTGTTAAAATGGCTTCCACAAAGGGAGCAAAGTAAAGTGCCACCTTACGCCACACACCAAGTTGGCGTCTCAGGTATAAAATTTTATTTTTTCAGTAAAGCGATTTTCATTGGCTTTTAAGTAAAGGAGGCGTTCAACTATACACAATGAGAGGGGCCACAGAAGTTTGCCATGCACAAGAAAAGGGCATGCACACCATTGAAACGATGCCCCAGCCATAAAACGCAATCGCAGAGAACTATGAACTATGAGAATAGATATTCTTTAGCTAGATCTATTTGCTTACTGAAAGGAGGCGGTTTAATATCTGAACAAGTCTTCATTAAGAATTGAATCAAAAACCAAACCACGAGCGTCCAGATTTCAGGTGGCCAAAAAGGCAGAGAATCAACATGCCATAAGTCTTTTCTAGCGCTAGGTAGTTACATACTCCATTTTTAGGACCGAACATCTGCAGTGGACTATGTAAGTACCGTGGGCGTGACACAATGTGACCCCCCTTTGGAAAATCCTAGCTACCCCCCTGCGTAATTCCCATCGTCAACAACTTCATTTTGTTTTCAGGTGTTGTTCTCAACAGTAATACGAGTGAAGTGTTGGTAGTTCAAGACAAGTACATGGTATGTTCATGCAAAATCTTTTGACGTGCTCGGCTCATACGTGACAAGCCAGCGTCTAAAAGTATCTTTATACCTCTCTGCCCAGTATAGGTTTATCCAGTATTAATTATAAAGAAGGATTGGAAATCCACGTAACTGATTGTTTACTCCATTATTTTCTTTTCAACGAAAAGAAGTCAACAGGAGAACCAATCAGTTCTCGGATTTCCAAAAGAACACGACCGATCGCTGATATAACACAATCGCACGCGTGTTGCTCAAATAAAAAAAAGGGAAATAGAATTGAGTAGGTTTTTGGAAAAAACTGTCTACTTAAACAGTAGACTGGCTACCAGATGCCTTCGTTTCTCATAAACTATAGAAGTCAACTCGGTTGCACCTCGTTGTCTACAAGTTCAGAGAAAACTCGGGCTTGTAATCAAACCTGTAATCCTACTGGTCCTCTAGTGTAGCAGCTGCTATTGTTTTTTTAGGATTGGGGCCTCAACAATAGCACCTGCCACGATCATAGCCACGTTGTTTCACTCCCGATAGGGCATGGAGACCGAGAGAGCAAGATGGAGAGATCACTTTAGGCTTGATTTCACCGCAATCATCATAAAAACTGGACAGTGAAAATTAATGTTGGCATTGCATACATTTCATTTACATTGCAGTATAAAGTTGGACAAAAAAGGAAAGCCAATATGTGGAAATTTCCTGGAGGGCTTTCTAATGAAGGAGAGGATTTCGGTAAGTTATTCGTGGAAAGAGGAAAGTATATATTTGAAAAGAAATACCACAGGAAATTAAACAATGTGCGTATGAAGTTAAAAATTATTTTGCTCAATTTGTTTGTGGAAATCCGTGGCACCACCGAGTACGTCATCTGAACCCAACCCGTTCCCAGGCTCCGGAACAACTGCTTTGTCTTACGACCCCTCTTACGAAGGGCACTTTTATTTAGGCAGCAAAAAGTCTGATTTCTCTCTTTTGGCATTACTATTTTGGGGGGTTTTCGAGATGTAGACGTAATGAGCTACCCAAAACAGCTTTTTTTTTTTACTTCAGAGGCACTTAAAATAAAAAATATCTTACTTTTTTAGACTCATATGCAATAATTGTTTTAAAACGGAAGGTTGTTCATCAACTCTATGTTATAAAAAAACAATAATCAAATCAAATTAAATTCCCAGTGCTTTATACTTGGAAGGGTTTAGACAGCGTTAACCCTTTAAAGGGTTACTTGAATCACCGAGAAGAACAATGATTATGATGTCCTCTTTAAAATTTGTGTAACATTTTTGTCTCTTCCTTGAACCATCTAGAAGCAACAGCTATTCGTGAAGTGTGGGAGGAGACTGGCGTCAAAGCAGGTAACCATGGTGTGATAAGAAGCTCACGTAACTTTTGCCTAGTTCCTAGGCCTCTATTTTCGTCGCGGTCAACCCATTTTGGGTCACGTGGTTCGGATACGTCACCGAAACGAGTAGTGACGTCATAAGATATCGCGAAGGCCGCTGTTCAGCCGCTGTTCAGCCGCTGTTCGGGGAATGAGCCCGCGCGGGGAGGAAAGACCGAACACGAGAGGACGGCTGAAATCGAGCCTAGGGAAAAAGTAGTACAGGAACTAGGAAAATGTAACCTCATATTCAAATGAAAAACAGGCATGTTGCTTATAAAAAATGACAGCACTCTTGCGGAGTAGCTGGGGTATAAGTTTAGCCCGATTGGTCAGTGTAATGTGATGGATATTTGAAATGATATGCCGTTCCGTCAATGTCGCCATTGTGTCGCTTGCCTTTCTAACAGACTAAGCATGCAGTATCCAAAATTAACAACCCAATTTTCGCTTGGAAGCCACCATAAATTTTATACTAATGCTTTACGATAGGACTAAAATCAGCGAATCAGTCCAATGCTCACACGATCCAAAACCGCGTGCTACTTTTAAAGGCTGTTTACATCGGAAACAAATCTCTATGCAAATACTGTCAGGTACTTCAAAACGTAATATATTTTTGATGTAATAAAAATTTGGATCGGGTAACTTTTTAACAGCTCTTTTATAATCATAAAGTCGTACCACGCATTTTTCTTTACTGTCAAGACTTAGCTATAGGGCCGACTTTTTTGCCAGTACTCACGGCACTCGGAAGTGATCTATATTGCTATTCGCACTGCATAAATTTTCGACATCGCATATAAGAACTACAAATCATAAATAAATTGACAGTGTTCAAGTGCAACGCCGGAGGGAACATACCAAGTGCAATAAGTAGTCAGCTCAGGTTGTTTGTTAAATATTGTTGGGGTCTGTTGCGAGTGTTCATTCCGCTTGACGGTAATATATGAATGATACAACTTCACCCAGTGCAGAATAGGATTCTATAAAATGAGCTAATACAGTTTTAATTGGAATTCCAGATTTCAGATCTGTGTTGATGTTTATACAACAGCATCAAATGAAGAATGCATTTGACAAGTCTGATATCTACATTATATGTAGAATGGAGCCGCTGAGCTTTGACATCAACCACTGTGAAGATGAGATTGCAAAGTGTGAATGGATGAAATTGTCAACTCTCATTGCCCACCCAGAGGTTGGACCCTTGACGAAGCTAGTAGGACAGCTGGCTGCTCACGGATTAAAGAATGGATTTGAAAATGTTGATATGGTGGAAAACAGAATGAAATCTTGGATGAATCCAGAGCAGACAGTTTCGCTTTATCACAGATATCTTCCTAATTGACAAGAATCTTGATTTCATTCGTTAATGACAAGTATAAGTTAGTTAGTTATTCATTTTGAAGAGGGTCGTAATCCTATTAGTAATCATAATGAAAAAATGAAAAAAAATAAATCAAATAATTAAGCTGTTTGATAATACCGAGTGTTAGCTGTCAGGAAATTCAGGAAAAGATGTTAAAAGGCTTTTTTTTAACATTTTTATTGCCATTACAAACAGATTTTTTACAAACCACGCAACTTACATTACATTCTAATAACAACAGACGTATTACCACTAACTAATTGACGATAACACTAATTACAAAGCACATTTCACAGTCAGCCAGACCTAAATGATTACATTGAAAGCGAGTCTTTAGCCTACTAGGACCTAAATCTATTGTTTTGACTTATCAATTCTGTGTATATCTATCTGCTGCTTAAAGCTTAAAATTTTACAATAACATTTTCTGCCACTTTCTATAATGAAAAAATTCCTTCTTAATCTTTTTTGCAATGAGAAGCTCCAGCTTTCGAGTTTGTATTGTTTTGGCTTTCAGTAAGGATAGCGATGGCATGATATTTTTGCCACGGCATATGTAAATAGTATATTTCCCTAAAAGAATTATATGGTTTAACAAAATACAATCTGGAATATTGTCGAAACAACCAAAAAGAATGGTTATCTCGTCAAGATTATCAACTTGTATATTGTGATTATTTAGCCAAGAAGTGGTGGCAGACCAAATTCTTTTGAATACGCACACTTTACTAAGAGATGCTCCAGAGTTTCTTCGTGATCTCCACAAAAGGTGCATAACTACCTCTCTTTTTTCCGGTTTACTTCCGTAGCTATCCAATTGAAGATTTAAAGGGGCGTTAAAATCACCTCCCATAACGATCTTGTAATCCTGATCATAGTCGCTCTCAAGTAAAGTTGACCGAAGATTTTCGTAAAAGTCCATAGCTTCATTGGTTTTGTTAGGGGCGTAAATATTGATCAACAACACAGGACATTCTTGGACTAACGCTTCGACAATGACGAATCTGCCTTGATTGTCCTTTTTAACTGATTTCAATTCAAATTGCAAGGTCTCACGTATTAACACGAGAACGCCTTTGCTGTGATTAGAGCCGTGTGAATAATACATATCTCCCGGCCATTGGTATTTCCAACTATCGATCACCTCAGACGTACTGAAGGTTTCTTGTAAGAAAATAATGTCGGCTTTACGGTTCCGAACCCATGTGAAGATTGATTTGCGTTTGGTGAGATCACGAATTCCTCTGACATTTAAGGATAGAGCGTTAAAGCATACATTATTATTCATATGACTAATTACTTGTCAAGTAAAATACATTTATCGTAGCAAGCAGACAGAGAAAAAGAAAGGTACTTAGTGGCATGAAAATAAAACTTTAAGTAGACTGCGACTGCGATAAAGCAACTATACACAAAACGTAACAAAGAACGGAAATCGAGGGCGTAAACAACGTTGAAAAAAATAAGGAAACACATACCTTTTGCTCCAGGCAAACTGTTAACGAGCCCAACCAATCGCCTCATACATTAACTCACAGCCCTCTCACTGGAATACGAAAAAATAGAATAGAATAGGAACGCCCATGGGCTGTTAATTAGACAAAGCGTAGCCCCAAAGGGAAGGACGCGCGGACTCCACCGCTTATCGCGAGTCTTAACTCCTAATAGGCATACATTAAATAGAAAAAAAAAACAAGAACGAATAATTGTTTTGCCTACCGAAGTGAACCAAATATATAAAGCTTACATCTGTACAAATTTACCGTCAATGTATAGTTTGTCTGGTTCAGATTTGCTGAAATAGGCTAGTTTACCATCCTTTCTGGCCTTCTTTAGTTTCTCTATTTGACGTTTCCGCATGTCGTGTATTTCTTTCGGGAGGTCTTCATACATTTTGTACTCGGTGTCCTTGAGTCTTCGGCCGCATTTTAAAACTCTCTCTCTGTCTGAATACCTCAAGAAGCGCGCAATGATGACTCTGTCCTTGTCGTTGTCCGTTCTCGGCTTGCCTAAGCGGTGCACACGTTGAAATTCTATGCTGTGTGCGTCTTGTATTCCAAGAACATTCTCAAGGAAGTCGCTTAACACCGCATTGGTATCTTCAGTCGGCGCTCTGTCCTGTATTTCTCCCTGTGTTTTCCTTTCAGGGATTCCTTCGAATTTCAAATTTTCACGTCGACTGTAGGTCTCCAAATAAAGTAGCTTTTTGCGAGTTTCGCAGACGTCGTTGTTGGTTTTAACGGACTCGCAGTGCAATTTCTTTAGTTGTTCGTCGACAAACGTGGTGTATTTTTCCATAGAGGTAAAATTGTCGTCTAAAGTTTTCTGCTTGGTTTTCACTGCGTCTACGTCAACTTCCAACGAAGCAACTTTGCATTGCAACTCCCGATTTGACCGCTGTGTTTAATTCTTCAAACTGGGTCTCGAGGTTGGTTAGCTTCGAAAGCACGACATCGAGTTTGTTAACGATAGCTTCCATGACTGCTTCTTCGTCGCTCGATGACTCGGCCGGAGAATTAGACTTTTTGAGTCTCTTGTTTTCTTCTGGAGAAGGCTCCGAATTGCTACTACGGTTTCTATTTCTTTTTGGGGTGAAAAAACAATGATTCCATGGACATTCAACGATGAAAAATTGTCCGGTTTGCGGAGCTCCTTCAAAACACGTCTTCACTCCATGACGCTCTCCCCAATCTCCCGTTAAAGGGCTTTTCATTCAACTACTTTACTGTATAATCGTTTTTTCAACTGTACACATCTTAGATTCGAAATACCATACTAAATAAAGGAGTGTTTTAACAAAATGCACAACGATTTCGTCAATGTTTTCAAAGTAACGTTCGTTTACGCCATAGTTAATAACTATTAACTATGTTTACGCCATCCTAGGAGACGCAGATGCAGTTATGAAAATTATATAACATAACTGAACTTGGCAGCTGACTTGATCCGGTAACAAAGTATTTTTCCCCTAAATTTCGCTGCCTTGAAACTACAAGGGGCAAACCGGGAATGTCATTCCTGGGTAGGTGAGATCACTTGTCAGACTGTTTCAGACAGGTAACATTTTGACGCTTATAATTCAAAAGGCGTCACTCTTCGCGTTGAGGATCGGGTTGGGGACTGGAACTGACTATACTGTCCTGCGGTCAATTTCAAAATCAAAATGGCGGACGACTTGTGTGAAATTCTGTGACATAATATTTAGAATTTTGCGGAAAAATTGCCTTGATGCTGCGCACACTTAGAAGATTTGTTAACCACGCTGAAAGAGGAGTTTATATATTTAGGAATAGGCACAGTTCTGCTGTAGCATCTTGTCTAAAATGGGAGATTGCAGACTTCAATGGAGTGGAGGTGAATTTGAGCCAGTTGGGAGATAACTATTCCCCTGAGGAGTTTTCTGTTCGGTTGAAAGGTGAGTTAAAATTATTGCATTCTAGAAACGGATGCCTGTTCAGAGCATGATTTATTGTATTTAATTTGAAATTTCTTATGCGTTTAAAATTTGTACGTTTTCAGCTTATTTAGACTTATAATACAATTTTAATGGCAACAATATTCGGGTCAAATATATATAAAGATGGCAAGTTTTAAGCACGGTAATGAAAATGTCCCACACTTGCCACATGTTGAATATTTCATCTTTCACAATTTCTGTAGGGACGTTCCTTTTTTTATCCCCCCCCACCCCCCCTCCCAAGGATTGGGAAGATTTGCAAAGAGGGGTTCGGATTTTTCCAAAGGTGCCAACTAAAGAGGGTGTCAACAAAAACTTGGAGTTCAGACTCCTGCCATCTTAGAGGATGGGGATTCTGATAACAATTGGAATGTCCCATAGGTACCTGAGGCAAATGAAGGCACGATTCTTTGTATTTGGGAGCAGTATAATTTGTCTTTTGTTTTGCATCATCTGTGTTCGGTACCTGCAGAAGGAACCCAATAATATTGACTTTCAATCTTGTGCATTTTATCAGAAAGCATTCTACATTGGAGAAAGGAGAGGAGGAAGTCAGCATGGATGAAAGTACCAATTGCTCAGAGTTACTTGATACCAGTGGCATTTGATCATGGCTTCAGTTATCACCATGCTGTTGGTGAATATGCCATGCTGTTAAAATGGCTTCCTGGGGGACTAAACAAAGTGCCATCTTATGCCACACATCAAGTTGGAGTCTCAGGTAACTGTGATGAACATTGGATTTCTCTTTACAGCATCATAGCTTTAATGCATTTTTGGGGAAGAAATCAGTGAAGGAATTTACTTGGAGTAAACAATCCCTTGAAAGAAATAAGATAACACCACAGTACAGTTATATATGAGGGTCCTAAAACTAAAACTTACTCTATGCCAGGAATTTAATTCAGCTGAATGTCAGTTAAAATGTGCTGAGGAAGATCGTATGCCAGTACACCACACACTTTTGAAATCCACGCCAGAGATCTTCAGCCTACCCTACATAAAATGCAGTCTGGATTCTATCAGAATAATTTTTGCTAACTCAATATCGCTGTTATTTTTAGGTCTTGTTCTTCACAAAGAAAAAAGTGAAGTGTTGGTTGTTCAGGACAAGAACATGGTATGTACAAAACTATTTTAATAATATTTATTGAATCATTAATGGCAAAAATTAAGGTGTTTTTTAATGGTTGTACTTTAATATCAGTGCAGTATGAAAGGTTTGAGGTATACCGGTACATTTAAAAAAAAAACAGTTTCAAACTTGCTGTAAGTTGATATCAATGCAGGGCTTTTAACAAGATTCAAAGTAAGTGGTTGTCCTTGTGCGGCCCTCACCGGGTAGCCATGTAAGAGAAGCTGCTTGAAGTTTTGCCTGGCGATTCTAACGTGCAGGGTCTTCTTGAAAGACTTGTAATAAAAATTGTTGTTGAAATAAATTAGTTACTCCAAGTACAATATCCGTCAGTTTTGTCAGGAGCTAGCTGGTGACTAATGTAGCCCATAATATTTACATTATAGTTAAAAATTGGCCGACACATAAGGAAAGCAGTGTGGAAATTTCCTGGAGGACTTTCTGATGAAGGAGAAAGCATTGGTGGGTTGTTACCTATTTTTTCCTTATTGGATAACTTGACATTCTGTCAAGAAATCTTATTGTGTCCTGTCTGTCTCATTTCACCTAGCTTTTCCACCATATTGAAGGTCAATTGTCAGGCTAAATTGTTATGAAAATTAATGTAGAAAATATGAGCCTTCATTTTAAGTTTAGCCAGTTTATAAACACCAAGTCACTTGGATACTATCATCTGATGGAAAACAACAAAAAAAATCAATAGACCTCCTTAGTTTTTAAATGCATTTTCATGGTCAGAAATTGTACTCTGTCAGTAAAATGATATATAATATCCATTCAATGATTCTTTAGTTAGCAAAAGTCAGGTCACCAAGTTATAAAAACAGTTAAATTTATTTTTGTTAACAATTTTATTGATTCTTCTTTTTCTGCATCATTGACTTTCCAGAAGAAACAGCCATCCGTGAAATCTGGGAAGAGACTGGTGTTCGAGCAGGTAATTATGTTGAAGATTACATATACATTGTGTATTTCCAGAAAAATATCCATACTCCCCCCATAGAAGGGATTGGATATTCCAGGGGGGGGGGGGGGTCTCAAAGACCTCAAAATTTAAAGCAATGTATGAAGCTAAATTGGAATTTCCAGAGGGGTGGCCGTGGGGGTCATAGGGCAAATTTCCTTCCATGGGGGGGGGGGGGGGGGGGGTATGGATATTTTCTGGAACCACACATTGCATATTATTTTGCTGTTTATTGATTAAAACAAAATCACGGTTTTGTTTAAAAATGTCCATAGTTTGGTGGTAAGTAATATATGGTTCAACCATTTGACGTTACTTAGTCACTGCAGGGTTGGAAACTAAAATTTCGGACCACTCGCCATTTGGGCAAGTGACCTTTAAGTTACACTTGCCCAGATAATTTTTCACTCACCCAGTCTCCTAGCTCCACACAAACACAGAAAGCATTAACCCCCACCCCCCCCCCCCCCCCCCCAACGCCCACGAACATCAAATATCCAACTTTTTATCCAATTTTTAATCACGTTTAACACTGTTCCTTAGCTTAATCTAGTATAACAAAGTATACAAGGTTTCCGTTGAGTTGCTCAGTTCATTTTCAAGATATTTCAGCACATATTTTTCGGACATCTCTGGCTCTGACTCATAATCTGATATCATCCCCTCATCATCTGTGTCTAGCTTTTTCTTCATTTCGCAACAATAGGCGGTCAATTGTCACTTGGATGTGTCCTTGTCTTTTCGTGTTCACAAGATTCACGGACCGTTGTTGACGTGCTGTTATCAGGAGCGGTATTTCCTTGCTAGCAGACACTCCAGGATGAAATTTCCACATTCTAACACTAAGTGAGTTCACGGAAAGCTTTTTTGGTATTTTTGCGAACCAGAAATTAATTTGCGACAAAGTACCAGATTTGTGGGAAATTTCAAAATGTTAAACATTTAAGCTATTGGCTGTGGACAGTGAAAATTATTTCAAAGTGGAAAGTAGAAAGTTACGCTTATTTGGAATAATATATTCTGGAGCTGAAAACCGTACTCGCCAAACCGGGCGAGTGATCGGTGATTTGTACTCGCCCGACAGTTTTGACACTCGCCTGGGCAAGTGGGCGAGCGCCAATGTCCAACCCTGCACTGCAGGGTTTAAAAAAAGACAGCTGTTTTGTATTCTCAGTATTGTACTGGAACTAGCTTGCAATGGAGGTTAATGTGGGGAATCTTTTTGAATGCAAATCGCATGAAGCTGTTTTTAATGATATAACCCTACATTAGCTTCCATTGCACACTAGTTCCAAATTATGCGATACTGAGAATATGAAAATGGTATATTTACTTACAAGTCCATAATTTATGCACTTTGCTTTTATTGATTTGCTCTAATCAACTTCTGCTCATTTCATCTTGCAGAATTCAAATCCATCTTGCTGTTTAGACAACAGCATCAAATGAGGAATGCCTTTGACAAATCCGATATCTATGTTGTGTGTAGAATGGAACCATTGAGCTATGGGATCAGCCCGTGTGAAGATGAGATTGCAAAGTGTGAATGGATGAAATTATCAACTCTTATTACCCACACAGACACTACTCCGTTGACAAAGTTAGCAGCAAGGTTAGCATCCCATGGACTGAAAAATGGATTTGAAAGTGTCGATATTGTGGGAAATAGAATGCGATCTTGGATAAACCCTAACCAGACATTCTCTCTGTTTCACAGATATTTACCAAGATAGCAATGACCGAGTTTATCCATTTGTTTCAGTAATTGGGCAATTATCTAGCCCTCCACACACATTGCAGTCATTTCATGCTGGTAAAGACATAAAAAAATGCATCTGAGCACGCGGGGATTTTTAAGAACATGAGAAAAGTGCATAGAGAAGCAAGAGGTACAGCCGAGTGCTTCTGGCACTCCTTGAGTGTTCTTAAAAAATTCCCAAGTGCTTATATAACTCGACAATGCACAAGGATGAATTTTTTTATTTCTTTTATAAAATGCTAAGGAAATAATTCACACTCAAACTCATGAAGTAAGCCACATGCTTTATGGAACTATAACGAGCTTGAACTGACCAATCACAGCATGTGCAATTACTGGAGCATTTTATAATAAATAATACAACACATTTTTTTGTGCAAATTATTTTATTTATTAAATTGAAGTACAAAGGTATTTTAACCAAACCCAGAAAAAAACAGACAAAAATGTCTACTATTAATTGACCTGTTTTTCTCATAATAACAATAATATTAGAAAATCATGATATTAGAGTGATTTTATTTAACCTGTGAAACAACATCTAACAAAAATTAAATTTTATAACTGTATGTAATTGTGTTTGTAATTACTCTAAGGTGAATAGAGTATAATAAATATTATACTTTTTGCTCAACAAAATTCAATCATGGTTTTTCGAGCCTCCAAGGTAACCTGAAACTCCTTGAAGAAGTCAGGAATTTGAAAAAATCAGGAGTCAAATTGCAGTTTTTGACTTAGTGACAAGCAAATCCACGATAAATGACTTTCAGTGCATTAAGTCACAGGAGGTTTAAGAAATTGAGGGGTCAAAAATCAGGATGTCACTGTAACAAAACAACAAACTAAATTGTATTAGTATCACCCAACTAGTGGACTAATGCAAATCCTGCATTTTGATTGGCTACGCTACTAGAGGACTAGGGTATTACTAATAGTCATCGAGTAGTGAAATTCATGATGCTTTCTTTCATTTTGTTCCCAAATAAATCTTTCTTCAACTTGCATTTGCTAAACTTTATTATTGCTTTCTCTGTCCAACTAGTTGGGTGATACTAAAACAATTAGACCCTTTGCCCTCAAGGGCCACAGGTCAATAGCCCATTCGACTTCGCCTCATGGGCTATTGACCCATAGCCCTTGCGGGCTACAGGTCTAATTGTTAAATATACTTGCCTTACAATTTCTAAAATTTTGAAAGTAAAGTCACATAACTGACAAAACCGTCACTTACTAACTGACCACCCACATGTATTACAAGAAAGAATAAATAATTATCTGAAGGAAATAATTTTTACTTTTGATAAACAACATAATGATAGCAAAAATCTTCAGTACACTATTAAATAAAAATCCAGTGATACTTTCCCAATCAAAATACAGATACATTGTACATGCAAAGGTAGCTGCTTTAATTAGCAAACATAAAATGTTATAGCTCTGTACATTTTAAAACTCTTTTTACTGAAATAATAATAAAATAATAATTTCACGAAATACTGATAAATTTTACAAATGACAATTAAATTAATATCGTTCAGTTCTATCTGGTTTCCACTGTATCAACACACGAGAAACAATGTATTAACATAAATTAAATGATTGCAAGAAAAAGATTATTCATCAAGACTGCAGCCATGCAGGATGTGCTTTGAAATGAGACTTCTTTGGAAAGTGATTCTTCACATTGAGATGCAGTCCACTTGGTAGTGATTGGTGGGCTTTGTACTTTCCCAAGATGTATCGGTCTGGATGCTGCTGGCCTGTATAGCGTGGATCTATTGTGCCATCACGGATTGGATCTGTTGCCAGGGTTCTAATTAGTCTCATCACTGCTTGTTGCTCTGTAAAAAAGACAAATGTTGTTTAATTTCCTGGTAGTCTAATTCTTTGTCAAGAATGACACACTTGCTCAGGTAAGCTGGAGATGCATTATACGTACAATGTAGAACTTCACTCAGACAGGCAAAACTCAAATTAGTTTTCCTTCAAATTAATATTAACAACAATAATTAATGTTTCAGATCTATCTGAGCATCTTCTTACTGCATGAAGCTAAGAAGATCATTACAACAGATCATGAATTGCTTTTGCACACTTCGTAGGCCTAACAGCCAATAGGCAGCTGGTAGGTGCGAGAAGTGTGCATGTCTGTCATGTCTATTCAGGGCTTGAGACTAACTTTTTAGGTGACTAGCCCAGTACCTTGTGACAGCTTTGATTTTACTTGTGAAAACCAATTTTCTACTAGCCAGAACTAGTTTCAAGCTTGTACCTGAACTAATATTATTGGCAGACAGCAGTTTCTCTCATTCATCGCTTTCATCTGGGAAAAGGCCTGAAAAAAGTTGACTATTTGTTTGCTTTTTGGTTCAGCATGTAGTTCTCCTCTCTCAGACTCAATTTCTAAGATATCTGAAATTTTAACTAGCCTGAACATTTGGCTAGTGAAAGCCCAAAACCTACTAACCAAAATGAATTTTTTTACTAGTCTGTGGCTTGTCGACTACTGTTAGTCTTGAACCCTGGTATTTGAAACAAAAATTGCAACATTCAATCAAACTTTTAATTACAGAAATTTACCTTGACGTCAAGGTCATATAATTTTTATATAATTAAGTACTCGCTTGAATGATTTCACCCTGTGCCATGGAAATGACTAGATAAATGTGGTAAAATGTAATAAAAAAGTAACAAGTGACTTAATTGGCAGTACCTTCATTTCCAGCTTTCTTCAACCATCGATTCACAGCTGGTATAACATCAGGCCTGAATGTCGAACTAACAGTCTATTTGTGAAAAGAAAATTTACCCAAAAATTAAAAGCACCATTATATTGATCTTAAATGCTGAACATACTTTAATTATTAGTTATCTTATTTTAAAACAGTGTTACCTCTTCAATTTGTGTTGTGTCATGTGCTGCATTCAGCATGTTTGTTACTGTCTTCCTATCTGTTGAAAGGGCAAAAAACGATAAAAAATTAGTATTATTAATATTTTGGTATAATTATGTTATAGAACTTTGTTGACTTTTAGTTTCTTGACTTTGTGTGACAGTAATGACAGAAAACCCAAAGTAAATACAAAAGGCTTTAATTATTACAATAATATAACAAGCTAAATTACCTATAAATGTAAAAGAATTTCAAAATGAAATGCACCACATGGTATCTGTTTCATTTCCACCAGCTAATTAGTTTTTGATTAATTTTTATGGAAAGCCATAAAGAAACAACGACACAACATAATAGAAAGACCCCAGCACGTAATGAAATAACTTCAACACATAATGATAAAACCACAACACATAACGAAGGAAGCACATCACATAATGATCAAACCTCATCACATAATGACAAAAGCGGAAATCATAATGAAGAACCTTCAAAACATTATGCCAAAACTGCAGCACGTAACGGAATATGGAAGATACAACATGACAGGACCACAACACATAATGACGAAACGTCAAAACGTAATGATTAACGATCACATAAGGCAGTTATGGCTTTCCATAAATTTTCAACATTTTTTAATGTCTTTCTGTCAATTCTCCAGATTGCAGTCAATTGCAATAATGGCATTTTAAAAACTTATCCACTAGTTTAACCTCTCCATGAGCTTCCAGACGGTTCTACTTATTTTATTTACATTCAATTACCTTTAATAGAAGCATTTTTCACCCAAGCTTGTGTAGCTGGTATTGCTTTAGGATTCATGACAGCTTTTAAAACCTGAGAAGGCAAAAATGTGTAATATAATTTACAAGAAACTGCAAATACAGGTAAACTGTTGAAATGCTACAGTGTATGCAAATTTTCTTTTGTCATGAGTTAGTAATAAACTCCCAGGCATTTAGGTACACAATGCTTACAGAAGGCATTATGCATGCAGAGAGCTAGAGTACATGTATGTGGCTGCCAAAGCCTTTTGCAAGCATAATTTTGGTGAAAGCAACCCTCCAAGTTTATTTTTTTCCTTAGTGGCCATTTGGCCACCGACTGCTCAAGTTTGGTCGCCAGTGAAAAATTTTAGTCGCTAAATTAAGCTCACGCTTTCAATCCTTCTTCTCAATTTTAGTCGCCACACTGGCGACTTGGGTTCCAATTTAGTCGCCAGCTCCAAAATTTTAGTCGCCATGGCGACTAAAATGGTCTTAACTTGGAGGGTTGGAAAGATGTTTTTTAATAACTCCCCCTGCCGAAAGGCCCCCTCCCCCCCACCTTAGTTCAAGGTCTGGATCTGCCACTGATATAACATGGGTATATTTTCTTCACTTACCTCATCTGTTCCTCTTTTTTCCATATCTTTCATTTCCCACAATGAGTAATACATTGTTTGCTGATTATCACTTGGTTCATCAGGTTTATAACCAACTAGGAAGAACATTGAGGTTTTGAATAAAAATTTGAATCAAAACTACTGGCAAATGCTTTCTGTTAAAAGCTTTTCAATTCATGTTACTGATACGATTATTACATTTTGTTATGCTAGTTCTGATCACGTCAGGGCTGAGCCAGGATTTTCCCAAGGGGGAGGGGGGTGGGGAGGGAGGTAGCTTATATGGTCCACTGCAGATGTTCAGATGTTTGGTCCTGAAAATGGAGTCCATAACTATCTAGCACAAGAAAAAAGTTTATGGCATGTTGATTCTTCAGATTTGTGCTTTTTCACCACCTGAATTCTAAGGTTTGTATGTTGTTTACTTAAAAAGGAAACATCTCACTAAGGGGGGTCACAGGCACCCCAAGAACCTCCCCCCCCCCCCCCCCCTAGCAATGCCCCTGCACCTTTTGTCACTCGTCAATGATAATGAAAAACATGTATGTATCTTACCATCATAAGGGTCCTGTCCTGGTTTTTCTTTAGGTTTGGGAAAACCTTTAGCCTCCCTCAACCTTAGTCGTAAAAATGACCTGCAGAAAAAATATTACAGGCATTGGAGGTTACAGCCTTAAAATACGGCCGCCTCTCCACGCTCCGACCCACTCGCTGCGTCTCTCCCCTCCGAATGCAGCAAGCAGGTCGGAGCATGGAGAGGCGGCTGTATTCGCAGGCTATGGAGGTTAACTCTGATTAAAATATGGCCTATTGCGCAGCTATGTGCTGTCATTTAGAGTCAGTGGTCCTTATAAAGTTTAACCTGAAACAGGTACAGATTGGCCACATAATGTGTTCTAGTTCAAATCAACTTGAGAAAATAAGTAATATGGAAAATATCCATAATGCCCCATTGGAAATTCTGAGGGGGGGAGGGGTCTCGTACTGTAGATCAAAATTTTTAATGAAAGTATGAACCTAAACTGGAATTTCCAGAGGGGAGGGTAGGGGGCAAGCCATAATGACCAGTTGGTACAGCTGAACTGTGTGAATGCACAAGTCTAGTTTTGTTGGGGTGATTTCGGGTTTGACATGATATCGACAGGTGATGTTGCCTTTGTCAGATTTATGTAACACTCTAGCCATGGCGGTTCGAATTCGTCAACATACATACAACTGCAGTAAATTGTTTCGTTGCCCCTATAACAGGCTCTAAATCCAGCTGTTTAGTTTTCTTTACTCAGAAGGACGCGAAACCAAAGTTGCCACGCTTTGCATAGTGAACAATAACTGTCAAATACTGTACTTATCCCTATAAATATTCCCACTTACCTTCGACAAAGTTTACACGCTAAACCGTTTGGATAATTGATACAAACACGTCAACAAACAAAAGAAATACAAACCTGGTTGGATGAGGATTATTTCGCCTCGTTGGTGAAGTCGGCCGGCATGGAGTGGCTTCTTGAAGAGCCCTGTAGTTGTGTGTTGTCGAGTAAGTGGTAACAAAGTGGTTACATTTGACGGAAGGCAAAGGTTCACCAGGGTTTTCCCAAGTGTGCTTCCATGACTGGCGGGAGAGGCTGCGAATTTTGTCGAATTCCGTTTGTGAAATGCCTTCCTTTCGTCTTTCGTGTTCTCTAAAGACATCGGCAGACTTGGAGCGAAAGCGGAGATCCTTTGGATAACCAGGGTTTGTTAAAATATGAGTCATAATTGCGACCCAATAAAATTTAATCCCGCAAATTATCGAGGTTCCAGTTCCAGGCGTTGATTACGCTTTTTGGGAGCGAGGATTGTGTAATATCTTCAAAATATTGACGCCTGGCTAAGCCAGCATTGACCTGTCGTTATTCGTACCTCGGGCTATCGCTAAATTTGTTGAAGAAGTCAAGAAATTAACTGTGCTCTAAGCCAAGGATTCACTGCCGCGCGCGAACTGACAACAATGACATCGCTTAGTAACTTTAATTTATGCAGCATCGGGTTAATGAATAACCATGCAGGTTTGCTAATTGACTTGTTTGTCGTGTCATTTCGCCAAATACACTGCAAGTTTTTACAATGGCTAAATTGATTTTGATTAATTATTGAGGGAAAGAAAAACTGCATTTTAAAAGGCCGTTAGCTTCAAAATGGCGTTGTTTCTTGCCATAGTTAATCGAACTATGTTCTTGCAGACAAAGAAATTAGAACAAAAGATGAATAAACTGAAAGGCTAACTGAGTCATTTGCGGAAAGGGGACGAAATAAAGAAAATACACGCTAAAAATTTGGCTGAGCCCGAGGATGTTCTTATTTTAGCCCGTACATTTTCTTGAATTTTGGGACAAATCTCAGCCTTACCGTTCTTATAAAAATGGTTCTTACAAAAATAATGGGTGTACAGATGTATGTAGCAATAGTTATACTGACATCAACTATTTAAATGTCCGGAAATGTTCCAAGATATGTTGAGATCTTGTTCAATTACGCTACTACGCAATTTTTATACAGTGTCGCAAACAGAAAGAAAAAAAACAACAATTAACGCTGGCACGACACGAGACCTCGCTCAGTTAGTGCGACTTATCAAACTGGAACTCCGTCCGGAAAGCCTGTTGGCACAGACTGATTCATCATTAGCCGACTCACTTTCTCATTTCCCTATTTACTACAGGAACGTATACCCCAATTTTGTTACAATGGCTAGTGCAGCAACGGTCGACCGTTTTCTCAGTAATCGTTTTCTCAAATAATCGATTCAAAGAGAAAAAAAATGGGCTGATCTCCAAACAAACCCAACACAATTCCTCTTTAAAGGGGTTAAATTCCGTGAGTCGAAGTTCCAGTTCATGTTTCAAATTTAGCTAAATTTGTGCAGAATCATAACAAACTCGTAAAAACCTGCATGGCTCTTCGACTTCCCCTGAAGTTGGAATATAAATAAGACTCAAACAAAGAAAAGCAAATAAGAGATCAAAAAGTTTATGATGTTGAGAAAAGTAACTATACAGAATTAAAATCAACTGCATACAATTTCTATGGTTTTAATTTTAGCCACGGCAAGATCTCATTTATAATTTAACTTATATACTAAGCCGCTGCCCATGACATTAGGACCATTAGCACAGTGAAGTTAATTTGAAGGGCTTCCGTTCTTTCAGTCAGTTCTTAATAATTGATTATGTGAAATCCTTCCCTAAATTATCTGCTGCGAATGAAACAGTTCCTATAGGCAAGTACAGCAAAAGATCCGTTACCTCAGTGGCTACTTATCAAACCAAACGTTCAACATGTGTGGCTGGAAAGATTAAACAAAATGTCCTATTGATTCACCTTTAACAATTACTTTTCTCCCTGCTGCCAGAAATAGAATCGATTTAATACCCCGCGCGCCCAGCTTCAAAAACCTACGAGCAGTGTTATTTGAGCCGAATTTGTCGCTTATTTTACTTCTCAAGACTTCAGAGAAAACGTAAGTTTTTTAGCTTGACTATATATCATCACATCATTAAATACTTTTTGAGTTGTACTTTGTCAAGTTCACATATTTCATAACCGTTTGTTCGCCGAAATAATACTTAATCTGGTAGAATTAAACATAAGTATAGAAAGTACGCTTTGGCGAAGTTCAGTGGAGCTTTTTACTGCTAATTATATAGGATTTTTAAAAATGCTGATTTCCTAGAATTTAAAAGTGTCTGGATAATTAGATGGTTTCCATAATTGGACACTGCCTCTGTTAGATCTTGTAAAAGAAACTCAGAACGCCCTCAACAGGTAAAATTATGTCTCCGACTCCTTTCAAAACACCTTTGTGTGGTCTCTAGGCAACTGGAGCGGATGAAGTAAAATTCTGCGTGCTGTATAAAACATCCTTTACTGGAGAGAGGAATATTATTATCAAATATATCAAATGAAACTGAAGACAAATCGAATTCTGAATTCCTGCTACATCCACGATTCTGGAGTACAAGACGTGTAGTTCATTAAAACAACATACAAATTAAAAAATATCGGCTTTCAATATGCAATATGTTTCAGCAGTCCAAACGATGGGGTACTGAAATCACAGTTATATCTGTTTAATTTTCGTCGATTTCTCAGCTATCCGTTAAAATTTCAGACCATTTCACAGGTACCAGTAAGTTTGGCTTCTCGCATATCAGCGCTAAATATTAGTCCTCTTCTGTGGTGGTTTACTCCAAGACAGCTGAAATTCAGTCTAGTCATTTCTCAGCTTGCAGTTACAAGTTTGACAAATTCTCAACTATTCGTACGAATTTATGAAGCCATTTGTTTATAACTTAATATGAAGAAAATGAATTGTTGCCAGTAGAACTAACGATCAAAGCATAGTGTTTTTTTTATTTTCAAGGCAATATTGACGGCTGTTCGAAATGAATTACTGCAGCAAACCCTCGTACAACTATAGACAGGGATCAACAGAGGAAGAAGTATGGCAAATTTTACATTGTTGTGTTCTTGTTAAATTTATGGGCGTAGTGGCTTAATGGTTAGCGGCGACGCTAGACTGCGGATCGAGCGATCGGTTTTCGGGCCGTCGTTTTGTTTTGTGGTCTGGAACAAGACTCTTAACTCTCAAAGTTCCTCTCTTCAACCAGGGGTATAATTGGGTATCAACAGATTGTAGGGGAAACCTACGAATATTAAAGAATAATAGCTAAAGGGTATGATATGCACGCGGTTTGTGGATAAGTCTGAATTCAGCCGCCTCCACTCCACGACCTACTGGCTTGCCCCCGAGGGAAGATCAGACTATTTCTTTCAAAAACTTATTCACGGCTCTATTTTCTAATTGCCCATAATACACTTTGTGTGCCCCCAAATTTTGCATATTTTATTGTTTGGGGAATGTGCACTCCTCTCAAGAGAATTTGAAAACAATAGTTTATGCAAAATTTGGGGGGCAAACAAAGTGCATTGTGGGCAATTGGAAAATAGAGAATGGGAAGAGTGAATGTTATAAAATACGATACTTTTTACCCTCCTTATTTTGTTTCAGATATTGCCTCGTCTTTTTACTCCAAACAAGGCCCGTCGAGCACACAATTGGTTGATATCTGGGCAATATGACGGTATGTGCGTAGTCACATCTCAATTATTTTATCATCTATCCCGTGTCTCTTTTCGTATGCCTATATCGTTTCGCTGTTTGCTAGTAAATGAATAAGGCTAGGTACAACATATATTAAACACTACTCGGTTTAATTCTGTTTGAAATGACTGCAGAGAAACTGGCTGTTCTGAAAAAGCTTTGGATTAAAGAAGAGGAGAGGCAAGCTACTGACAAGGTAAGAGAATTCAGATTATTTCCCGTTTAGTTTGATTGAAAATTACATTCTCCAGGTCTCGAGCAGGAATGGCTGCACGCACGCCTTACGTTTTTATTCGGGTTTAATTTGGGGCCGCCGTTAAGACTTGATGAAGTCGGTAAAAGATAGTGCAGAAACTTCCTCAAGAATACAACGAGTAACCGCCAGCGGAGAGATTTAATCTAGTCAGGCTAGAGGACTCATCTTTATTCCTGATGCTAGCAATAAAGTTAATGTATATTTCTTCTTGTCACTTGAGGTTCTAAAGGAGAGTTTTCATCCTCAAGTGGCACCACGAGTCCGCATGTGGCTAAACGAGGCTAGAGAGGAAGGTCAGTCAACAATCGTACACAGTGTTGTTTGTATCAATAGTCCTATGAGAGCGCAAAGTATAAGCTGCTGGCAAGTGAAAGAAGCATTCTACACTGTGTTTGGACGATGAAACAAACTCCAGATAAAAACTCAGCTTTTAATTTAGCAAGAAATTAAAAGCACAGTGAAAACATTACAGTGAAACGGCCCGATCCTCACAAAAGCGCGCGAACTACAAGAATTTACTTGGAAGTCATTTTGACAGCTGTCGATCACTCATTTCTGTAGAAAACATAACGCAACGTAACGATACGTTACGAGTCACGCTCTCCTGAACAGGCTGTGATTTGAACACCAGCCGGCTAAAACTTGCTCTTTCAGGCAGTTGACCGTGAAGGAAAGAGTGCCCGAGAATCATCGGGAAGGCTCACCAGGTAACATTCAGAGCGGCTTATTTTAGAGAAGTTATTAACTAAGTACACGTGTCGTAACTTGAACAAAACCAAGGCAATATTAAACAGCCAATCGCAACAAATGCTAACAACACATGCCTAATGAACCAATAACGACGTATTCCCACGCCAAACATGGAAAATACATCCGGCAGTTTGACGTTTGGTGTGGCGCAAGTTTATATTTAAACCACTGACAAGTGACAAGGCGTGCGAAAACTCAACAAAGTTCCGATCACTTTCGACGCTTTACTTGAAAAGCACTCTCAGTTTCTGGTTATACATGAAATCAGAAACACCTTGATTGCATTAACGAAGAAAATGCCACTTGTTTACGTCATTCTGCTTAGCGATCGTGTAACTGAGTTTAGTGACGATGAACAATTCTCGCGTCCCAACACAGCTATGGAATGCCGTCTGTATCAGAAGTTTAAAAATACGCAATGTATAAAACTTACCGCCATGAGAAGTTGCTCCCTTCGCCCTCTAAACTCCGGTTAAACACTTCTTATCTGCCATCATTTCGTCCGCTGATCCATTATGAAGGTTGGTGAATGAAACTTTGACAATTATCTGTTCTTTGAATGGTTGTCTGGCGCTAAAGCACCGAAGCTGATATAAAAAAGGAGGGACTAAAACCATTACCGGTTCCGGTACTGCTAATATTGTTTTGGGGAGGATTGAACGATGATCTTTCAGCTCAGTTTACTGGACTTGACCAACAGTCGTGTTTTCTCGTCGGTGAATCGAACTGGATTCGAATGCGCGCGCATGCAATTATAACTATTTCCATCGTGACTTTCCTGAATCAGAAGTAGCGTCATCTTTGAATTCATATATTTCCATGAATATCATAATTAATATATATTCCTCGTAAACTTGTGCTTTTTTACCTTATTTTTGACCTGGCTCGCCTAACATCTGACTGTAGCGTTAACTACGAAAATTTCATAGCAGTACGAACTACGAAATTTAACAGAACGTGCGTTTATTATTCAAGTTTTTAAAATGGTATTTTCGCTTTTCTATTTAAGTTATTATATAATCAACTTGCCCCTTAACCATAAATCGATTTGCAATTTATATAGTTTTATAACCCACTTTTGCCTTTGTCCTTTCTTTTAGAGAAAAAAGCTATCATGAAATTATTCCGCACCATTGCCAGCCAACCTACTCCAGAGAAAATTTCCACAACGTTAATTCCGACGACGAACTCCGGTGCTGTGAAAGCTCACACGCGGAACAGAAAAGTTAAATGGGATGACGGACGTCCGATCTTTCCCGCGGCCGCTGGAGCACGTAAACACGGGGACCTAATTTGCGTGGCACACACGAGGACAGAGTTCGATATTGCCCCCGACTGGCGAGCCCCTATGCGTAGCGTGGTTCCTATGACCCAGATCACTCGTCGGGCTCCAGCCCAGGAGAGGCTGCCAAGGCTGTCTAAGCACGTTTGTTTGCATGGTCAGCGGGAGTTTGTAATTCATCCGGAATGGGTCATTCATTAGATGTTGGGAAGAACGTGCAGGAAACCAATTTGTTTATCTTTCTTTCTTGTTTTTATTTTGCTCGTTGCGTGTTAGCATTGTTAGAAATAAATACTTCTTATTCAAAACCGTGCTCATATTGTGTTTGATTTATTTTAAATTCTTAGTTTTCGGCTTTGTGTTTTATAGAAACGAATACGAAGCAGATCAGATCAGATCGATCAGATCAGTTGTTCATTTACGAAACAATGCTTTTTGCAAGCGAACGGTATTCCATCCATCATGGACGATTGAGCGATAAAAAAAATCATAAAAATGGGTGGGTAAAGAGATTCAGATTTTATTTTTTCATTCCTATACACTATGCAAATCGTAAAGCACAAGGATATCAACAGGTGTTACTATAAATAACGCAATTCGAAAACTTACAAAATACGCGATAACCTTAGTACAGGTTTATGCTTTATAGTTGGTCACCACATCACGCCACCGTGACAAGGCTCATTTAACTATGTAGTCTATATGGCTTCCCGCGTTCCAATTAGTTAATTTGTTGTGATTTAGATACGTAAAATTTGCGCCTTCTTGGTGTCGAGGAAGGTGCGATCTAGGCTCGATTTCCGCCGTCCTCTCGTGTTCGGTCTTTCCTCCCCGAGAAGTGACTTTCGGGGGGATGACCGCGGGCTCATTTTCCCGAAAAAGCGGCTGGAAATTGAGCCTATAACTGACCTAAAACAAAGCATTCAACAGACAATGAACTGAATACACAGCACAATCACTCGATAGGCAGAGCAGTTCCGCAACACCAACCTATACCAAAATTTTGCGCAATTTAGAGAGTGGTCATTCATGTGACCTCTGAAGCAGTCGGTTTGTTTCGATACAGTAATAAGCCACATTATCTACAAAACAATAAAGCAAATCTTCACATGTCCAAATTAAAACAGGTTTTGTGTCAGTTATGAATAGCCTATAAGGCTGAAGGTAAGGCTGATTTGGCAGTTTAAATAAAATAATGAAAAATGAGGCATTACAATAACATAACGAACCTACTTTGATTTGACATTACGCCAGTCGCCAATAAAAGCTGACATAGTTAGGAAAAGCCAATCAAGTTATCTATGAGTACGTATTAAATTAAGACGGAATCCACCAGGACGTCGAGTAATATTTAGTTAAGTTGGACAAAAATCGAGAATAATTTAAATCCTATTGCGTTATTTTCTACCCTAAATAAAAGCCCGGGGGGGTTACTTGGGCCAATCTTTGCTGGGTATGTGCCGCTAGCCTCTCAGAACCCCCGCCCCATTATAGTCATATTCTATGGCCAATTATAGACCCCATCTTAGTCACTTTTGGGTAAATGTAATTTTCATGACCCCAACTTAGTCACGTAATGGGAGCCGTTTGTCAACTATTAAACAACAACAATGAATACGGTAACTTTTTCTTTTCGGCGAATCTTTCCGTTTATAAATCACAACTTGCCAAAATTTTCTTACTCTCAAAATCCCAGAAAAGTGTGACCCCATTCTAGTCACCCTATAAAAAGTGCTTGAAAAGGCGACCCCATTATAGTCAGTCCAGTCGTGAAAATGCGACCCCATCCAGCGGCACATCCCCGTTAGCCCATTTATAGGAAGTGCCCCCCCCGGGAATAAAAGGTACAGATGTAAGTAATAATCCCTGATAACACCGACAACAACTTCTTATCAGAGTCTTAGAAAATGAATTTCAAAGTTCACAAGGTATAGGCAAATTCTCACGTGCGGCCATTTTGTAAAATCGTCTTTAAGCGATTGAGTGGAATTCAGTGGGAAATTCGAAATTTGTTTTCGGTGTTTGGTGTTGTTAGAAAAGATTTCTTTTGATAAGATATTTGAAGCAGTAACACAAAAGTTTGCAATAAGGTGTAAATAATTTTGGTACAACAATTTCTTATCAGAGCCTGAGAAAATGAAATTCAAAGTTCACAAGCTATAGGCAAAAGCTTAGTAATAATACGTCTTTTAAGCGATTTAGTGGAATTCAGCGGAACTTCGAAATCGGTTTTCGATGTTTGGTGCTGTTAGAAAAGATTTGTTTTGATAAGATATTTGAAGCAGTAACACAAAAGCTTGCAATAAGGCGTAAATAATTTTGGTACATAATTTTGTCCAATAACTACTCGAAGTCCTGGCGGATTCCGTCTTAACTAGTATAGTTGTACCCGTATACGTTACATATCATTCCCTTGTATCGTTCAGTTCTTCATTGTGGTGAATCCTGGGTGAAACGGTTCTACCGTTTTTGATTCGCCTGCGGGAATGTTCCTAATTGCAATGTTACTGCCAAGTGGATTCGGCAAATCGCTCTTTTTGAAGACAGTCTTCAAAGACTTCAATGCTCTTCTGTACTTTGGAATTCTCCAGGCATAGATGAAGGGATTTATACTACTGCTCACTAAAAGCAATTTAATTGATGTGTACAGGAAAGCTCTAAAACCAACAACCTTCCTGAACCAAGGGTGAAAAAATAGCATGTTAAGGGCGACAAACTGGGGCGCAAAAGTTAAGTAAAACAAACCAAGAACAAATACAATCGCTGATAAAACTTTCCGTTCTCTGTTTCTATGAGCTTCGTTCATGAGCTCGTCGCTGCTGGCCAAATCCCTTACCCGATTGCTCTGTAGACGAAGGGCGCGGTACGTTTTCCAAAAAACCACAGCAAGAATGATCAGAGGAAGAGACAAATGAAGATGGCAATATAAGAGAATAAAAATTTCTCGCGGCACTCCCATGCGAAAAATACTTGCGAACAACAAGGTGTAAATCCAAACTGAAACAATGAAGAGTTTGATCTTCTTGTTGGTGACCTGTGTTTTGTATCGCAATGGCGACCTAACTGCAACCAAACGATCAAACGACATTGCCATTACTGTGCAGGATCCCACAACATTTGTTATGATGCCAGTAATGATCAAAATGGCTACTGTGTGCTTTCCCCCGGCCGGGTGTTGTACATTTGCCCTAGACACCACTACGCTGATATCATAATAAAGGCTTCCACATCCCGGCACAACTCCAGAAAGCAAGTCACACACGCTTAAGTTCAACACCAATAGAGTAACTGGCGTCCCCCATAACAGCTTCAGTTGCTGGCGAGAATCTCGATAGATGGTAACCAACAAAACGGCGTTTGAAATAATTGCTGGTGTAGCGATTATGAAGTCGATGAACACATGAACTAAGAAGAATCCTGAATATTCGTAAAATTGATCTCGATCTGATGTTGCTGTGGCCATTTTCCAGTTAAAAACGCTAAAGTTTTGGTTTGATGTCAACTGAACAGTGAGTTAAGTCTCAAGACTGCAGATTATTTAACAACTTTACAAATAGTTCCTCCGCCTGTAGTTTACGGCTGACCGTTTTTTTCTTTTGAAGCGAGGGTCTGTAGGGTACTGTAATATAGCCTTTACACTTTCAGAGCTGAATTATGAGCTTAAAACTGAAACAAACTTCTCATCGACTTTCACCTGCTGCATGCAGGAAGTGCAATTTTAGAATTTAAAAGACCAACGCGCCACTAATATTTGCTTGTTTGTTTTTTGTCGCCAACATGAGTTAGCTTTAGCATTGAACATTCTAGAGTTCCAGTATAGATTATAGAGTTGGCAAAACGAATTTAGCCAAATTTATTTAACGTTAATTAAGCCCTAACTCAGACTGCATGATAAAATGATATAAGAAAATTAAATAGTATAAAATTACGACACATACTAAGTCCTATTAATTGAAACCTTATGCCTCTTTGACGTACTGTAACTGATCAGCTCCATAGGCAATATGATCATTTATTTACTCTCCAGCCGTGAGGCTCACATACAGGTGGAATCTCAGGTTTCAAATACTTCCGCAACCACACTCATTTTCGAGGGAATTTAATTTAGGGAAAATGAGGTAAATTTTGCGATTTGGCAGAAAAATCGTGTTAAACGGAGCTAGATTTTAGCAGGTAGTTCATAAACAGCGTTATAAATGTTAATTTGTTTGGTGTTTGCGACAACCCTACAACGCGTTGAGTTCTCTCTGGCATTGTATGATTTGGAAAAATATCCAGAATTGACATAATCACGGGGACGAGTACAAAGAACATATTATAGCATACTGACGCCAAGGGTTTTATTAGCAAGGTATTAAATTTCGCGTCGTTCATTTTCGCCGCGCGATATCTTTTTATCACAAGACTTTATTTTCACGTTTGATTTTGCAATTGCGAAAATCGTCAAAATTAAGTCTCCCCGAAAGTAGTAAGTTACAATAAGGTGTGTAGTTTTGCATCGCAATATTCTGAATAAATTGTAAAGATTATTTAGTTTACCTTATATTTCCTTGTTTACCGTAATGATATCCCGGGAAATTATTACATTAGTGATGCAAACCTAATTGATAGAACTAATCAATATAACCATTCTCTTGTTTGGAGTTATACGCTAACAGCGAACGCGAGAACAGTCAAAAAACCCAAACATGAGAATTTTGGATAAATTTCGCCTGCTCGCAGGCTAAAATGATAAGCTGTGAAATTTATAGAGTGTTTTCATATGACGTCACGGTAGCCATATTGGTGTTCCTAAACAAAGAAACGGCGGCCATATTGTTGTACCAAGCCATTCCTCCGGGAATTAAAATCTATTTTTTATGCAATAATCGTCTTTTGTTTTAGTAAACCAATATGGCTACTGGTCACGTGAGTGAAAACGCTCAATTACTTTCTAGCAACGGTATGTAAAGAACAAGAAGATTGTTGTTCGAATCAGTTTCAAAAATTGTGTCACACAGCCATACAATTCAACTGAGTAAACATTGTAACCTTTGAAATCAATTTAAATTTGTCAGGGCTTTACCGATTCTCGGTAAAACTTGGCATAGCCACCAAATTTTCATGATGTTTTTTCCACTTTCTAGTACTTTTTCTGGGGAATTTGAAAGCTACGTTACGGATGTCACCTCTTGAAAATTTAGCCTAAAAAATTTCAACTTCGTCGTTATAATTAATCCCGTCTCATTGTTTTTGTAAATTTAGGTCGTATATATTTGCAATATTTCCAAGTATCCTGTTTTCTTTTAAATAATTTTTACTCTGAATAACTGGAGGTATTTCGTTCCTGAAATGCCATTAAAAATGTAAAAAATGTATCCCGTTATAAATAAATGCGTCGCTTATCGTCCCAACCCCACCCCAATGTGATTCTAAGTTTGCCAATTGGCAGCCACATATCCCTCTCCCACGTGCTGCTCTGGCATGGGTTTGTTTTCCAAAATCTTAGCTTTACTGAAACTAAGGGTTATTCCTTTGTTTTGGCACAATTTCGTCTTACACTAACGCGAGGGGAATGGTTTTAGCGAAGTTTTGTGTCATCAATGTTCGCGCATAGGTTTGTATTCTCTTAGGATAAGGGATGTTTTAACTGCGCTTAACAGCGGAGTTCCTGATCATGTCATTGAAAACAACGGCAGGTAGAAATCTGACACCGCGGCGCCAAGGCGTTATACTCTCGGGAAAGTCCCCGACCGGCTCTTTGCTACTTCTTACGTAGGTCTTTTAGCTACGCGGCGCAACTGGTCGTGCCCCGTTTCGCCGACCACGTGACCAAAAGAAACGGAGCCTCTGGGTACGAGAATGGGTCGTGCCCTTCCTATACCACATGATCATCACTGTGACTGTTGTTTTGCTGCCTATTAGAACATAAACAAATCTTTACATGGCCAAAAACAGGATTTGTGTTAATAGGCAAAAGCTAAGGCTGAAGACCAGGAAATGAAATGTGAAATGGCTATTTTTTCCTCGTGAATCGTGTTCCGAAGTCGCCGTGAACCGTGATTTAAAAAAACGTTCTCTTTCATGTAATTTTCGCTAGTTTTGCGCGATGTTACATTTATTTAACGCTACATTTTGGATAAAATTGCTCATTAGATAACTGGGCACTACGATTTCGTTTAAGTTTAATTTTCCGTGAAGCGTGAAGTCATGATAAAGTCACATTTTTCGTGAATTGTGAAAGGGCTGTTTATTTTCCCTGAAACGTGATCTATATCCCCCCCCCCCCCCCCCCCCTTTACCACCCTCGAAAATACGGCTGATTTGGCAGTTTCATGATTAATTAAACAAATGAAATGAGGGATATTAACGTACCAAAACCATAGCTGAGATAGTTAGGAAAACCAATTATCTGAGTACGCATTATATGGTATAGTTGCACCCGTATACGTTACATATCATTCATTGTATCGTTCAGTACCCTATTGTGGTGAATCTCGGGCTCTAACCGTGTGTGACTCGCCTGTAGGAATGTTCCTAAGTGCAATGTTACTGCCAAGTGGATTCGGCAAATCGCTCTTTTTAAAGACTGTCTCCAATGCTCTTCTGTACTTTGGAATTCTCCAGGCATAGATGAAGGGATTTATACTACTGCTCACTAAAAGCACTTACGTTCTAATTCACTACGTTCAAACGAACGTAAATTATTTACCACTTAAATATCCGCAAACCAGGCACAATCAATGATGGGTGGATCGCATGCGGACCCTAACAGGCTAGAGAACAAACAAAGTGTAAAATGGAAAGACACAGAATACAAAAATAACGAAAACTCACCACGAAAAAGCTGCTGGTCGGTCGTGGTCGACGGGCCTCTGAACTTTTTCTCATTCCCGCGACGACCTTGAAGAGTACTTTCATGAGCTCGTCGCTGCTGGCCAAATCCCTTACCCGATTGCTCTGTAGACGAAGGGCGCGGTACGCATGGTACGTTTTCCAAAAAACCACAGCGAGAATGATCAGAGGAAGAGACAAATGAAGATGGCAAAATGCAATAATAAGAGAATAAAAATTTCTCGCGGCACTCCTATGCGAGAAAGACTTGCAAACAGCAAGGTGTAAATCCAAACTGAAACAATGAAGAGGTGGAGGTCAACCGGAAGTAAAATTTCCCGCCCTCGAGCTAATTAGCATAATCACGTCGAGTGTTGCCCGCGTCCACTGACAGTGGGGGCGGCGAGAAAGGTAGGTTTGGCCGCCTCGAGAGACGGTCACTTTATTTTCCGATTTTTAGTACCTAACAGACACGGAAACTCCTCTATATAGTCAAAGAAATGTTTTTTTGACTATCATACTTGTATTTTATTTGAAAATATTTGATATCTCTTTTGCTTTACAGTGAAAATCGCGCTTCACATTAGATTCAAGAAAGATGGCAAGCGAAGCCCGCAGCGAAGGAGAGAAAAGCAAAATAAATGTTCACAAATACTTCACCTAGTATACGACTACTATCATCAATTATTAATAAACTTAAGCTTTGCATTTGCAGAAATTTGAAAAAAAAGTAAATACAGGTTTACTTTAATAACGGCCTGTATACCGTAGTTGATCTTGCCTTCCTTTGCCAAAAGCCACCCTACTCACGCTTGTGAGTAATCGCTACCTCTGTATTAAAGCAAAATGACTTGTGCAGACAAAGCGTATTTTATGTAGCCTGTGCGAACGCATTTATGCTTTAATTTCGAAGAACAAATTATAAACGCAGTACGACTTCATTCACTGAACCATCGACTACTTCATTTATGTATGATCGGAATGTACAGAGAGTCCGCAACCAGTGGGAGGTTTTCTGGCTGAGATAAGTTTGTTAGGTCGGTCCTTTATATTAGCCATTGGACTCAAAAGATAAATAGAGGAACTTGACTGGTACTTTGTCCAATACACTACTGATGTGGCGAAGATAAACACTTCCTTCAGCCCGTCGTTCGAGTTCCTGCCATCTTGTTTGACATTTGAAGTATACAGAAATGAAGTAGTAACTGAACCAGTCCCAGTTCCTGGCGGGGTATGTAAATTATTCTGGCGAGGGAACTTTGCATGACTTTGCCCTAAAGGATTATTTAACCGCTCCCAAACTCTCTGCATGCAAAGTGTTGAGCTGAATTACTGAATGCGAAGATAAGGCACCGAAGGTAAGAATTTGAAATTTAATAGTTAGCTAGTAAGATTGTCTGCATTTTGATAAACCTTTCGCGCGTTTGTTGCTTATTACAAAGCTGACATTTTACACAGTTTCGCGAATTTCGTAAAACATATAAATACATGTACTTATTTGTAAGCTTTGTTTCAATGTTCTCCATGCCGTTCTCCATGAACTCTGATCAGTGACATGAAAAGTGATCAAATTACCAACAGGTGTAAGCTAAGTTACATGTAAGACATTTATAATCAATGATGGTATTTGTAAAGCTTTAGCTTAATTTTACTTGCCAATTTTGTTATATATCTGTGTTATCTACCTGATGGGATAAGAGATTGTTAATTCTATAAATTAAAATAGCGGTAAGTGCTTCTGAGTATTACTCTAGCCTATGTACTTGGTTTCCAGTTGTCGTATCATGACGATCCATGACGTATTTGCAATAATGAAGGCTGGAGATGCTTTGCATTTTCTTAAGTTAATGGGGGTGCAGCAGGGTCACGGTTATGAAGAGTAAAATGTTTAGACGTATGTGGCTGATCTCTCAATCTTTTTACTAAAGAATCAGAGAATGCCAGCCAAAAACGTTTGAAAAACAAGTGAGGTGATGAAGTAGGTTTTGGTTTTCAGCAGCTGCCTTAACAGAACAGGCTTATTATTAATTAATCAAACCCAGCTAAAAAAATTACATCCTAAATAATATGGATGTGCTTGTTTGCTAGTGAAATTTCAGTTAGTAAATATTATATGTCCTCTTTCAGCTCATGAAATTAGCCAGTAACCTGCTCCTAGCTTTATCCCTGAGCTGATGATAGTTAATAGAGGGAAATGGTTATGAAGCCCGGCAAACATAAAAGCAGCAAACAAAGAGGCCAAGATTAACATTGGAAGATCCACAACCCTGCACATCTTTTGTTTTGTGCTCATACACTATGCATGAATATGTAATCGCTATATTCCTGTTGGTTAGCTGGATGAACACGCATATAACCACCTTAATATATAATTTGTATTTTGTCCAGTTTTGTGTACGGTCAACCCCCAAAATAGCAAACAAAAACATTTACAACAAAGACCTTGGCCTGAGCTGGCTTCAGAACCATTTCCCTCTTCCCGATCGAGTTAGGAATTAAAATACAAGTAGGAGACAATATTTCAAATCTTCAGATCCACCTCGCCATATGGTAAATAAATTGAAATAAAATGTCTCTTGTGGTTTGGCTCAATCTTTCAGCAATGAGGCTACGAGTACAGCTCTTGGCTTTTGTCTTCACACACTCTCTATTTGCATGGGTTGACTGTACAAGTGTGCCATCCTGTGCCAGCATGAGATCCTGGTTCCCAGGAATTCCTCCAGCAAGCTTTGCAGACAATTTGCCATATCAGCTGAGTGTCGGTGGATATGTCCCTAAAGGTGAAACAATACCAGTCTACAGGCCAGAAAGCTCTCATACTGGTAAGATTAAAAAAATTATCAAAGGATGTTTTTTAACTTAATAGTAATTTCTCTGCTTTTAAAATTAAGTGATTTTGTTAAACAAGGGTTGCACATAACAGTCGTGCAACTGACAAACCTGTGGCCCTTTGAATTCCTGATCGAATTGGAATTTAGAAGTGTTGGTTTTTGTGGAGGGGGGAAAACCAGAGAGCCCAGAGAAAAACCCTCGGAGCAGGGACGAGAACCAATAACAAACTCAATCCACATATGATGCCAGGTCCAGGAATCAAACCCAGGCACTGCCTTTGACCAACCCCTGATTTTGAAAATTAGAAAGCCAAATATTTGAATGTCAATTAAAAGTGCTCCTAGCTTACATTGTGTGATTCCAGAACAAGATATCCATACCCAATCCATGGAAGGTCATTGGAAAAAAAATCCAAGTGGGTCTGAAAAGTCAAAATTATAATTTAATGGCAAGTCTAAACTTAAGTAAACTAGAGTTTTGGGAGGGGTGGGAGAGTTGAAACCAAACAAATCTTACATGGGGGAGGTATTGACATTTTCTGGAACAACATGTGTATTTACTTGGAGAGTCTCCAACTTTCCTGTGCTGGGTTGATGTTCAAAGAGTTAATGGAATTATATTTCAGTTTACCTGAATGGATCTATGACTGCAGAACACAAGATGAGAAGCTTTGTTGCATTTATTATTTATGCTGAGAATTCTGTGAAAAATTACACCAATGGACATTTTGTTACGGATGATTTGCCGGCAGGAGTTGAGGTGGTCAATTGCAGCACTCTTCAAGTGAGTAAAAAATATTGGTATTCAGGTGTTCAGTGTCTGCTGTCACATATCTCGGCGGCTGGGGTAAAACACAGAACACCGAATGCCAAATGCCAAATGCCAAATGCCAAATGCACTGTTTGCTTGCGGTTAGTTTCATGATCACTCATGTTTGCATGCGGTTAGTCTTTATTTGTTGGAAAGGACAGCATTTTTATTATAATTGTATTTGGCCCTTTCCAACAAATAAAAGCTAACTGCAAGCAACCATGAGCAACACTAACCGCATGAGTAAAACTAATTGCAAGCAAACAGCACATTTGTCATTCGGTGTTCTGTGTTCGGCATTTGGCATTCTGCATTTTACCCCTGCCGCATTCTTATGAGAAAAATGTGCCTTTTTAGTACCATTTGCGTAATAGTGAATAGTGTTCTTAACAGTAAGATTCAGCACTGCCAGTTTAATTATTTTTAGTGAAACATACCTGCGTGTGAAATTTCAATTGTTAATAGCCCTATTTCATTGATGTTGTCTTTTATTAATTAAGCTGCAGGTTCTCAAATCATTTTCAATTGTGTCAACAGATCGTGCAAAATTCTACATCTGCTGGAAACTGGACCAGTTTGAAGCTAATGTGGAGGGCACCTAAAGATGGTTATTTGGCTGGAAACATCACTTTCAGGTTCACAAATCATTATTTGGTGTGCTTATAATTTTTCAAAATTTTTAAATGTTATGTTATTTTATTTAATTGTTACCTGTTACCAAAAGGGAATATTGCCCTGTGCATGGATTGCATTTTTGTATATAAAAATGTTTCATGGTGTCATGTCGTCATAAATATAGCTCAGAAACAATGAAAAGACAAATAGGTTTTTGCAGTCAGAATAAATGTTAGTTACATTGGCAGTTAGCTTTGAGCAATACAGTACAATTAGTGAACTGTATAAGGTAAATAATATCATTGTTAACATATTGTGCTGTTAAAATCTGTTTTAGAGCAAGTGTTCTGTTACAAACAAATCCTCCTCCTGTTTACTATGAAGGATTCAAAGCTCATCTTAGATGTAAGTTATTTGTAAGTTATGTTTTGTCTTGACTAGTTATTAGTTAAATTGTAAGTTATGGTTTGGCATCTACTTAATATCAAATTGCCCTCATGGTATGATCTAATTGAGCTCTCATGACGGCCTCCAAGTCAAGCTGACATCTAGCGCAAAACTCGAAAGTAAGTGCAAAGAATGAGAGCAAGAAGTGAACGACATTTAGAAAGTCTGTAAGGTAACTCTTGGTGGGAGTTGCAGTAGCCTGACGGTTAGTGCACTGGACTCTGGATTGAATGGTCCAGGTTCGAGCCCTGTTCGGGGCACTGCATTGTGTATCTTGCATTGGGCAATTAAGTCACTGTTATTAAGTGCCTCTTTTCACCCAGGTGTATAAATGGGTACCGGCGACTTTACTGCTGGGGGTAACCCTGCGATGGACTAGCATCCCATCCTGTGGGGAGTAGAAATACTCCTTAGTCGCTTGTGCTACAGAAACCGGGATAAGCTGCGGCCTGATGGGCCACTTGGCTCATGATATATGTGAAGACTTTACCTTAGCTAGGTGATCACCCATTTTTGCACATTATGCGGTGCCAATTAATTCATGTTTGGAACGCTCTTCCTTTGGTCATCAGATCTGAGGACACTAGTTCTGTTGCTGGTTTTAAAGGCAAACTTAATTAAGACAAAATTTTGTTTTGTATTTAAAGCATTTCCATTAAGACCCAAATAATATTTTAATTTCTGAGAATTTTAGTTTTAAGTTAAGTTGTAATTGTATATAGTTAGGGCTGGTAACTTATAAGTATTGATCAATATACCGGTAATTGTAGTTGTGATGCTCATTTGAGCATACCCATCTGGAATTTGCACACTACACATTCAGTATTATTGTTGTTATTGTTGTTATTATTATTATTATTATTATTATTATTATTATTATTATTATTATTATTATTATTATTATTATTATTATTATTATTATTATTATTATTATTATTATTATAAAAAAATCACTTCCTTTGACCAAAATGGAGTCGTTTAACATTTCTCTACAGATGACTGCCCTATGAGAAAGTGTGTTGCATGCCCTGGCAATCTCTATAAATATGATAATTATGGATGCAGGACTTGTGAGTGTTCAGGTAAAAGTTTCCTCATGTATGATTTATGATTTACAGATAATGCAATAATCAGGTTTCGTATATGTCATGCATGGGAAACCTGGAAAGTTACAGAATTTTAGAATTTCATTTCTAGGTTTGGAAAGCCATGGAATTTAAATGTGGGCCAAACTGGAAAATCAGGCAAAATGATGTTGATTGTAAAAAATAAATAAGGCATATTGTAAACCATTGCAATAATCTCAGTAATATCATTGTGTCAATTTTCTGTTGGATGAACCCCTGTGACGTTTTGGGTATAGTGATTGCTGGGTGGATGAGCCGAGTCTGAGTCTCACTCAAATTTACTCAGAAATTCAACATTCCCATGCTCAATAGTTAACTCAAAGGAGGAGGGATGGGGTAAAAAGGGGGGGGGGGGGGGTGGGGGCGGGGACGTATGGTATACGAGTTGTTGCAGTATTTCATAAAACCTTCGGTGTTTGCAGGCTCGTGTGACTTTTTCTGTACTCAGAATTATGATCCAGTGTGTGGAACAGATGGTAAAACGTACAGCAATAAGTGTTATATGCAACTTGAAGCTTGTACGCAAAAGGAGAATGTTTCCATAGCGCACAATGGCAAATGTAGTGAGTAACAATTCACTTTCATATGTACAGTGTCTGCCTCGATGTAGTTGTTTAGCCCAGAGCTCCGCCTGCCTGCCTGCCCATACTAGTACTGAAGGGGAGGGGGCGGGAAGTCGCATGGCAGGTTCTTATCCCTAAGTCCGTTAATGGGTTGTCAGCTTACATCTTTGATATTGGACATCCATGTTATGGTCAATCAACAGCTGTCAAAACAAGGTCTCTGCTGACCAGTATCACATGACCATATTGCAGGCTCAGGTACAGAGCTCATTGAGATCATGTGTTTTTTAGAAGTTAACCGCTGACCAGGTAATACCGGTAGTTTTCCATTGGATCGTGGGCTCAAGATATAATTTTTTCTCTGTCAAGGGTTATGACAGGATTTTGTCAGCAGAATTTCTGTGATTGGAATTGGTGATTTATTTTGAGTTGTTGCGTTCAATAACTTCAGCTTTCAATGAGCGTATTTTCAAAAATCACCATCAAAAAATGCATGTGTGGAGCTCCGCTTTAAGGCTTGGCTATATTAGCCCTAGGATGCATAATGATCACATATGACCAAAGTTTGATTTTTTACCTGTTGCTTAGCGACAAAGGTTACCATAACAATGATAACATTGTCATTTTCTTTTGTGTTTAAACAAGTCTGATTTAACCCAGACTTAACCTTGGTATTCATTTTTTGATATGTTACATGTAAAGTATAGTAGATTGACTACCTGTAGACGAAATTTTACAAAAATCCGTAAGAGCTTTTTTAAGTAAATCAAAGAATAAAGGTTTTTGCAACATTTTGTGGTTTCCTACAATTGACAGTCAATATCTTTCAACAAATTAAAAAACTATCTCCCTTTTGGTAAAAGGCCTTTGATGGTGATGAATATTTTACAACATAAAAGGAACTCTGGGAATGGCTATCTATGATTACGAAATAGTTAATTTTGAATAACTCCGCTCAAATACATCAAAACAATATCAAAGCGCCTATTTCACATGCAAAGGAATATTTTGTGTGTGTTGTTGCACCATGGGATGGTGCCTTAGGGAACATTGTTGTGGGAACAAAAATTTCCGTCACAGTTTAGAGGCGCTGGAAAAATGCTTGAACAGTTGCTAATCCTTTTTCTCGGAAACATGAAAATGTTTGTATTTGAATAATTTTGTTTACCGTTGATCAGCGCAAGTTCTGTTTTCAAAACTTCACACGTAGCCAAAAGTTATTAACTTGAATATACTGAATATACCAAACAACCGTTAATCGCTGTGAATACCAACCCTTCATTTGCGAGGATTTAAATTAAATTTTGTTGTTGATACATATTTGGTAACGAGAGATCAAAGAGCTCAGTTTAGAGTAATATATGAAACCTTTGGTGCTTCCAGGTGGATGCGAATTTGTCTGCGTTACTATTTATAGACCTGTGTGCGGGACAGATGGTAAAACATACAGCAATGAATGCGAAATGAAACCTACAGCTTGCAAAGAGAAGAAAATTATTACAGTGGCTCATCAAGGCGAATGCAGTGAGCCCAGTGAGTAAAATGCAATCTTTACGTGACTTAATGGCAGTACAGTGTAGCAAATGTAATAATACTAACTTTTTAACAGTTTTAACGCCCAGTGATTAATATAATTATTAACTTTCTGCTTACCATATGCCATCCTTCTAACGGTTGTCCTCAGAATTTGATGGCTCATCATAGCAATACATTTAGTCCGCTGTAAGGCAACATCGTTGATCACGTTTTGGAGACCCTTTGGAGTCCCCTCCCTCGCGCGAGAAAAGAGGTAGTGGAATGTGTGTTCCTGACCTGTTATGCTATATCTAAAATTGGTAAAAAGGCGGACATCAGCGAACAGTTGCAAATACATTTACCGTAAATGTATTTGCAACTTTTTGAAGCCAGACTGCTCTCGTCCACCCAGCGGCAATCTTTCCCCGTGCACGTTAGTAAAACAAAGTGAACTATATATGAAAGGATGCTTAAGGATAACTTATTTATCGGCAATTAACAAGAATTTGTTTGTTTTATTTTGTTTAGGTGGTGGAGAGAGGCTTGGATTCCCAGGGCTTTCTCTGATGTTTGCTTTCCTGGCATTCTTGTGGTTTTCAGTTTAACTGAAGAGAAAGAAGGCATAGTTTCTGGACCGAAAAAGGTGTCCATGAGAGACAAACAAAAAAAATGTTGATATTTAGCTTTAAAGCCCGAATTTTTTCAACCAACGTTTATATTCATCATGTAGATATTGTAGCCAATTTAAAGCTTGTTAATAATGTTTGATGGAATCAATCTAATATCTAGAAAACGAGAATGGCATTTTGGCAACTTTTTAAATGTTGTGTCGCCAAAAGTTTCTCCCGAGCCTTTTGCCAAAAAACTGAATATAATTGATTGCGAGATTAATGCACATGCAGTCTTCGAGCAGGCTGTCTTGTTTGGGGTTCTGTTCGAGCGAAGAAGCCAAAAGACACAGTGGAAAATTTAGAGCTGTGAGAGACGAGCCGGCGCGAGACCCCCTGCCTTCTGGTATCTCGTTCGCACGAAAGCCAGAGGAAAACACAGACATGAAAGCAGCGCGAAATCCAAACAACGTCGAGAGCCTGTTCGATGGCTAATGCGCATAAAGAACGCACTGATATTAGGACGACAGGGTTATTTTTACAAATCTCACACAATCGCTTTAGCCTCTCGTATACGGTTTCAGAAACCTGGTTTATTTTCAATGCTTAGATGTAGTCGTATCGAGCGCTTCAGGTGCAGTACACGTGACGTAGCATATAATTGAAGAAACCTTGACCGCATGAGAAGCATGAACCATGAACTATAAGATCGAGTGGGATTCTGGGTAGACCGCGTCAACTGGTAATATTCACTTATCGATAATAAAGATATTTTCTTTCTTCGAGAGCCCGAAGAGCATGATTTATACAACTTGTCTTATTATCATGATTATTCTGGCAGCAGACAACGATATTTTTTTCCAATCTCCCAGTAAACGTTTGGGTCGCATCGTTCATGGTTTATGCTTTTCATGAGTCAACGATTCTTCAATCAAGTGTATATTTAACAATTATTCCACGAGCGCTTGTTGGATATGAGTTGGCTATAATGGTCTCATATCCAACAAGCGCGAGTGGAATAATTGTTTTATTGAAAACGCCCGAAAGAATTGCAATATTTGAGCTCCCCAGCTGTTTTGGTTGACGCGTATCGGCGACGACATTTGTGGTCAATGGTATATGAGCTCATATACTATTGCTTGTTAACCATTCAAAACTCAGTTTTTAATAAGTATCCATATAAACTTGCAGCAAATGTCGTTTTAATGTTGCAACACTCAGTGAAATTAAATCTCAGACTAGTAAGGAGGAGGCAGCGTGGCCTAGTGGTTAGGGTGCTGGACTTGTAATCCGGAGGTCCCGTGTTCAAATCTTTCTCCCTGCCACTGGATGGAAATCGATTTGTGTTCGGTGGTCCTGAATATTCAACTCCTCCACGCTTTGTAAATAGTCAGCTGGTCAGTCTCCTACCACAGTAATAGTACATCAGTGCTAAATACTCTGTCACTTAAATAAAGTGATTTATTTATTATTTATTTATACGTAGTTATGTAATAAGTCAATTTATAGAGAAAACTGACCCAGAACTCCACGGGACTGGATATTTATATATGCTAGGCAGTGAATTCGCAGGAAAAGAATGGACTTGTAGAGGTCTAAAAGGTAACAAGGTGTTGAAAAACCCATTTCTTAAAAGAAAACTCGGTAAAGTAAAGTGGGGGAGGCTGAAGGCTGGAAAAACCTTTTTACCCACCCCGCCCTAATTTATTCATTGTTACCCGTGGAAAAAAGGGCAGTTTGGCTAGTGGTAGTCTCCTTCGCAGCCGTTTTTAGTGTCGTCACGCAACGCTCCTCCCCACAAACGGCTGCTCACATTCGAACAACATTCCTTTCCTCCGCTTCAACCAATCACCATTCGGGTTACATATTTCGAGAACTGTGCGCGCCAAAGAAATCTAACCAATCATTTTGCTTGTTTCATCTTGGAGTTCACAGCTTTCAAAATAGCGACCCTTGAAGAAGTGTTTGATGTTGTCAGAAAGACATTTCAAATTTCTAGCTTATTGTGGTTTTCAATAACATACGAACTCTGAAATTCAACCTCAACCAACGTTTTTATATTGGTTTAGGGTTTTCGCAACCGTCAACCTTCTAAGCGGACCTCTCAGGAAACCAAAGTTAACTTCAGCCGGGTCAAAAGGTCACGTCTGTCAGCTGTGATTGGTAGATTTCGATCCGTTTTGTTTGTTTCTGTTTTTCAAGGTTCGTTGCCTGACGACGGCTGCGAAAAACGCAGTCGTTTAGATTTCGCATATTATTAAAAGGCGCAATAAACGCACAACAAAAAATCTGGAATTGGGAAAATCGTTGAAGAAAGAAAGGATGTTTTTGTAAACCTAACGACGGGTTTCGGAAAATCTCCGGCTGCAGCGTCAGAAGAAGCATACGTGATATGATATCGATCGGGAATTGTAAAAACATTTCGAGGCTTTCTCACGGCATGCATCTGCAGCGGTTTCTCCATTGTCACGGTCGTTCTCAATGCTAAATAAGCGTTTTATTTTCGTAAGTTCACGATCCTTGTAGAGTCCCTTCAATTCATGTGTGAGCCCTCCAAGATGAATGCCGTTTTGAGCATGACGAGTCGTCTTTAGCAAAGCTTTGCAAACTGAACTCGCTGGTCGCTGAATAGCTGCTCACATTCACATCCGGACATGAACAAATAACCGCCGGTAAATCGAAATATATAATCTTTTCTGAACTACATTGGAGCAAATAAAGCAACGATCACTTTGTAGAGCTTTCTTTGGCGTCTCACATATCGGAGAAACTCCGATCCTTTGCAACACTAGAGTACGCGGGAAAAATCATGTTGATTACAATCTCTTGTACTCTGATTGGTCACATAAGAAACAAAGGGAAAGGAATGTTGTTCGAATGTGAGCAGCCGTTTGTGGGGAGGAGCGTTGCGTGACGACACTAAAAACGGCTGCGAAGGAGACTAGGCTAGTGGTGCATCTAAATATTTTATATTATTGTACGTAAAGTGAAGAAAGAAGTTGAAATTCTTCATGAATTACAAAGAAAGCCCAGGAATATACCCGAGGTTTCAACTTGATTTGATTTGAATACAGGTGCCATGTAATTCAGTCTAGAGGCTGCTATTATAACTACATGTACCTTAAGTGATTTTTATTACAATATATCAGTAATTAAGACCCATTATTTAACCAGTTGTAAATGTAGCACAATATTTGGCCCACAACCAAGGTTGTATTAATTGTTGAATAAACTATACTATAATAAGTGAAGAGGTGTAGTAAGCTGCGTTGTAAAGCCGTGGCTGTATATATATAAGTACAGAACACCGTGCTATACCCCCCCCCCCCCCCAAAAAAAAAAAAAAAGAAAAAGAAAAAACGTTAAATCAAGTTTCGTCTGTATACAGTCAGGTGAATAAATACATCCTCTTGAACAAGCAGGATGGCCTTACTGGCAGAATATCGGCCCTATGTCTTGACAGTACGGACCAAGCACAGCGAGAGTTTTCAGCACCTTTTCCTTTCTCGTAAAAGAAAACTACACAATCCCCGCTACGCACTGAGTCCCGGCATCTAAATGATTTGTATATGTAGCCTGGCTCATCTTCTCGTTTACTGAAGCTGGCCCATCCGGGTGGCGGGGGTCAAGTTGCTTATAAATGAAAAACGGCTTGCGATTGACAGCTAACACCGCAAGGTGGGATTTTATTCACCGTAACACTGCATAAAAAAATTGCAACACCACAAACCCCCTTGTCCCCCTCCGCAGAAGTATTCCGTAGGGTAGTCCATGGATAAGTCCGTAGGGTAGTCCGCAGACTGGGGATCAGTGTTTTCAACTCACACACATTTGGATACTTCACTGGCACTTCACCTGGTATTGGTTGACTATTATTTCAGCCTGGGGTCGTCAAAGGAACAATTTTAACTCTACTATATTTTGGGTCTTTTTTTCTTAGCACTTCATGTCCTTAAAAGTTCCCTTTTGCTTAATTAGTTAAATAAATAAGAAACACTTTTCACTGAAACTGTCATAAGTTAAATGTAAGTCATGAACAGAAACCAGGGCCGCAAGCAGTTTGCTTGGGTGGGTGCAAGCACCGGAAGCATGAGCGTCTAGGGGGATTATTTCCCCGGGAAATTTTGAAAAATCAACTTGTTGAAGTCCACTTTTTCTACATTCCGAGAGTCATTTTAACACTCCCTCACAGATTAAGCGGCTTTGCGGCGCGTGAGAGGGTGCGGACGCACCCATCGCACCCCCTGCCTCCAGCCCTGGAAACGCATAACAGGTTGATGAACACTTGAGAAACTTGTGAACAACTCAGGTCACATTTTTGAAAAAGCCGCATTTCTTTGTTTCTGTTTCAGAAAGTTAATCGGCAAGTACACGGTTATTATATACTACTACTATCATCAATTAAATATTAAGCTTGATAAGCTTAAGCTTTGCATTTGTATAAATTTGAAAACAAAAAATGCAAAGATCTATTCTGGTCCCGGGGGGGGGGGGGGGGGTACTCCCATATATGGGCTATATAGGTATGTGCCGCGGGATAGGGTATGGTTTTTGAGGTTCTCGGTCCTTAAATAGGGTATCATTTTTGCTCCTTTTGGCATTGTGTTCCCGGTGTTATCCTTAGATAGGCTACCTAAATTCTATCAGCTAAAATAAATGCCAAACTATCCGTTCAAGTAGTAGCAAAGCGATTTTGTAAAGATTTGCGTTTTTGCCGTGTGCGGTTAGCCGTTATTTGATCGTCACCCATCGCTTCTCTTCTCCTTGAATAGGGTGTCATTTTTCGGGTTTGAGCCTTAAAAAGGGTATCAATTTTCGTTTTCTTTATCCTTAAATAGGGTGAGGGTTTAAGAACCTTCGCGGCACACCCCTATCCGAAATTTATGGGAGTACCCCCCCCCCCCCCCGGGATTCTGGTCAGCCTACCGTCAGTACCGTAAAAGTGACTTGTGCGGACAAAGGGTATTTTATGTAGCCTGTGTGCACGTATTTATACTTTACAATACACATGTGTAAGTTTTTATCTTTCCATGCCAATATCTCACCCGCAGACTATGATATATAGTCTTGGCACATCCTTCACGCGAGTTATTTACCTCGAAATCGATACTGAATTTCCTAGGCTGGATCAGCTGGATTACCAGCCGCTGTTCCGCCTGTTCGGGACGAAACAGGTCGTAAGTCTCATAACAGCCCGATATCCCACATCGCCACTCGGCTATTGGCTCGAATTTTTGTTTTCATATATCATTTATGTCATTGGTATTACTCAACTGATCTTGATCGAGCGTAAATAAACGATATCAGACTTGGCGCGATCGCATCGTTCGTAGTACACGTATCACGGGGATATCACTGGCCATCGACTATTTCATTTATGTACGATCGAAATGTACACTGAGCCTACAACTAGTTAGAAGTGAGAGGTTTTTAGACTGCGATAGGTTTGTTAGGTCCCTTTATACCCAAAACAAAGCCATCAGACTCATATTGCAAAATAGAGGCATTTAACTGGTACTTTGACCAATACGCTGCTGACGCGGTGAAGATGAACACTTCCTTCGGCCACTCCGAAAACGAGTTCCTCGCACCTTGTTTGACATTTGAAGCATACAGAAATGAAGTAGTAACTGAACCAGTTCCAGTTCCTGGCGGGTTATGTAAATTATTCTGGCGATGGAACTTTGCGTGACTTTGCCCTAAAGGATTATTTAACCGCTCCCGGACTCTCTAAAGTGTTGAGCTGAATTACTGAATGCGAAGATAAGGCACCGAAGGTAAGAATTTGAAATTCGATAGCTGGGTCATAGCCAGTAAGATTGCCTGCGTTTTATTAACCTTTTGCGCGTGTCAGACCTGTCAGACCTTTAACACAGTTTCGTATATGCATTTAATATTACGAGCCATTTTCAATCCAAACTTGTTTTTAACAGGTCTGGGTGCTTAGTTTTCCTTCTTTACATATAAACACATAGCTGTAAGTTAATTTCAATGTTCTCCATGTCGTTTTCACTCCGATGATCAGTAACATGGAAAGTGATCAAATTACCAACAGCCAACAGGTAGAAGCTCAAGGGGCGGGCGTGTTTAAAACACGAAATGGCGAAATAGCGAAATTACGAAATGGCGAAATGATATTAAAGATAAGAGCCACAGTTATTTCGGTATGCACTCAATCAATCAACTTTATTCGCCCATAACTCGAAACGGAACGAAATTTCCTTGCGGTTAGCCTTTACTCCGATTTGCTTGCGGCTAGCTTTAATTTATTGGTTACAGTACTCTGTACTTGATCGTTTCGTTTTGCCGTGGTTTCGCTTCGTTTCTTTGCGAGTTCTACTATAACTTTGGTGGGCGTGTTTAAAACACGAAATCACGAAATGGTGGAATGATAAGAGCCAAAGTTACAGGTATGTAGTAAGCCCAATAAAGAAACGAAACGAAACAATTGTTATACGGGTACTGCCCTAACCAACAAATATAAGCTAAGCGCAAAGTAAACTGGAGTGAAAGCCAACCGCAAGCAAATTTTGTTTCGTTTCGGGTTTTAGTACATACCCAAATAACTGTGGCTTTTATCTTTAATATCATTTTGGCATTTCGCCATTTTGGCATTTCCCAATTTTGCCATTTTGTGTTTTAAACACGCCCAAGCTCAAGCTAAGGTCGCGCAGGATCCTTGCTCATTAATACATTCATCAACCAAATTTCTTGACGGGGCAATCATATCTTGTAAAGCTTTAAATAATTCGCTAAAGTTTGAACAACGATTCCTCTAAAACTTATCAAGGACTTTAAGGGATGATGGAGTTGCATCATGATTGTCGTTTTATTGAGAGATGGCCATCTGCTGTGATGTTGCAACCTAAAATGTTTACAGCAGATAATTAATATGATTTTGTGTCCAAGTTTTCAGACCGACTAATGTACCGAATTAAATGACTTTATAATAATCTAGAGATAAATCATATTACCTCTTCTGTGTTCTGCCGAGAACAATTCAAAAACAAGAGCAATAACGTGTAATTATTTGTACAAAGAACTTTAAGAAAAAGCATTCAACTCACAAAAATTTTGTTTGTTGTCGGCTTCAGTCGTCGCAGTATGTGCATATATTAATAACTCTTTGAATAAATTCATACATAATAATAGCAAGGGTCCTGCACGATCACCGTGCACGATCAGTGAGTAAGGAATTATATATTTCAATTCTGCAGATCCACTTTGACATGTGGTAAATTTATTGAAATAAGAATTAATGTTTCTTGTGGTTTGGATCGATCTTTCAGCAATGAGGTTACAAGTACAATTCTCTGCCCTTGTCTTCACACTCTCTCTATTTCCATGGGCTGACTGTGCAAGTGTACCATCCTGTGCCAGCATGAGATCCTGGTTTCCAGGAATTCTTCCAGCAAAGTTTGCAGACAATTTGCCATATCAGTTGAGTGTCGATGGATATGTCCCTAAAGGTGAAACAATACCAGTCTACAGTCCAGAAAGTTCTCACACTGGTAAGATTAAAAAATTATCAAAGGATTTTTTTAATAGTAATTTATCTGCTTTAAAATTAAATTAACTTTGTTTAACGAGGTTTGCATGGAACAGTCCATGCAACTGACAAACCTGTGGCCTTGAATTCCCAATTGAATTGGAATTTAGAAGTGGTTTTATGGGTGGAGGAACCCGGGGAGGGACTCCCATATGGAAGGGATGGGGATGCTTGTCGGAATTTTGAATTTAACCCCTAGAAGAGACCAATCTGGGTGTGGCTGAACGTTTTGCAGACCCCTAAAAGAGTAAATATAACGAATCAAAATTCTTTCTTTTTTGTTATTTCTTCGTGTGCAACCCTAAACGAGACCTTGACGGCTAAAAATAATGACATTTTTCCCAGAACACCCTAAGCGAGACCAAAATCCAAAATTTACACCCCAAAGCAAGACGACGAGCATCCCCGTCCATTTCATATGGGAGTCCCCCCCAGGGGGGGGGGGGGGGGAGGAAAACCAGGGAACCTAGAGAAAGACCCTTGGAGCAGGGTGGGGAAGAGAACCAACAACAAACTCACTGAACCCACACATGGCACTTGGTGTGGGAATCGAACCCAGGCAGTGCTTTTGAACAACCCTATTTGAAAAATTTGAAAACCAAATTGAATATCAATTAAAAGTGCTCCTTACACTGTGTGATTCCAGAAGATATCCATACCCAACCGTCCCATGGAAGGTCACTGGAAATCACAAGGGGGTGTTAAAGCAAAAAAAAAAAAAAATTTACTTGGATAGTCTTACCACTTTGCTATTCTTGTTCAAATAGTTCTTGGAATTAAATTTCAGTTTACCTGAATGGATCTATGACTGCAGAACACAAGATGAGAAGCTTTGTTGCATTTCTTATTTATGCTGAAAATTCTGTGAAAAATTACACCAATGGACATTTTGTTACGGATGATTTGCCGGCAGGAGTTGAGGTGGTCAATTGTAGCACTCTTCAAGTGAGTATTTGATGTTGGTGTTCATGACCAGTGTCTGCTGTCACATTTTTGGGTCTGGAGGAAAATGTGCCTCTTTTGCATCATTTAAATACTTAATAGGTTATTTATTGAACTCTAATTAGGCAACCATAGCTACCGTGATCAGATTGTGCAGTTCCAGATCAAATATCCATACCCACCCCATGGAAGGTCAATGGAAATTCCAAGGGGGTGGGGGGTCTCAAAGGCCAAAATTTTAAAAGGAAAGTATGTGGCTTAAGTGGAAATTCCATGGGAGGGGTATGGATAATTTCTGGAACAACACAATTTGCTTTAGTCCTTAATTGTGATCTTGTTCTCAGAGTCAGCAAAATTGCTTAACTGTGTGAAATGTTGCATAAAATTGCGTAAGAATCAGATATTAGCAAATAGTGTACTTAACATGTTTAGATTCAGCACTGGCAGTTTAGTAAATAATGAAGATTATTTTATTAAGCAGTTTTTTGGCTCTTTTTTGTTAATAGCCCTAGTTCACTGATGTTGTCTTTTATTATTGCTGCACTGAGCTGGTTCTTAAATCATTTGTTCACTGTGTCAACAGATTGTGCAAAATTCTACATCTGCTGGAAACTGGACCAGTTTGAAACTAATGTGGAAGGCACCTAAAGATGGTTATTTGGCTGGAAACGTCACTTTCAGGTTCACAAATCATTATATTTGGTGTACTTATAAATTTGTTAAAATTTTAATTTTATGTTATTTTAATTGCTACCTGTAACCACAAAGAAGATATTGCCCTGTGCATGCATGTTTCAAGTGCAGTTGTTGTTTTTTCAAGTACCGGTAAGAGTGGTGGACTGGCTTGGTGGGGTGGGGGGGGGGGGGGGGGGGCGAGGAGGGTTTACAGGATCTGATTTTTGTGACGTGGGTTAAAATCTATGGAATTTGAAAAAAATTAATTCTACAAATGTTTCATGGTACATGGAAGTCATAATATCTCAGACACACTGAAAAAAACAAATAGTTTTTTTGTAGTCAGAATAAATGTTAGTTATGTTGGCTTGATTTCTGCTGCCCTCTCTTAAGTCCGGCCTGGAGAACGGCCCGGGCTCATTCCCTGAACAGTGGCTGGTAATCAAGCCTTGGCAGTACATGTAATTAGCTTTGAGCAATACAGTGAAGCTTATAAACCTGAGTTGGTAAATAATTGTTAACATATTGTGTTGTTAAAATCTGTTTCAGAGCAAGTGTTCTGTTACAGACAAATCCTCAGATTGTGTACTATGAAGGATTCAATGCTCATCTTAGATGTAAGTTATTTGATCCTATTTTCTGTAAGTTATGTTTTAATTGTCTAAAAAGTTTGGCATCTACTTAAACAGAATCTTTAATTCATATCAAGTTGCCTTCATAGTATTGATCTAAGGAGCTCTCATGACATGGACGACGTTAAACAAAGTTGTTAAACAAATTAAGTTAAACAAATGTTAATTGTTAATGCGCTAAATACGAAAACTGTTTTGAGACTTCTGTCTCTTCATCAGCATAAAAATGTGGTTAACCGACAGCCTACACTTGTGTTTTTAAACTATTTCTTGTGACAGCCTCCTTCTTACCCAAGGTTATTAGCTAAGGTAACTCTAGACTTGCCTACAAGTTGAGCTCACAGAACATGAAGCACAAAATAAAGTGAGCACAAGGCTCGAAAGTGAGTGTGAAGGGTGTCAGGTCGAGAAGCGAACATATAAAGTCTAGGTGTCTTGGTGGGAGGCACAGTGGACTAACAGTTAGTGCGCTGGACTCTGGATCTAATGGTCCACTTTCTGAAGCCCTGGTCGGGGCACTGCGTTGTGTTCTTGGGCAAGTCACTTTACTCTCATAGTGCCTCTCTCCACCCTGATCATTAAATGGATACTGGCAAATTTATAAACTGCAAGACAGCCATATTTTTTTGCGAACATGCTGAGAAGCGGTCTTTGAAAAGGAGGTCTGGAGCCAATGTCAAAACAGGGAGTGAGACTTGCTGGGCGAGCGAGGCTCGGGTGATACGGCCTTTGATACGTGACTCAATTTTAGAGAAAAAATAACTGTTTTGAAGTCTAGCAAAATTACAGCTGGGGGTAATCCTGTGATGGACTAGCATCCCATCCAGGGGGGAGTAGAAATACTTCTAGTCTGCCTGATGGGCCGGCCACTTGGCTCGTATGCAGACTTTAACATAAGGCAACTCTTATCTTGGTCAGGGCGCGACAAAAGTGCTGTCCGATAGCCCGGGGCTAGTGGAATGATTCTCCGGGCTAGCATCTTTAGATCACAGGTTGCCCAACGGGCAAGCCGGGCGGCAAGCAATTTTTTTTTTATGGCAAATTCAGAAATGAGTGACTGTGGAGCAAACAGTTCGTGAGGGAAAGTAAAACAGTACAAATTTTTGTCTAAGTTGAAATGAGCAATGCAATGCAGCAATGACAATGACAATGGCTTTACAGAACATGGAAATATATTTTTATCAGCTGTATTATAGCCTTTCAGTTTTGGAATTCTTGTTTATGTTCAAATTTTGATACAAAGTCTGTTGTTACTGCAACAAGCATTATTTTGTTAAATCAAGTGTTGCTATACTAAGTACTGTAGAATTAGTTGATCCATGCTCCACATTATTAATTAGCATATAGTTTGCGATGTAAATAAATTTTATTGTCTTTATTGAATAAATTAATTTCGGGCCTCCACCTCAGAGCTTTGGGCTGGTTCAATGGAATAACAGCTTGCCCAAAGGCAAGCTGATTTTTTGATTTTCGCCTTGCCCTGTTGGTGATCACTCTTTCTTGCGGTGCCAATTACTTTTGTCTTTGGAATGCTCTTCCCTTGGTCATCAGGTCTGAGGACACTGTCACTGGTTTTAAAGGCAAACTTAAGACAAAATTTTGTTTTGTATTTAAAGCATTTTCATTAAAATCAAAATAATATTTTAATTTTTGAGAATTTTAGTTCAAAATTGAGGTTTAATTGCATTGAGGGTTTGTAACTTTTAAGTATTAGTAGGTAATCTTAAGCTTGTAGTTGTGATGCTCATTTGAGCATACCCATATGGAATTTGTGCACTACACATTCAGTATTGTTGTTGTTATTAGAATTATTGTTATTATTATTATTATTATTATTATTATTATTATTATTATTATTATTATTATTATTATTATTATTATTAATGTAATTGTTATTATTATTATTTAACTATTAATAATACCAGATTTCTTTTCATAAAAAAAATCACTTCCTTTGACCAAAATGGAGTTGTTAACTTTTCTCTACAGATGACTGCCCTATGAGAAAGTGTGCTGAATGCCCTGGCAATCTCTATAAATATGATTATTATGGATGCAGGACTTGTGAGTGTTCAGGTAAAAAATTACTCAATGATTTATGATTTACAGAAAACACAATAATCAGGTTTCATATATGTCATGCATGGGAAACCTGGAAAGTTACAGAATTTTAGAATTTTATTTCCAGGTTTGGAAAGTCATGGAATTTAAGTTTGGGCCAAACTGGAAATCATGCAAAATGATGTGAATAGTTACGCAGCTCTCGTAAGCTTGTAATTCTACTGGTCCTCTAGTGTAGCAGCTGCTATTGTTTTGCGGGCTAGGGGCATTGTTCTTGTTGATTGTTCTATTCTCTCAGCCACTCATGTGAGACCTTACGAGAGCTGCATGGCGACCCAATGATGTTGATTGTATAAAATAAGTTGTAAACCATTGCACTAATCGTTAACCATATCAATGTGTTAATTTTCTGTTGCATGAATTCCTGTGACGTTTTGGGTATACATGTAATGATTGCTGGGTGGATGAGCCGAGTCTGAATCTCACTCAAACCTTCCATGATGTATTTACTTAGTAATTCAACATTCCCATGCTCAATAGTTAACTCAAAGGAGAAGGGATGGGATAAGGGTTGGAGTGGGGTGTGCAAGGGAAGTTCAGTGAAGGGTCAGGGGGGGGGGGGGGGGCATTTGGGAGCTTTTGAAGTATTTCAGGTATTTCATAAAACCTTCGGTGTTTGCAGGTTCATGTGACTTTGTCTGTGCTGACATTTATGCTCCAGTGTGTGGAACAGATGGTAAAACATACGGCAATAAGTGTTCAATGCAACTTGAAGCTTGTATGCAAAAGAAGAATGTTTCCGTAGCGCACAATGACGAATGTAGTGAGTAATAATTCAATCTTAATGTGACTTTCTTATAAAGTGTCCAGTGGCGGATACAGGGTAGGGGCCCGGGGGGGGGGGGGGGGGGGAAATAGCGCATTTTGGCGGGCCCCTCCCATCTTTTTCGGAAATAGTGCATTTTCTGTGCTCTGCCGGAATTATATTTGCAGAATTCAACATTCATAGTCAAGTCTTCAAAAGCGGGCACCCCTTAGCTGAAGGTCTGAATCCGCCACTGGTGTCTTTTAACAGAACTTTTTAAGTTTAACCTGTAATTCCTTATATTTAATTCCCCCTAATGCTATAATTATTTATGGTAACACCATCCTTTCTTTCTAACATACCTCTTTTTATAGCACGTTCTTAAGATTTGGTGGCAAATCAAGGCAATTTTCCGAGGGTTATTGGTAACATTAAAGCGTTGCGTACAAAATTGCATGCAATTGTAAGTTGTACCACGCGTCGTCTTTAAAATTGCCCCATGCAGCATCGAAATATTAGGCCAAACACTTCCGAAGAACATTAAGAATGATAAAGTAGGATGAGAGGTGGACGCACGCTAAAATTTTATTGCCATGCGTGTTGTTGTACGATGGGATGGGTAAGGTTCTTCTTAGGAAGCATTGTCGTTCTGGAAACAAAAATTTCATAGTTTAGCGGCGCAGTTAAAAATGCTTCAGAACAGTTGCAAATCGTGTCTCTCGGAAACAAGTAAATGTTTCTTAAGAACATAATTATATTTGAATTATTTTGTTTACCGTTGGCCAGCGCAAGTTCTGTTTTCAAAAACTTCCCACGCAGCCAAAAAGTATTCAGTGAGTATTGACTTGAAAACACTGAAGGCTTCATAGCAAACAACCGTCAATCACTTTGTGAATGCCAACCCTTCATTTGCGAGGATTGAAATTAAGTTTTGTTGTTGATACACATTGAGCGAGAGATCAACGAGCTCAGTTCAGAGTATAACATGAAACCTTCGGTGCTTTCAGGTGGATGCAACTTTGTCTGTGCTGAGATTTATAAACCTGTGTGCGGGACAGATGGTAACACATACAGCAATGAATGCTTAATGAATTCCAAAACTTGCAAGGACAAGACGGATGTTTCAGTGTTTTATAAAGGCGAATGCAGTGAGTAAAATGCAAGCTTAACGTGACCAAATGGCAGTACAATGTAACAAATGTAATAATTATAACTTTTCAACGCTTACTTTCTGGTACTGAATCATGCATGCCATTTCTCTATAAACGGTTGTCCTGAGAATTACACGGCTTGTAAACAGAGAAAGGAGATAAAGCGACAGCAATGGAGTTTGTGTGTGCTTGAAAAGAGTTAGGGTAGTGGAATGTGTTGGTAAAGAGACGGACATCAGCAGTACAACATACAGCTGCTTTGACTGTACATCTTTTTGCAACTGTTAGAACCCAGACTTCTCTCGTCCACCCAGCGGCAATCTTTCCCCATGCATGCGAGTGTTCTAGCCAACGCAAAAAGAAGTGATGCTTAATTGATAATTTATTTACTGGCATTTAACAGGAAAATTGTTTGTTTTTTTGTAGGTGGTGCAGAGATACTTGCGTTCCCAGGGCTTTCTCTGATGTTTGCTTTCCTGGCATTCTTGTGGTTTTCAGTTTAAGAGAAAGAAGGCATAGTTTCGAGGCCGAAAAGGTGTCCTTAAGAAGCTTTACTGTAAAAGCCCGAATCCTTTACTGATTATAGCCAATTTAAAGCTTGTAATAATGTTTTATGGAATGAAACGAATGATCTAGAAAACAAGAACGATGTTTTGGTAACTTTTTGAATGTTACGTCGGCGAAAGTTTCTCCCAAGCCTTTTGCTGAAAAAAAAACTTAACATAATTGATTGCCACATTTATGCCAAAGTAGTCTTCGAGCAGGCTCTCTTGTATGGGGTTTTGTTCGAGCGACGAAGCCGCAAGACGCGTTGTCCGCGAGCGGAAAATGCATGTCGGTTGTGAGAGACGAGCTGGCGCGAGACCCCCCTGCTTGCTGGTATCTCGTTCGCGAGAAAGTCAGCGGAAAACGCAGACATGAAAGCAGCGCGAAATCCAAACAACGCCGAGAGCCTGTTCACTGGCTAATAAGAATAAAGAACGTACTGATATCTGGAAGACAGTTTTACAAATCTCACAAAATCGCTTACGGTTTCAGAAACCTGTTTTATTTTCCTTACGAATACAGGAACAAAATGAATACGTCAGAAATCATGAATACAATATTAGCATCGAGACCTAGTTTAGTGTAAGTTGTGAACTTATTAGCACAATATTTTTACCCACTGGTTGTAATTAAGGCTATATTGTTGAATACACTATACTATCATAAGTGTCAGGTGTAGTATGTTGCGTTGTAAAGTAGTGGATGTATGGAAAATCGTGCTATAAACTAGAATAAAAAAAAAAACGTTTCATTAAAGTTTCGCCAGTATACAGTTGTTAGGGTGAATATAAATGTCTTCGTAACATAACGCTAGGGCGTCACCGGAAGAATATTGGGCCTATGTCTTGACAGTACGGCTCGAGTGCAGCGAGCTCCGGACAGAAAAGACTGATAACCGCTATTCCCCAACAAGGTTATTTAAAAAATGAGCTATGGAAACTTTACCAGGTCTGAATTTAGAAAATATTTGACTAGCAAGGCTGATAAAAGCTTGCGGCGAGTCAACGATTCAGTTATTGCAGAAAATTGTGAAGTCAACTCCTGAATCGTTGTGACAATGAGCTAAGTTAAACATGTACCAACAAGTGGCTAGTATGTTAGAGCAGTTTTCAAATGAGTGTCGTAAAACCAAAACCAAAGTAATCACTCTGGCCAATCACAAAGGACACAGACAATCCAGTGAACCAATCAAAACTCGAAGCAAATACATGTAGCCGCCACAAAGCGCGGGAAAACGTGCGCGAGCAAGTCGCGATTAGTCTTGGTTTTACTTCTGATTGGTTGAGAAAGTGGCGCGAGAGTTTTAAGCCAATCACTGAGTGCAGTAATGCAAAACCAAAGCAAACACGAATTACTTTCGACACTCAAGTGAAAACCGCTCTATCATCAAGTTTACATCAAATTGGAGATAAGAGTAAACACAAGCACCAGAATACTGGTGAATCCAACTGTGATGCTTGCAGCACCTGTGAAAAAGTGAAAAAAATGTTATTAAGTTTATCATTCACACGAAACGAGGAGTTTAAAATTCTATACCCCTTACCCTGGTTCCAGAGGCTTTCCCTTGTTTTTCTCAATCAGGTTTTCCCTCGAAGCGGTTATAAAACGAGATCTCCGCGACGGCTTATTCGCGTCAGCAGAAGAAAAGAGAATGAAAACCTCTGCGACCAGGGTATTCTGGCATCTTTCTGTAATTTTCCTTTCATCATAAAGTTTTGCTGTAGGAGTCATGCAATTAAGTACGGTTTGTGTTAATTATAGTATGCAAAGCCCTGTATTACTAGCCCGGCGCAAAAGCCGGTATCTGCTTAGATCACGGAGTCGGAAATATTGATCACTGCGTGATCTACTGCCCCCCCCCCCCCCCCCCCCCCGCTTCCCACCTTCCCAACCGAAAGTAAGTTTATCATGAAGCATTTAACTTGAAGCTCCGCGAAGCCCTGCTTTTTATGCCTTGCCTGGCACCATTGGAGTACTTTATCCTGACTGCAGCTCAGTACACTACTAACCTGCGCATTCACATGTAATACATCCAAATTTGGACCTAGCGAGACCATAAGGGCATCCATGATCAGGGAGAATACAGCTTGGTTTGGGACAAGCATCTGCAAAATATGCAAACCGAGTTATGCAGTAATCGAGCCTATCTCCTGTTTATCGATCGCAATTGCAGTGGAAACTGATCACAGAATCGACTGTATTTTCAAGCTGCTTACACATTATATTATTATATAGCAAGCTAACATGCAGCTCTGGCAGATTTTGGTTCCGTTTCCGTTTCGTGTTGGATGTTTTCAGATCAATTCAATCATGGAAAGAAATTTAACGCACTTAAAGAGCACTTATCAAAAGAGCAGGCACAGTGTGAGAACGCTCGCCTCCCACCAATGTGGCCCGGGGTAGATTCCACAGGTAAAAAGGCGAGGAATGGAGACTTTAATTAGGGACTGGACTAGGATAGGGTAAGTACAGCAAAACTCACAATTTAGGAGGAAAGTGATTCCTTCCCAGTAAACTCCTTGCTCTTTCACAACACTGGCCCTGATTGAAGAAAAATAGAAACACGGTCTTGCATTGAACTGCGAAAAGAAGACTGCATAAGCATTTGAACTGACCTGGATGACAGTCATAAACGCTGTCATTAGTATTGATCCAGTTTGGATAAAAACAGTTTTCAGAAACCAATACAATTTACACCGTGAAAGAGTAACAAAATATCTACGTATATAACAAAATAAACCAGATGTTTCTCCCGCAAAGGCCAAATTCTCTTAACGTCAACTTTCGAATTTATCACTAGACATCACACAAGCGGGTACTAACGGACCAGAGTGATGTCCTTTTTCTAAAGTTTTCCGATTATGGGATCAAGGTAAAAAATGTAGTGCTTGTTTGTGGCTGGGAACGTGATGAAGTGTACCTCGCGCTTTCCGAATTTTAGTTACCGTCGTTGCTATGGGCCAAGTGCGTTACGCGAGGACCTACCCGAGCGGGGGAGTTGTTGTGTTGTGAGTTCACGCGAGTGTTGAAACGGAGAAATAAAAGCTGTTCGGGCCAGTTAATGTAAAGGATCGAACCAAATATTGAGTTTTAACGTCCTCCTACCACACGAATTGTCCTCTTACAAGATGTATCCACCTAAAGGTGTCGGTTGGTGTAGATTCGACTTCCTGCTGCCCAAACAAAGGCAGTTAAAAAGCTCCAGACTATACACGCCGTTACGTGTAAGGAACACACTGCGATAACACATGTTAACTTTCAGGACGGTTAAATTGATCAACAATTACACAGCACATCATGTCTATTTGTTCTGTTTTAGGGATCCGCCATGTGGAGAATACCTTAGGGCGTTTGATCCTCTCCCTCAGAAGGAATTCAGTTACCTTATAGTAATTTTTCCAGAAGGATACTTCTTGGGCGACGTCCATTTGATTTGGACACGGGTCCACTGGTTGCTGTAAGTTGAGTTTTCCACCCATTCAACCTGAAAAACGAAGAAACCCATTGGACTTCTGACGCCTGACTTCCGGCTTAACATGTTATGTATGACGTCAGTTGCTCAAAATTCACCCCAAGCCAAAATAAGCGATATTCGAATCAAACTTCGCGTATTTTCCTGGTGTTTTCATTTTGTTGCTTTGGCAAATCATCCATGATACAATTTACAAGTCGTTGCACTTCGAAAGTTTGATGTAAATTTGCACATGGGCTGAACACGCTCATTCCGCGGGTATTTTGCGCTTTTAACAAATCATGGAGCATGAGAGAAAGGAAACGAAAGATCGATGATAGAATAAAATGCAAAAAATGTTGCGCGATTCAGAAAGACTACAAACGTAAAATAAGCAAAATATTGTAACAGACAAAACTGGAACTAACTCAATTTCAGTTTTTAAATTAATGTGAATGACTTGGTTTAACATTTGAGGAATGTCATCAATTGCGAAAGAGGGAATTAGCGTGAAAGAATAAGCCAATGATGGGCACGAGATTACTTCGAAAAAGAACGAGGGCCTGATGGACCGAGATTATTTGCATTAGAGTTTATTTTTTGTGTAGCATATTTGAGTCTAAGTTTAAAGTATGCTCTCACTAGCAGAGAATTCTGAAAGGTCCCATAAAAAATGTATTTACCAGTTGTGATGTGCCATTGAAGTGACACTCCTTCATGGATACTCCAGCAGGTAACGGCTTCACAAAATGCCCGCTGGCTTCATCTTCAAATTCATTGTAGACGTATATCATGAAACCAGTGAACGTCTCTGTTGTATTACCGGACCCGGTGCCATTCAAGGTAACTACCGGTAAATTGGAGCATATCATGTTAAAATCATTTCGCGAAGGAAAGCCTGGGGAAAATCCTCTGTTAAAAAGGGCGGGGATCCCGTGAAATCATTGGTGTTCCGTTCTAAACACCCTTAGTGGTCCACACCCCTCAAGAGACGATGCCTTGCCCCCGGTCCTTCACATGAAAAAGTCCCCACTCCTCTCCGGAAAGGATAATCACAAAATTGCAATCTCTTGTAGCAGCTTTGTCATGTGTGACTTCATCTTGAAAATCTATAAGAATGATCAAAATCAAATTTCTCCTTACGCTGCTAAGGCATTGTCATGCATACAATGAACAGGTCATCAAACAAGGGATGAATATGGAATAAGTTGAGGGAATTTGATCCAAATAAAGATCAGTTTCTCCGCGAAGGGGTCATCAGCGTCTTTATTCGTATAGTACGTCATATTTAAAAAAAACTTTGAAAGGGATGTAAAAAACTATGTAAACGTTATTTATAGTGGTCAAGCACTTTGAATTAGCTAGTTTGTAGGTATGCCACTGAAACAGAGGAAAAAATATTAAGAAAACTAGATGCTTATCACAAAAAGCTAGAAGAAAAAAAACTGCAAATATCTCACTTGTGTAGGTTTCTTGTTCAGGCCCGTAAAAGCTTTCATTCCTGTATATTTTGTCCTGATAAAAAGGCTTTCCATCCGAATGAATCACGTCAAGCACATATGGAGGCTTTGAACTCTGAGGTTGGACACCGCTTGGAAACCAATCCTTTACCATTCCGCAGGGAATACGAACTTCTGTTTTTACCTCCTGGGTGTGTTGGATAATTACGATCCACATGGGAAGCAGAAACTGCCATTTTCTTAACACGCGCGCCATTTTGGTACCCAGGTGATCCTGTTTAAAATATGAACATGTAATTTGTCTGGAAATGTAACCAGTACATTACATTACCTCAGGTCTTGTTAACATTTCCGTATCTATATGGTTTTCGACTAACATCTATACCTTCATGTATGACAATACTAATTAAAGGATGTGAGAAGTTATCAATCTGAAAAAGTGCAACAACAGCAATAACAACAACAAGAACTACAACAATAGCAGCAGCAACTATGGTCAACTATAGCAAACAACCATTTGAAAAACAACAGTCAACATGCATCAGGGTTCTCGAAATGGAATCTTTTTGTAAAACCTGAACCCCAGGTGGTAGTTGCATTAAAATCATCACCTGTAAGCGGACTGCCTGTGAGTTCAGTCGTTTGATTCTTCTGTTTTCGCGCGTTGACAGGAGAGCCTGTGTATTAGAGAGTCTGCAAGGATGCCACAATTACTTACTATGCCGGGATTGTTAGCTTCCAACCAATTCCAAAAGAATGAAAATAGCGTGACGGCCTTTTTGTTAGCCTGCTGACCAAAAGGAAAGCGGGCAATGGGGACGAGATTGTTAGCCTTTCACCTGGAGCTCCTGCGCAGACGTTCTTTTGGCTCGTCACGCATTCTCTTGCGTGACAAGCCAAAAGAACGTCTGGGTAGGAGGCTACCTAACAAATAAACTAAAGAACTTTTGTTACAGATGACCACCAACATGACAGTGATGACGTCACTAATTACTCGGGCTTCTACAAAGAATGTAGAAAAGCCCGAGTTTAAAAATGGGAACGGGTTTATTATCCCGGCGCAAATCGCCCTCTGACGTCTTCTGCGCTTGCGCAAGATATGAGTATGCGTAGGAAAAGGTCAGCGGACGGGGACGTGTTTTATTGCACGGAGGCACGAGGTCGACACGAGGTGATAAAGTGAAAAGCGATACACGGTACGAAGCTGTCTCGTTTGACTCTCTTTTCGGTGGAATCTCAAGGATTGTAAAGGTTGAAATATTTAGTGTGATTTCTAGAACGCGAAATCGATTGTACACCCACACTGAAACATGTCGATGACTACTTCGGAGCGGGTAGGTGCATGAACTTTAATACGAGAGAACTTTACGAGCGAACTCTTCCGAGTGAAACCTTTATCAGAAGCCTAGATTTTATAGTGAGCTATCTATATAATGGAGTTTGAAACGCTAAGAGAATCATCAATACTTGCGGGAACTGACGCTGTTGAGCACTCAAGCATTGCGAAAAACTGGACTACTGACATGCAACAGAGTTTTCCTTATCAACACAAGAATCTTCTCGAAGATGCAATGGACACCAACAACAACAACAACAATTTTATTTGCATTCCCATTTACATAGATGGTATTGCATTTTAAGTAAACATAGAAAAGAAAGAAAAGAAAAAAAAATGAATGAATAATAATAATAATTACATTGATAGTAGGATGATAAAGTAAATTTGTAGAATAATTAACTTAATCGCGATCATTGTTTTCTTTTCTGGAATGCTTCAAAAGTGAAGTATCCTAATTTCTTACAAATAAAAGGATCTATGTTATTAAAAAGAAATACTACTTTATCAGAGTTATTTAAGGTACTAAAGTTGGGATATCTCAAACTTACATCGTCGAAGAACTTTTTTCGTATATCTTGATATAAGTTACAGGAGAAGAGGAAGTGAGATTCATTTTCTACCTCATTGCCTGAACAGAATTTACATATTCTTAGGTGTTCAGGAACTTTTGGTATACAATGTCTCCCAGTTTCAATTCTTAAATCATGATTACCTGACCTTAATTTTGCTACTAATTTATCTATGTAATGTTGCATATTTTTAATTAATTCTAATTGATGAGAGCTGCTTCGGTCAGTTTTGAAGGAAGAATAGAATTGTAGTTTCCTGTTAGATTTTATCATGTCAAATTGATGCATTTGTAAGCTATTGATAATATTTTGTTTTATTTTGGGTAAGTTAGTTTTTAATTTCTCAGCACTGTAGTTTACAGGTGAATTTATGTTTTGTTCTTCTACGTGATAAATACTACCATATAATTTAAGAATTTCATTAACTGATAGCATAAAGGAGGTCTTTTTATTTTGTGCTAACTGAGTTGACATTTGGAGACATTGTTTAGCGATACTATTTTCAGGGAGGTCTTCAAGATGGATCCGGAAATTAAGAATTTTTATAAAGATGGTCGATTTAAGAGAAAGTCTTCCCATTTCATTACGTGAAGCAACGTTCGGGGCTCTTCTGTTTAAGCCGAGGTAATGTTTGTAAAATTGAGAATGAAGTCTTTCAATGGGGTCCTTTTCCCATTTCTTATGATCCATATCGTCATAAGCGCCCCAAACCGCAGAGCTGTATAATAGTATTGGAAGGAAAAGAGAATCGAAAAGTTTATTGCACATTTAAGCTTAGTTGCGCTCTAAAAGAAGAAACGAAAAACGAAATGAGTACTTCAAACAGCTTTTGGGTAACTATATTCCTTCTTTCAATTTTTGCTTTTATAGTATTGGTTTCATTGGGTTTATCTTGCTTTGTTTTTATCGTTTCAATTATCTACTTAACAGATATTTTAAATTTTTAAATTTTAAATTGTTAATTACTAACGTAATAGATGTTTTAAATTTTTAAATTTTAGATTGTAATTTTAGTTAGGGGACCTAAATAGGGATAACCTCATGGTCCTCCTTTTCAAATACCATTTGTATACTGTATACTGTATTTGAATAAAGTATTATCATTGTTTATTTCCTATAATAAGGTATATCTTTCGTTTTTTCTCCAGGGTTAGACTAAATCGGTCCGTCGCGCCGCGGACTCTCCGAAGATTGTTGTCCAAGATTGCCGACGTTTCGTTGGATCTTGTGCATATTATATTAGTGTTTACTTGGTCACGACTAAAACTTGAATATTTAATTACTTGCGTGCTGTAAGCTGAAGTAGTCCGTCTTAAGGTTACACAATACCTTCGAGGGTGTCCTTCGGAAAAAAATTCGTACGCTCGTTGTTTTAAAGTAAACTACCACAAACTATATATCAATAGAAAGGTAAAGAACTGTAGAACTCGAAAAAAAATATCCGCTGTTTGGCGGAGCCATTATTGAAAAGAAAGAAGCCGATAGACAGAAAACGACCGAGTGTCATTTCGCCGAATTATTCGGGTATCAAACACAACCACTACTGCAAAAGCACTGCACAATGTTAATCAGCAAGTATCAATCTCTCAAAGGGTGTCAGGCTTTTTCTTAATTCTTATTGGTTATCTTTCTATAGACCCGTAAAGTTTAAGTAGCGAATAATTTGCCGACCCCGTTGCGTTCGCGGCCGTAAAATGAGAAATATCTAAATTAAAGCTAATCCCCGACACCCTTTTGTTCCTCGATGCTTAATGAATGTTCAGGCCAAATTTCGTTAGAATCCGTCAACTCTACATACCCTATTAATTCATTCAAAGAGATGTTATTCTCGCGAGAAACGATTGCGAGTTTTCGCCATTTGAAGATTTGTAAACACGTTACGATCTTCTGTCAACAGGATATGCCGCCGGCCAATGAGATGATGGCACCCCTACCGTTCACAGCGAGCGAAACGATGTTCGCGGGAATTCAAAGGCAGTAATAGTGTGACCTGAGTCACGTACATTCTCCTTGTTGAACTTCAGCGTGCGAGAGATTTGGAAAACAGAAAAATATACGGTGTAGAGAACAGAAAATGAAGTACCAATGAGAAGTTCGATTTGTTCGAAGGATCACTCGTCACTATCGGCCAAGTTTTCCTTCTTGCTTTCGGCAAATTCTACTTTTGTCTTCTTCCTAGTTCCTGGCTTCGATGTTTTCGCTGTCCAAGAACTTTTCTCCATTTTTTTCAACTCGTTTCACGACCTCAACAAGGCCAATATTCGAGAAACGAAGCTGAGCGATACCGAAGAGCGATATCGGGAATGGAAGAGAAGCAAAATCACATGTAAACACAATATGCTAATTAGGTCCTAGTAATAAGAGCTCGCTGATGAGGCCGTTTCGCGCAAAAACATCGCCGGGGAATCAACGCGCTAGGAGGATTATGACACCAAACTGTTTTATTAACTCTTATTAAAAAACCTTCTTTTCGAAATAACTCGCGCACGTTTTAAGATTTTACTTTCATTTTTGGGGAAATGTTAGATTTATAGCAAACTTTTTTTTTAGTCCAAAAAATTTTTTTTCGACAAAAGTAGCCCTCTGAAGGTATTGTGTAACCTTAATAGAAAAACAAAATCGGTAACAAAATACGGACTATTCCTAGTAGGGGTCGGCTTTTGTGATCGATCTCAGGGTAGTGTACAAGCGAAAACTAATTCACAAACTACTCATCGAGAGTCCGTGACAGGCTATCGTCGAGGTCGATTTTCTCGGCGGCTCACGGTCGAGATACATTCATGATTTAATGCTATCACTTCAAATACACAGATCAAGTTAGATCACGACAATTAACTTTTCTCACATACATGTAATTCGACATTTGCGAATTTCTCTGTATTCGTTTGTGGCTTGTCCGGTACAAATCTGAAGAAATGAACTCATAATTCGCATAATAACCTTCCCACAAATTTTGTTTGTTGTTTAAGCCCCTGCAATGGATTAGTAGGATACTTCTTTCGTAAGTACGCATTTTATGCTTTACCTGCACTTTTCCAGTTACTCTTTGCTTTGAATATAATTCACGAGGCTCTAGCAAATGCCAGACTGCCGAGTGTACTAAAGTCTTTGCGTCCTTTGCCGTTGAAAATTAGTGGAGTGCGTGATGACGTCTTGTTTTATTTTTCAAATATGCAAATCTATATTCCTGTATTGTTGAGTGGGCACGCAACACAATGTAAATAAACCTGTTTGTGATCTTTTCGGTTCAAGATTTTATATGCCCGAAATTTTTGAACACTGTATTTTAAAACGCGAAGACAAAAATTAACTGTTTAAATAAAACTCTGTAAAACTAGTTGTCGAAGAATTGCGGCGCAGTTTTTTTGATTTTTTTTTATGTTTATTGTTGCCTCGAAATAGCCATGTTTATGACGTTTATCGTCAGTCAATCTATTCTAAATCTTATCTGTATTTTCAGTCGTTGTACCATGTTCATGTCAGTACACATACATGTATTTAGTGGGACTCAATTCTCGGGAATAATGTCCCATGTAGCAGGCCTAGCTAGACTGTTCACAGCCCTCTATTTTTTCGTGTTTTTTTTTTCGATCAATGAGCGCGCGGTGAGAACGACTAGAAAACTGGACGCCAGCGCAAAACGGAAGAAGCAAGGGGGTGGGGGGCGGGGAGCGAAAAAAATAGAGGGGCTGTAGACATCTTTGAAAATATTGAATTTCCCGTTTCTCCAGAAACGGAAAATTCCCATTGGTTGAAAGGCGGCAAAAGTGTCATGTCCTTGACAACGGCCGATCATGATTGCTTGCAGGCGCGTCTTGCGGTTCGATCGAGTTGTCATTGTTGTGTTTTGCGATGGAACGCTCGTTGGAGAGATTTCCAAACGTTTCGTCTCTCAAAGACAAGCAGAAAGAGGCCGTTCGCCACCTTCTTTGTTCGAAGGACGTAGTTGGAATTTTACCGACTGGTGCCGGATGTTATGACAAAACAAATGCAAGAAGATGGGAATGTTGTTGTTCTTGTTGTAGCGGTACTACAGTCAAAAGAAATGAACCTTCTTGCTTGAGGCTGCTTTGAGGGGGTTTTGCTTGCGTTGTTCAGGATTCTTTGGCGAATCACTTTGCTGGCATAACTTTTGCTTCGCCGAAGACGTGTGAGGCGAACGTGACATTCTTTTGAATCGCTCGTCACGATCAACTTTCCTTTTAGGAGATTCTACGCCATCTATCGGTCGCGCTAGAGATTTCTTTATAAATTCAATATTGCTTGCTGCACTTCTAGTTGTAGATGCACAAGATGAACACACTCTACTAGAACGAAATTCGTCTGCTTGCACTGCAATTCCCAAATCGACCAACACGTCTGCCAACTTTCGCCGTAAAACACCTTCGCGTTTTGGCCTCACAAATAAATTTTCCGTAGAGATGTACGATGTCTTGCAGAAGTTCCCCAAACGAATTGCGAAGGAACACCCGCATATTCTGCAAACATCGGAAGGACCGCTTGATTTGGCTTTCTGCCTCTTTTTGTAGGAATTTAAATTTATAAACAAGCACTTTACCGCTCAAGTTTATTGGTCCGAGTTAATTGAAAGGTCAAGAGGCGGAGTTGTAAATTACAAGGCGATGACAAGGGGAGGGGTCTAAAACTTGCACTTTTATTCAAAGATGTCTACAGCCTCTCTATTTTTCTTTCGCTCGCTTCGCTCGCTTCCCGCCCCCTCCCTCGGCGCGCTCGCTTCGTTTGCTTTTTTGCGTTGGAAAATCGAGAGGCTGTGGACAGTCTAGGCCTAGCTCGTACTAATCTCCGGCAGGGACTCCGACAGTCTGTCCAACGTTGTTCCTTTTTCCACAGACTTCTCGATGATTTCAGTTTGACGCTTCACTGACCCGCGCCTTCACTGGGTGTTGAACCCAAAATATCATATTCTTTCTTTCCAGAGTCCTCGAGTATCTTGCAGTGAAAAGAATTGCGGCATTTAATTTTTTCCGGCTCTTCGCAGTGATCAGCTGTCGTGTCGTGTCGTGTAAAGCTAAGGAAAGGTTAAAAAAAATAAATAAACACTTCGTGTGACACAAAAGTAGTTCTTTTGTCCTGTCGTCGGTGTCAGACGAATATTTGGGTAACGGACGGCACGGCAGATTCAGAGAAGAATCGAGCCACTGTCGCAATTGCTGTATTTGCCACTAAAGGGGGTTGTTCTACCACAGAAATTTGCGCACGCTGGATGGAGACGCTGGATGGAAATCGCGCGAGGACTTATCTGTTTACATGCAGTTACGATCTATGATCTATGTTAATTGTTCAGGGAGGGAAGGTTGTGAAGAGGGAGGCAAAATTGTTGATAGCACTCAATCAGCGACAAAAGAAGCGGAGACTCCTAACAATTTTCAACCGCTTCTATTTCAAATGAAAAACTTCGCGATAGAAAAACCAAAAATGTGTAGTATACACTGTAGTGGGAAGGATAAAAAATAACCAAAGTAGTACGTATTTGACGTAAAAATGTTCACAAATGCTGCATATGAATGCATTAAGAACGGAAGCTGAAAATAAACAGGAACAAGTTGTTAAGAAATAAAGTGTTATAATTCCATGTAATGTCAATTTTATTTGTTAAAAATTGGTTCCTGTTTATGTCTAAAATAATCCGCTATTTTGTTTGGGATCGCCGTAATCAATTGTGGTTAGTTTTAAAATCGCGAATAATTAGTCACGTTTGCGAAAAGGGAAGCTCTCCGGTTAAATGGACGAAGCTAAGAAATGCAATACGGTACTTGATATTTATAAACATAAAAGGGTTATATACGGGGAACTCGAAAACGGACGACAGAAAAAAATTCACTCCAAAAGTAACCAACCATTCTTGCCAAGAAAAAAATTTGCTGAGGTGATTTATTTTTTTTATTTTCTTTCTGTTTTTAATCCTTGGAAAAAGGAATCTTTGACATGACGTGCTGCCAACAAACCTCAGGAGCGCCAGTCATAAACGTCATTGGCATTTGTCTGAAATTGATCCATACGTAAAAGGGAACATGCAAAATACCCATTCCAAAACCACCAATTAACTTCCCCAAAAATAGAAAAAGCAGCTGCAAGTTCAGTTGTTGGTCTTTTGCCGTGTTGAGTAGTAGGCGTTTTTGCTGCTACCTACGACTCAGACAACATTGCAAGACAAGCTACCTAGCTCATGACGTGGTAGCCATCTCTAAGGTGAGTAGGTCTCTCAAATCTAAAAATAAAAACAAGACTTTATAAGGCAAACTTCCCATCACAAATATGGAAACGTTGACGCGTTTCAAATCTCTTAACACATTTTGCATACCGTGCACAGTAGTTCGCAATAATTTAACCTCAAGAGAAGGCAAACTTTACTTTTTACTACTTCGCTTCGACGGAGCAAAAAGAAACTTGCCGAGCTTCCTGAAAACGTTCAGAACAGTCAATATAATAAATAAAGAACTGTTCATCGTGTATCAGTTTTTTTGTCTCTGGGAATTTTCAAAACAAAATTGAACGTGTTTAATTTATCCTTTTAATTTATCTCCCAGAATGAGACGTTGCTCGGTGCGAGTTAGAAATTATCAAGCAAGCAGCGAAGTTTGCAGTGAATATTAACATCTTAAAATCAGTCCTAGCAGACTGATTTTAATATGCTAGGGAATAAATAGAATTCATAATTCATATTTTTAGTTTAGTTTTTTAGAATTCATAATTCATATTTTTAGTTTATCTTTAAGTCGACAACATCAAATTGGTATCATTGCATGGAAAATTAAAAGAGAACTATAAAGGGAGTAGAGTTCATATCTGTTTGATGAAGAGGCGAGATAAAATGGAAGGCAAGAAACAGAAAAATTGAAAAACTTCGATGAGCCACTACTACAATAAATTTGGATAATCATGAATGAAACTGTGATCTGTTAAAATAAACTTATCCAGCTTCAACATAGTTTCTGAAGTTTGTGAACTTGAATCTGACACTAGAATTACACAATTTCCTTGTCGAAGAGTTATCCAAACTTGAATTGACCCTTGTTTTGCTCTGGAAAATATTTTTTTATCACAACTGTTTTAATTTGCTTTCTTGCACGTCCGTCCATCAGCAAAATGTGCAAGCTGTCATTTAATGGGCTTAAGGTTTTATTTGCATTTTGAAGCTTAAACCACCAAATCTCTTTAGAAAGTCAACAATCTCATGAATAAATGAAATTGAGGATGTCGTATATTCGAATAACTTAATTTTTTCTTTTATTTTTTCTCTCTGCCTTGCAACTCTCGAATTACTCGGTCTAAAGTTCGAGCAAGTCTTTAACTTGGTCAATAAGTCAAACTGCACACCACAAAGATTGACGTCATTAATAATTCACGCTCCCTATACTTAACTATATACCCGGGATGTGTATGTTTTTCGATGTTTAGGTATAAGAAATTGGTCATGAAAAACAAACGGCCAGGTCAGTCTAAAAATGAGTATAGAATTGAGATGCTTGGTCTGAAAATGAATAGGAAAATAAAAAGATGTGTTGGGAGAGTAGGGCGGCCATTCTTTTATCCCTCATGGGAGATTATATCAACGGCAGCTGCTACGAGCTGTTTACTGATGAGTGACTTTATTACACTTGAGCTTTTTTTTTGCTGTCAGAAAATTACAAAGAAAGCATTGATGGTTTATTAACTCTTTATACACTCATGCTACATATCTTGGATTCCTTTAATATATTGTATTACACACCAAGGTGTCTTCGATTTCTTTTTTACGGCCATATAGAAGAAGAAAAGGAAAGTGTAACCACAGAACGTTTAATCAACGTTAACTTTCACTGGTTTCGCAAACAAATTTTGAGGTGGAAAATTAAACGATTAAAATATGCATATGGAAGAGGCAAGTACAGTTAGTTAAAACAGTGCCAAAAGCGTCGAGCTGTTTGCCTATTTTAATCGCGAAATGTGGATATAAAAGTTAAACGATGACCAGTTTTCGATGTAATGTTCAAAATTTGTGGCCTACATTTCGACCGCCATCTTGGATGAGTTGGCCCGCAGAGAGCTGGAACGAGTCGAACCCTTCATCAGTGGAAGTCAAGATTTCAGTCAGATTTCAGTTATAAACGCTGTCTTGCGCCATGAAAACAAATTTGAGTTCATAAAACGTGCGCGCGCGAGAACAGCGCGCGACAAACTAAAGATATTTAAAATCCGAATTCAGACCGTGTGGCTGACTTGTGCCCAGCTTAAAAATTAGGCACATTTCCTGGCGTTTGCGGTATTTGTTTCCATCGCAGAGCATGACCCCTCGGACTCGTACGTCTTGCAGGGCATGTCCGTTTAAATTAAAATGCTCCGCGACAGGAAATCCCGGCAGGCTTTTCTCAATGCTGCGGAGATGCTCGCCGAAGCGTTCTCTTAGAGTCCGGCCTGTTTCGCCGATGTAGACGGCGGAGCAACGACGGCAAGAGATGGCATATATCAAGCATATACCCTCAACCCGTCTAGCGTCCAAGATGGCGACTAAACACGATCGATCAGTTTTACTATTGACTGTTCGGACGCCAAAAACGCCTGCACTGCAGGTTATCGTTCGAGATGTGGAAAATCTCACCTAACTCTAATTCGTGTGTGTATGTTGTTCCTGTTTTTCTCTGATATCAGTACTGTTAACATTCGTCTGCATGGAAGTCCATATCAGATCAATCAGAGGGAAAGGTATTTGGCATAACTTTTCTATGCTGTAATTGTCCATGTCGATTTATTTTCGTCCAACCAACCGACCAACCAACCAACCAACTAATCCTGCCGTTAGAGAAGCATACCAGTTGCATATAATATCATCAGCGTGCTATGTGACTTTGTTAAATGCGAGATGCATGGAGGGTTTGGATATTGCACATGAATTATTAGCACAACATACTAGCAATTTTTATTAATAACGTACCATATAAGCCAACTTAGACCTGTGGTAATAAATTAACGAACAGTATAATAAAATACAAAATCTTAAGCTTCCTACAGCAAATGTTAAGGCGACGGCGTTGAAAAGTTACTGAATATGAAACCTGGCACAAGACGAACAAGAAAGCATTTTCTAAAAGCTATTCCCTCCTAATGAGGAGAACTTACTTCATTCGTTTTGGAGAAAAAAAGAACGAACTTAATAAATTTCAAAATACGTAGTGCCAATAACGTTTCTGACACACTGGCGTCAACAGAGAAGACGTTGATCTTAACGTGAGATGAGCCTTCTTTGAACATTTGCACTCTTCATCTTACGTTATGAATCGAAATAGCAAATAAGAAACAGTACAGCAAAAAGAAGGCCAAAGAAGCTGCCACCAATAGCTCGTGCTCCTGCCAAAATAAAAACAAAAAAAGAAACGTTTATTTTTTGTGGCGTAAGTTTTAATGTAAACAGGTTAACGGCTCCATCTATCTCAGCTGTCTGTAGTAGGTCATTCATTTGAATTGCGGGAAACAATGGCTAAAGCACAGCTTACTGCAAGTGTTACAAATGAACTGCAAGAAACAGCCGCCATCTTTGCGTGGACTTAGAACTACGAAAGCGACCTTGAGTAATGAAAATGAATTATGTTATGTATTGGTCACGTGTGCGTGTTTTTTCTCGGAGTTTATATGTCGTAATAACGAGACAGACATCCCATCCTGGGAGGGTAACAATGCTTCTAGGCACTATATGATACAGAAACCTACTGATGGAACTACTCGGATCCTCTCAATCTGAATCGATCAGAGTCTCTTGTCGTTATGTGTTCAGTGCTGCATACATGAAGGAATACTAACCTGCACAGGTGCATGTTGTACAGCCAAACTTCGTCTCGGCATAACCGTTTGGACATTCATTAGCACACAATGGGCCAGCGCAAATATCTGCAAAAACACATTTGGAACTAATTTGTGTTTTACATATAGGGCAAGTAGTAGAAGTGGTGGCAAAGAACGAAAAACAATGGAAATATAGTACGGTACAACGGGAGCTACGTCACAGGAATTTCGCATGCAGATTTTTGGTCTAAACTGTTCTGAAATTAGTGGTAGGCAACTTAACCCATTTGAAAGACATCTTTGAAAATCTGAAGGAAGAAATGACCTTAATTTGCGGATAGAAATCAAACTAAGGCTGTAAATATTGATTTTCTGAAGACGCTTGGGAGACAACTTGAAAACTTTAGCCTTAATTTTTCAAGTTGCAATCCGTTTCCATCCAAGCCATCCGCAGCCAGACACTTGTTAACAGTTCTAGTGCTCGAATATAGCAACTGTTAATAAAAATGGCCCATTATTTTTAGATTCCTGCACCACAAAAGTAAATTTTGGCTGTTCAAGAACCTGTTAAAATCCGTGACAAAGTCCCTTTAATAAAATAAATTATAAAGCTTTTATATTTGGCAAATACAGAAGCCAATGGTCAAAGCCACGTAAAGGAAATCGTGATATGTGTTGAACAAACACAACAAAATAACAACTTACAACCAACAGTGACACTGATTCCTTCCCAGTACACTCCATGCTCCTTCACAACGCTAGCGCTGATGATTTTAAAAAGATTAACTTAATTCATTCATGTTTGTAGCTGAGTATATCGAAGGTTTGTCAAAAGAGTCTGAATGGCGTTACAAAAAGTCTTATTTTTTTACTGAAAGGCGAGGCTTAAGTGAATGGAAAAATCTCAGACTTGGCTACAGTGCAGCACTGGCTAGTGGAACTATCGCTAGAAAAATATCTCATTTTACGTTCTTTCATAAATCGAGACCTCCCCATGCGTAATCTTTATGTCACGATGCTCTCCCATCATGGTATTCACCTTATGGTAATTTTGCCAGCAGGGTGCTTTTCTGGAGCCCTCCATTTAATATCAATACTTGTCCATTCCTTTCCACTTGTCGAGTTTTGCTCAACCTCAATCTGTGAAGAAAGAAAAATTAGTAAGTTGAATGAGAGTACCTCAAACCAGTTAGACGGAATCCGGATTCGGATTCGGATTCCGTTCGTACATACTCACTCAACTGCACATTTGTAACCTCCCAATTGAATCATCACGTGATGAATTGGGTGGTAACCAGGCTGTAAACACGTTAGCCGAATCCGTTTATACTCAAGGATTATTTAAAGTATGAAGAATTCTTGAAAGTATGAAGGGCTCTAGTTACTGACTAACATGGCATTGCCTTACCATTTGAGATGTTTGATCTTTGCATTCCATCCTGGAGGCTCCATCAGGAAATGGTGCAATGAAATTTCCGTTCCCTTCATCGTCAAACTCGTTCTTGGCGGTGATCAAGAATCCAACAAACTTTTCTGTGTCATTGCCAGACATCAATCCACTCAGCCTCACTAAAAGATATTATATTTGTATATATTTATATTATAGGGTAATGGTAGAGGTAAAAGTAGCAGTAGAGAAAGAGGGCCACTGGACATCACATGATTACAATCATACTGGCTATACATCTTTCGAAGGGTATGATAATTTTTTTTAATGTTTCAAGCATATTTCTGTTGTCTGAACATGGCCCACAACTTTATTTTTTAAATAACATCATTTCGCTTTGATTGTCAAGGGCATAGCCAGGAGGGGTCCTGGGCCCGTGCCCGTGCCCGTCACCCCACCCTCCCTCCCCCCCGTTGTGAGATAATTTTTTAAGTAAACAGCACACAAACCTCATTAAAGGTGGTGAAAAAGCGCGAAACCGAAGAATCAACATGCCATTAATCTTTTCTAGTGCTAGGTAGTTGCATACTCTATTTCCTGGACCGAACATCTGGGTGTGACACAATGACCTCCCCCCCTCCCTCTGGAAAATCCTAGCTACGCCCCTGTTTTTTTTTTCCAACTTCATCAAAAAATGGATGAAAACCCAAGCTGGATTAATTCGGTTTTTCTTTTTATCGTAATTCCGCACCGGCGGGTATGATCAAGTGCTTCAAAAACAGAAGTTCAATTAATTCAAGGGTTATTTTGTCCTAAGAGCACTATTATATAAATTGATTACTAACGCACTGAAAAATGAATGTATACATTGCTCGTCTGGGATCTGTTACGCGCCGCTAAACCGCTTGGTTCATGCAATCGATTTTTAGGAAAGATTTCGTCACTCAGGCGCCTGAATTTTTTAAAAACGGAAAAATGAAAACGGATACGTGGACGAGGCCTAGCTTTAATTTTTCTAAATTTTGCGATGTTTGAATCAATTTGCATTACAATGATTTTTTATGCTATAGAAATTACCATACAAGTTATTTTTGACCGCGATGCCATCAAAACGTTTTTCGCTGACACTGTTGTAGTGGGCTGTGCTCAAAAGTACTGGAAAATTAATTAAAGTACTGTTATTTTATAGCGGAGTTATCAATTTATTTCGATTTCGACTGATTCATTTCAATGTATTTAAAGTTAGACTACGTAAAGCTAACACAAATCGCGTGATACGAACCTGTCTGGACTGTTTTCGAACCATATGTTGGGTAACGCCAAGAATGAACGCTGAAATTGCCGTTTTCGTCGGATACATTGAGTACGTAAGGAGCAGCGGAAGATTGGGGTTTAACACTCGGGTACCAATCCTTCATGAAGTTTCCACACGAAGCGGCGGCGTTGATGCGGTGAGCCTGCTGAAATGCGCAAAAAACTAACACGCACAATAACCTGAGCATAATATCCAGCGATGTCTTGCGTTTTTGTACGGCTGCTTGATCAATTTTAACTTCTATTAAAGAAGCTGCCAAGGGTTAAAACTGGCAAGGCCGAGTGTCCCGGGTGGATACGCCCGATTTGACATCGGAAATTATATGGCAACTTAAAATTTGCATGACAAGTACAAATAGTTTTCAAGTCACGAAATGGATATTTTTGCGTGACACCGTTAATAGAGAGAAATGGTTGGATTACGTAGCCGTCACTTTCCTATTGGATTGGTTACTCGGAGGCAAGTCGAAGCCTATTGTGTTTGTGCACGGCGAAGACCATAAAAAAAAAACAACAACGAACAAGGACAATGGATTTTGCCAGGCTCCGCGTTGTTAGTAAGTAGGCGACTGGTCCCCTTAGGGCGACTGGTCTCCATTGACTGCGCAGGATTTTCTTTTGGCGGGGAGGGGGTCAAGTCTGCTACACGAATTTATTTCTTTGCTTTTGATGGCTGGAAAATAGTTGTGAGGATCGATGCATAGATTTTTCTTCCTCCATTCCCTTGCACGATTTTCTTTTGTATTTGGCCTACTCCCCCCCCCCCCCCCCCCCCCCTCCTCTCCCCTAACTTTTCAAATGCTCCTTCCCTCAGCTGCCATGCCACTTTGAAAAGCAACGCCGGCCGAGAAGAGCTCGGTAACGAGGTTGAACAAGAGAGGATCAATTCTCTCTTGGGTTGAAGTAATACGGACCTCTAGATCTAGACCTCTAGATCTCTCTTTATAAAATGGTTAATACATTTAGATTATTTTTATCTGGTTATTCGGAAGGAAATCCTAGAACTGATATTGTTCCAAGTGACTTTCGCAGGCAAGTATTCGGTCCCGTCTGTTTTTTCAACACTTTTTTAGCGAAAGTGACTTTAATTGTTTTTGTTTTTTTTTGCTCAAAACCAAGACAAGAAGAAGAAGAAGAAGAAGAAAATGTTTAATTATCTCCTGGTCCCGGTTTCATAAAGTATCTTAATATTAAGTGGGATTTTGTGCAAATGGTCTCTGTGTCAAAGGATTTTCACGCACCAGCATTATGTTTCCCATGCTCTCTTATCCACCTTCGGCTTATTTGTCTATAGTAGAGTGCTAGAAGACTTACCGGAACACGGGGAATGGTTGAAGAAAACCCCACTTAATCTTAAGTTGTGTTATGCAACCGGCCTCTGATTTCTCAGTTATCGTAAAATCCGACTAACACAGTACATATCGCCTCAGTCACCCATTTTAGGGTCGAATGGAAGGTGGGGGATATATTATCACGAGTTATTATTAGCGCGAAGTTCATACCAAAGACGAAGTTATTGCGAAAAATGTAATTATTAATCATTTTTAAAAATTACCCCTTACCATACTAGGAACCCAAGACCTATAAACTAAATGTACGTTTAAACGAACGTTGGTTTGCATGCCTGTGGTAAGTGTAAAGGCAAGCTTTTATATATGTTTGATAGATCAATGAATCTGGGAACTGACGTAGGTCGAAATCTGGAAGTTGAACAACAATATCTTCGAGGTGATTTGGCTGACAAGAAAAGTCCCTTTTCAATTTGAAGGACAAAAACGTCCACAAATCCCACGTGGTTTACGAAGGCAATTGTGACTGTGGTGTCAACTATGTAGGTGAAACACAAAGAAATTTCAGTGTTCGGATTAATGAACATTCTAACACCACCAAGGTCTCAGAACCTGCGAGACATCTACTTGAATTCCCGCGACACTCATTCACATGGAATGTAATCACCGGACAACACAATTGGCGAAAACGCAAGATCCTGGAGGCTTTGTTTATTGCTCTAAGAAAGCCAGAGCTAAACAAAAAGCTGTTAGCTCATCCAATTCACCTGTTCCCCATGGGAGTGACTTAACATTTAAATACGAAACCACGCGGCAAAGAAACATCAACCCTGATGATGACTTTTAGTCGAAAACGTTCGGTTTTACATTTTAACTTATGTATATAATAGCCTTTGAACTTTTAAAGTTTTTATCTTCTTAGCGAACATTATGTTGAAATTCGTTTGTAGGACCTTTCCTTGATTGAGAAGAAATAAATGCTTCTACTATTTAATCGGACTGATTGAAAAAGTTTGTTTCGATTAACAAATACAGAATGCATATAGTTATAACGTTTCTGATACTGGCGCTATTCTACAAGCTCCTGCCTGCTGTGTTAACTGGCAACAGGACATGGCCTCCTTTGTTCACTTGTGTTCCCTGTCTTAGGTCGTCTTGCATGACAACATAACCTTGCTTTGGACGCTTCTGCTTCTTAACATGTTCACATCATGAAATAACACAAAAGAGGCAGTGCAGCGAAAAGAAAGCCACAGAAACTGCTACTGATTGCTTGTGCACCTGCAAAAGATAACAAATACTTTCTTACTGGAAAAAAATTTAAAATGTTTATTCAGGTGTTTTTTGCGCAAACAGGAGGGAAGAAGTTCAATCTTTCTCTCTTTCTGTCTTTAGCAGGTTGTTAATTGTAGGTTTAGACTTTTTGATTTGCTAAACACTCGACCTTCCTCTAACTTTGCTAGCGTGTTGTTTTTCACCAGCTGCATGTCACCAGTGAAAACTATAAAACATTATCCTTCGTTTTGCGTGTTACGAACACGATCTCTTTACCGGTAACGCGCTCGCAGAAAAAAAAACCTAGACAAACATCTCATCCTGGGAGCTCAGCAATGCTCATAGATACTTCATTTATCAGAGGCGAAGGGAAGTTCAGTGCAGGCTCTAATAAGCAATGTGGCCTCTAGTCCCATCCCTAACCGTGAAATCGATCAGACTTTCACTTCAACTCTCTGAGTTTGTAATTATCCTAATGATGTACAGATCAGTGCTGCATACAAGAACGAATTCTCACCTGCACAGGTGCATGTTGTACAGCCGAATTTCGTCTTGGCATAACCGTTTGGACAATAATTAGCACACCGTGGGCCAGCGCAGTGATCTGCAGCATAAGACAACAAAGGCAGTGTTTGACAACACGGAATTGACCGATAGTTTGGGTCGGGTAGCAGGTCTCGTAAGGTCTCACATGATTGGCTCGCTACCCTTCGAGAGAACAATAGAACAACACAAACAATACCCCTCACTGCTACACTAGAGGACCAGTAGAATTACAAGCTAACAAGAGCTGCTACACTACTTGATAGGTTTATACAGAGGTAGCTTTGAGTTAGAGGCGAGCGACGATGAAGAGGTCAGTCGGATAGCACCTCTCGCATGGTCTCATAGACATAAGAATGCATGGCTTGTTGCCCTTCTAGAGAACAATAGAGCAAACCTAGAGTACCATGCCTCTTATCCTCTAAACAACAGTAATCGTTACACTAGAGGATCAGTAGAATTGCAAGCTTACGAGAGAAGCTATACTATTATGACAATGATCACCACCACCAAGACCCACCAACAACTACTACAGAATAACTCACAATCGAGGGTCACAGTGATTCCTTCCCAGTACACTCCGTGTTCCTTCACAACGCTGGCGCTGTTGATTTAAAAAGAACTTCAAGTTTAATTTATTTCATCGTTTGTAGCCTGGTATTGAGGCGATACGGTCAGCTCTTCCCTTAGGCTATTAAAAAACACACACACATCATGCCAGGGACTTAAATACGTGCGCGCAGTCAATTTAGCCAATTACTTTGATCCAAAATACGCGTGACATTATAATTTTATAAGAGAATTTTTGAGCTCTGAGTACCACTTTTATGGGGTGCTGTTTAGCTGAACTAGTAGAGTTACTCTTTTATATGGGTAATAATTCCACTAGATCCATATGCTGTAGCCCAAGTCTGGGAATTGTTGATTTTTGTATTCATTTTATACCGTAAAATTCCGGTTATAAGCCCTGGGCTTATACAACTTCGTAAGGGGTTGTGGGTGGGCTTATAAGCGGAAGGGGCTTATATCCGGGGGGGGTGGGGGGGGGGGGCTTATAAGCGAAATTAAAAAAAAATGTTTCGAAACGAGTCACGGCAGTGTTGATCGAAATACGTTTCTGAGTTAAAAAGTCAAAATAAAGCAACATTTAGCCCTGTTCAGTACTGTCATCCAGGAGAGGGGGGCTTATATCCGGGGGGGGGGGGGGGGAGGGGCTTATAACCGGATGTATTTTTTGGTTTCAAGTTAGATGGGCCTATAACCGGGGGGGGGGAGGCTTATAACCGGAATTTTACGGTATGCCTCTAGCTATTTTTTAAAATACGGCTGCCCATCCAATGTGTAGTTTGAGTCTTAATCGAAAACTCGCAGTCAATGCATAAGTCATGATACTCTTTTATCATGGTATCTACCTTATGGTAATTTTGCCAGCAGGATGGTTTTCTGGAGCCCTCCATTTAATATCAATACTTGCCCATTCCTTTCCACTTGTCGAATTTTGCACAACTTCAATCTGTAGGAAAACGAGTAGGTTGAATTGTGTACATAGGCTTAGACAGTTGAATACTCAAGTTTGTTTTTTAAGCTTGAAAGACTATTAGCTACTGACAAACATAGTTAGCATTGTCTTACCATTTGAGATGTTTGATCTTTACATTCCATCCTGGAGGCTCCATCAGGAAATGGTGCAATGAAATTTCCGTTCTCTTCATCGTCAAACTCATTCTTGGCGGTGATCAAGAATCCAACAAACTTTTCTGTGCCATTGCCAGACATCAATCCACTCAGCCTCACTAAAAGATAAGTATAACACATTTGTCAAATCGGTGGTAAAGGTAAGGTGCCTACAGGTGGTTGACTTAGAACTAGAGCTTCTGCCAGACATGTACAGAGAATATATACAGTATAAATAAATAAATAATTAACGGTCTGCTTCCTGAAATAACTGTAGAGTTAAAAAGGGCAGGCAGCCAGTGTTACAATTTTGTAATACAAATTAAGGTCGGTAAAGCACACAACAACACAGAACATTACAGAACATTACAGTGAGCAAAAAGAAAAAAAGACTAAAATATATTAGAATATCGAGGATAAATAAGATAGGCCACAGGTAACCGAACCTCATTTACGCTATAAAGTTGTCGCCCTTTTTTTCTGTAAAAACAAAAGAAGAAATCACCGAGGCAGGGGGGACAATCAGCGCCTTACTTTATTTTGGCAGCGTGTGTCAACGGAGGTTAAGTTTCTGTCAAGGTTTAGTTAACACGGATAAGATTTAAGGAGGCTCACAACGGTTTCCAGCAATTTCAAGCTCTTAAACTTTGATGGGCCAGTACTACAAATCTTTATCAGTTGCTGCAACAATAATGATATCGACCAAATGTCCAATCATTGCTGAATAAGTTGTGGTCATTTTCATGACGTCACTGGTTACTATAGCAACAGTTTTACCTGTTAGAAACACCCTTAATTTTCCCTTTAAGTGCTTATAACTCAAAAACGAGTGCGGTGACCCCCATTTTTTATTATTGAATAATGATTGGCATGTTAAGACGCAACTTTTTGCAAAGTTAAAAAAATTTCTGCGGAGCGGTTTCAGAGCCACCTTAAATTTTCGAAAATTTAAGGTGGCTCTGAAACCGCTCCGCAGAAATTTTTTTAACTTTGCTAAAAGTTGCGTCTTAACATGCCAATCATTATTCAATAATAAAAAATGGGGGTCACCGGACTCGTTTTTGAGTTATAAGCACTTAAAGGGAAAATTAAGGGTGTTTCTAACAGGTAAAACTGTTGCTATAGTAACCAGTGACGTCATGAAATGACCACAACTTATTCAGCAATGATTGGACATTTGGTCGATATCATTATTGTTGCAGCAACTGATAAAGATTTGTAGTACTGGCCCATCAAAGTTTAAGAGGTTGAAATTGCTGGAAACCGTTGTGAGCCTCCTTAACGTCACTGATTTTCTCTTCAGCAAGGCCATTTGGTTGAGGAATGCATATGCAAGGCATGGTATGTGAAAGATAGCACGTGTAAATTTATGGTTCTAAAACAAACGGTACGGTTCCTTGCACCTTGTCTAACAGATTTCCGACGACCCTAAGCAATTCAAATAGCTTCTGTTCGTTCGAATTCTTGCTAAAAGTAGGAGTAACTATCCGTACGCCTGTTTTCAGTGTTTTTACTACTATTATCATTATTTAAGAAGCTGAACGCTGTAACAACAACAACTTTATTTACCCCTATATCTTTTAGTAATAAGTATAAATAGATAATTAGGGGTCTGGCTGCCTGTAATAACCAGAAAGTTAGAAGAAGCAGTCAGTCAGTATTACAATTGTGTTAACACGAGTTTAGGTCAGTAAACACAGAAACATCAGAGAACATACAGTGACCAAAAAATTCAATAATGCACTAAAATATTGAAAATAAATAAATAGGAGAAATGTAAAACAAGAGAAAAGTTATTAATTACCATTACTAATAGAAAAAAATAGAGCAAAACGGCCTTAGGGATGTATAATACAGGTGCTAGTTCCATTTAAGACGACATTAGATGACTTGAAGAAATCTGTAGAAGAGGCCAAAGAGCTTTTATGCTTCACTAGCAGACAACATGATGCTCTTGTTAAAAGAGTCACAGCATGCAAGGAGGAGAATAAGAACATGGCTACTAAATGAGAATAAGTCACTGAGATTTATTGGATAAAAGTCCAAGCATCTGCGGGTTTGAATGGCAGGTCCGTTGAACAAAGGGTAGTTTATTTTGTCTCAGGTCTTACAGCTTTGGTACGATTTGCAACAAATTACGCGTATATTCGAGAAAACCTCAAAGAAATACTTAAAAATGAACCAAAGTGATAAAGCAGACTGGAAGAATAATGACGCTTACATCTGGGTCTTATTCACACACCACGAAGAATAAAAACATTGAAATATAAACATAAAATTAAAATGACAAATTATTCATCAGGGATATACATTAGGGTCTCAATAATTACACTTTACGATAAAAATAAATGCCTAAATCACGCATCACGCAAAAAGTATGGGGAATGAAACAAGGATGGTAACGACTTGGGACGATTGAGAGGCCCTACCTGAGATTAGGCTCTCAGTGTGTCACCTGTGTCACTTCTAACACTTGTCTTACAGTGCCGTCATAGCATACACATAACGTAAGCTTTAATAAAAGTCAGGGATGAATATAAAGCAACATTTCCCAGTTTCTAGGCCCTAGGCAAATCAACTTGTCACCCGTAAACTAATATGCATCGGAATTAGCCAGCGTAGCTTGGCGTTCTAGTCAGTCAGGGAGAGCTCGCGCGCGCGATTTCTCGCTCCCTGTGACTGACTAGAACGCCAAGCTACGCTGGCTACATCGGAATGTTTTCTTATCGCTGATAACTGTCCTCAATTATCATGCAAGTTATTTTTAACCGCCATTTCCTCGAAACGTTGGTGCATAATACAAAGTACTGGAAAATTGATCATCACTATCGCTTCTACCGGAACTTATGAAATGTTTCAGTTCACGTCGATTTCGACCGTTTGCCAGAATTACTCGCAGCAGTGCATGTATCGGAATTGTTTAATATAAACTGTGAGTTATGCGCCTTCGAAATTCATAACACAAATATAACATTAGTTTTACGAACCTGTCTGGACTGTTTTTGATCCATACGTTGGAAAACGCCACGACCGCAGACTAAATTTATCGCTTTCATCGGATATATTGAGCACATAAGGAGCAGCGGTAGATTGGGGTTCAACACTCGGGTACCAATCCTTCATGAAGTTTCCACAAGAAGCGGCGGAGTTGACGCAGTGAGCCTGCTGAAAAGTGCACAGAACTAACACGCACAATAACCTGAGCATAATATCCAGCGATGCCTTGCGTTTAAATTGTACTGCTGCCTGATGGATTTTAACTGCTATTAACCCTTTGGTGACGACCCCCGCAAATTTCGATATCCAGATATCGATGACGTTTTTGTTGCTATAACAATGGCTTTTTTGCGTTACCCAACCAATTTTGCCATAAAAATAGTCTGTGACTATAGCCAATCAGTTTAAACCCATTTTGCAATCCATGTACCTTATTGGCTAGTCAAAATTCACCTTGAGCGTAAGTTGCGTTACAACAAAGGCCATTTTCAAAATGGCGTCTTCGAGTAAGCGTCCACGCGTGTGTTTCACGGCTGAACAAGTCGCTGATATTTGTGCCCGAGGTGACAGTGATGTTGAAAGTGAAATCGACAGTGAGACTGGTGGAATTTCCAGTGGAGAAGAGTTCGATTTAAACCAAGAACTCGAAGGAAACAGCGATTCAGAGGAAGAGTTGAGGTAAGCGTTGTGTAAACAACATGATGAAATACGAGTGTGTTGGAATTTAGTCAATGTTTCGTCCCAATTTTTGCATTTTTTGTATCCCTTCGTAAAAAAAGAAATTGTAGCACTTTTGTGAAATAGAAATACAGAAGCAGAACGATTTTTAGGCGGTTTTACGTGCATATTAGAACATTTTTGACCAGCATTGCATCAGATGATTTTTTCGCGCAATATGTAATGCGAGAACCAAACATGTGTTGGTGAACAGAAACACAAAACGCAGGTTTCTCAGTTATTTGGTCATTATTTTTCCTCAAATTGCTCTCAGATAAGGTCTAAATTACATTTTCTTCCCTCTAGTATTTTTTTGTAAGTAACTTTTGCAGCAATCACGTTTCATTTACGACAAATGTACCTTTTACTCATTTCATTTGTAGCAACACAACTATGACCTAAATCTGTTGCATAAATAGCACAAAATTTTCTGCAGGAGTTATTTATTGTGTTCCAGTCTTGAAGTTCACTGGAATTAGAATGCAAATAACTATTTTATTGGACACTAAATACTAAACATAACACGGTTTGTGAAAAAGGCAGCTTTTTATTATATTTATTTATCATCAGTAAACATCTTACCTCTTCATGACCTTTGATCAGATAACATGGCAAGATCAGAAATGCAAGTGTTTTTGTTTAGTCTTTTATGATCGTGAATTGTTGTAGATCTAGCTCAACATAATAAACAGAATTTATTTCATGTTAGTGATGCATTTTTGCCTTAGCTGGTGTAAATATTTCCTCTAAATTCAGCTGATACCTCTTTCCCTTTCAGTAATATGGATTCAGTTGTTGATGCTCCACTTTCTGGGAGTGACTTAGCCGAACAGCCTGCAGGCGAGGTAAGTGACCCTGATACTCCTCCAGAGCAACCAGCAAGACCAAGAGGAAGAGGTAGGGGACAACGTCAACAAAGGCCAGCAAGAGGTAGGGGTAGGGGTAGGGGAAGGGGAAGGGGTGCTATTCCACCACCTGCTCCAGGTGCAGCTGCACCTGCACCTGCACCCAGGGAGAGGACTTACGAAGATCCAGATACGCCAAATCAGATCCCACCTTTTACCCCAATACGGCAGCCTGGATTACATCTGAATTTGCCAGTGCTAAGAGGTGCAATGACGAGGGCTGTGGATTTTTTCAAGCTTTTCTTTACAGCAGAGCTTGTTAGAACCATCTGCACCCATACAAATAGCTATGCATGGGGAGTTATTGAGGAAAAACCCTACTATGGTGACAAAGATGGTGCCTGGAAAGAAACTTCTCCTGAGGAAATAGAAAAATTGATTGCCCTCATTTTGTACTGTGGCCTTGTACATGTTAGTTCATTTCATCGGTATTGGAGCACTAAGACTTTGTACCATGGGTTGTGGGCACGAAGTATTATGTCACGAGACCGATTCAAGGCACTGATGGCAATGCTCCATGTTGTTGACCCCTGTGATGAAGATGAGGAAGACAAGTTGAGAAAGGTGAGTAGCTTCTTGGAGTTTTTCAAGGATAGGTGTAAGGCCCTCTACCAACCTTTTCAACGTGTTGCTGTTGATGAGAGGATGGTCAAATCAAAGCATCGGTCTGGAATTCGGCAATACATAAAAAATAAACCAACTAAATGGGGAATAAAGCTGTGGGTTTTGGCAGATAGTTTGAATGGTTACACCTGTGATTTTGATGTTTACATTGGAAGACATGTAGGACATCAGGTAAGTGACAAAGGGTTAGGATATGATGTTGTAATGAAACTTGTCACCCCTCTAATGAACCAGGGATACCATTTATACTTTGATAACTTTTATACTTCTGTAAGGCTTGTGAAAGATTTGTTTCAAGGTTTGATTCCAGCCACAGGTACAGCTGCAGAAAACAGAAGGGGCTTCCCTGAGTCAATGAAAAAAGGCCAAGAATGGGCACGACGTAAAGACAGGCGCAGCATGAGGTGGGAGAGAGACGGAGTTTGTCTTGCTCAACAATGGAAGGACAACCGACCAGTTACTGTTCTGACTTCAATTGCAAGTGCAAATGATTTTGTAATGGTCTCTAGGAAAGAAAAAGTAGGCAATGTATGGCGAAACATCAATGTAAAACAGCCTAAAGCAATTGATCAGTACAACAACTACATGAATGCAGTTGATCGCTCTGATCAAATTATTGCAAAGAACTGTGCTCTTCGAAAGTGCATGAGGTGGTGGAAAACATTATTTTTCCACATGATTGACATAGCCATTGTCAACAGTTACATCTTATTTCAACTTCATCGTGCAGAACACCCTGATGAAGAAGCACTCAAGCGACCTCAAAAGTTTGCAATTGCGGAGTATCGAGAGGAACTTGTGAGACAGCTTGCGGGCCTGGAAGAATATGGACAACCACCAGTGTTCAAGCCCCCAAAAAGGGAACCTGGAGAGTTTGAAACTGTTCATATGATTAAGTTTTCTGAAAAGGGAAAGAACTGCAAAGTTTGCTATGCAGCTACAAAGAAGGAGCAAAAGGTCAAAACCTACTGTAATGCACCACAATGTCAAGTTAGTCTTCACTGCCTACCGGATAAGAACTGCTTTGAAATATGGCACAGCAAGGACTACCCACACCCTAAATGACTTTTTGTAGACATTTTTAATTGTTTAAGATTGTTCTTTGTTAGGTTAAGGCACCTTAAAACCCCTAAGGTAGCATCATAGCACAGGTTGGGGGTACACGGTCCCCTTTTTCCACCAAGTCACGGTGGTGGTTTTTTTGGGGTTTACGTGTCCGGCTGTGGTGCATGCAGGTTAATATTTTTGTTAACTGGATGTTAAAATATTCAAATTATTTGCTTTTTAATAACTGATATTTAATTTTGTTTGACTTCCTTGGCCAACATGCACTTGCATTGGCCATATATCAACATGTAGAGAAAAGGCAAAATAGTCCGTGTGAAGGCACCGGAAAGAGATAAGCATAACTTTTTCAATTCCCATTCAATTTCATTCAAATTTTCACAAAAGATCCATTATATGATCAGAAAAAAGTTTTCTTTTAACAGTTTTTAATTCTATGTAAGCAGCAGAAGTTATAGACCATTTACTTCAAAAAATGTGTGTTGCGTGACATAATTAGTGGAATAAATTAGAATAAATTAATTCATTAAAAGAGAAAATTAAGAAAAAACACAATAGTCTTGAAGTCCATTTTATTAGCTTCAAAATGAGATATAGCATGGCAAAATTGGTTGAATATATCCGGAACTAGCCCTAGTTAATTAAAACATGTCAAAAATGACCTTTTTTGGGGGCAGGCACCAAAGGGTTAAAGGAGCTGGTAAGGGTTGAAGCGATCTTGAGACTGGCGAGGACGAGTGGATATGCTCGATCTCACGGCAGAACTAAATTATTATGTCAGCTCAAGGATTTAGCTGGATTTGCATGACAACAAAACAATTGCAGTTTGAAAATCACGCAATATATATTTTTACCAAGATGACGACCCGCGTGCGGTCTATATGACCCATATCGCCATTTCACTAAAGCAGTTTCTTGGGATGGGAAAGAGAACTTTGAGCCGTTCACACTACAATTTCTTAACAAGCCTCCGAAAATTACTAAGAGTGAAAACTTACACACACAACACCAAACGAAACCTTTGGGGTACAGATTGCTTTATAAAACAACTTCAATTTTACTATTTCGCTTTCACTATATACGAAGTCATCAACACTTGACCCACACTTTGCATACACAATTTTACTTAGCATGCTGTACCTCATTACATCGGTGCCCACCCAGCTAAATGTTCATCATCGGAAATGGCCCAAGGCTAATTAATGCGGTTTAAAAATTTGGGCCAGTTGTTTTCGATAACAGAGTAACTAATGCAGCGGTGTTCCGCAAGCTGACTGAAGTGAGAAATTGGCGCAGTGTTTGTGTAATTCGCAATATTCGTTATATCTCTAGGGTGCAGATATGCTGGAATTAACTAATTTACTCATGCACAGTTTATTCTTCATTTGCCTCCAAGCTAAGTGCAAGTGTACGAGAATCAGATGAACATTTGTCAGGATTCACACAAATTTAGGTCCTGCATTTCATAAAATTAAATTATGACCAGGCACTGTGAAGTTTCCTTAAAGTTATCGAGGTGATTTGGCTGTTACTTTTCAGTTTGGTCTTAAGGCTTCTCCCCGATACCTTCTTATGGAAAAAAAAGAAGGCGCGAGGGATCCCATTCTCCCAAAGGATGACAGGTGTCAACCATTTTCAAACAATGTTTTACCGAAATTGGGTGTTGTTTACCAATTAAGATTTTCTGTTTACGTGACGTTTTTATTATTTTGAAGAGTTTCTTACAAGATCTAATTTTTTTAGCTCTAAGTTTAGATATGTTCTGTTATTTTTAAAATACTCAGTTTACATCCAAGGTGGCAGATCCAAGATGGCGGACTTTTTCAAATGCATGACGTCATTTTAGCATTGTTTGAAACCATAGTTGAAACGTGCTTGCTACAATAATAAAGATCGATTAGAGTGGAAGGCAAAAGCTCAGGTAAAATGGGACTAATGTACTGAATTAGGTTTTTCTGTTACTTTTCTAAACATTGTCACGCCAGTCTATGTCTTGGAAACGTTTGGTCCGTTTGGATCCCGGGCGTCATGTGTCAGACCTAGATAAACAGTAAAAGCTTCCTCAAACACAGGCAGAGCGTTTGTTTAGATAAGTTTTACATTAAGACCAGCGTGACTGGTCATGTTGAGAAGGAGCCTTTAAAGCTGTCACTTAAATACATCAATGGCCACAATTTCATTACGCTCTTTAGAGCGTTTGTTTTAATTGGTTCCACACCCATTTCTTATACTTGGAAAGGGCAATGAAAAGAGTCTATTTTAAAGAGTCTATTTTGCTTTACAATGCTAATTTTATCTGCTTTCACACAATGGTCGGTTGGAATTTGGCATCAGAGGAAGTTTAGCAGCTTAGCCTGATTGCTACTGCTCTTAAAATTAGGAGGTAAAAAGAAAATAAATCAAAAAGGAAATATTACTTGGCTCGTGGCTTAAAGATTGAGATTGTCACGTTAACGTCCCCATAATTTGAACAATCCCGGAGGAAAAACAATCTACAGTTGAGGATGCGGGCGGCCTATTTGATTCCGCAAAAACCTGTCAAAAGCGATACTTCAATCTATATTTCTGCTAATTGGCCAATGCTCATGAATAAACAAACAACAGGCTAAGTTTTCTGTGAAAATGTTCGCTGTTTGTCACATCATTTGTGGGTAAAGGCAATTCAAAAGATCTTCTGCACCTAGCGAAATTTCATCACATGATGATTTGAAGGTACGGAGCGTTTTATGATCTATGATAAATTTGTTTTGGCACTTCTTATTGCAGGTGATAGATGGTATAGTTGTATTCCGTCAGGCTGAAGAACATATGCGGGCTATTTTGTAAAACGTATGTTTTGAGTATAACTAGATAAAATTCCTCAGGAGGACTGCTTTCTACTCACATACGAAAACGGCCGATCGATTGAAGTCATGCGATACATCCAATAGAAACATAAATTGAATAAAATGGTAAAAATTAAACTGGCGACAGGCGACAACTTTAACTTGCAGAATTCAAAAGCGATTTTCACAAATTAGTGAATTTGATGAAGTTCCCATCATTGATAAAGACTAAAAAACTACTTTAAATATGTTCTTTCTAAAAGCTTTCTTTGAGGATCTATATGCGACTTGCAGCAGGGAGGGAAAAACGTAATTGCAAAAGGCAGACGACCTTATTACGTCATAGTCGTTGTAGCCGTAAATAACCAGCAAGATATTTGTCTCCAATTTCTACGTTTTGCTTTATTTAAATGTATTTTATGTCACTACTGTCTTTGTAGTGACGTTATGTCAGACAGCAAAAGAAATTTTAAATTGATTTTAATTCTGCATATTCCAAATAGAAATATAAAATGAGAGTGTAATTGTTTTGCTTTTTCTTCAGAAGTGCAGAAGAGACACTAATTGACCAATTTGTTCAATTTTTAAAGGAGAATGCCTTATCTAATGACGTTACTAGATGGTCTATAAGGAGAAGAATTGAATGGATCTTAAAAAGTTATGGGGATTATGTAAAGCGACCGATTTTAATGAGCAATATCAGTGACTGGATTATATTGTTTTTGTTTATTTTTCTCAGAGAGTACTATTCATTTAATAAAGTCACCAGGAAAACGCAATTTGTTTCGTTTTAAACTAGATACAAACATTTGTATCACGGAAAATATGTATAAAAGCATCAAAACTAAAAACAGTGCCCTCCTTTCGGCTTCAGACTTCACTTTTTTTTTGCTTTGTACAACGTTAAACTTCCTAGCCAGGTTTTTGTGAAAATTTAATGATGTTTAAACTGTGGGTAGCTAAAATTGGTTGCACGGTAAAAGCTACACAATAGGGATGTTTACTGCTGGATAAATCGAATTCAAAGGCGGTCGTTCCCAATAAAACCACATAAAAAACTAAATTCTCATGCAATAAAAAGCCTAAGTTCATAAACAAAAGACAAAATTGAGCAACGTTTCTAGATCGTAAAGATGGTCAGTAAAACTTTACTTTATGTTTATTTTATCAGCATAAAAAGCCAAATATTGCATGTAACATTAAGGTATAAGAGTCTGTGCTGGTCACGTTGAATTTGAGAAACTTAATGAGCTCTTTGCTGTAGAGAGATAAGATAAGCTGCCCGAGGACATTCAGTGCTATCTAATTCAAATCAGCTGGATGGCAAACCACGTTTTAAAAAACCACAAAAAATAATTAAGGCTAAAATACTCTGACCAAGATTAAGTAAAAAAAAAATCTTTTAAGTCTAGAAACATTACGTTGCACCGGACTATGTTTATGTTTTGACTTGGAAAAATTTATCCCTCATGCAAAATAAAGAAACTTTAGCAGTTTTAATATTTAATCAGTTTCAGAAAAGAGGCTCGTGGGTAGTAAAAATGTGAAATGTTTTTAGACAGTTATAAATAATAAGTGTTATTTTGAATGTTTACAAAAATGTATATTAGTGACGCTTTTGTTGTTTTTATTGTTACGTGCTCACAGCCAATGAAAATTACAGAATTTCACCTGTCTATTCAATGAATGAAATTTGAACGAATGTTAGGTAATCGTGTCGTGCGCAAACATTTTCTGGAAATGGCCACAAATAGTATTACTAGATCACCGTTCTAAGCACTGATTATCATTTCAGAAGCAAGGAATTTCCAAAAATGATTTATTGCCCGAACAACAAAGTAGTATTCTTTTCCCAACGAAACATTTCTGTGTACCTTACGACGACTTTCTTTTGAAATTGAACAAAATATCGATCGTACTCGAGGAAAACAGTTAACTCCCTCTTACGAACATCTAAAAGGAGACCTGTATCTACAAGAAACTATACACCTTTTTCAAATTCTTTTGTATTTTGTACATGCTGACGAGGCTTGGAAGGCAGATTAGCATGAACACAAAAGAATAATTAATAAATGGCTGAGAAAGGTCTACAGGCGTTCACTCTCGCCGTTATTCACACAACCGGCGGATACACTGAAAAGTACCTCACTTTAGAACATACAATAAATACAAATCAGCAAAGTAAGCACAATTTGGGGAATCGCAATTCCGCACCGTGTTTGAAACCAGATCTACTTGACAAAAATTGCATTGTCATATGTCAGCTTTACAAGTATTCCCCTTTTCAAAAAGTCAATTAAATATAACTTTTCAAACATTAAAATAAAGGGAAAACAAATGCGTCATCGGTCCTTTAGAATAATGGTTACCGTATTCTGTCCATGCCTTCCGACTTTTATTCCTTTCCTTGGCAATACGCGGGATTACGTAAGTACTACTTCGTTGGTAGCGAGTTTGCTTCAAATGGGTGACATTTTTGCAGTGCAGTTTCAAACCGCATTCTCTGCCTAAGTGAATGTGCTGAATAATTTATTGGACTGATAAGTTTATCAAACATAAAGTATCGGGATAATAGATCAAAAGTTCCAGAAGTGCGAAGGGACACGGTGAAACGGACATCACAAAACAACTCGGAAAATTTAGTTCGAAATTCTAATTTATCAGCTTACGCCTACACGCCAAACTTGTTTGCGCACTTGGAGAGTATTTGCATTTTATTGACCGGTCAGCCGGCTCAGTTGCAGTCCTCTGTGATCTGATGATGTGGTCTTAGAAGTTCGAGTTAAACATCAGTCTGACCAAGTAGGTTCTAATCCCCCTGCGACACGCAAAAAAGGTTAGTTGGTTAGATACTCTCGATTGCTATAGTTTTTTAGATTTGGCTTGTTTTCCGATAAATTCCCTTTTATACTGACCGTATATTTTGACACCCAGAACACGAAGTAACATGATAGTAAAGAGATGTACGTAGTCGCATGAACCGTGGCAGGTGCAGAAAATAGTGATGTAACTAATAGATATATTTTACAAACCTCGCTGAGTAAAAAACCTAATGAAAATGGTGATAAGATGATAAACGAGGCGATCAAAGAGATAAGCACGAAGAGCGAGATCACGTAATGCACAGGCGAAAGTAGATTCGAGTTGATTCCACGCAAGTGACATGTGCTGGTAAAAGGGGATGTTACACTCTCTTGTTGGATGGCATGTTTGAACAGTCGGCGTTGTACTCGACCTTGAATGTCTACGTAAAGCTTAAGACTAAAGAGTAATTTTATTGGAGTCATTACAATTTCAGATATTAAAATTAGTTTTTGGCAACAAAGAAGTGATTCAGTGAGAATCGTATTTTAAAAAAATTCTGCTGATTTATCAGGAGTGCTCGAAATGGTTTAGCTAGACTGAAGTTGTTCGAGTTTTATTTTTACCGGGATAAATTTATAATTCAAATTTCGTCCATGCATCGAACAAGATAATTAAGCTCTTAGCTATGTCTACAGCTCAAAATTGTGTTTTATCCTGAATCGCATTTGCCTTTAAGAGAAAGTCCTTTACTTTGATTTATCTCCGATTTCGTGTGCTTTTCTCGGTCAACAAACCCACCGGGTGAGACAACAATACAAAACCAGCGTCAATTAAACCGTCTTCTTTATTAAATAATTTCAACTTTCTTTGCAGCGTCAGTTGTTAGTTTGACGGCTTTCAAGACGGCTTAAACTGGGGTCGTCTTGAGAATTAAATAGCACCGTAAAGAAAATACTCTAGTTATTTTTTAACACCAGTTATTTGTGTATTCACAGAGGTTTAAGAATTTGATACCTAAGATATAATTTTACCATCGACTTGTAGCCTAGTAATCTGACTTGGCCTTTCATATATGTTTCTTCTGCTGTTTACCGAGTGAGGAAAACATGAAACCGACAAAACTTATTTCCAATCAAAACAAGTGCCGAGGAATAGGAAATAAGTAAGAATAGTGATTCTTAAATCTTGTGTTTGTTTGCCTTGTTTGACGTAACCCGAAACACTTCGAGAAAAGACAATCTTGATTTTGTTTTTCTTGCGCTTATGAAGAAGGGAAATTAAAACGACTTGTTTACACATCCGTAAGACCGATGTCACTGTTATTGTTGTTTCAAACACAAAATATTTAACGAAATTTTCCCGTTTTTGTTCTCTCTCTCTTTGTTGGCAAACTTTATTGTCTGTTTCAAGGTGTGCGATTCTAAATTTACGTTTGCCTTAAATTGTTTACACGTTTTAGGTCTTTTAGGAAGTGAGATTGCCAAGAGGTACGCTTCACGAAGTTCGCATGAAGTATCATCTCGTTCAACTCTGGCGAAGTGGTGTAATTATCAGTCAGATAGCTCGTTCGTATTCAGGATATAAGTCAATTAATTTTATGTCGGAGATTAAAACGTTTTTTGAGGTATTATTGCCGCGCATCTTACAATACCTTTATTATGCGGAGAATAACAAATGATTGCATACAGGAACGTCAGAGAGATAGATTAAAAGCGGTAAATTGGCAGACAAACGCCCCCGGTAAAATGAATTCTTAAAATTAAATTGCCATGTTATTTTGACGACCGGGAAAGCCACACTTTTGTCTTTTTTCATGGAATCGGCCAAAAATATCCATTGCGATTATTTGGGTTATTTAGTTTGATTTGTATCCCGCCAGCATTCATGTATACATTTTTTAATACGCGGCAAAAAAGGTGGCATAACTTGAGTTCTGTTAACGGCAACAGAAGCCGGTTTCTTAGAGCCATGTACAGTTTGTGTCATGAAGATGATATGATTTAGATATAATTCTAAGTGGAGGAAATTGTACTGAAGGTAAGCTCTATTGACGGATTTGGTTTAATTAGCACTATTTATTTTGATTTCGTCTTGAGTTCATACAGAGTTCTTACCTGGCACTGAACTCGGCATCAGCCAAAGCGATGAAATTTAGAATCAAACCATATTAAGAGGAAGATTACATGCATACGTCTTCGTTTTTTGCCAGTGCCAATGGCCGGACAAACAGATTTTTTTTATTTACTTAAACATGTCTAAAAGAGAAACTTATGTACATATAACCAGTGTAAACGTCTCTAGAAGAAACCACTCCTCTTTTGCTTTACGTATCAAGAGAAAACTTAATAGAATTTGCTGTCGATTGGAAGCTTTAGAAAATGACAAAAGTGAAAAAGCGATACTCTTGGAAATGGTCAGGATAAGCAAATCAAAGAATCACGGTTTGCAGATAATCAAAGGCATCAGATTAGACAAGATTTGCATTTGCAAGCCCAATATTATAGCAAACTATTTAGGCAACGGCAACAAAAACGCCACGAAATTGGTGAAACGGGCAATGCAACTGAATGCCTCACACTGGCGTTTTGGACCATAAGCAGCAAAAATACAACCAGTGGGAAATGATTCTGGCTGTTGTAACTGCATGACATGAACGCTAAATATGTATTTTTTATGTTTTTAGTCAAAGGCCGAACTTTGACATACTCTACTATGGCGTAGCCGTCTGCCACAAGGGGACAAACAGAATTTATGTACGTTGTTGCGAGTACTTATTTCCTCAACATGATAATTAATAACAAGATTTTTAACTATGTTTCTTACACCTACATAGTCAGAACATTACCAGTTATACCGACCAATTTTTAATCTGTAAAGATTTGGAAACCGTTGCACTAAGAATAGTGCATTAATTTGATACCTGTCGTGATGTCACAGAGGTAATTTTAAAGTGCACACGACGCGAAAAATTAGTCCTACAGTCATAATGAGGACTGTCATGGTTTTACGATTTTTAACGTCTTGTCCAGAGATAAATAATGCAATTTTATTTATGTTTGTTCATGGTCGGAGTTGAATGACAGTCTCGACATAATCTTGAGATAATATATCTCTGTTAAGCAGGTCAATATTCTCACAGATTAGGTAAGGGCTCTGTACGGATCACTTGATGGCAAAGCAGAAAAGAACACAAACCAGAGGAGGCTGGGGCACCTCCCATTCAGGCCAAAAAGGCGTCATGCATTTCATAAAGTCCGCCATCTGTCATTAACCTCCTTTGTATCTCTAACCGCATTCATGCGATAGTAATCAACCTTGTAAGATGTGTAAAGCATTATGGCGTCATTCCTCGCCAAAATGACGTCATATGTTTTCAAAGGTCCGCCGTTTTGGATCTTGGAATTTTTCAAAAATGCCAGAAAATCTCCAAAATTGTTTGGAAAAAAACTCGAGTGAAATATACTGATGTAAAATCTTAAAGGATTGGAGAGTAAATTATTTATAAAAAATCAAATTTCACATATTAAAACAGAAAAACAAAACTTATAAATACACCATTTTGGTTAAACACCCTTTTAAAACATGGTTACTATAGAAATGTCAAATCACATGACCAAACGATTGACAAAGCCAAATTTCCCCGATAATTTTTATGTTTTTTTTTTCAGTATTGAGTGGATGCAGTTAAAGTAAACTAAATTGGAAGTCAACGTGGGCACTTTGTTCCCTCCCCTCCCCTTTCCTCCCCTTGCATCCAAACAGCTGATATCTGGGGTGGAGGGGCGAGGCGTGACAAAGAATAGCCTCTAACCCTCCACCTCCTCACTTGATCAAAACACCCCTAAGGGAACTTATGCGCAACATGCTATATGGCGCAAGGAAGTCATGAGAGAGCTAAGTGATTTCGTTACACGGGCATTTCAATAAATGTCAACCATATACTTAAAGCTGTTGTCCATTAAACTGTTTTTTATTGTTTATTTATTTTTTTTATTTAAGGAGGGTCTTAAAATCGTTCGTCAGCTTCACGCAGCTTTAGCTTTGTAGGAGCTAAGGAATTGCATGTGGTGAGGAACTTGCTGTATCTGTTCTCGTTGAATTGATGAAATCTGTTTCTTCCCTTGTATAAAAACGCGGCCTCTTGTAGTGATTCTGTTTCTAGACATAGAACAACATTTAAATGATAGTCGGTGGTTTAAAAATGTGGTTTACTCTTATTCAGCTTCGTAGGTATCGACTGATCCTTACCGAACACAATCAATATTTCGAAAATTATCTTGCCAGAACAAATATCACCTTTGCCAAAGACCGCTTACCATTTTGTCGTTGCCATAAATTTGATTAAATTTTTCTGATAACAAAAACACCATTATACCGTAGCTAGAAGGCGGGAGAATAACTGGCTGTAGATAAATCTTTCCATATTGGGACAAAAAGTGTTTTATATTAGGCCATTATTGGAGCAGATGGCGCCGCCGTAAGATCAAGAGTCTTTGAAATAGTAGTTTGGGTAGTTAAGCTCACACAAAAATGTACCAATTTACTCGAGATAAGCTAAGCTGCCGCACTTTTGAAGGGTGATACTTCTTTTAAGTGGAATCGAGGAGTCTTCAGAGAAAAATTAAGTCAATAACTTAACGGATAAACACAGGATATCCGGTTTACTAGCCGTTATCATTCCGAATGTCTTAACAGACAGAGTAACGGGTCATTAGGCCTGGCGCTAGTCCGATTTTATGAGTTCCACGCGTTTCTGTGATGCGTGCATATAAATCAAGGAGACTGTATCTATAGCGTTAGCTGCACACAGCGGAGTGAAGAGCAGAGCGCGCTGTTTAGCATCACAAGTGGTATGTTAAACGTAATCTACACATACACCAGGTTGTTAGGATTAAGCAACATCTGTATTTATTTGCTTTATGAGCTGGAGTTTGTGTTCCCTCAGTGGGAAACTTTATTTGAAGCCTTACCCCGTTATACGGTATAATGTCATCATGCCGGGCTTAACATGCAATAACTTCATACGAGTTGAATTAATAACACGGGATACTTCTGTCCCTTGAATCAAACCGATTTGCATTCCGTGCAATTGTATAAAAGTTACATAGTTCCTAGAAATACAGAGTTAGTACGTAAAACACTAAGGTATGCTGACTTTGTTCAAACACTCCATGATCTTTTCTAACACGCCGTCGGTACGTGATTGTTTTCATCATTTCATTCAGTCTTTCAAGGCTATTTGTTATTTGTATTAACGCAAACAAACAGCATGAATCGACAAAGAGGCACAATGAAAAATGTTTCGCTCTACTTAGAAACCTTTTTGCAATTCCGCCGAACTGTTGGAAGCCACTATCAAAAGTGACTCCCTTGATACTTTATAACTGTCTCAGCTTTGTGAAATATCTTGTTGACTATCCTAGGGTAAGGTGTTAATTTAAGGATATCTTAGTTTTTATTGCTGCAAACGGTATATAACCTGCGTGCTACCCGCTTTGAGGCCATCATATCGCGTTATTTGATAATTGAGATGAATTGGCTATTTATGGCCGGAGGCGAAGCAAGCCTGATATTTTTGCGTTAGGTCACAGTGGGGAATAGATCGGGATGTCAAAAATTTCAATGAATTTCGTCAACAACTTAGAACCGAACCTAATTACTAACAATTAATGTCAAAATCGAACAAGACAAGGCTAAGCTGTGACGAAAAGACACAAGTAATTTTACTTCTCTAGGTTAATTTCTTGTAGTTCCGGTGCATACGTTGCGGCGAATGTTTTTTGAACATATCTGAAGTATCGGCAATTCTTTTCATTTTCTAGTGTAAAATCCATTTAAAGCTCCTCGTTTGCTTATTGTGTTGTTTTTCTGTATTTATTTAACACTAATGTTGTTTTTGCATGCCTTGAGCGTGCACTGTCTTTAATTTCGACATAAAAACCTTGGAAGTTTTATTTTTAATTTTTTGGAAAAGACAGGAAGTGAAAAAGTGTTTTTCAACCACTTTTATCGATGAAAGTAAATGACGCTTAGAACATACAGTAATATTAAAGATCTGTCAGGATTCTAGGCCATTAACACTTTAGCGCCGAGAAAATAACTGCAAATCTGATAACTACACCATTAAATTCTCGTCAAACAACTGGCTTTTGAAACGATAAGGAAAGAATTTTAATGAAAAGAAAAGGTGGCTAGCTGTCTCAAAATAGAAAACCGGTAATTTAAGGCATCTGTAAAAAAAAAAAGAAGACATAAGAAGCAATTTCAAGTTTTCATAGTGTAAAAGAAAACGAAGGTTGCAAGCTATGGTTTCACTTCATCGCAGACTCGTCATCATCAAATTATAAATTTATTTAATCCGCTGAAACTGATTCTTTTGCTTGCGTGTCTTTACACTCTGTTTTTTGAGGCGCTTGAATTGTTAAAACAATCGGCAAAAGAAGATAAGAAAGATGGACAAGGTCAGGGTGAAACAATTCGACTAGCTTTGTACATGTGATCGATGTCCAGAGGCCTAAAGCCATTATCAGTTGAAGAGGAAAACCTTTGAATGTCAGTAATCATTTCCAGTTTTACAATCGAGCTAACAGTTGGAAGCTCGCGACCTTTTTTTCTATGAGAAGTTTTTCAATTCGCGCGCGTAGCACCATATCAGAAAAAACAAAATGTATTATTCAGGTGTTTTAGTAGATTGTCGATAATTTACATTAATATATAGTGTATTTATAATAATTTACTCTCCTACCTACCCAGTCTCTACAAAACGTGGAAAGTATTTCATCTAGCTCATAAAGTTGTTGCATATTTTCGGAGCTTGGAATATAGAAATATTTTAGAGACCTTCGCTTGGTGGCAAGCACATCAGTCACGCAGGTGCTGCCTATTTCCAAGCAGCTGCACCTTAAAAAAATAAACCTTTTAATAATCTTGGTATCTTCAAATACAAATATTATAGAAACAATCATTAATGTGTGCTAAAAGCATGTATTATATTAGGGCAAGGCTTGAGCATATTTTGCGGGGTAAAATGGACAATTCAGAGGGCTTAAATATATTTTAGCGCTGCCCTGTTCCAATCAGAAACAAAGACTTAATACCCCCACTTTCAACTTCAGCGTGCGCGCAGACGTGATGTGACATGGCGCAAGAAGCTAGAGTCTCTCTCGGCTATCGCCTGCAGCGACTCTTACGCTTCTTTCTTGCTTAGCAACCTCCCGCGTGAATCCATCCATAACTAAATATATGTAGCGTACGCTGTGGTGTTTACCATTTGTTAATTTTTGATCGTCATTGAAAAACTTTTTTCATCGGCTGCATGATCAAATCTCAGATTTGCAATGAGCAAACGGTCGAGTTTTTCTCGGAGCATCAAACACTTACATTTCATACAAATTGAGCTAACATTAATTAGAATATCGTCCAAATTTGACCACCGTATTCGGTTACCTTACTAATACGTTTTCCTAACTAGAATTTGTACGTACCGGAGACGTATTTGAGAGATACCTAGCATGTCTAGGTTTTTTATGTAATTATAATTTTTCAAACATTGTAATGTGCAGATGAAAAATGATATATTGACATTTGTGCATACAAGTAATTTTATTATTATTATTATTATTATTATTATTATTATTATTATTATTATTTATTATTATTATTATTATTATTAAAATGAAGCGTGCAACAGAGGCGCATATGTGAAATTTATGCTGGTTAGTTTGCATGCCGCCGTGACATTGTAATTCGTTGGAAAAATTTGAAGTATATTTTGTTTCGCGCTATGGGAATTTTTTATTTTTTATTTGATAAATCTGAGTGCCATTTCTCTTAAGACGCCACCTTTTCCATTGGCAGCTGATGCCGCAAACATTCATGTCCCATATGAAATAACGAAATTAAATCAAACAAGGAAGCGGTTTTTAACATTTTGTTAAATTTTACCCAAGTGATTTTTCGTATCTGTCGCTCGTGATAGTGTCCAGTTGGTTCGCCGACTGGGATGCCCAGTGCCTCTACATAGACTAAGTGCTCTCTAATTGAATACAGTTATCTTAAGTAATTCAAAGACGTCTAAAAGAAATGCCTCTTTCTCAAAATTATTGTTGGACCGCTTTAGCAGTGGTTCCGCAATTAAATAGTCTTTGATCTATTTGCTTTTATTAGCACAAAACGAATGTCGTCTTTTGCAAATTTGAGTTTTGTTTCTTCAAAACATAATTTGCCTCTAGGAAAGGATGTGCTGGCTGCCGTCAGCTAAATACGAGCGATTTAATTCATCGATTGTGAATCATTCAGGATCTCTCTTTTCTAAAATAGAACCCTGAAATTCAAGCGACGTTTTCTATCGAATCACAAAAAGAAATTATCTTCACAGCATGCGCGCTTTCTCGTTATGTCTTAGTTGAGATCTTTCGTGCTGTTCGAGTTTCCGCTTGGACACAAAAATGAATAATAGCTATGGGGGTGTACAGCTTGCGGTGATTTCTATGCCGAAGGTGCGAACGTAAATGTAAGTATTATGGCTCCTTTTGTGCCACTAACGAGGAATGCATCGAACGATTTTGGTCAGCCGAGTTCGCGGTAAAGTTAAATGCAGTAAGTGTCTGTAGCGACCGGCAAAATTAATTATAAATTGTAAATCTGGCGGCAAATTTTGCTAATTCGTTTTCAGTGAAAAGATCAGTTTTTACTTAATTTGAAACCTTTTGTTCATGTACGCTTTCTTGTCCTTTCGGATTAGGACGGTGTTTTGGTAAGGTGGCTTACCTTTTAAAGATGTACTGATGATAGAAAAGTTCTTTTTTTTTTTTAGTAAATTGGTTCCGCGCTATGAGCACGGCATTTACGAATATACTTCAACATTAATAATTTTAGTTAAATACATCGCGTATGTTGAGCTGTATATACTTATCCAGTTCGCTGGCGTCGTCGTTCTTCTGCGATGGAAGAAAGTGAAACATTACTTTTGTCATGAGGGTGTCACGCATAACATATTAAAAGCGAAATGTAACACTGAAAATCTTTTAGATATTGTAAGTAAGTTTGAGTCTTATGCTGTGGCAAGTAAATTATACCCTGACATTAAGCTGGATCAACGTTCTTCAAATTAATGAAAAGAATATAGTTCACTACAATTATTATGTTATATTGAAACGACTTAAGTAAACGTTGCAGGGTTAACTTAAGCTCAAAAAGCGACCGCAATTATTTATTCCTATAGTTATTTGACCACAGCCAACGTGCTAAAATGGTGTTTTAATATATCCGATCCCCATACATGGCATAATTAAATTTTCGTTTTAAAGAATCGCCCACTTCTGCAGTAACTATGTAAACTAATCTGGCATGGGCCTCTTAATATTGTCGACGTACAGCTGTTTCTTTTGCAACAACTTATAATATACCGAGCAAGACAAAGATTTACACGCACGGCCATCAACCAAGCAAAACTGACGTCATTCTCTTTTTTAACATTTTTATAGATTATTTTCTGACAAATCAGAAGTGGATTCAGCGGGGAGCACTACAGATTGTGGCCTTGCATTGTGAGTGGCCTTCACTCCGGAGAGAACTAACTGTTCTACGCGGATTTCTGAAGAATAATTTACACAACAATACAAGATGAATACTGCTGATAGCGTCAACTCTACTACGAATGAGACGGCCGTTTTCGCCTGCCCGTTGTACCAAGAAACAATCGTGACACAAGTCACAAAGACCGTCGCGTACTGTGTTATCATTCTGCTTTCGCTTGTTGGCAACTCTATCGTCATATTCACGGTCTGGCGAAATAACAGCATGAGGAGCGTCACCAATCTCTTCATTGGAAACTTGGCCGCAAGCGATCTACTTATCACTTTTCTGGGCATGCCAAACATGATCACCCAGCTGTATTTAGGATATAAGTGGATCTTTGGTGCGGCGATTTGCAAGATCGTTGTCTTTTTCCAAAGCGTCTCCGTTGCAAGCTCGATCCTGACTCTGTTGGCAATTACATTCGATCGTTTTTGGGCCATCATTTTCCCGTTCAAGAGGCGCCCTTCGTTCTTCGCGGCCAGATTCATGCTAGGAGTCATTTGGGTGATTTCTCTGTCAGTCATGGCTCCTTTTCTGTACGCCCAAAGGGTCATTGTTGGACCTGAAGGCTACGAGATATGTATTGAAGATTGGAGCCCTGCATTTAATCCTGTTACAGCAGCTAAAGACTACACGTTGGTTCTCTTTATAACACTATACGTCTTCCCTTTGCTGGCAATGGTCGTAATGTACTCGGTCATCGTCTCCAAACTGTGGCGAAGGCAAATACCAGGATTTCGTTCAAGTCGAGACGAGATCAGAAGTCGAGCCTTGAGGAAAAAAGTCGTCAAAATGTTAATAACAGTAATAACTCTGTTTTGCGCTTGTTGGCTTCCGCTTTACGTCTACCAATTTATCTACTTCTTCGCTTATCACAAAATACCTTGTTTTGACTCCTCGCTGAGCTTTTATTTCACATCGCTTTTCTTAGGACATGCTAACTCGGCTGTCAACCCGTATCTGTACGCTCTGTTTCACAAAAAATATCGAGAAGGTTTTAAAGCGGCTTGGACTTGTTCTCAAATCCCTGCAGACAATATGGGGTTCAGTAGGACTTACAGCCGTCGCCGAAGCTCGTCAAATACCACATGGCTGACAAGATCTAACAGATCTACGATGATCGATCGTAACCACGGAGACGAAAAACGCCGATTCAGTACAGTTACAAGACCAAACAGGGCCGTGATTGTCGAAGCTAACCACGGATTTAGTGGAAAACGCCGATTCAGTGCTGTTGCCGTGATGAATCAGTTTTCTATGAGGAATTTTGCACCAAAGAAACTGGGTAAAGATTTGATACCTGCGGAGCCTTAGCCATAGCGAAGTACCAAACTTAAAAACTGCGGCTTTGGCTGACCTTACTAACAGGTTTATTCAATATGTTTCTGACAAGTTCTGAATCAGTGAATGCATCTGCAATATTCTTGATACCACCATCCGTTGGAATGTTTCGCTGACACTTAAAATTAATAAGTTTGAACAGCCTTATAGAATTATTGTTGTTCATCATGTTCATCTTAGCCGTTAAGTGAAAAATCAGTGTTAACAGTGTCAGGAGCTGCGCATGAGCGCCTTGGCACTTTGAAAATATTTCTTTCTAGGTAAATGCGTTTGTGGCATCTTCTCCCCTCCTTTCTGGCTCCTTTTACATCGCTAGATATCCAATTCGACTAGAATTCCGCTTTTCCCTCCATGACTCGGTGCCACCTTGAATTTGGCAACTGCATAATCTTGAAAAATTCCACCGAAACTTTTCAAGTTTTGATGGGTAAACGACGTATGCGCAGCTCATAACACTGTCCCTTTAAGATTTGTGATCAATCTGTGACCTTTTGTACATGCTGCTCTTTACATAGAAAAAGATAAGATAACAGAGTAATAAGATAATAAGATAATAGAGTGCTTTCCGATTGACGGTGTCGCTAAACCAAAACCAAAGTAATCACTCTGAAAAATCACAAAAGACGCAAACTCTCCAGTGGATCATTAAGAACTCGAAGCAAATACGCGAAGCGCGGGAAAACGTATGTGAGCGAGTCACGATTAGTTCTGGTTTTACCGGTTCTGATTGGTCGAGAAAGTGGCGCGAGTTTTTTCAACCAATCGCAGTAATGAAAAACCAAAGCAAATGAGAATGGTTCCGACACGCAAGTGAAAACTGCTCTACGTTTACGCACGTCTAATCCAAAGCATATTTGATGCATATATTATTCGTCCTTGTTTGCAGTCACAAATAGTGAAGCAAGGGGAAAACTGACGCAAAAAGCAGTTCTGAAAAAAAGAATTCTGTCCACTTGATTTTTTGTCCGATAGGATCACAACAAATGTCAACTGTGTCAAATCCCGTCGATCTTGACAGCAGAAATGAAGCTCGTATTCAAATCGAGAAAGAGAGAGAGAAAATGTACATGTATACCCCGTAACTCTGGCTTAATCTTTGAGAAAAATAGAGTAAAATAGAGTAAAGTTATGTAAGATATTTTGCTCTCTTGTCTTTTATTTGTGCAGTACACACAGAGAGCCACGTGCGCCAGCCGAACTAAAGCTGTTGTTCTTCTTTAATTTCCGGTCTAAAGGTTTTTAGCAACACTGTGAATGGGAAGGATACCTCAAGGGATATACCTTTACACACAGCTAATTCTCCGACGCTCAATACCTCGAGGAATGACTGGTGACATGTGTTAACATCATGGCTGGAAGGATTAAAGGATGATCTGTGTCAAACCCTTCCCCAGTGGTTAAACCCCAGTCCCAGTGCAGTAAATCACTCGTATTGGAGAAAAGTGGCTCGACATTGATAACAATAGGCCGTGTTATACAAGCGAAAAATTACCCTATATGGCCATTTTTTTTAACAATGGCGCAACAGCTTCAGAACACAGGTGGGATTTTATGAAAGTTTCCGATTAGCATACGAGCAGGAAATTTAAACGCTCGGAAAAACTGAGGAAAAGACAAATTCTCCCAGGGGAGGGTGAAACTGGTAGCTTCGTTTGGTACAAAAACCATGAATAAACCGTTAGCGAGGTTTTGCGTATGTTCAAAGGGTTGGTTCGGGTATTCACAAGTATGAATAATAAGTTAAGAGAGGTTAATTTCATGTCCAAAGAGTTGGTTTGCGTCTTCACAAGCGTAAATACTAGATAAGTTAAGCAGGTTTCATATTCAAGGCGTTGATTTGCGTCTTAGCAAGTAGGAATTAAGTTTCATGGTCAAGGCGTTGGTTCGCGTCTTCACAAGTATGTGTAATAAGTTAAGCAACATTTCATGTTCAAAACGTTGGTTCGAGTCTTTACTATATGGATAAAACGTTAAGCAACGTTTCATGTTCAAGACGTTGGTTCGCGTCTTCACAAGTATGTGTAATTAGTTAAGCAACATTTCATGTTCAAAGCGTTGGTTCGAGTCTTTACTATATGGATAAAAAGTTAAGCAACATTTCATGTTCAAAGCGTTGGTTCGCGTCTTCACAAGTATGAAAATTGGCCTGACAAGTGCAAATTTACGCTACCGACTCCCCCAATGCAGTAAAATTGTCATACCGAAAATTTTCCGATTAGTCACGAGCTTTTCCGCTTAGCTTCGGCCAAAGTCCCTCAGCGCTACCAAGAACAAAAGGACTATCGTTTTATTGCATTATGTGAGAAGTTGAGCAGGAACAATCGACCATTTCTTGATCCCATTTTCCCAGTCCAAAAAAAGGCAAATCCAAGTTCCCATTATACCCCTCTATGACACTCCAATTTGTCTGGTCGTTTACAATGCGGGCTATTGGCGTTATATCCAGAGGACATGCAAAATTTCTAGCTTTGGCTCTTCTCGCAAACAGTGGGATAGGTTCCGTGTAAATACTTTGAAACCGTGTCGTTTTCGATGCAGTTTCGAGGTCATGAAACCGTGTCGATTGAAAACCGCATGTATATAAACAATGCCCGATGAGATGATGCTCAAGTACTTGGAGACCTTGAATGACATATCACAGACCAATCAGAGTAGTGGATTAAGTACTTGATTAATTCTCGCCAATCAGGTTTTTTACCGTTCATCTGTTGGACGTAAAAACAATACCTCACCTTGAAATGTTTACCACGCAGGCTAACTCGATCATGGCTATTATGCCCGGACGTGGCTTATTAATTATTTGCAGAGAAAACTGTTATGCTCGGACGTGGCTGATATGCTTGCTTCCGCATTTTTTAACATCCCGTTGAATAAACTTGACAGTGCTTGAAACGTTTGACAAGTTGCAAGAATTATAAAAGTCGTATCTAAGCATAATGGCCCGGGGGGGGGGGGGGGGGGGGTTCTCCCATATATGGGCTATATAGGTATGTGCCGCGGGATAGGGTATGTTTTTTGAGGTTCTCGGTCCTTAAATAGGGTATCACTTTTGTTCCTTTTGGCATTGTGTTCCCGGTGTGATCCTTAGATAGGGTACCTAAATTCTATCAGCTCAAATAAACGCCCAGCTAAACGAAAAAAAAATGGTCTGTTAAAAATGAAGCGATTTTGAAAGATTTGAACTTTGCCGTGCGCGGTTAGCCGTTATTTGAGTCGTCACGCAATGCTTCTCTTCCCCTTGAATAGGGTGTCAATTTTCAGGTTTGGGCCTTAGAAAGGGTATTAATTTTCGTTTTCTTTATCCTTAAATAGGGTCAGGGTTTGAGAACGTTCGCGGCACACCCCTATCCGAAATTTAGGGGAGTACCCCCCCCCCCCCCCCCCCGGGCATAATGGACGGCTTTATGAAAAAGAGCACTGCTAGCAAACAACTTCCTTTATATACAAACCTATGGAGGGCTCCCTCTTCAGTATGACGCCCAGCTTTTCAGGGAGTGTTAATCAAGTTTGTACTGTGTTGTATAGTAAACATGTGTAAAGCATTCAGATTTAGCCCTTAATCAATACATTGAACAAAACATGCGTAATGGGTGTTAGACGTTATAGCAAATAACCTATATCCAAGCACACAGCTCTTATGTTTGGACACAACCTTCTTGTTCCTATAAAGCGAGTACTGAAGCAGGCAGACGAGGTTTTCAATATCGCGGATCTGTTCTGTGTAACAGCTTTCCTTTGAGCGATAAGAAACAACCCAATCTTAGCTCTTTTATATCTAGCATTAAATTTTATGTTATTTAAGGATAGTTAATAATAGGATAGTTTTCATAGTTTTTAGTATAACCTTGTTTTAAACAACGATTGAAACTTTTAAAAGTTTCAAAACGTTGTTTAAAACGTTTGATATTAGTCAGCGACAGACAAATGAATATTCCTGACTGAAATTTCAGCGTTTACCATAATAGCCGTGTCCAAGCATAATAGGAGAGAGTACTACTGCCGGAAAATAATTGTCTTATTTAAGCCTATTGAGAATATTAGAATATTGCAATACACTTTATTGCAATATCTGCTACCTTTTAGAAACATCGCAAAATAAAATAAAAATAACATAAAATTATACAATAACAGGAAGTAGAAGCATATCACAGGAAGTTATTATTTAATTGTTATTTTAATTAGCCATTGTGGGTCAACAGAGTTTGAAAAATATGACAAATAAACAGGTTTTCAATATTCATGTTTGTAATTGCGTACATAAAAACGAGTTCATTTGAGGTTTAAAGCAAATTGCGCTGAGCAGATTTCCTGAAAAGAGAAGTTCCTGGTTGGAGGAACGAAGTAAAGGAACTTACATCAAGATACAACGAACAAGGTTGGTAAAAGATATTAGTTTGCTTTTCATCGATCTAAGATCCGTAGCATATTTCGTTAAAATCGCATTTCTTTTTTCTTACAACCAACCGATTTAACACCACGAACCTTTTAGGCTTTTATAGTCATTAAAAAAAAAAAAAAACAAAGACGGCATTTTATAAAATTTAGTAGTTGCATGATTTTGTGCATATATTTTCTTATTATTTTCTTCCCTTGTGCGCACGATTTGTTACAAAAAAAGTTATCTTTTATGCTCGTGTACTTGGATTTGCTTAGTTCTTGTCGTTCTCCTTTTTTTACGTTTCTTTTTCAGTTTGGTCAAAGTTAACAAAATTTAAAAATCCCTGACAGTAACCTAAAGCCTAAATTTTATACAGGATAAAGAAGTAAGCATGAAGTAAGCTCCACTTGTTAATTTATTTACCCAAACGTTCAAGTCAGTAAGATTCAAATCTCACTAAGATTAAGTTTTATCGTTTACTACTTTAACTTCGATCGTTTTTTTTTTCTGCTCCATTTTCACTGTTTTCTTCCGCGTTCTTGTTTTGAAGCACACACTTATGGTTCACGTGTTTCATTTACGAAAAGAAACGTGAAAGGTTTATATACAAGTTTATTACATACAAAGTTTATATTCTTCATCGATCAGCAAATACTACTTCGAACCCCAACGAAGCGGGTAACTTTACTTTGCTTGCCCGCGCCGAAGATTTGAAATAAACAACATTTGTCACTGCAACAATCAAAACACTCTGCTACCCCTCCCTTTTGGGTGCCACGTGACCAGCCTCATCCAGGGTCTCTCTCCTCGACGACAAGAGAGGAAAAGGAGAGAGCGCGGGAGCAAGCGCGAGCGGGAGCTCCGCTAAACAAGTCAACTCAGTACGCGCGCTGTCTGTGTAGACTATCGAGTTTATTCTCTCGCGCATTGCCGCTAAAAAAGTCAACTGTTGTCTTTATTCATGACGACGTTAAAACTGATGGTTATTTTGTTTCTCAAAATTTGTCATAGTTTTGATGTGACCGTAATTTTTGACATTGCCATGCCAACTGTAGCCTGCAAGCACAATGACATTCCAGTAAATAATGAAATAAAAAAAGTGGAAGGACAACTAGGCTAACTTCTGTCTGAACTGATAATTAGTTATTGCGGAGATCAAAGCAAGATAAACATCATAAGAAAATTTCATTAATTTTTTGGTAACTGGCTTCAATATGAAATAACTGTTAGATATTAGTCGGGAAGAAATACTCTTTTTCCTGTAAAAATTAACCATCTCTAATTATTCAGTATTACAGCAGAAAGAAAGTGAACATCACTTGATTCACTGGATTGGATCCACAAACACTGTATACTATCCCTCGGGTTTTGATCAAATAAACCATCTAATTTTCATGATCATTATTTACTTTCTAGGTTGCTGACTTATCCTTTTCCAACAATGTAGTTACGTTTTTAATTCAGGAACATGAAGTGCGTTGTTTTCCTCCTAACTGTGGGACTGGTGGTACCATTTCCTCTAGAGAATAATGGAGTTATCAAACACCCAGCTAAGGTGGGCACGTCACGTTATACACTTATTATTAAGGAGCACTGTCGGTTATACAGAACGCCGGCAATTTTGTTTTCCTAGGGATTTAGCACATTGTACTATTATCTAGAAATTTTTATCCTCATTCCTTTAACAGTACCAAGCTCAAGACCAAGACCAAAACCAAGCCCGACACCCTGGTAAGCCTACAAACTGTTTGTTAACAATTGCTTCGTTTTGCAGGCAGAATTCAAGACTTCATTCATACAGTACAAGTACCATGTTATGTGCTTAAACGAGGGGTCACTTTAATGTCATATAGTTTAATTTGCAAAAGAAATTTGTAAGTCACACAAAAACCACCCGATGAGCAGGACAAACTTCTCGTTCAATTCAATTGTGATATTTCATTTTTTGACAGATACACGACTGGACTATAAACCGACCACTGAAAACATTGGCCAACAAGGGACCAATTCGGGCAATGCCGCTGTCGGAAGTCAACACAACCATGACCGACGCCAGATGAATTTTGGCAGTACCCACGCTGGTGACGTTGGCCAACAAGGAACCAACTCGGGTAATGTCGCTGTCAGAAGTCAACACAACTTTGACCGACGTCAGATGAATTTTGGCAGTACCCACGCTGGTGACGTTGGCCAACAAGGAACCAACTCGGGCAATGTCGCTGTCGGAAGTCAACACAACCTTGACCGACGTCAGATGAATTTTGGCAGTATATACCCACGCTGGTGACGTTGGCCAACAAGGAACCAACTCGGGCAATGTCGCTCTCGGGAGTCAACACAACCATGGCCGACGTCAGATGAATTTTGGCAGTACCCACGCTGGTGACGTTGGCCAACAAGGAACCAACTCGGGCAATGTCGCTCTCGGAAGTCAACACAACTTTGACCGACGTCAGATGAATTTTGGCAGTACCCACGCTGGTGACGTTGGCCAACAAGGAACCAACTCGGGCAATGTCGCTGTCGGAAGTCAGCACAACTTTGACCGACGTCAGATGAATTTTGGCAGTACCCACGCTGGTGACGTTGGCCAACAAGAAACCAACTCGGGAAATGTCGCTGTCGGGAGTCAACACAACCATGGCCGACGTCAGATGAATTTTGGCAGTACCCACGCTGGTGACGTTGGCCAACAAGGAACCAACTCGGGCAATGTCGCTCTCGGAAGTCAACACAACTTTGACCGACGTCAGATGAATTTTGGCAGTATATACCCACGCTAGTGACGTTGGCCAACAAGGAACCAACTCGGGCAATGTCGCTGTCGGAAGTCAACAAAATTGGGACTAACGCCAGATGTCGTTTGGCAAAACCGCTGGCAATAGTTTTTAATAAAGAGTCAATACAGGGAATGCCGTTGTTAGTCGTCGACACGTGCACAGCGGCCCAAGTAAAGAAATAAATAAATGAAGATTTAGTTACCTTAAAATTTTAAACAGCTTTCGGTTTTAGCTTTACCACTGAAGGAAGGAATAATTGAAAAGGATAAAAGTAATAAAGGTGTTAAAATGCAGTTTTTTTATCGTGATTAGTCACAGCTTTAATTGTGTGTGTGTGATTTGGTTTTGTTGGCTGGATAGGGAAAATCTTTAGCAGGAATGTTTCGATTAGTGTGTCGACAGATATCAAAAAAAAAAAATAAAAGTGCGAGCCGATTGTCAGCATGCTTTTGGTTCGATTTTCCTCCAAACAAGAGCTCTCGCCAGTTAGAAAGACTATATGTTTGCTATAAAGTTTCGACTTTACTTCGCGGAATTAATCTTTAGTGTGCAAATATCCCGCTTACAAGTAAATTTGACATCGTTCCCCTTCCCCCTTAAAAAAAGTTGTATCTGTTTGTATCTGTTTCGGCGCCAAAGTCGAGTTTTGTCAACATTTGGAGTAGTGGTCATTGAACCACTTGTGTCGTCATCAATTTGCACGTCAGCCAACTTTTCAGATAAGCAACTGACACAGCTTTCCATAGGACAGTGCGTTTTGCATATCGACTACATTCTGACAGAGCTAATCGTAAAAAAAAAAATCTCAGTTTTTTGTGCAAAATCGGTGCATAATTAGATTGAAATTGTAATTGATAGTTTACCAATGATTTCGTCCAAAGTTCTTTTGCCATAAAGAAGGATGTGAAGCGTGAAAAGGAACGAGAATAAGAAAGCAGGAAAGAAAGGAAGGAAAAAGAGCAAAAAAAAAGAAAATTTGGCTCATGCGCATCAAAATCAGTATTGCTGCAATGTGAAAAAGTGCAATAGCAAAGTTTAGCGAAAATTAGCTCGTAGCACCAGAAATTTGGTTTAACAATTAAAAAAGCGCGTTTTCGTGAGAAAATTCAGCGGCGAAAGGGCAAATAGGTGAATATCAAAATAATAATCTCAATAGTTTATCAGTTCGGGGGATATCCATTTCTGGATATATGATGACGTCACTAAAAATGGCGTCTTGGACCTCAGTGGGAAAATCAGCATTCGCATCACTTTTTCGCCCCTATTGTTTTAGTCCCTTTTTTCTATCCCATGGTTGCTAAAGGACCATCACAGGAACTCGCGAACGTGCGACAAGATGGCTACCTTCTCTGCATCGCCGAGAAAAATGTGACGTAAGTGAAGTCAACGGTTGTGTTTTGGATGCGTCCCGAGTGGAGTTGTCTTTGATTTCTTGCAAATTTCAGGTTTGTAATAATTTTTTTTGGTTTTCGAAAAAATTACTTTTAAAAACTAGAGTAAATTTGCTTGTTGTTTATTCAAACAAAATGCATATGCACGATATGCACGATACTTAATTAGTTCATATGCACGGCCTTTGAAAATGTGTCACGGTGTAATTTGGGCACCATTACTTGCTCACTGTGCGAGCTTTTTGTTTATCCTTGGTTTGCATCTCTGAATTTTCTTGTAGACCCGATTTCAAGTTGTCTATATATTTGTTGTTTCTTAACAGGCAATGAAAAATCACCTTGATTTTGTAAGATTATGTTGGAAAAGTCTCGAAACGAATCGTTGAAATATCTATCTGAAGGCAGTATCAATTAACGAAGGTTCTCTGCGAAAAGCGTCAGGTTAACCTGGTCAACATAACAACTGGCATGAGAATAAGGGTAAGTAAATTCAGTTTTTTAGGACCTAGATACAACAATACTTGTCCAGAAAATTAAAAAAATTACCCATTCATCTTCTTCTTCAAAAGCACAGGCACAAATAAAACTTGTTTGGTCAATCGGGCTGCAATTTTGCCTGTGTTTAATGGGTCTTCACATTCTGGTCACACTGCAGCATACTGTGGTCCCCTGTTCTATGAGTCAAATGAGTCAATGACTCAAAGTGATTTTCACATAGAGAAGGTTATTATCTCTCAAGCCACCGTTTCCCTGTATACAAATTAGAAGCACTCCACTTTTGTTGTGGCTAGTTCCAGTCCAATTTGCTTGTGTTAATTCTACTCCAGTTTGCTTTTGGTTAGTTCCACTCAGGTTTGTTTGGGTTTAGTTCCACTCTGTTTTGGTTGCAGGTAGCTTTTACTTGTTAGCAATGGCTGCACTATTTTCAAATTAATAACTGTACATAAAAATTTAACATTTGAATCATAGACTCATGACTCATTGACTCATTCGACCTGCATAAACTTTGATCTCATTTCTAGTATTTTTGTATGATTTCCTTAATTGCTTATGGATAATTATCTTGCTTGTTTACTTGAGGGTGACTGAAACCTCTGTCATTTGTTAATAAGAATTTCAAACTCCCTCCCTCCCTCCCCCCTGCACCTCGTGGGTCTTGGCAAAGTGAGAGTCAGCGAGTCATGCGAGTCATTACGGTTAGCCCAAATAACACATCCGTTAGCCTGAATAGCACTCCTGTTAGCCTACAGTTAGCTTCAGTAGCTTCCGGCTAGCTTTGATATTGGGATAAGGGATTTCTTGCTCGCAGGGCTCGCATGGCTCACAAGTCATGTAAGCCATTCCGGTTCAGTTAGCCAAACTGGTTAACCTAAAAAGAACTCGGTTAGCCTAAATAGCACTCCAGTTAGCCTACAATTAGTTTAGTAGCTTGTGGTTAGCCTTTTTATTGGGATAAAGGATTTCTGGCTTGCATGGCTCACTGGCTCACATATTGTACAAACTCGCACCTCCCTTGTTTCCGGAGCCTCTATGATATATGACCAGTAATAACCTTATATCCAGAGCTTATGTTTATGCTGTTCCCTCCTAAATTTAACTACCAAGCTATCAACCATAATTAGGGTATGGGGAGGATCTGGGCTGGCCTAGTACATGTACTACTTCGAAAAATGGATTTTTCTGCTATCTTCTTCCATGGTATGCCAATAAACCTTTTTCACCAAGTTTTACTATTTGTAGTTCACATGGTAAAGTATTATGTAGTAGTGTGAAAGCTTAGTTCAACAAATGCAGCTATAGCTTTTCAATTCAGACCTTTAAGCCTCATATCCTGAAATTTTAGTAGGGTAGCATATATCTATTTACTATTTGGGAGACTTGGTCCAGCAGAAATCCACAGACTTGACAGTATGGAAATGCTAACAGAATCAATATCAATACACAGTGATGGATAATATTTGTTAAAGGAAAGGAATAATTATAGTAGTTAACTTAAAGGTGCTCTCACTGCCTTAGTAATACAATTTGCTAATTAATATTTTTTTTCTTGCAGGTTATAGCAAGAAAGCTATAGAGAAGAGGAAAAGGAAGTTATGGAATGATTAGAAGGACATAATAAAATTGCTTTTGAATGAGTGTTGTTGAATGCATTAGACAAGATACCATAAGTGTTAGTTTCATCCCATCTTGCACACAAAATACACACACTGCAAAATTTTGATTGTAAACAGAAAAGGGATTTCAGTGTCTGAGGCAACAGGAAAGAATGGTACCTGAAAGTGGGTAGTTGAAAGATTTTTGGGGACTAAAAGCTGTAGTGGCAGAAGATTTTTGGGACTGAATAATACTTAAAATTTACTTTATTGCCTGAATTTTTCCCAATATGCAAGAGAATTTATATATACAATCAGGGTAATCCTAAACGAAGTATTACAACTTTCCACGTGCATTTGTTGGACGAAAGGAGTCATACAATGTTATTTACAACGGTGTTTTGTGGATGTTAAGAACAAACAGTCTTTTGTCAGTTGCCAGAAAAACTCACTACAAATGTCAGTTGTCAGTTAAATTTTAGGCGATATGTCAGTTGTCAGTTAAAATTTTGGCCATTTGTCAGTTGTCAGTTAACCCCATCCAGACCCTCGTCTTAGCCTTGAGAACGGGACATCGTGGAAAATAATCGTTAATATTGCTAAGTACAGTGCGGTGGAATCCCGATTTATCGAACGGAGGAAACGAAAATTGATTTGAGAAAGCGCGGAAATAATCGAAGCGTTCAAATGAGTGAAAAAAAAACAAAACAACAAAGCAGCTTGTTATACTCTTTCTTCTATCAGACTCGAGGGCCGACGACATATTTATTTTTGCTCACCGCTCTATACTGGAGCTTAGTCCTTCCGCAATCTAAGCAATGTTTTGGTTTTGTGTGAGCCAATCAGATTACAGGAAATCGTATATCCAGAAATGGATATCCCCAGAACTGTTTATAGGCCACCGAACATGGACGACCATGTAAATACGTAACGCCGTTACGTTGCTGATGGTGATCGTCTTGTGCAAGTATATTGAATTCTTTGCCATGAACCTAGGGAATTAGGAATTATTTTCCGTTTGGTCCTAAATACTCCAAATGAAATAAAATTCCGCAAAAATGTTAACACTTAACCAAGTCGACGATCGTGCTTGTCCTTTTCGGACTAATTTCCACCCACTCCTACTCCCCACCCTTTAGGTTTCAGGATTTACAATATTTCCGTCCTAGATTGCAAGTGTACCTTTTTATGATGTTGCTAGCCTGAACTAAAGATTTTCTCTTTTCTGCTGTTGGCTCATAAGAAAGGAAAAATACTTTCATCAAGCAGGACAAGCAACAACTCTGAACTTCAAGCAACATTTGTCACCATTTTTTACTTGCAAGAAGACTTCGCATGCATGGAGTGTTACGTAGAAGGAAATTAACTGTTCCTTAAAAGTACGGCGAGTATGCCATATATCCCCAGTCGCCCCAGTCGCTGCGGGTAAATAGCACCTACTTCGTATTTGGGGACTCTTCCCTTACAATAGATTGCATTCACTCACGTGACCAGCAGCCATATTGGTTTACCTAACCAAAAGACGATTTTTGAATAAAAATAGATTTTAATTCCCGGTGGGATGGCTTGATACAAAAATATGGCCGCTGTTTCTTTGTTTTGGAACACCAATATGGCTGCCGTGACGTCATGTGAATATGCTCCATATTTGTCAGAATAGCTTAAGTTATCTCGCTCCAGGGGAACGTGGACTCCAGGAACGAGTTTGTAGCCTTAACGATTAGTTTCGCGAATGAGCCTACAAGTTATTGTGTAAAATTTTAGGATTTTAAACTCAAGTCAAAAAGTAAGCTTAAAAGACATCTGCTCAAATTCCTAGGGACAGTTAATTGTGCCATGCCCAGTTACTTTATTCTTAGTTGATACTTTTCTTGTCTCCTCAATTTGCGGGTCTTCACGCAACGTTTCTCCGGTGAGAAAGACGTGTAAATAAATTATCACCGGAAGCGGGGTCGAACTTATCTAGTGTTTGTGAAAAGATAATTGTAGCCTCAAAGCCACAGCGTGCTAGTAAAAGCATTTCAAATCACGGTCGATTAAAATGCGTGCCTCAATTATGGGTTAGAGACTGTTGTGAGTGTTTTGTTTACAAATACACGCACGCGCTGGCCGCACAATGAACGAGAAATTTTCAATACTGCACGAGGCGTAGCCGAGTGCAGTATTGAAAATTTCGAGTTCATTGTGCTGCCAGCAAGTGCGTGTATTTGTAAACAAAACACGAACTAACAGCCTCTAACCCTTTTAATATACAATCTGAGTACACTGCACGCAATACAAAATTTCGCGAACTTTGAACAAGAATTTTAATAAATATGAATTCAGTTCTATCTAAGTAGCACAAAATTATACTGGCGTAGTTTAAAAATATAGAAATGACAAAAAGCCATACCTAATTCAATATAAAATGAGGCGTAAAATCATTCACAAAATCGTTCATAAGCTGAAAATATTCATAAAAAAAGTCAGCGAGGTTGCGAGAAGCATGTTTAAAGCAAGTCAATCGCTTTTCTTTGACACGTTATAAGTGAACGCAAAATTGCAATTTTCAAATCTCGCATTTCTAAAGTCAACAAATTCACTTGTAGTTGCGAACGTGTTTTGTTTTGTTTTGGTATTTATGGGTATGGGCTTCAGGGATTTGTTTTTCCCCTATTTCTGCAAATCTGTCAGCTGAAGCCATTGTCAATAATGCACGATTTTAATGCTTTATTGTCAATAACGCACTGTCGGAGTTTGCTGACGTCTGGTAAAGTAAAATCACGTGCTCGATTTTAACCAATTGCGCGCGTGGATTTTGGACAGTGAACGAAGATTGTATATTAATCATGAATAATTCTTGGTTTTCACGTGACGTCATCAAAATTCTAAAATCCAGAATCGCAAGACCCCTGAGTTTTTATCCTTCACTGGCTATTAGACATCCTTAATATATATCTTGTTGAAGGTTTTTAGCTCGATAGCAGCCGCCATCTTTAAGATAGACCATTTTGAATTTCGGAATTTCACGCCACACGACATCAAGATGGCCGCCAGAAGGCTGTCACGTATGCTTCAAAATAATGCCTTATCCTACGATTTTTAACAATCTGAACTGTTGAGGTTTTGTGAGAAGTGTTTATGTGAATGCTTATTTGTTCATGAGAGTGATATAACTGCCTTTTGTAGCAGAAATGAATTCCAGATGTTTTCATTGATTTCCGGCCGCCATGTTGGTGCCCAACTGCATGGGCACCAACATGGCGTTTCCATACAGAGCTCTGTAAACTGATTTGTGTGAAACATTTTGACGGATAACTCGAGTACGGAATACCGTACAAACCCGAGACTTGGACATACAGAATATCTGGAAATTTTCTACAACCCATAATATTCTTGAGTTTTTTTACTCAATAGTTTTGGATTTACTTTTTTGTGGCGTGACAGTGAAAACCAGCAATACAGATATCGTTGCAATGATCTTTTATTGTATTTCTTGATCACGCTATGCTTTCCCTCATTTTACTGCTCTAGCTATAGCACCCTGCGCCGCAGACGAAACTAAACCCCAGGTTACGTCTGCGACGCAGGCTACTGCTCTAGAGAACGGTTCAATTTAAAACGTTTCGATCCGGAAGCTGATAATTCAAAGATTTAAGTGCTATATATTATACATTCGATACATATGTTGTAGCTTAAACAAAGGTAATACAAAATGAAACTAATTTGAAATCATTCTAACCTGTACTGCTCCTAAATGAATACGGGGTGCCCCCATTCGTATTTAAAAAGTGCATATGAAGTAAATACCTTTTCTCTTAAAACCAACCTCGTCCCAGGGTGTTTTTCCCTTCAGAGGTTGTCTTAAAACCAATAGGCAAGGTTTGAGTGAAAATCTACGGGCAGTTTTATTTTTAAGTTGTTGATTTTCCAATCGCAGAAATTCCCCTGACAAGATCCTGTTATTAACCTAGAGGGAAAAAGATTAGGACTTGAGCCCGCTATCCAAAGGAAAACCATTACCTGATCAGCGGTTAACTTAAAAAACAGGTGATCTCGATGAGTTCTACACCTGAGCCCGTGATATGGTCATGTGATACTAGTCAGTGGATACCTTGTTTTGGCAGCTGTCAATTGACCATAACATGGATGTTAAAGTTGTTAGCTCTTTTAGCGTGAGTTCGAATAAGAAGAGTTGGCATTCATCAGCCCTTTGGACTCTTCCTCATCCCATTCCTCTTAGTCTGTACGGGCGTTCTTCTCCCGTTTCTTTTGTACATTTTCACTGTTTCACATGGTTTTGTCCATGTTTGCAGTGTTGTTTTCACATGATTTTGTCCATGTTTTCAGCGTACGGATAGTTCTGGCTATCCTCACTTTCCTTATCGAGACAACGACATGATATTTCGAATTCTTGACCTATTGAGTAATAGTCACGCGGCTGTTGTCAATGGGCGGGCATTCGAATTTGAGCCCAATCGGATCGTCATTACCAGCGAGCACTTAATAGACAACTGTCTTCACGCTAGTTGTTCTATTCTTTGCGGCATACACTCTGCTGACGACACCCAATCAGGTCGAAACAGCTGTCCAGAGTTTGCATTTTTGACTTTCAGTTTGGACCTTATCATGTTGTTGTCCCGTTAAGGTTTCTCATTTCTACGTAGTGTCAGCCTTGCAGTTTATTGTCTTTGTATTTTATTTTTGGCTGATCAGAGCTGTCAGTACACCAGCAGCATTTTCGTCTGCGGTCCCTTGCTTTCATTTGTCATGTTCTTCTCCCCGAGGTCGGCTTGCCTTGGGACTCCCTTCCACCTCCCCGACAGTCTGTCGGCGCTCATGGATTTACCCGCCTCCCCCACCCAGCTTAAATCCACGATTGAGTGGGTATGAGTTTGCATGTACGTTTTTGCATGCCATTTTCCTTCAATTGACAACATCGGTCTTAAAAAATAAACTTCACCAGAAAACAGAATACAATGGAAACAGCCGCAAAAGCGTATGAAATTCATTTTAAAAATGAATTTCATACGTTAGACATTGCCATGTTCAGACCCCAGTTCAATTCACTGTTCTACATATCATTGGCATTGTTACCATGGCCATGGTATAGACGTGAGAATTGTCCTCCTTTGTTCTGCAATAAAACTTCCGGTTTGTCGTATTCAACAATTTGACCATTTTCCAGAACCAAAACTCGATCGTAATCTATAATGGTATTCAATCGATGCGCAATCGTCATCACCGTACAATGTTTGAATTTTGTGTGAATAGTTTCTTGAATTAATTGATCTGTTTTGTAATCGACGTTGGCCGTTGCTTCATCCATCACGATTATTTTCTCCTTCTTCAATAAAGCGCGAGCCAGACACAGAAGTTGTCTTTCACCGACGCTGAAGTTTGCTCCGCATTCTTTAATTTCCTCACTCAGTTGCTGTGGTAACTTTTCCACCATGGTCTTCAAACTCGCTTCCTGTAATGCATCCCACAGTTCCTTGTCTTCGTACTCCTCGAAAGGATCTAAGTTCATGCGCAGTGAACCATTAAACAGAATAGGATTCTGGGTAATGACCGACATCGCTCGCCGAGATCTTTGGATGTTAATGTCGCCGATAACGACGCCATCAATAATGACATGACCAGTCGGTTGAGGCATGCGAAACAGAGCTGAAACCAACGACGACTTGCCAGCTCCCGTGCGACCAACAATTCCAATTTTCTCGTGTGAATCAACAGCAAAACTGACATCTTTAAGTATTTCTGGTCCACCCTTGTAGTAGACAAGGCCCAAGTTCTTTACTTGTACTCGCCCGTGCTGTGGCCAACTTTCTGGAGGTTGGTGATGACACTGATGCCCAGGCTCTTGCTCAATGTGAGCGTATGTGATGACACGTTCTACAGAGGTCATATAATTTTCAACTTCTGCCCATTGTCTGACGCCCCACTGTGATGTGTCCACTGCTAGTTGAAGAGTATATATAAGTGACAAGGCTGTAATACCTAACGAACGAACGTACGGCAAATTGGTCAGTTAGGTGGTCCAATATTATAAGAAAACATTTAGGACTTTTCGCAAAAGGGTTTTTGAGCTTTGCTGTATTTATTTTAGCCTCACCAGAACCCTCTTTCTATGTACTGTTCATTACAATCTTTGACAGTCCTGAACCCGTAGACATCTTGTAAAATACATCTTGTGATATCTAGTTGTAACGTTGATCTGAAAGTGCTCACAACAAAGAATTGTATTATCTCGCACGTAGGACTCGTACAATTGCGTTTTCCCGCCCTATTCCACATGGAAAGGCGGTAGCTCTATTGTGCATGAAGTGAGAGAGCTTTAAATGATCCATTTGGAGACAAGGAGTACTTTGTGATTTTTGATGGTTTTATCGCTGAGATTAACCGAACTCCATCGACCAGCCTAAAATGCTGTAACATATACCGGACAATCCCGAAAGGTATTGTGGGTAGTTTTTTCCTTGACTTCAGCATTTCACGAAAATCTGAAAAAATGGTACGAGGTGCCTTGCTTGTATGTTTGCGAGTGCAAAAAGAAAGCAACAAAAGTAGGTTCGACAGCTACAGTGTCAGAAACAGCGCATTGATCATAACCCAGATTACCTTTCGGGATTGTGGCATGCACTTTTTTCCCGACAACCTTTCTCAAAATAGCTGTATTGGTATTGAATAGACCTTTTCAGCCTATTTGTTGATTCTTTTGTGTTCATGCTAATTGTCCTACAAATTATTCGATTTTGCACATGCTAACGAGGCTTGCGGGAGGCGCGGTGACAATATGGTTAGTGCGCTGGACTCCGGATCGAACGGCCCGGGTTCGAGCGGCCCGGGTTCGAGCCCTGGCCGGGGCGATGCGTTGTGTTCTTGGGCAAGACACTTTAATCTCATGGTGCTTCTCTCCACCCAGGCGTATAAATGGTTACTGGCGAATTTACTGTTGGGGGTAACGCTGCGATGGACTTGCATCTCATTCAGGGGGAGTAGAATACTCCTAATTGCTTCATGCTATGGAAGCCGGAATAAGCTCCGGTCTGATGGGCCACTAGGCTCGTATGCAGACTTTACCTTTATCTTTTAACGAGGCTTGCAGGGAAATATGCATGTAGACTTAAGAATAACAAATGAATGACAAATGAGAGACAAATTGTTATTAAATTCTTGATCACTGATTATTTGATTAGTTTTGTTTAATGACTTTTTATTGTAATTATTGTTATTGTTATTATTATTGTTATTGTTATGCTTTTGCAATACTGTAATGTTTTTATGGTCATGCAAATAAAGCGCAAGTGTTGTTGTTGTTGAATGAAAAAGTTCTAATGCTACCATAATGCTTGACTCACTGGTGAGCGAGGAAGACCCACGGTTAGCGAGGGCCGTGTCTTCTACAGGCAAGATATAGAGTAACTTTTGATAGAGTAACTCAAAAAATAAAATTTCAAAAATTAAGTCAAAGTTATGTACCTGAACCAGACTGGGTAGCGATGGCTAGAAATACTACAAATGTCACAAAAACAACGCAGATCATGTCGAGACGGACAGCCAACCACATTGTGGTGGAAATCATAGAGAACCAGGTCCGATTGTGATCATCTTGATATCTGAAAAGAAAAACGACCACCATTCAAAAACAGCATGTCTGTGACATTACATTCAAAACTTAACTTACATTTATACAATAGATGATCATGCGTGTTGTCCTTTTTTTGCTACACACGGCCATGCCCGTACAAACTACTTTGAAGTTGACGCTACTTCAAAGGAAAGATCTCATTTATCCACATTTAATTTTCGACTTATTTCAGACCTCTCATAATTCCACAGGAAAATCTGTTAGTACAGACTTGTACTAGTTCTACCAATGAACAAATTGACGTCATTGTGACATATGTGAAAGACAAAGACTTTCACCGTCTAGTTTTTAAGTTATTGGCCTAAAACGTTAAACATTAAGGCATTTTTGAATTCATATGACGTTGCCGTGGCAACGAATTTACACGTCATTGCAACTGCAATTTGTTCATTGGTAAAACCTTTACAAAGTTGTACTAAAAGTTTTACCTCAACGTTATTGGTATAGCTGCAATAGAATACCAAAGACGGGAATATCTAAACCTCTTCGAGCCACCTTAACATAGAAAAAAGTTGTGAACACATACCTGTACAATGTTTTCAGAAAGGCATCTTTTCCCTTATACGCCCGAATAGTCAGCAGTCCTATCAACGTGTTGCTAAAATGAGAAAGGACTGGGCTTCTATTTACTCCTTCGAGTCGCCTCAGATCACGTGATGTTGTAAGATAATAACGCCCGATCAAAATAAAAAGGATCATCAGCGGGGTGGCCGGCAGGATAATCCAGGGATTCAAGATAGACGGAAGAACAATTGCTCCAATACAAAACAGAAAGATCTGTAGGGCGTCCAGGAATACGTCTGATAACAGCTCATCCGTGATGCCAATATCTCGAGAAAACCTGTTTAACACTCGTCCAACAGGATTAGTGTCGAAGAACAAAACCGGAGCTTTTAACACTGCTGACAGCATGGAGTTGTGAAGGTGCTTAGACGAGTTTACCAAAGCGTTCAACAACACAACTGCTCTAATTACTGACAGTAAGAAGGCTCCACCCACCAGGCCGCCATATATGTAGAGATCCTCAATTTGATGCTGCTGGTCACGTGATGGACTGGTCAAATGAAGTAACCACCGATCAGGAAGCATAATTGATCCTATAAAATATGAAAAAAAAAAACTCTAGTACAGAGGTTCAGTTCGGCGAAACACTTTAGGAGGCTAAAGTAGAATGTCGATCGCGATATCGAGGACAACAAATGCTATAATTTTCTTAAGAAACACCGAATTATCTAGATTTGTTTATTGTGTCCTCTTATTATATAGCTCTGGCTAACTTGGTAGAGAGAGCCTTCAAGACAAAGTGATGGTTCACATCTTCAACGAGCAGAGTTTTACCGTTTTGCGTTCAGTGTTGTTTTCCAAATGCTGGGTATAGTACATTGTAACTTTTCTTTTGTTTTCTTTGCTGTTCCCGCCCCGGTTTGTTTAAGCTCTCTAATTATATTAACTGACCTTGAACGAGAACGAGACCCGTAAACAGAGCTGCAGCCAGAATACAATGCATCCCGGCTTGTAAGTACGACCAATATATCTTCCACGATATAGAGCCAACCATGCGATCTTCGTCAGCAATTTCTAATCTGGCGAATCCTTCTTCCGATTTTGTTTCATTTTCTAAGATGTCTTGACTAAATGGCTTTTCCATCTGCATGGTAACAGGTTTCTTCTTTTCTGTACTCTTGTCTATGCCATCAAGGTCAAAACCAGACGTACATAGCGTCATAAAGTCGCCTTTCACCACAATGGAACCTTCTTTCATTGCGATAATGTGTTTGGCATCCCGCAGGACCTCGAGATTATGGGTAACCATCAGTCGTGTTTTATCTCGCAGTAAACCACTGATGCATGATTTGAAGATGTGGTGCCCCACCCTTGAGTCCAATGCACTTAATGGATCATCCAGCAGATAGATATCAGCATTGGAATACACTGCACGTGCCAATTCAACACGGGCCTGCTGACCACCACTCAGAATTACCCCACGTTCCCCTACAACTGTCGTATCACCATCTGGAAACCTTTGCAAGTCCTTGTTCAAGTCACATGCCTGTAATGTCACCCGATATCTCTCTTGGTCAAATGGCTCGCCAAGCAAAATATTGTCCCGGATAGTACCAGAGAACACCCAGGGCTGCTGACTAACCCAGGCTATTTTGCCTACACACGATGTCTCGCCGTGAATGACTGGAATTTCTTGTAGAAGAGCATACAAAAGAGACGACTTGCCGCAACCAACCCGGCCAGTGATGAAAATCAAATCACCTTTTACGGCTGATAAGCACAAAGATTTCAAAACGGGCTTATTCCAGTTGGCAGTCCAACTACAAAAGACATTTCGAAGCACAATAGTGGGGGATTTGTGAGAATAAATTCTATTTTCGGTGATTTCGTCGATTTCTTTCAAATCAACTCTTTTGTCAAAGTTATTTTGGTGCGAATCACAGTTTCCATCTTTCAAAAAGGTATCCTGTAGATATTTGTGAATGTTGGCATTGTCGAATTCAAGTAAACCCTGAATACGATTGAGAGCTGTAGTAAGATCTGCCAACACTTTCACAGTTTTTAAAAGGTTACACGAGACAGTCACCCTTAACGTACTTAGCAGCGATAAAATCATGAAAGTATTATAGGAGGTCAGTTCAGTTCCCGTGCCTGCCAGGGTAGCCAAAGAAATAGAAGAAGCAATTGGTGTACCCGTGTACACTAGAGATGCAAAGGTTGCCAATATTACTGTTTTCCATCTGATTAGCTGGATTTCTTGCCTGGAATAAAAATCAACAAATTCACAATTTTTAATCCTGCCGTTTACTTTCCATGTTGTTTCCGAATTGGGATATTCCTTCAAGCGAAATAAAGACAATATCACAAAGCAATACCTTTACAAAAAGTCACAATGAGAGCCTTATTATTACATGCGATGTGCCTTTGTGTAGATTTTAATTAAGAAAGCGGGTGGAGACTGTTATTATTATATCAAACCACATAAATTTACTGTTACCTTCGTAGTCGTGTCACTCTTTCCTTGAATGGCCACTCCCAGGCATACATCTTGACGGCACGAATCCCAGACATGATGGAGTTCATAACATTTACACGCTGATCCGCCACTTTAGAGATTAAGGTAGCGCACACTCTTCCCATCATACCGTAATACAACAAAAGAATCACAAGAAAAAACACGCCTGTTAAAGGCTTCCAACCAAACAAATAGAACATTACAAACGAGACACTGCATATCTCAAACAGTGCTTGAAAGAACATAGCAATACATAGCACTGATAATTCAAAGCGTTGTAGGTCAGCAGCAATGAGATTGATGACATATCCACTTGTCATATTCGATACATCTGCTTGGCTTAGTCGGAGAACCTGCAGAATTGGAAGAAAATTATGTGAAAAACAGGCAGTGTTGTGTGCATTTTGGTTGTTTTATTACTTTAATGTTAAAGCAACTGCAACAAAACTATCGAGGTTGTAGAATTTATTATACTAGTTATTCCGCTTGTCCAGTCTCGGGCTTGTACGGTATTCTGTACTCAAGTTATCCGTCAAAAATGTCAAAAATGTTCCACACAAATTTAGAGAGCCCATGCAGAGGGGCACCAACATGGCGGCCGGAAATCAATGACAACATCTGGAATTCACTTCTGCTATAAAAAGCGGTCAGTAAACCCTTATAAACAAGTAAACATTCACACAAACACTTGCAAAACCTCAACTGTCCAGATTTTTAAAAATCACAGGATGAAGCATTTTTTTAAGCATACATGACAGCCTTCTGGCGGCCATCTTGATGTCGTGTTGCGTGAAAATCCGAAATTGAAAATGATGCCCTATCTTGAAGACGGCGGATGCTGTCGAGCTAAAATCCCTCAACAAGATATATATTAGGGAAGTCTAATAGCCAATGAAGGATAAAAACTCAGGAGTCTTGCGATTCCGGACCGTAGAATTTTGATGATGTCACGTGAAAACCAAGAATATATTGTCATAAATTGTCATTTCTGTGAAATTCCGAATCTCCTAATCATTATTGCTTTTCAGTTGATATTTGTTTGCATTTCACAGTACTTTTGATGTCTTTTCTTTCTATTACAAGTTTATAGCAAACTAAAGGCAAGACTTAAAAGAATACGACACATCAGCCGGGACTATGCACATGTCAAATTGTCCTTATGATTGGGTCAGACAATATCCACTGGAAAAACTTCTAGTGATCTCCCCATAATTCCTTCAGTTAAGTGTCCAGTTTCTAGCATTTTCCGATGGCAATCACGAGATAACCATGCCGTTGCTGTCTCACGTTTGCTGGTAAACTGCGTTGCAAGTTATAATACGACTACTGACCCCGATAGCATCGCTTTCTTAACGTTTCTTAACGATAGTGAAACTCAAAATAGATTGAAACAGAGAGCAAAAGGATCTTTAGATTTGACAGAGGTTGTACTGTAGGTGGCCATAATGTTGAAAATGAAACCCATTTTCTATTTCACTGTCCAAATCAATTTGAGAGACAATTGCAACTTTTCAGTAAAATAGGTCATGTAATCCCGAATTTCAAGCAGTAACCAATTTCAACGCTGATTATGTAATTAATGAGCTCCACTACTCATTAGTGCAGTTTATATCGTCCTGTATTGATATGAGGGGAGGCAAAGTTTAGTGAAACACTTGATTAGTGTTTGCTTGTTTGATTGTTTTGTTTTTTTTTTCTTAGGATTTTTCTTTGGAAATAGGTTATGCTTTTGCAATGTTGTAACTTTTTATGGCCATGCAAACAAGGCTCAAAGTGTTGTTGCCGTGCTCTAAATTGACTAATAACAGGTTATTATAGCGGTATCTCTTCAATAATTGAGGCTATAGGGACAAGGGCTATCTTCAGGTTCTTCAGGGAATTGCTTGCTCTGGTGAATTTAAAGCCCTTTTTTCTCGCACTAAGCTAGCATATTACCAATGTTTGTAATACACATCGCATCTAGGACAAATGAGCAATTTTGAAAACGGTGTGCGCCAAAGGCGCGCGCGTGCGGAGCATCCATAGCCATAGAAATTAGTAAATCCATCAAGCCGAGAAAATTTGGCGGCCCGCGTACGTACGCACGGATTAGGCCTGGGGACGAGTTTGCCTTTGTCCTTGATTTGGAGTCCTTCTTACGCAAAAAGTGACACAAAAGCATATCCGGTTCGTTTAGAGTTGAGTTACCTGTCGTACAAATTTGTAAGAACACTGCATTACTTAAGGTGATTCCACTGAAAAAGAAGGAGTATTTAGAATTTTCTAAGACTTGGTCCAGTTCATAACTATGTTATGAGCGTTACAAAAATGCAATAAAAAATGGGGGTCACCGTGCTCGTTTTTGTGCAACCTGGATGGCTATTATAGTAAAGATATGACCCACGACGTTCATACTAGGAACGCTCATAATCCGAAAAGGGAACTATCATTTCTAGAAAAAATCATTTCTTGTGTTAAAATATCGAAGCAGTTCAACGAAATAGACTTTAATCTTACATAATAAACCATTTTAATTAAACTGGAATTAAAATTACGAAAGAAATTAAAGATTTTGCTGTGTGCGTGCGTAAGCAGCACTACCTCAAAACGTACTTTTTAAAGCATTGAAATAAAAATATCTCAAAGTAGAGTATTTAACTTTTCTTTAAATTGCGATATATTGTAGTCAACCGGATGTCTTTTAAATTTATGCATTAAAAAATGGGGGTCACCGTGCTCGTTTAGAAGAAAATGACCATTTATTTCTCTTCTGAGCTTAACCTAAAAGAAAAGCCGTAATGTTGTGTGCGCGCGCGCTCGTGCACGCGCTAAATGACGCGAAAACTCATGCGCAGCAAGGATGCGCAATGCAATTCAGTGGAATCACCTTAAGACGTTTTTTTCTCATGTAGTTTTAAAATGATCTGGACATTTCATTTCAACTTAAACGACGCGATTGTATGAAAAAGCGGCAAATCTGTGGCACGGGTGGCACGTTGTTCACTTTTTAAGCTGAATGAAAGAGGTGAATAAAGCTGCTAGAAAACGTAGATCTCATCTACATCGATCATGGACACTTATGCCAAATGATTTCTGGATAGCCTCTTGGCGTGTAGCCTGATATATCGGACAACAAGTCAAAAATAGCGAGAGTTGAAGAACTGTCTACGGTTCCTGCGGCTGATTAATTCAGCTGACATTAAGCCGAACTAAAAGTGAGCTCAGAGCCGGTCAAGTTCACGAAGTGATGCATATGGATAAAAGACTGTTAACAGCTACACCGAAAGAAAGGAAGAGATTGATCTTTGCTGATAATTCATTTAAGGAGGCTCGCAACGGTTTTCAGCGCTTTCCAGCCCTTAAACTTTGATGGGTCAGTACTACAAATCTTTATCAGTTGCTGCAACAATAACGATATCAAACAAATGTCCAATCATTGTTAAATAAGTTGTGGTCATTTTCATGACGTCACTGGTTACTATAGCAACGGTTTTACCTGTTAAAAACACCCTTAATTTTCCCTTTAAGTGCTTATAACTCAAAAACGAGTCCGGTGACCCCCATTTTTTATTATTGAATAATGATTGGCATATTAAGATGCAACTTTTTGCAAAGTTAAAAAAATTTCTCCGGAGCGGTTTCAGAGCCACTTTAAATTTTCGAAAATTTAAGGTGGCTCTGAAACTGCTCTGGAGAAATTTTTTTAACTTTGCAAAAAGTTGCATCTTAATATGCCAATCATTATTCAATAATAAAAAATGGGGGTCACCGGACTCGTTTTTGAGTTATAAGCACTTAAAGGGAAAATTAAGGGTGTTTTTAACAGGTAAAACCGTTACTATAGTAACCAGTGACGTCATGAAAATGACCACAACTTATTTAGCAATGATTGGAAATTTGTTTGATATCCTTATTGTTGCAGCAACTGATAAAGATTTGTAGTACTGACCCATCAAAGTTTAAGAGCTTGAAATTGCTGGAAACCGTTGTGAGCCTCCTTAATGTATATGTCGATGGAGTTGGAGTTGGTGTAAGCTCACATGGAAACCGGCGTGTTCGTTTCCGATATTATGGTGCTGGTTTGAAAGCTTTGCCCTGCAGAATTTACGAGCCTTTTCCAAATATAAGGTAACAAACGTAATGTATACCCTAAGCTGAAGTCTGTTTTTATTGTGAGAATCTGTTTATACTTCAGTCATTTATAAAGGAATTCGAAGTTGAATCGTTTTTCAGATCTTTCCGTAGGCTTACATATTTATAAATTCCATTATTTCTTAATGCTGCTTTCAAACTTCTTAGCTTTAATCACTTTTGTACATTTTATACAGACATTGTCAATTAAATGTTTGGTTTCAAATGCTGTGTTTTAGTTTATAGTGGAGTAAACTGTAAAGTTCATTTTCGGATTTTCATTTGAAAAGAATATTAAATTATTGAGCTACATTTACTCGGATCAAAAACACGTTTCGCCTTTGCAAAATATAATTACAAACTACACTTATACTGCGGAAAATCTCGGAAACTGAACAAGTCCAAACCACTAAAATGAATTTAAGCGATTTATTATTCGTGGGAGCGGGGATGGCGCAGTGGGGAGATCACTCGCCTCCCACCAATGTGGCCCGGGTTCGGCGTCATTTGTATCATTTGCATCATTTGCATCATTTGTATCATTTGCATCATTTGTAAGGATATCAAACAAATGTCCAATCATTTGTGGGTTGAGTTTGTTGTTAGTTAGTGCCACTGCAAATTCCCATTTATTTTTTATTTTTATTTATTTTATTATCCAACTGCTCTATTTTATTCGCCTGCATTGTTTATTTCAGTGAGTGTATGTTAAATTTCGTACGCGTGATTTAAGATTCGTAAACAATTCTTTACGCCGGTTTCGTTGCGAGTTACCTGTGCCTGGGTGAGTGAGTTCAGGCTTTTTCTACCGCACATTTGCTTACCAGAAACGAAGAAAATTCATTTAGTTTTCTACATAAAATTCTCTAAGGTATTAAGCAACGTGCACGATAAAACAGAATAGTTAATCATGCAACCAAAACAAGACGGCTCAAACTACATTGTTCGCTTGTTAGATAGCGACAAGAGAAAATGAGGGGACAGAGAGGGACTTTGAGGGCGTTGGCCGGGATATGTCGATTCCATTAAAGTTATTTTTAGAGATGCGGACGTCCACAACAACAACAACAACAACAACAACAACAACAACTTTTTATTTACCCCAATAAATTACAAGAAAGAAAAAATATATAGTATAAATAATAAGTAATTAGGGGTCTGGCTGCCTGAAATAACTGTAGAGTTAAAAAGGGCAGGCAGCCAGTGTTACAATTATGTAATACAAATTTAGGTCGGTAAAGCACACAACAACACAGAACATTACAGAAACATTACAGAACATTACAGTGAGCAAAATGAAAAAAAGACAAAAACATATTAGAAAATCGATGAAAAAAATCGAGGAAAAAAATAGAGCAAAACAGCCTTAGAGTTGATCAATACAGGCGCTAGCTAGTATCTTTCGAGATACTCAACTTGCATTTTTTTCTTAAACACGGAAACGTATTTCCGGCTCTGAAAAAATCATTAGACCGTACAAGCGTGACATTTGTTTTGTCGACTGTTGGTCCTGTTGAATATTCAACATGTCTTTCCAAGTGGAATTTACAGGCGTTCAGATTTCGATATCGATATTGGCAAAAATAGTTTCGCTTGCATTGAAAGCACTCCGACGTTAACGACTTCTGAGGACGCTAGTGTTATAAGAATCGTGACCGGCCTACTCGGACTCCCTACCGTGGGCTTTTTATTTGCGACGTGTTTTGGTAGCCATTGTCTTCAAAGTTTCTCTCTCAGAACCGTGTCTTCAAATAACTGATTTGCCTCATAAGATATAGTAGGAAAAAGGAAAAGGAAAAGAAACAGGCCTTCGCTTACGCTTCATAATGTAGATATTATTTGGAGGCATTTCAAGTTGAATAGAGCATACAGGTCACAGGACTGCATGGTTTCCAGCAGTTTTTAGTTAGAAATTAACACCTTTCATTTGCTAAATATTTCGTATCCGTGCGATTTAATTTGGCTCGTTTCAATTTGCTAGATATTTTGTAACCTCTCAAAATTTTTGCTCTGGAAGGACAAGGACTGAAACTTTTCGTGAAGATGAAAACTTGCAATTATATTTGCGACGCCGGACCTGACTGTTTATAATTTATGTTGTTGCAAGGTGTGTTGTGTCTTATCACGGGTGACATATCGGTATTCATCTATGTCCGGTTTATGCTTTCGCAATACTGTAATGTTTAATGGTCACGCAAATAAAGCTCAAGTGTTGTTGTTTAGTACTGACCCTAGCTGCTGTAGCTTTACAACGAGAAAGCTATAATTTTAATTTTATCTGTTTCCTGCATCAATTAGACCAAGCGCTTTGACACTTGAGCTCTATTATTTCCCTTACTCGTTACGTGATGTCCTGGCACCACATGATTGAAATGTAGCCCTCCCTCGCGCAACTTTGTTGACTCGTATTCTTCGACAAAATTCGATATTTCCTAGAGCCATTGGATTTGTGAGAGATTGTAGAATCTTCTGTTCCGAATAATCTCTTAAAAAATACCATCCCACAAGTCGCTTTTATCGAAGAAACGTATCTCCACGCGGTCCGCCTTTGTTGTTCAAATTTCTCACGCCTTGGGTGACATGTGCGGACGTCAAGGGAAACAGGGCAGCGTCTAAAAATAACTTTAGTCAAATTGACATATCCCAAGGCCTTGACTGGGCGCGTCCCTCTCTGTCCCCTCATTTTCTCTTGATAGCGAGCACCACTTCTAAATCACAAACTGCCACAACTCACACAAAAAACTGCTTTAAAATAACTTGCATAACTGGCTCCCAATGAATTTGCCAGGTTTGTTTTGCGGCCGTGTTTTTCTTTGTTCTGGCGTGAACTCATTTTCTTTTGCCGCGTGTTGACTTTTTTTTGCGCTGTATTTTTTTTTTTGCCTTGAGTTGATGACTGTTTTGAAGTAAATCAAAACAAACTTCTTTGCCTTCATCGAGGTACTTTTTTACATTGATTTACTCTAGGAGGTTTATTAGTGTACAGTAAAAGTTGAAAACGTTTTTATTCTAAAATTTGATATGTGCGCCTCCGTGCATACGTGGGGAACCCAATAAAGTGCAGGGACATCAAAACATTGTAAATTCAAGCAAAAAACTAATAGAGGGGAGCTCCGCTTTTAGGCCTGCCTAAATCTATATATTAATTTTATGCTTACGACGGATTTCATATTGCGTATCCGAGAAATGTATTAGAAGAAAAGAAGTAAAGCCCAAGTTAACCCCCTGATGTCCAGGATTAAACGCAGGTATTGTTAAACAGGTACTTCATATAAGACTGGGTTGTTGGCCATTTCATAATACTTCATATTTGACAGAACTATGTGTGTTGAAGTGACCTTTTATCAGTGACGACACTTTATGATGGTTATTATAATTAAAGAACATGCATTTGATTAGCATTCAATCCAGTACATATCTCCACCTACCTGACCTATACGTGTAAAAAGGAGAGGTTTAAGGAATCCTAGGTACCTTATGTGTTGTCCCTTTCTATTTTAAGGTAAGCATTGGTAATTCATACCTTATTGTAAACAATTCCAATTGTTGCTGATTTCCATCTAAGGTCCATTAACTGCATGCGCATGAAAAACGAACTGATGATTGGCGATAGCACGAACAAACGAACTCAGACAGATTCCAGCAGCGTAAACGTACGCCCAAGAGAACTCCTCAACGGAAGATTTCATTAATTCTGGTAACAGCAAACTCAGGAACACAGGCTGAAGAACATTGCAAACACCAGACAACAAACCTACACTCAGAATGAACGCGTACTCAGTCCAAGGAAACGCTCGGATGATCGCTTTAAACAATCGATGCTCTTTTGGACCACTCTTGTTTGAGGCATGGCTTGTTGTTTCTTCGTTCCAAGTCCGCTGGAGTTTTTCTGTCGACGTTTGAGTTTTATCCTCGTCAAGTAAAGGAAACAAATCATCATTTTCCAGAGGACGCTTGTTGCCTGTGGCAAGAAGTTCTCCCGCCCACCAGAATGAAAGAATGGAAAAAATGTTGGCGTTTTTCTTTGGATTCTCCTTGTGTCTTTGTCCTGACTCCAAGAGATCGTATTCTGCAGCCATCTGCTTCAGTTATACTGGCGGAAATCTAATGAAATGTAAATGGTATATTAAATTTTAAGAAGACTGGGCTAAGGGCGAGCTTGTATGAACTCAAGCATTTGCGTGAACTAACGTACAAACGAACTTTGACATCATCTAATGAAGTAAAATCTTTATGCACGGAGTATTCGGATTATTGTAAAAATGCTCGGTGCAGGAAAGTCGTACTCATCTGCAGGAATTTTTTTTCTCCATGCACGAATAGTTTTTTAGGCATAACCACTTGCTGGAATTTATTTTTATACAATTATCCCTTGCAGGAATTTTTTTTGGGAAAAGTCACCTTCCCCCTCCGGTTATTTCTAATGGTCCGTACCTACTATGTCCTCTTATTAACAGCCTTTTTCATCGAAATATCGTATTTAGGCATTATTTATTCTGATAGACGTGATTAGACGTAACGTTTATTCTATGAGATCGCAACTTGTTTTTCATTACGGTAACCGTATTCCGTAGGATATTTAAGAATTGGTTCATGCTTAGCGTGCGTATATCGAGTTATGGATGCACGCGGGAAGTTTGGAGAACACGAAAGAAGCGTAAGAGTTGCTCGAGGCGATAGAGCCATAACTCGATATACGCACAGCTAAAAGCATGAACCAATTATTTATTTGTGATTAAGTTCAAAATTTTTACAATGTATACGAAGAAAAACAACGCTCCTATTTGTTGGTTAAAATCACGCCACAATCACGGCGCTTTGAGCGAGAACGTTTCATCTTAAGTTTTAAATCTATTCAATGAAAATTCACAGAATTCACTTTTCTTAACTGGTTGAAAATGTTGAAAAACAAAATCATCTTATACACGTCAAGATTTATACCATGATCGCTCAATAGGAATTAGATAGGGCTTGCACGCGCGCTGTGTTATAATTATTTTTCTAATCAACCTCCATTTAAAGGTCAAATGCAACGAAATTTGGCCAAATTTTATTTTAGACCCATTTTAAGTTAAAATGAAAGAAAATACCTAGAATAATCATAATCCGAAGTTTTAAACGATTTGGTTAAAACGTCGCCGAGATTTTCGACGTTGAAAACAGCTCTTTTTCTTCGCTTCACAAACGGAACGGTTCGGCAAAACTTCGGAAAATTGTCGTAAATGGATCTTGTGACGTCATATGTGGTGAGCTTCCTCGCGCAATAAGAACGAAAGCATAACCAAGGTCAACCAAGTGTTGTTGTTTTGATTTTCTATTGGGTTGTTTCAATATTTAAAATCCCGATTAAGCCATTGTAACATTCGAAATGTCCTCTAAAAGACGAGGAGCGATGTAAGGATGGTTTAGAAAGAAAAAAGGAGAGGATTTTACCGGGGATTTTACGCCAACTGCATGTCATTATCATCCGCCATATTTTTCTCTGAAAGCTTCGAGCAGAATTCTGGCCCCGGTTGTTCAAAGGATGGATAACGCTATCCAGCGGATAAATCGCTATCCAGTGGATAAGTGTTGGCGAAAGAAACTACGCTATCCACTGGATAGTGATTTATCCGGTGGATAGCGTTATCCACCTTTTGAACAACTGGGGCCTGCACTGTTGTCCGAGTTTGCGTTCCAAAAACTTCGAATGAGACCTGGCGCTGCACCAACTATTACCAACTTGGAAAGAAAGCCGTTTGGCAAGGCACTAATGCGAAATTCTTTGGGAGAAAGCTACACTGGAGCTAGAGGTAAAGTCGCTTATGAAATAAACGCTATAGACAGGTGTATTGCCTCGGACTTATATCAGATTCAACCGTACAGATGCACAGACTACTTTCTTAATTAATAATATAACCCTAGTCACTTCATAAACTTCTACCAAAATTATAACTTAAACTGTGAATCACGAGGCCTGTATAATATATGAAGTACAGCAAGGAAATATTGAATAAATTTACAGAAATTTAATTTACTTGTAGCATGCACTATGTGTTGTGACTGGTCGGATACTTCTACATTCTTCTTATCTATATTATGTTGATCGTCTAAAAAATCTAAATAGTGTAGATATTGAATAATAATAATAATGTTTTTAATGTACAGAACAATAAAACATTTAATAAAACTGCTTCTTGATCTCGAGGGAGACTTGAATTGTTTGCTATTTGAAATTTATTATGAATGCAAAATACAATAACAGAAGTCCTCCTGGCTTAATATAAGGGACCTTCAGATCATTGTGCGAGTACAAGTATGACTTCAAACCTAGTGCTTTTTCATTAGATTGTCACATTTCTCTCCAATCTCTTCCCAGTAGTCTTCTTCGCAACTGGTCAGCAACAGGGAGGAGTGAGGGCTTTGGGAACATAACTGGATTGAAATTCGAAAGTAGTACTCATACTCCAATCTGAAGGTCCCTATTGTTGGTGCCCAAGGCAAATGTACATACAACGATTTTTCTGGCAATATTCATTTGTGAAGGACAGAGAAAGCCTTTTTTCATGACATTCCCTGCACTTAGCCTCCATTGCAAGCTAGTTCCAGTCCAATACCGAATAAGAAAATGATCTATTTACCTGCTTAATTTTTGGCCAGCATTCGTTTTGCAATGTAAATCAGCCCCATACATATCCAGGCCTGTAGCCAGGATTTTGCATGGGGGGGGGGGGGGGGGGGGGGAGGGTGCACATGAGCGCCTCTGGCACTTAATTCTGAGTGCCGCAGGCACGAGAACTCAGGGGGGTGTGGTGGTGTCCTCCCCTAGGAAAATTTGAAAGCATAGGTTATCTTAGCATTTTGTACATTTTGAAGACAGTTTCTTTGGAAACAAGGCAGGTAAAAGTGAAGGACATTAGGTAGAATGTAGAATGTATCATTGAAATTAACCTAGAATCACGCAATTTGGTCCAAAATATACCACACGAATCTACAAATGGTGGACCTTCAACCCCCACGGCCATATTGAATGCAAATAGTAGAAGCACAGAAATGGCATTTCCCTTTATATATCTATTTTGATAATTGTTTTTTCACAATAAGCAAACTTCCAAGGCTCGTGGGCCCTACAGGCCTGACATTTTACACAATCTGTTACATTGCAAATTCTTTATTTGGTGTACTTCCTCGCACTCATTATCAGCTGCAAATCAGGCCTAATCTGGCCTTTAAACTGGTTTGTAAAACTGAATGGTAATTCAGTTTTAATTCCTGGTATTTATTTAGGAGAAATCAAAGGCAAAAACCTGGCTAGATTAGCTCACTTTTTTGTTGTTTTTGAGTACTTTTATCAAGACCCACTGGCTCAGGAGAATCAGCAACCACTCCAGTACATGTATCATGACATTATAATAAATAGTATTACTGTAACTACTACTCTTCATAATTTTGTCAGCCCCACAGCTATTGATCTATTAAAAATTCCTCATTGACAGCTTTGAGGGTACATCCTTAATAAGCTATATGGGTGTGTTTGAGCAATTCTGAAATATTAAAAATATTGACCATTTTTTGTGAGCTTTGGCCTAGAATTGGGAATACTTTTAGAAGAAACCTCTATTTGTATTTCATCCCTTGACAAGCAAGATCTGGTCTGGTTTAAGGTAGAAAATGGAAAATGCATCCTCAGATACTATTCGATCATTGTCTGTGCTAGGTCTGAAATATGGCGGGGAAATACTTTGTTTAGTCTGAAATAGGGTACAGGTTTGAAAGGTCTTGAAGCATACTTCCAGCCAAATTCTTGAGAGTTCCCCCTCTCCTGTCCTGGGTAAAGCATCCCTTATCATGCAGTGTTTAAACGGATTTGACCTCAAAATCAATATTATGATCAATATGCCCAGGCTTTCTAAAAGTAACTGTACACCACTTATACCTGATAACAAAGACCTGTTGATTAAATTTCGTTCACAATGCCACCCCCCCCCCCCCCCCCCCCACAACCTCCAACCCCATACACCCATAACCAAAAGGAAAGAAATTATACTGTTGTGGGACAACCAAAGCACAACGAAACCTGTCATGGATGCCACGTTTTTAACTTGCCCTCTTAGCAGGCTGAGACAAGCTATGACAAATGTACGATGTAACAAATACTACTAAATGCATAAAGCAAAGGAACTGACTGACACACAAAGGGTCAAATTGCAGGATCAACATCTCACAGCAACATGCAGCATGGACAAAAACAGATATACATACAAGGATATGCGCAGCAGGGAGCAGGGACTTCGTGGTACAAATCAAGTGTGTACATTGTGAATTTATCCCTGCTACATGCATGCTGCTGTGATGTGTCCTGTGTCAGCACCATAGGAACATACATATTTTGCAGATATTTAAACTTCATCCTAAAACTCCATCCCATCCCATTAAAACAATTTAGATATTTTAACAATATATATTTAGGAAATTAAATAGTGCTAAAACATAATCTTTGTAAAGGATAAAAAAAGCAGTTACGGAGGATCAAATACACAACATGCATCAGATCGTTCCCCACTTTATTGAAGAAGTAATTTTAAAACTCATCTAGTATATAATATAAAAGCCAGTTTACATGGATGATGCATAAAGAACACACAACACCAAGCAGAACTCTGATGCTTAAAGGAGATGTTTTTCAGATATTTCAAGCTGTGTTAATCTAGCGAGCAAACTGCATGGCTTTCAGTAAAAATATCATGACATGACAGCTGTCCGGTTGGCCATGATTTCCAGAAACGCAATTACACACATCCATAACATATTTTACTGACGAATAAGTAATTGCATAGAAGCATAAAAGCAAGACATAGACTTAACAGCAGTTGTTATTGCGTTTATTAGGCTCACCAATCTACCTGGCCAATTTCTTCGTTCTTGATATCATAACCGCCATCTTGTTCACTCGCCGAGTCGGATTCACCCGAAAAATTGAATTATAGAGGGTCCCCAATAGGGTTCTTCAATCCCGCCATCCCGAACAAAATTTTCCCTCAATCCCGTAATCCCGACGGTTTTTAGTGGCCAATCCCGATCCCGGTCACTAGCGTTTTTTAAGGTCCCTTACCTCAACGGAAAAAGGCCTTTTTAGGGTGTCCAGATTCCTTCACAGCAAATCCAAGTATGAAAATTAGCTCTTTCCACCAAAGCGAGGGCATAGTTCATCTGGCAGATTTCAGTTTCAAATGAGCTAGGTCACACAGTCCTTCATTGTGTTGTACGTCGTTATTCTATGCCTTTAGTGCCACCCTTTAGTCAGGCCCGTAGGAACGAATTTGTAAGTGAGAGGGGCCAAAAGTTAAAAATGGTGGTGATGTGTGTTGGAGGCCAATTTCCGTAGGGGGTACGGGGACATCCTCCCCAGGGAAAATTGTGAAAATCTAGACATGCTCGAATCCCATTTGGTGCATTTTTGAGAAGCAGTTTGTTGTCATTTGCAAGCAATCTTGAAGCCATGTTTTGAATCTGTATTGTCGTATATAACACATTAAGGTAACTTGCAATCACGAGAGTAGCCGAGACATATGTGGACATCACCATATGAGGTTGTTGACTTCTTTTCCCCAAAAAAGTGTCTGTTGATGGAGGTCTGGGGAGGGGGGGGGGGGGGGGGGAGGAACGAGCCCCCGGTTCAAGCTATACCGATAGTACGGATGAAATGAGTCCAGAATACTGAGAATAGCAAGGTTCTAAAACGGTAACTACAAGCTCAGTTGGTAGGGCATCGTAGCAGCATCGCGGAGGTCACGGGTTCAAATCCCATTGAAACCCTGAATTTTTGCAATTTTACCGCAAAGATTATTTCTTTAGTTTAAACCTAACAGTTTCCTTGAGCGGTGAAGTTGCGCCCCCAAATTTTTCCTTTCCCAAAAATGAACATCAGCTCTTCCGTTTTTCATGAAAAAGAGCTCCACAACTTATAATATCATGTACATCTGGATCATCGGTGTCGGTGTTAGCCGACATCACTAGGATCCGCTAGGACACGCTTTTCCAAACACTACTGTGTCACTCTCCGTCGACGACCTAAAGCTACAGCCACACGTGCCGATCAATATACAGTAGATATAACTTGACACTCGAGATTTTGCGGTCGACAAAAGGTCGCTTGTGAATCGAATCCAAAGGATATTATTACGACCAAGGTTCACGGAAACATACAAGATCGCCATAGGGGTCACAAATTAGCCGCGTGATCGGATCGTGGATACATTTGGCTGGCCAATTTCCGACATTCATAAAGATAACAGGTTGGTTTCGTACATTTTCGTCAACGGACTTCCCGAATCGCGGCTCTTCAAAATAACATTTCCCGAGTCCCACTTCGTAAAATCGCCAAATCCCGTGTCCCGTTCAAAATTACAATCCCGAATCTCGCTCCCCTTTTCCTCCAAAATCCCGAATCCCGGCCTTCAAATAAGCCAAATCCCGGATCCCGAAAAACCTATTGGGGACCCTCATTATATACATTTCCCGATATCTGTGATTCGAACAGAGGAAGGTCTTCATCGGTTTCAACCAACGGCTAGTCCATAAACTCTGGAAATCCATCGAACAAACCCGAGGATTCTGAAGGATTTGCAAGGGAATTTATGGGGTTCAAGGAAACGTGAAAACAAGCTCACCACACGTGACGTCACAAATACCTTTATTCGTTACCATTCCAAGCGCGGCTATTTCTGGTTCGTTTTCGTAAAGCCGTCGGAAATCGTCGGATTTTCATCTCCTGTACGCCACAATTCGCACAAAAACCAATTCTGAGAGTTGGTTATGATTAGTGTTGCCATTTAGGACAGGTTTTTGGACAAAAGAAAAATTTCCCAATTTCGTTGCATTTGACCTTAAACAATTAGATTATGAGCTCGAGATTTCTATGAGAAAATAGTTGATGAGGCCGAAGGCCAAATCAATTATCTCTCATAGAAATTGAGAGCGAATAATCTAATTGTTTTAGTAGATTTCTAACTAATTTTCCTTCCAATCCCGGCTATAATTACTTTAGTATAATATGAACTACATCCTTTAGCATTCATTTCAAACTTTCAGTTGTGAACTCACGCTCATCAGTTTATTGAGTAATTTTAACGTTTTAAACTCGTGCAACGTAAATCTCCGCCTTTTAGTCTTCGCAGGAATTGAATTATCCAATAATGATTCTAAACTTCCTCCGAAACTTCGGAGAAACGAGAAAATGTCGTCATTCTGACGATCTTCAGCCACTGCACACTAATTAACAATTAGATTATGAGCTCGAGATTTCTATGAGGTGATAGTTGATGAGGCCGCAGGCCGAATCAACTATCACCTCATAGAAATTGAGAGCGAATAATCTAATTGTTTTAGTAGAATTCTGACTTAAATAAACGCAAATAATGGTTTCTAATTATTCTCCTACGCATTATCGAACTTAACGTTTTAACAAAATCGCACGCATTGAATTGTCCTTGGTAAATTTGCAGTTATTTACGCGCGTGCACCCGTTTTTCAATAATTTCAAGCTTTTAAAGTCAAGAAACCGCTAATGTCCTTCTTTAAAGTCTTCTCGGGAATTTTATTATCCATTTACATTTAAACTTCCTTCCAAAACTTCGGAGAAATGATAAAAACGTCGCATTTTGTGGACGACCTTCGGCAACTGCACACTAATGGCTGATAGTGTTCAATAGCTCAGCCAATCAGATTGCAGCATTTGCATTAGTGTACTAGTAGAATTCTACTCATGTGAATTAGAAGTATGACCTAAAAAGGTCGTTTTAAATGTTAATTTTTATTCTAGACTGCGAGCAGTTCCTATTTATTTTCGCAGTCCGTCGAGCGTGAGGCAAAAAAAAAAAAATGCCCGCGCGAAAATTAGTGGCCTCACCTCACCGCCTCACCTCTTCCCCAATTTTCGCGCTGGCATTTTTTTTTTCGTTTTACGCTCGACGGACTGCGAAAATAAATATGGACTGCTGGTAATTGTTATTCTCTCTACTATGAATAAATTATTCTCTCTACTATGAATAAATAATAATCTTTACTGCGAAACTATAAATGCCTTCAGGGACTTGTATCTGATCTATTCCAAAAGCTATTTCAATATTAGACGCTGTGACATTCATTCTTGTAACACTAGATTCAACAAGAACATTTTTATTGACAAAATTAAGCTCGAAATTTCTAAGCGTACGTTTTATTTTAAAGGTGCAGTTATTTTTAACTCATTACATGTAGTATTTTTAACATTTTATTCTTTTTAGAATTTTTTAAATCGCCACTGATCGATGTCTCTCCTTTTTGATATGTTTCTTATTAATGATTTCATTTATTATTTAAACAGGGCCCACGTTGATAGCAGTCGTGTTACTAAAGTGGGTATGAAGTGGGTACCCTATATAAATAAGTTTGATTATTATTATTATTATTATTATTATTATTATTATTATTATTATTATTATTATTATTATTATTATTATTATTATTATTATTATTATAGCTTTCTTTTCTTCTTTTTTTGCTGGCACACATTGAGCTTGCATAAATAGCATTTTTGAGTTTTAAAAGAGAATGGGTATTTGTATCTAGTGCTGAAAAACGTCGAATACTTAAATTTTTGTCAAAGCCGACCAAGAACCGGTTGAAAAAAAAAAGACACAGATTAACAAATAAATGTTTTAATAAAATAATAAAAATTTGGCAGTTGTACAAAGTATAATATCATGGGTGACAAATTACTCCTTAAAGTGCTACTATGATAAAATTTTCACCCCTTGGAATTTTAGGCGTTTCAAAGAGTAGTCAACGAGACATTCAAAATGCCGTTGTCCGTTGTCGTTTCCAGAGATATTCAAGTTTTTAAAATATGCAAATTAGCAAAGTAAAGACGTCAAATACTCAACCGAATTCTGATTAAATACGAAGAAAGTGATATCTCAGCCAATTTGTATTGAAAGTATCTGATTTTATGCAGTAACACTCTGCTAGTTGTGTTTCACAATATGGACTTTACAACTTGGTTACCATGGCAACATACTAGGTTCCAGATCCCCTCAATGCTAAAGGCTTTTCTGGCCAATTCTGACATTCGTTTTTAATATTTGTAAAAAATGCTTTACATGCGAGATCTGGAAGGCGTTTTGCTTCTCATAAAGAGTACTTGTTAATATTTTAAAACGGCTACAAAAGAAAATATGCGAATTTGATCATAGTAGCACTTAAATTTTGGCGCGAAAGTTTAGCGCTAATTTATATTTTCACATGTGAAATTACAAAACTGCCTTATCTACGGCTAAGTGCTCACGGCTAAGTGCTCACAACTTTTTGGGTGTGAAAGACCGTATCCCCGGCGAGCTTCGTTCGCGTATGGTTTACAAGTTTGCATGTGCGAACTGTAACGCCTGTTATGTCGGCGAAGCCACCCGACATTTTTCCACACGCGTACGTGAGCACTTAGCCGTACTAGATAAGGCCTCTCACATTTTCAAACATCTTCAGAATTCCGAACGTTGTCGCTCCTCGTGTTCAATAGACTGCTTTCATATTTTAGATCACGCCACTACCACCTTTCAACTCAAGATAAAGGAGGCTATCCACACTGTATCCATATTCAAAAAGAATTACCTTACCTCAATCAGCAATGACAGCATGTTAATCTAAAATTATCCTTTTAATTCACATATTTTCACGTTCTGTTGTTACTATTTGTCTTAATTAGCATTTTTGTCTACTTATTATTCAACTTTCTAGGTTTTGTAAATCATTCAACTGAAGATGACAGAAGTTCTGTCGAAACATGTCTTATAAACTTGAAAAATTGGTAATTTTCCTTAAAATAGGTGCTAACAAAATGACTTTTTTTTTGTTCATTTTCGAAACAGCAAAAAAAAAATAGTCACCTTAGCTTTTTAGTTCAGCTTGTAAGCATATATTAAGCATATACTTTCTGAAAGTTTTAGAAACTTTACGTTTGGTTTGCCTAGTCACAACATGCTATTCTTTATTGGTTCAAATAAAATGCCAGCATTTGGGAAACCATTATAAAGCCTTTCATGTAGTATGGCGTGCAAAGTAGAGTGACGGAGTTATTTTGTTGAGTACATAATAAATATAAAATCCATAAGTACTGGAAATCGTATGAACTTGCTCGTGCATTACGTGATTTATGAGCACTCGTGATGTTTTGAGAGTTCTCACACATCACGTCAGTGCCCATAAATCACGTAATTAATGCACGAGTAAGTTCATACGATTTCCTGTACTTATGGATTTCTCATAAACAAATCGTAATTAGCCAAAATGAATATGCTGCAGTGATTTTGTTTCACCATATTTCGTAGAAGGAGACTATGGTTTCACATAAAGGATAAAGGCCTAACTAAGTTAATACGAATATGTTAAGTGAAATACATTTGTCGACCCTTGCCGCCGAATGTGTGACTGTTAGTAACTGGCTTGTAACTTGCTTTGAAAAGCTACAACCGAGATAAGATACAACCGAGACGGGAATATCTCTCGAATGCTTTTGCTCTAAAGTCCGTCGGGGATGAACGCGAAAGCGAGCGAGCCCGACATACGATGCAAGCATGTCGTCGACACGCGAGATCACACGGTAAAGCCAACCGAAAACTATTTTTATCCATTGAACTAAAAACTGCAATGCAATGTAGCCTACGTGGCAGGCGTTCAAAGGAGAAGGAGATGGGGAAACGAAAAGTGCGAAGAGCGGGAAGCGCGTTCGGAGGGAGAGGGAATCTTCCCCGTCCCCCCTCCGACGATCGTGTTCCTTATTTTCCCCTCTCTCTCTCTCCTTGGAACGCCTGTCACGTAGAGAAATGCAAGGTTGACAACAACACAAAGAGGAAAGACGTCACCACCATTCAATTTGCTGTAAAACTAACGAGACTTACCTCTGCATATGAGATTCGAGATTCGAGATGCTAACGAAAACAAATCAATTTTCTTTGCTTGACTGCCTTGTCTGGCAGATCATAAGAACCTCTTTCAATTCACGTCACAGTCTGTTTCTCTTTGACAAAAGCTCTTTACATTTAAATCAAATAATGTCGCATTTCAATCAAGTTACTCAGAGGCTGAATCACGTTCAAAAGGATTTTTGGCACATTCGCTGATTCTAAAATTTAGATTCTAAAAAGGATTGTGGTTGTTAATCAGAAGAAAGCCGATTTCAAGAGAATATCGACACGTTTGCATTTTTAATTTGGTTAACCAAAGCCGCCTGTGTCTTGATTAACAACCATACCCTGAGGGAGATGTCCGAAACACTGAGAAAATAAACCAGCAAACACTTCCATGATCTAAGTTTCTTTAAGTTACTATATAAACAGGGGAAAAGAGAAAACATTTGAGATTTAATAAAAAATATGAATGTTTGAGAACCGCATTGTAAACAACTAGTTAATTTGGTCGCCTTGTCGAGTTCAGCGATTTTCAAAGGAGTCTACGTTGAGGGTCAAAACTGTAGTAATATAAACGAGGTGAACAAAAGAAACTAGACTTCTATATATATAACATCATTTTATGTTAATCCCCGGCCAAACGAACGCATGATACCGTGCAACATTGTTGGATCGTGTTGCGAGATTTCTGGAAGGGCTGGCCAAACGCACGCAACATTTGCCGAGAACAACATTGCGCAAGTTAGTTTCGCAAACATGTTGGACACGTTTGGCCACCATGTTGCAGTATTTTGCAACATGTTGGGTGGCGCTTTGAAATAACAATTCGACCTTGTGCGCATGCCCCGCCGCAACAATGTTGCACAAACTTGGCCAAACGAGTACAACATCATGGAACGTTAAAAAATGTTGCACGAAAAATTTGACCATTTTCAAACTTGATCCAACACCATCCAACATGTTGCAACATGGTGACCAAACGATCATGACACTAAAACACCACACGAGTGTTTTGAGACAACATACGAGAAACACAAGAAACATACGGGTACATACGAATACATACGAGTAACATACGACTAAATTTTGTTTATAGTGGTCGAGCGCTTGGCTATGTACAAAGCGTAGAGGTGTTGAATTCGGGACCACCAAACACAAATCCATCCAAATCCAAGCATTCATAATACATTAAAAAATTGTTCCTTGGTATCGCTGCTGATCTTCTTTTGTATTTCTTGATCACACTTTGCTTTCTCTCATTTTAGATTTAATAAAAAATATGAATGTTTGAGAACCGCATTGTAAACAACTAGTTAATTTGGTTAATATGTAAAGAATTTATGATTAAGGAACTTGCGGTAGTAAACACCCAAAAGGAAACGTAAAATAGTATGTCTAAATCAACTTAAATTAAGTAGTTTAGTTTTACCCGAGATCTGTGTTAGACATGTTCACTTTAACTTTATTTGAAAAGTTTAAAGTAAATAGATTTTCAAATACAGCCAATAAGCAAAGTTTGAGTGGAAATCTTTTGGCAGTGACCGTTTAAGTTCATAAACTGTTTTCATTATTTTTAAAGTAGCGCAATAAATATCTATCAATTTATCATTCAGGATATATGACTTCTTTATCGTAGCCTAGCTATTAATATAATTGGGCATAAATTTTTATAATACGAAACTAAAGAAACTAAAACGAGTAAATGCGAGTAAATACGAATAAGCACACGATTTATGCAATTTTTTTAAGCAGTAAACAGGTAATCATCTGATCTTGAAGCAGTGTTTTAGAGCAAGCTACAAGCTCAGCTTTCCAATAGATGTAAAAATTCCAAGGTTTCATATCACAAAACTTAAACTAAGGGGAGTAGAGGAGTTGTAGCAAATATCCTCTCCCGCCCCAACCTCAATCCATGATCGAGTGGGTGTGAGTTTGCATGTACTTTTTTCCATCTCATTTTTCTTCAATTGTTAACCTCGGTTTTCAAAAAAAAACTTGACCAGAAAACAGAGAACAATACAAACAGACACAGAAAATGGCGTTACAGTATTACAATTAATTTCATACGTCAGTGTCCTGTTCAGAGCTCAGTTTAAATTACTGTTCTACAAGCCATCGGCATTGTTACCATGGTTACCATTGTTACCATGGCCATGGTATAGACGTGAGAATTGTCCTCCTTTGTTCTGCAATAAAACTTCCGGTTTGTCGTATTCAACAATTTGACCATTTTCAAGAACCAGAACTCGATCATAATCTATAATGGTATTCAATCGATGCGCAATTGTCATCACCGTACAATGTTTGAATTTTGTGTGAATAGTTTCTTGAATTAATTGATCTGTTTTGTAATCGACGTTGGCCGTTGCTTCATCCATCACGATTATTTTCTCCTTCTTCAATAATGCGCGAGCCAGACACAGAAGTTGTCTTTCACCGACGCTGAAGTTTGCTCCGCATTCTTTAATTTCCTCACTCAGTTGCTGTGGTAACTTTTCCACCATGGTCTTCAAACTCGCTTCATCTAATGCATTCCACAGTTCCTTGTCTTCGTACTCCTCAAAAGGATCTAAGTTCGTGCGCAGTGAACCATTAAACAGAATAGGGTTCTGGGTAATGACTGACATTGCTCGCCGAGATCTTTGGATATTAATGTCGCCGATAACGACGCCATCAATAATGACATGACCAGTCGGTTGAGGCATGCGAAACAAAGCTGAAACTAACGACGACTTGCCAGCTCCCGTGCGACCAACAATTCCAATTTTCTCGTGTGAATCAACAGCAAAACTGACATCTTTAAGTATTTCTGGTCCACCCTTGTAGTAGACAAGGCCCAAGTTCTTTACTTGTACTCGACCGTGCTGTGGCCAACTTTCTGGAGGTTGGTGATGACACTGATGCCCAGGCTCTTCCTCAATGCTAGCGTATGTGATGACACGTTCTACAGACGTCATATAATTTTCAACTTCTGCGCATTGTCTGACGCCCCACTGTGATGTGTCCACTGCTAGTTGAAGAGTGTATATAAGTGACAAGGCCGTAATACCTAACGAACGAACGTACAGCAAATTGGTCAGTTAGGTGGTCCAATATTACTAGAAAACATTAAGGAATTTTCGCAAAAGGGTTTTGGAGCTTTGCTGTATTTCTGTTAGCTTCACCAGAACCCTCTTTTTATGTACGGTTCATTACAATCTTTGACAGTCCTGAGCCCGGAGACATATGCAGGTAAGAGACATGTTGTTATATCTAGTTGTAACGTTGATCTGAAAGTGCTCACAGCAAAGAATTGTATTATCTCGGACGTGTGACTCGTACAATTGCGTTTTCCCGCCCTATTCAACACGGAAAGGCGGTAGCTACATTGTGCATGAAAATGTTTAGTGAGGGAGCTTTAAATGATCCGTTTGGAGACCAGGAGTATTTTGTGACTTTTAATGGTTTTATCGCTGACATCAATCCAACTCCATCGGCCAGCCTAAGGCCCAATGAAGATGGCACTAGAAGATGCAACATATATACAGCAATTTTGAGTTAATTCTTTTGTGTTCATTCTAATTGTCCTACAAGCCTTGCCCCGGGTTCAAATTCTTCCTTTTGCACATGCTAACGAGGCTTGCGGGAGGCGCGTTGTCTAATGGTTAGTGCGCTGGACTCCGGATCAAACGGTCCGGGTTCGAGCCCTGGCCGGGGCGCTGTGTTGTGGTCTTGGGCAAGACGCTTTACTCTCATAGTGCCTCTCACCAACCAGGTGTGTAAATCGTTACCGGCGAATTTACTGCTGGGGGTAACCCTGCGATGGACTCGCATCCCATCCATGGGGGATTAGAAATACTCTTAAGCTCCGGTCTGATGGGCCGCTAGGCTCGTAACCAGAGTTTACCTTTTACCGAGACTTGCAGGGAAAATTTCATGAACACATAAGAATAACAAATGGCTAAAAAAGTTCTATTGCTACCATAAGGCTTGACTCACTGTTGAGCAAGGAAGACCCACGGTTAGCGAGGGTCGTGTCTTCTACAGTCACAAGAGAGTTTTTGTTTTCGATAGAGTAACTCTAAAACTAAAATTTCAAAAATTAAGTCAAAGTTATGTACCTGAGCCAGACTGGGTAGCGATGGCTAGAAATACTACAAATGCCACAAAAACAACGCAGATCATGTCGAGACGGACGGCTAACCACCTTATGGTGGAAATCATAGAGAGCCAGGTCCGATTGTGATCATCTTGACATCTGAAAAAAAATGACCTCCATTCAAAAACAGCATGTCTGTGACATTACATTCAAAACGTAACTTACATTTATACAAAAGATGATCATGCGTGTTCACGCGGCCATGCCCGTACAAACTGCTTTGAAGTTGATGCTACTTCAGAGGAAAGATCTCATTTATCCACGTTTAATTTTCTACGTCTTTCAGACATCTCATAATCCCAACTCATTTCAATTATTACACTTCAGAACTATGTGCTTTATCATATCTTCAATTTAAGTTGGCCAAGCTAAATTTAACTTTCGATAACTTGCACCTATGATGAAATTAAAAACATGATGACAAAGAAAATAATGCTCTTGAAACACAACTTGTAGAGAGTGATTTCAGAAAAACCAGTGGAGTTTATTTTGTTATTTTACATGTAATTATTTTTTATTTTTATTTTCTTGTTCTCTACTATCATGATCTTATTGCGGTGGCGCTGTCGATTTGCACACAAAATCTTTTATAACCCCAGTAATTGTGGAAGGGATTTCGCCTCTGCTGTGCCGGTTCCCGTTTGTTTGCACCTCTAACCATCAAACCCTTTCAGAACAAGATGGAAACTCTTGGCAGAGTAACATAATTGATTGAAAACTTAACTTCAAAATATCTCAGTTTGTACCGTTAGTTTTGTATTCCACAAATCATTTTTTCTTGCTTAGATGGCCATAGAAAAACTTTGTGGGTTTACAGGTGTCAGGTTTGCTGCTCCTCCATTAAACGATATGCAATGCCTTCCGAGTTGACAAGGAGGATGTCACTATTTGGAACAGATCACGTCATATATTGGTACGTTTCCTTTGATACTGGAAAGTCGTGGGACGCTGAAATGTTTTCAGTTACACTAGCATGGCAGTATCACAGTTGGTTAAGTGCAGTGTAAAATTTATAAGAGGTACACATGAAATACAATTTATTATAGAAGTAGGTACCTTTACAAACAGATTTAACATAGGAAGGAGTTATGAACACATACCTGTACAATGTTTTCAGAAAGGCATCTTTTCTCTTACACGCCCGAATAGTCACTAGTCCCATCAACGTGTCGCTAAAATGAGAAAGGACTGGGCTTCTATTTACTCCTTCGAGTCGCCTCAGATCACGTGATGTTGTAAGATAATAACGCCCGGTCAAAGTAAAAAGGATCATTAGCGGGGCGGCCGGCAGGATAATCCAGGGATTCAAGATAGACGGAAGAACAATTGCTCCAATACAAAACAGAATGATTTGTAGGGCTTCCAGGAATACGTCTGGTAACAACTCATCCGTGATGCCAATATCTCGAGAAAACCTGTTTAACACTCGTCCAGCTGGATTAGTGTCGAAGAACAAAACCGGAGCTTTTAACACTGCTGACAGCATGGAGGTGTGAAGGCGCTTCGACGAGTTTACCAAAGCGTTCAACAACACAACTGCTCTAATAACTGACATTAAGAAGGCTCCACCCACCAGGCCGCCGTATATGTAGAGATCCTCAATTTGATGCTGCTGGTCACGTGATAGGCTAGTCAAATGAAGTAACCACCAATCAGGAAGCATAATGGATCCTGTGAATTATGAAAAAAAAAGCTCTTGTACAGAAGTTCCGTTTGGCGAAACACTTTAGGAGGCTAAAGTATAATGACGATCGCGATATCGAGGACAACAAATGACTATATTATTGTGTCCTTTTATTGTATAGCTCTGGCTAACTTGGTAAAGGGAGCCTTCAAGACAAAACAGTGATGGTTCACATCTACAACGAGCAGGGTTTTATCGTTTTGCGTTGTTGTTTTGCAGATGCTGGGTATATATAGTACATTGTACCTTTTGTTCAAATTTCTTTGGTGACGTTTTGATTGCAATTGCTGTTGCCGCCGTGGTTTGTTTAAGCTCTCTAATTATATTAACTAACCTTGAACAAGGAGGAGACCCGTAAGCAGGGCTACAGCCAGAATACAATGCATCCCAGCTTGTAAGTACTGCCAATATATTTTCCACGATACAGAACCAATCATGCGATCTTCCTCGGCAATTTCCAAACTGGCGAATTCTTCTTCCGATTTTGTTTCATTTTCTAAGATGTCTTGACTAAATGGCTTTTCCATCTGCATGGTAACAGGTTTCTTCTTTTCTGTACTCTTGTCTATGCCACCAAGGTCAAAACCAGACGTGCATAGTGACATAAAGTCGCCTTTCACCACAATGGAACCTTCTTTCATTGCGATAATGTGTTTGGCATCCCGCAGGACCTGGAGATTATGGGTAACCATTAGTCGTGTTTTATCTCGCAGTAAACCATTGATGCATGTTTTGAAGATGTGATGCCCCACCCTTGAGTCCAACGCACTTAATGGATCATCCAGCAGATAGATATCAGCATTGGAATATACTGCACGTGCCAATTCAACACGGGCCTGCTGACCACCACTCAGAATTACCCCACGTTCCCCTACAACTGTCGTATCACCATCTGGAAACCTTTGTAAGTCCTTGTTCAAGTCACATGCCTGTAATGTCACCCGATATCTCTCTGGGTCAAATGGCTCGCCGAACAAAATATTGTCCCGGACGGTACCAGAAAACACCCAGGGCTGCTGACTAACCCAGGCTATTCTGCCAACACACGATGTCTCGCCGTGAATGACTGGAATTTCTCGTAGAAGAGCATACAGAAGAGACGACTTGCCACAACCAACCCTGCCAGTGATGAAAATCAAATCACCTTTTTCGGCTGATAAACACAGAGATTTCAAAACTGGTTTATTCCAGTTGCCAGTCCAACTACAAACAGCATTTCGGAGCAAAATGGTAGGGGCTTTGTGAGAATCAACTCTATTTTCGGTGATTTCATTGATATCTTTCAGATCAACTCTTTTGTTAAAGTTATTTTGGTGAGAATCACAGTTTCCATCTTTCAAAAAGGTATCCCGTAGATATTTGTGAATGTTGGAATTGCCGAATTCAAGTAAACCCTGAATACGATCGAGAGCTGTAGCAAGATCTGCCAACACTTTCACAGTTTCAACAAGGTTCCACGAGACAGTCAACCTTAGAGTACTTAGCAGCGAAAAAATCATGAAAGTATTATAGGAGGTCAGTTCAGTTCCCGTGCCTGCCAGGGTAGCCAAAGAAATAGAAGCAGCAATTGGTGTACATGTGTAATGTAGAGCTGCAAAGGTTGCCAATATTCCTGTTTTCCATCTGATAAGCTGTATTTCTTGCCTGGAATAAAAATCAACGAATTCACAATTTTTAATCCTGCCGTTTACTTTGCATGTTGTTTCCAAATTGGGATATTCCTTCAATCAAATTTAAGGCAATATCACAAAGCAATACCTTTACAAAAAGTCACAATGAGAGCTTTATTATTATATGCAATGTGTCTTTGTGTGGAATTTAATTAAGAAAGCGGGTGGAGACTGTCATTATTATATCAAACCACATTAATTCACTGTTACCTTCGTAGTCGTTTCACTCTTTCCTTGAATGGCCACTCCCAGGCATACATCTTGACGGCACGAATCCCAGAAATGATGGAATTCATAACATTTACACGCCGATCCGCCACTTTAGAGATTTTGTATCTTAAGGTAGCGCACACTCTTCCCACCATACCGTAATACAACAAAAGAATCACAAGAAAAAGCACGCCTGTTAAAGACTTCCAACCAAACAAATAGAACATTACAAACGAGACACTGCATATCTCAAACAGGGCTTGAAAACACAAAACAAGACATATGACTGATAATTCAAAGCGTTGTAGGTCAGCAGCAATAAGATTGATGATATATCCACTTGTTATATTCGATACATCTGCTTGGCTTAGTCGGAGAACCTGCAGAATCGGAAGAAAATTATGTGAAAAACAGGAAGTGTTATGTGCATTTTGGTTGTTTTACTACTTGAATGTTAAAGCAACTGCAACAAAATGATCAGATGTGACATCTAAACAAGGTCTTTCGCAAAAGTGAAACCTGGCTACCCGTGGTAAAAATTCCCATCAAACCGGTTATATCAACCATGACATAAGAATAGAACATGACCACTCCCACCGCCTGAGGGAGCTTTGTCATGGATTTTAAAAGATTTTTGAACAGCCAAAATTTATATTTGTATCGAAGGAAAACAAAAAATAATAGTCCATTTTTATTAACTATTGCTATATTAGAGCACCAAAACTGTTTACAAGCCTCTTTAGCTGCAGATGGCTATGATGGAAATGGATAACAACTTGAAAAGTTTAGCTAAACTTTTCAAGTTGTTTCCGCGCGTCTTCAAAGAAAATCGATATTTATAGCCGTAGTTTGATTTCTATCCACGTATTAAGGTTATATCTTCTTTTAGATGTTCAAAGATAATGTTTTTCATGGGTTAAGTTACCTACCACTAATTTCAGAACAGTTTAGACCAAAAATCTTCGAAATACTCGTGACAGAGCTCCTTTAAGGAACACGGTATCCCGAACATGTCTTTCTTAATTTCCATATCATTTTATTTCAAATTATTATATGGCTACAATAGTACGCGCGCTCTGATTGGCTGATGAGCGGGCAAGATTTTCTTGTAATGACCGGGCATTATGAAAATTTTTCTTGCCTTAGCTTTTTATAACTTTTTAAGGGTCAAACACTTGCAAACACAGGTCAGTTTGTTTTGTGAAAATTAAACTGGTTACCTTGCCCTAGATCTTTGCATACTGAAGACAAAAATTGTCTTATTGTCAAAGAAACCGTTTCTTCTGGTTTGGATCGCATGACCTCGAATGACCTCTTGCGAGCGCAAGCGGATATTGAAAAATGTTTCCCTTTTTTCAGCGCTAAAAAGGCCATATAATAAATAACTTATTAACCTCGTCCGTTCGGTCATTACAGGGAAATCTCAGACCTCGGCCTTGATGTATTGACCTCGCTATCGCTCGGTCAATACATCAAGGCCTCAGTCTGAGATTTCCCTGTAATGACCTCACTCTCGGTTAATAAGTAGTATATAACACCAAGTATACAAATAAATTTGATAAGATTCTACAGAGCAAAATAAAGCGCATGTTTCGGGGAGGAATAAGTACAAGATTTCGAGGATGGAGGTGGATTACATGCAGTTGTTCACAGATTCTGATATTGCTGGTTTTCACTGTCATGCCGCAAAAAAGTAAATCCAAGACTATCAAGGTTATAGAAATATACTAGTTATTCCGCTTGTCCAGTCTCGGGTTTGTACGGTATTCCGTACTCGAGTTATCCGTCAAAATGTTCAACACAAATTTAGAGAGCTCAGTACTGAGACGCCGTGTTGGTGCCCATGCAGAGGGTTAACCCATGCAGAGGGGCACCAACATGGGCCCTACCGGAAATCAATGAAAACATCTGCAATTCACTTCTGCTATAAAAAGCAGTCAGTTCACCCTTATAAACAAGTAAACATTCACACAAACATTTCTCGCAAAACTGCAAATGTTCAGATTTTTAAAAATCATAGGATGAGGCATTTTTTTAAGCATACATGACAGCCTTCTGGCGGCCATCTTGATGTCGTGTTGAGTGAAAATCCAAAACTGAAAATGCCCTATCTTGACGACGGGGGATGCTGTCGAGCTAAAACCCCTCAACAAGATATAAATTAGGGAAGTATTACATGACGAGCTTTAGTCGGGAAAAAAAATCACAGCGTTATAATACGAAAATCATTTCTGTCAGCAACGTGTAGAGTTCTATCAACACCCGCAGTCGGCGTGAGTCCGTGGTGCGATTATCAAAGATAATGTTACTGACTTGAGCGCGCTCGCTGCAAAATAAAGCAATAATGATTAAGATGAGAGCTGTAAATCTTGCAAAATCGTGACAAAATAAGAGTCGTAGTGAAAAATGCCTCACAAATGCTGAAAAATGACAAGAGAATGGTTCACGCTGGGTGAGGTGTCGAGAAACAAAGTGTGGATCAAGTGATCGTCACGTACAAAAGGTCAGGTTTCATTTTAGGCGGCGGAATAAATTATAATATTTTGCGGGAAACTCGCTTGGCGGCAAATCATGAGGATTTATAGTTACTCGATGTTGCATTAACATTCAATTTCGGGAGATAAAATGCTGTTCAAGTGGGAGTTCTCGCTTAACAAGAAAACAGTCCCAACTAATAGATCGATAGAACAAAGGCTTGTTCCGGCGAAGTCGAAAATTCCGAGTTACACCGACTTAACACCGAACTAGTGCATAACTTCCATCGAGAACGGCTCTGCCTTTCTAAACGTTTCGAGATCTCGCAGATAGCGTAGGATTCTTTTTGCCTAAGCTGCAGAAGCACGCGCTCCTGAAAGCGGCTTGCATGCAACAAAGAAAATATAACGTGTTTCAGTCGAGTTTGTTGATTTGCGTTCACGCACCACGGATCATTTATCATTGGAATCGATCATAAGTCAGGCGGTATCCAGGTAAGTCTGTCCCATATATTTTTTTTACCGCTGAAAAAAGTCTAATAGCTTGCGAAAATATTGCTTTAATCGATCCTGTACTGTCTGGGGTAGCAATACCTGATGGTAACAGTCTAATAGCTTGCGAAAATATCGCTTTAATTAATCCTGTACTGTCTGGGGTAGCAATACCTGATGGTAACAGTCTAATAGCTTGCGAAAATATTGCTTTAATTAATCCTGTACTGTCTGGGGTAGAAATACCTGATAGTAACAGTCTAATAGCTTGCGAAAATATTGCTTTAATCGATCCTGTACTGTCTGGGGTAGCAATACCTGATGGTAACAGTCTAATAGCTTGCGAAAATATCGCTTTAATTAATCCTGTACTGTCTGGGGTAGCAATACCTGATGGTAACAGTCTAATAGCTTGCGAAAATATTGCTTTAATCGATCCTGTACTGTCTGGGGTAGAAATACCTGATAGTAACAGTCTAATAGCTTGCGAAAATATTGCTTTAATCGATCCTGTACTGTCTGGGGTAGCAATACCTGATGGTAACAGTCTAATAGCTTGCAAAAATATCGCTTTAATTAATCCTGTACTGTCTGGGGTAGAAATACCTGATAGTAACAGTCTAATAGCTTGCGAAAATATTGCTTTAATCGATCCTGTACTGTCTGGGGTAGCAATACCTGATGGTAACAGTCTAATAGCTTGCAAAAATATCGCTTTAATTAATCCTGTACTGTCTGGGGTAGAAATACCTGATAGTAACAGTCTAATAGCTTGCGAAAATATTGCTTTAATCGATCCTGTACTGTCTGGGGTAGCAATACCTGATGGTAACAGTCTAATAGCTTGCGAAAATATCGCTTTAATTAATCCTGTACTGTCTGGGGTAGCAATACCTGATAGTAACAGTCTAATAGCTTGCGAAAATATTGCTTTAATCAATCCTGTACTGTCTGGGGTAGAAATACCTGATAGTAACAGTCTAATAGCTTGCGAAAATATTGCTTTAATCGATCCTGTACTGTCTGGGGTAGCAATACCTGATAGTAACAGTCTAATAGCTTGCGAAAATATTGATTTAATTAATCCTGTACTGTCTGGGGTAGCAATACCTGATAGTAACAGTTAACCTCAAGACCCAATTGCTTTTAATATCAATCTTGCCAAACTCCCGTAATAAAATATAATCCTGCCGCTAAACCGTTGCATTTGGCAGACGAGTGCAAAGCTATTTTAACTGCACCAGATTTGATGATGGGACCAGAAAACCCTCTACAAGAAGTGATATCTGTGCATGCGATGGCATTATTTCTGGTTAAAACGGTATATTTTTTTAAGACTTCCATATTTTCGAAACGTTGCATATTGATGTGAAGAACGCTTTAGTGGCATTGGCTGGAAAACATAGACAATTTGAAGTTTTTTTTAGCGCAGACGCTGGATAAAAACTGTACTTTGTTGTCCAGCAGTGAAGGCAGCTAAATTTTGCTTCGTTTCCATTTATTATAGTGTTTGTTTTATACTTTTAGCCGGGAAAATTAACACGCGTTTTGTCACTAATACATTTAGCAACTAATACGTTTAGCTAAGCTTGCTACAGCAGTGGAAAGCGATCAAGTATATCGTTTTTCCTTGCCTTATTTGGTGCTGGAGAAAGGAATTCATGATATTGCCCGCCCAAAAAATCATTTGCCTTTGTGCGAAAAAAGGAAGAAGCGCAGAATAGGTTTAGTATGCATTGTTATGTTATGCGTATGCATTGTTGCGGTAGAAGCACATGTAAAATTAGTTTGTGTTTTGTGGCTACGGAGATTTATAAACTGGACGGCTGTACGGGTTTAAATTCCTTGCACTTGTGATGTTTCGTTAGAGCGTTTAAAAGCGTCGATGTACGGTTTGTTTTCAAGCTTTCGCCCTTCAAACTTTATCCTCCCGCGAAAAAATACCGCCAGCTGTATAATGGCAGTCAAATAAATATTATTTAGTCGTCTGTTCACTTATTGAAGAGCTAAAATTACCCTCTAAAGTTTAAATAAGGTTAAGAGTAATTATGACATTGTCGTAGTTGTTTCTTTCAGTTTCGCTTGTTAAATTAGAAAGCGTAGGCGCGATAATGTTCGGCAGTATCGTTCGCGCTAGTTCTTACGGCAAAAAAAAAATACATAGTTCGAAGGCAAGCGCAAATTATTTTTATCCGCAATGAATTGTAATCATCTCTCAACAGTGTCATCTTTTACCGCACGAAACTAATTACAATAACACCTCAACCCTACTTCATGAAGCTGCAAGGTGTCAACCATGGCATTAAGTTGCGTATGCAAATTAGCTGAGGGGACTTTGAAAACCCCCTCAGCTAATTTGCATAATTTTTTTTAGCGGCTCAAAGCTCGTCATGGCCAGCGAAGGATAAAACCTCAGGAGTCTTGCGACTCCAGATTCTAGAATTTTGATGACGTCACGTAAAAACCATTTCTGTGAAATTCCGAATCTCTTAATCCTCATTGCTTATACTTTTGGTGTCTTTTCGTTCTATTACAAGTTTAAAGCAAACTAAGGGCAAGACTTAACAGACTACGACATATTGTCCTTATGAGTGGGTCAGTGAGACAATATCCACTGGAAAAACTTCCAGTGATCTCCCCATATTTCCTTCAGTTTAGTGTTTAGTTTCTCGATGGCATTCACGAGATGAACCTGCCGTTGCTATTTCACGTTTGCTGGTAAACTGCGTTGCAATGCAAGTCATAATACGATTAATGACCCCGATCGCATCGTTTTCTTAACGTTTCTTAACGATAGTGAAACTCAAAATAGATTGTAACAGAGAGCAAAAGCTGGATCTCTAGATTTGACAGAGTTTGTACTGTAGATGGCCTTAATGTTGAAAATGAAACTCATTTTCTATTTCATTGTCCAAAGTATCATCAATTAGAGACAACTTTTCAGTAAAACGGAGGCGCGGTGGCGCCTAATGGTTAGAGCGCTGGACACCGGATCGGGCGGTCCGGGTTCGAGCCCATGGCCGGGCCACTGCGTTGTGTTCTTGGGCAAGATACTTTTATCTCATAGTGCCTCTCTTCACCCAGGTGTATAAATGGGTACCGGCGAATTTACTGCTGGGGGTAACGCTGCGATGGACTAGCATCCCATACAGGGGGGAGTAGAAATACTCCTAGTCGCTTCATGCTACGGAAACCGGGATAAGCTCCGGCCTGATGGGCCACTAGGCTCGTATGCAGACTTAACCTTTCAGTAAAATAGGACATGTAATCCCGAATTTCAAGCAGAAACCAATTTTAACGTTGATTATTTAATTAATGAACTCCTCTGCCCATTAGTGCAGTCTATTTCGTCCTGTATTGATATGAGGGGAGGCAAATTTTAGTGAAACACTTGATTAGTGTTGCTTGTTTGTTTGTTTTGTTTTGTTTTGGGTTTTTTTGGAATTTTTCTTTGAAAATAGGTTATGCTTTTGCAATGTTGTAACTTTTTATGGCCATGCAAACGAGGCTCAAAGTGTTGTTGTTGTGCTCTAATTAAAAATTTATTTTAGTTTTATTTTTATTTTATTTTTACAAATTCGCCCTAAGGCAGGTGAGTTCACAAAAGAACACTAAGTCCCCTACAAGGTGGACCCACCACCAAACTCCCCCTAAAAAATCTATATCCCATTCCCCAGAACTCCAATATAAATAACAATGAAAACAAAAAAAAATAAATATTCCAAAGAACTTGAAGAGCTAATAAAAACAACGTACAACAGTATTTACACGGCGGCACTTTGGACAAACTAATATTTATACGTACGGAAGTCATCGTGATGGAATACTGAACGTAGTCTTTCATGAAAATACGATTTTAACTTATTCTTAAATGATGCTAACCTCACCTCCGATCTTATTGCGATCGGTATTACGTTCCATAGATTGGCTATACGTACGAAGAAGGAATTACGGAAAAGAGATGACTTAAGAAACGGCCCAGAGGATCCCCGACGGGACCGCCCCGGCACTACAAAACTTGAACGAAGTTATCTAGATTAATATCAATAAGTCTAGAATTACATTTATAGAAAAATGTTATATCAAGATATTCTAGCCAGGTAAGCTAATTTTAAAAAGCTGATATGTAAATATAGCGCCTAGCTGTCCCAGCATCTTAGAAGACGGTTGCTGTGGGTGTGACTGGTCGATGACACTCGAAGAGTTAAACAGCGTTGTTTTGATCGTTTTGTTGCTTCTTGTGCTGTGCTAGCGCTGCCAGTCGCTTGTCTCTCTCAAACTCCTCCTTAATTTCATTCAATTGATCCAAAGGCATGCAAATTGACTGATGATTGACTAATAACAGGTTATTATAGCGGTACCTCTTTTATTATTGAGGCTATAGGGACAAGGGCTTAACCTTCAGGTTCTTCAGGGAATTGCTTGCTCTGGTAAATTTAAAGCCCTTTCTTTCTCACACTAAGCATATTACCTTTGCTTGTAATACACATCGCATCCACGACAAATGAGCAAATTTGAAAAAGGTGTTGTTTTAATTTTATGCTTATGATGGATTTCAAATTGCGTGTCCGAGGAATGTATAAGAAGAAAAGAGGTAAAGCCCCAGTTAACCTCCTTATGTCCAGGATTAAACGCAGGTATTGTTAAACAGGTACTTCATATATGACTGGGTTGTTGGCCATTTCATAATACTTCATATGTGACAGAACAATGTGTGTTAAAGTGAAGTTTTATCAGTGACGACACTTTGTGATGGTTATTATAAAGAACATGCATTTGATGAGCGTTCAATGCAGTACATATCTGAGTTTACCTCCACCTATGTGTAAAAATAAAATGCAAATTGGATTATGTCGAAGGACAGGTGGAAGGAATCCTAGGTAATAATAATAATAATAATAATAATAATAATAATAATAATAATAATAATAATAATAATAATAATAATAATTTATATAGCGCTATTTAGCTAATCTTTCATAGCGCTTTACAATCACCACGCTAGAATATCAAACTAGTTGTACCTATCGGTAAGTGCCAACGAGCGAAATATGCATGTTTGTTTGTAAGAACGGATACCGAATGGTTTTCGATAGAACTTTATAATTTGAAATGACCAAAATATGGTAAATCGTAGTTTAGATAATACGAGAAGAAAGTGTATTGATTTTATTCGTATTGATTTTATTCCTTTGAGCGAAAATATAAACGTTATTTGATTTGGGATGAAATCATCGGTTAAACAATTGCTATAAACAAAAGCAACACTTAAGGTAGCATTTACCCGACCGTGGCATTCTCGTAAGTCAAGAAAACTCCATTTGAAGTCAGTAGTCCGCTTTTGATTTTCCTGTCTCTCTTGAGAAATCAAAGGACTCCAAAGTCGAAAGATTATTTCATCGCTTTGAAGACCGTGATGTTCATTTTTTTGGCGGTCGAGTATTCTGTAGGGTATTCTCTTTCCATTTAGAGTTCCATAAAGGTGTATTTATCGTGAAAGGAGTGAATGAGCACATTGAAAATTTTAACAGCCAGCCGTGTAGACGCCATTTTGGTCATTTGCTCTTTAGCAAGGAGAGACAGACTGGGGACCAGTTTGGAAGAACAATACAACCCAAATATGGGATGTTTACTTACACCCAAATATGGTTAAAAAAAGTCCCTTACGCTGAAGTTGAGATTTTTTCTGGTATACACTGAGTATACGCGCGGCTCTATGATTCTGCCGCCCCGTCAGCCTCGCCTCTTGGCTCGGCTGCCTCGTTGGCAATAAAATCTAAAAATACCTAACTAAATTAATAAAAATATCAATACATGCACAAAATGAAGTTATAAAAGTTAAAAATCTAAAAACTAAAAATATCATGGTACCTTTTGCGTTGTCCCTTCTTATTTGAAGGGAAGCATTGTTAATTCATACCTTATTGTAAACAATTCCAATTGTTGCTGATTTCCATCTAACGGCCATTAACTGCGCATGAAAACCCCACTGATGAGTGGCGATAGCACGAACAAACGAACTCAGGCAGATTCCAGCAGCGTAAACGTACGCCCAAGAGAAGTCCTCAACGGAAGATTTCATTAATTCTAGCAACAGCAAACTCAGGAACACAGGCTGAAGAACATTGCAAACTCCAGCCAACAAACCTTCACTTAGAATGAACGCGTAATCAGTGTAAGGAAACGCTCGGATGATCGCTTTAAACAATCGATGCTCTTTTGGACCACTCTTGTTTGAGGCATGGCTTGTTGTTTCTTCGTTCCAAGTCCGCTGGAGTTTCTCCGTCGACGTTTGAGTTTTATCCTCGTCAAGTAAAGGAAACAAATCATCATTTTCCAGAGGACGCTTGTTGCCTGTGGCAAGAAGTTCTCCCACCCACCAGAATGAAAGAATGGAAAAAATGTTGGCGTTTTTCTTTGGATTCTCCTTGTGTCTTTGTCCTGACTCCAAGAGATCGTATTCTGCAGCCATCTGCTTCATCTACACACGTCTTTGCGCAGGAGACTAACTTAAGAGGCCGTCTCCCTTAAACCGTTCCACTCGATTTTGGACTCCAAAATAGTTTTCCTTCATATTTCTGCCACAGGTAGTACTATCTATCCTTACTACTAAAATGCAGTTAAAATGATCAGAAAGTTTGTTTCTCTCCACTGTGGAGCATTTATCGATTACCAGTGTCAAGAAGTGATGAAACGGCCATTTTTCACGAGTTCTAACATAGGATATTAAACGTTCCTTAAAAATACTTCGCGCCGATAAAACCCCCAAAATTTGTATGCATGCAGTCAATGTTTATCAGTTCTTACTGCTGACATGTCATTTGGTTACTTTCTTGTTCAAAATCGGAAGACAACTACAATATTTATAGAACACCTTCAGTAATTTATGCGAACATCGCGAAAATATGGTCCTAAATCTTGCCTTATTTTTCACTTGTGGCAAATAGATCAGGCCTAAATTGCCATTCTAGTTTTAGATTAACACATTGTCAGTTGAATTATGAAATAAAATCTGCGGCACAACGCGATATTGAGAAATAAGTTCGAACGAATTCTTGGCTATTTTCACGGATTAAGTATTGCGTGACACACTTCACATTCCAGTCCGAGTCTTGTTGCCTGACACTTTGATGCTTTGTTGATGAATATTTTCCGCCTAACGACAAGGGAAAATGCATTGAAATTCTACAAATGGCAGCTTGTTTTTCCTTGTTTCGGTAAGTTGAAACCAAATACGGTGTTTCGTTTCCTGACCATTAAATAATGAAAGTCGATTCGTGTCCTTCGTGATTATATTTACCACTCACCTTGTTGACCTTGTAGTTCCTGATGACATTATGAGAATTTACCGCTGAAACTTTCGTGGTTATCGTACACAAGCACAAGTATGGTACTCAGTGGCTACAATTACAATGATCCAGTAGGTCTGTCTTGAAAGGAGAGTCGATGACGAAAAGAGATTTGAATAAATCCTCCTGTATGTAATTATTCAATACTCGGGTTGCGTTACCGCCCGTGGTGGAGAGAGTGGGGGAGGGGGGGGGGGGGGACTGGGGTTACACCATAAATTGCGAGTGCTGCGATTCTAAGATTTTGCCGCTATTGTAGGATAAAGGACACGATAACGAGCGGAGAGCGGACATTAAAATACGGGCAGCACGATTTTGAGGTCTCTGAAGCTTTGATGACTTGCCCCATACACCAATACAACAGTGAAAGCGGGGCTGGACTAAGCTATTATATTTTAAATCATATATTAAGAAGTGCACGATTTTGTATTCGTTTAATTTAGGGATCAAACCAGGATTGCACTCCCAAAAGGAGCAAAGGGGATCCTTTTCTAAAGGACTGAGAACCTTACTTAACCGTATGCCACGGCACATCAGGCTGTCAGGTCTACATAGCCCACAAAAACGAGAATGCCTCTGGGCGTTACCGTTTGCAGTGATAACGCAATTCACCATGCTTACCTAGAAGGCTAACTTACAAGTTTCGAACAGATACACGAAAGAATATCCAGTAAGTCTATCTTGAAAGGAGAGTCGATGACGAAAATACATTTGAATACATCCTCCTGTATGTAATCATTCAATACTCGGGTTGCGTTACCGCCCGTGGTGGAGAGAGTGGGGGAGGTGGGTGGAGGGGGTACTGGGGTTACACCATGCTGCATGCATGAAGTTACGGCATGTATTTACATACAAGGCGATGAGAAATCAACATCTAAATGGTCATTTTTCAACAAAAATAGAAGAGAAGGATATTTTTCTTTCTTCGTTACCTGAAATCGTGCGGTTTCGGCAAAAAGCGGCTTAAATTGGCGGAACCAGAATTTCCATGTGGCAGGATATTTTCCATCGACACCGGCGCGATCTGACCAATTCAGAATGGCTTTACCCCTTCTACAGGACGAACCTCAGCTAATAGGTAAGTTTCGATGCGAATAAGTGTCGTTTGGCTTCATAATTTTTAGAATTGGCTGATTAGGATCCATATTTCATAATATCAATAAACTATCAATGTCACCAGGACCATTGGCGTTGAGCATGTCTTTGACTTCTGCCTGGTCGAATAATGAATATTGGGAGATCAGACATTGCGTCGAGTTAGACTTTTAGCTTTGATGTTGTTTATCTGCTTTATAACTTCAAGAAATGAACCCTCGCGAAATTGATAAATTCAAGATCTTTTTGGGTAGTGGCGATTAATGTCTATGGACCGTTTTCAAAAATGTTCGTTGACGCACCACTCGGATGTCAAGGATTGAATTTTGTCACCTATTGTTTAATTGAGCTGACCATTTTGGTAATTGCGGGACAAATTAAATGAAGGGTTGAGAAATAAAAAAATTACAAGAAAACGGCCTTGTAGAGTTTTCGTTATAATCATGCTTTCCGATATTTCCTTTTTTCCTTTCATTTAGAGTGAGTTAGAGAGACTAATTGCAGCTAGTTTAATATTACAACTAGATCAGGGAAACGCTCAGTCATGAACAAAAACAGCTCAAATTGTGTCTTTTACTATCTTACATTAACACTAAAACCAAAATAGCCATTCTGACCTGCTACCAAACCCAAGAACCAATTGATCTGAACTTTAAGCTGATACACTGAATATAGTTTACATCGTCATTATTATCATTGTGCCATCTCTGTGAACGTCAAGAATGTTTAGGTTGCAATGCTTACTGATTCCGAACCTCTCTCGTCATCTAAGGAAGCCACAGCTGTTGTTTCCTTCAGCGCAGCATATTCGGTTTTCTTTTTTACATTAATTATGTTTGAATTGGTATGTCTTATTCTATTCAAAATTATACAGACAAGATAGAGGATAACCAAAGGAAAAGAGCACTACTTTTATGTCGAACGCTAAATGCTTTTTTAAGCAGAATCCATTGACTTTGTGATGGAAGCAATTACAATTTATAACCGATGTTTATAATGTAACCCTAAACGACGTGGAGATCGGTGCCTGATCTTGTTTACTATTATCTAAAGAGCGGTTTTGAACGTCCTACAATGTGGGCTGCACTGGCATACTACGAAGCTAATTTAAGAACAATACATCTAAGAAAAAGGAAGCGTTAAGATAAGCAGTAAAGACAGTCACTATCCTGGCAGTAGAATTAGACTCCCGAAGCATGAGAACAGTTATTCTCAAAGGAAAACAAAGAAAGGACAATATGTATATTGCATTCGTTGGGAAATTTTTGCTAGGCTTCACTTTATCACTTTTGTTTGTGGGAAAAACTCCAACAGAGACACTTTTAGGGATAACACTGTCGATACTTTCAGGGATAAGGGATAACTGTGCCCAGAGTTACAGGGATAAGGGATAACTGAACCCCCCCCCCCCCCCCCTCTAACAGGGTATCATTAGCCGAAACGTCTATGAAAGTAACATAAAAGAACCATTCAGTGTCAAACCACAAAGAAACCAACACTGGTACTCTTCTTAAACAAAACGAACCAACTCTGCTTTTCAACATTTGGCGAGACAGGAGATTTCAAAATGGTTTAGCATGACTTTAGTACTAGTTTTCCCCTTTTGAAATAGTCACAGAGTGATAAACATAAAAACGTATTGGATATTTAAGGCCGATGTTGTTCTCGAGACTCGTGTGCGTGCCAACTGATTTGTAGACCTCTGGAAGAGCTATGTGGTCGTTCCTTGAGTGCAGATCCTTAATGGACAACCAGGCTGCCAGAAAGAGACGCTCGTGAAAATTGGCCTCATATCCAGCCTCATTGACGGTATTAAAATCCATCTGATGATTTTTTCTTCTAAAAATTGGTCTCGCAGTTAAACAATATTTACATCTAATTGTTTTCGTGGACGTGACAGGAGACCGAACATCAAATAAACTGTTAACAGTTTTAAACGGTTTGTAGACGACTTTAACCTGTCGTTGTCTTAGATGCGACCAATCTTTTCGGAAACATCTTGAACATAAAGAAGTACCGCGAGGCCAATACTTTGTTAATCAGTTGGTGGTTTAGACAGCGATCAGTCGCATTTGTTCATGAAGGATGATGGATAGTTGTTCTCGTGCAATACGGTCTTATGTTATCACCTGACTACAATTGCACATTTTTTAAGTGCCAGTGTTGTCAAGCCACAAGTCGGTAACATTGGAAAACCGATCTTGATAATATTTTTTTTCAGACTCAAGGAATCTACCTGCGAAACTGTAAAGAATAAGAAATCTTCACGAGTTTCCCAATCACCCAAACTAAGCGACACGACAAAGCCCACGTTGGCGAATATCGTGCGCACTACTGCTACTGCACAAGCGATATATTATTTTAGCCGCTTGCTCCTAAAAAGCTATTTACAATGTCGCTCAAGGGTGTTCGCAACGAAGTGAAACTCAAGCGCTATCACAATTGCACAGTACTCTTTCGTGTATCTGTTCGAAACTTGTAAGTTAGCCTTCTAGGTAAGCATGGTGAATTGCGTTATCACTGCAAACGGTAACGCCCAGAGGCATTCTCGTTTTTGTGGGCTATGTAGACCTGTACGGACCTGTACAGCCTGATGTGCCGCGGCATACGGTTAAGTAAGGTTCTCAGTCCTTTAGAAAAGGATCCCCTTTGCTCCTTTTGGGAGTGCAATCCTGGTTTGATCCCTAAATTAAACGAATACAAAATCGTGCACTTCTTAATATATGATTTAAAATATAATAGCTTAGTCCAGCCCCGCTTTGACTGTTGTATTGGTGTATAGGGCAAGTCATCAAAGCTTCAGAGACCTCAAAATCGTGCTGCCCGTATTTTAATGTCCGCTCTCCGCTCGTTATCGTGTCATTTATCCTACAATAGCGGCAAAATCTTAGAATCGCAGCACTCGCAATTTATGGTGTAACCCCAGTCCCCCCCCCCCCCCCCCCCCTCCCCCACTCTCTCCACCACGGGCGGTAACGCAACCCGAGTATTGAATGATTACATACAGGAGGATTTATTCAAATCTCTTTTCGTCATCGACTCTCCTTTCAAAGACAGACCTACTGGATCATTATAATTGTAGCCACTGAGTACCATACTTGTGCTTGTGTACGATAACCACGAAAGTTTTAGCGGTAAACTCTCATAATGTCATCAGGAACTACAAGGTCAACAAGGTGAGTGGTAAATATAATCACGAAGGACACGAATCGACTTATCATTATAATATTTAATGGTCAGGAAACGAAACGCCGTATTTGGTTTCAACTAACCGAAACAAGGGAAAAAAAGGCTGCCATTTGTAGAACTTTAATGCGTTTTCCCTTGTCGTTAGGCGGAAAATATTCATCAACAAAGCATGAAAAGTGTCAGGCACAAGACTCGGACTGGAATGTGAAGTGTGTCACGCAATACTTGATTCGTGAAAATAGCCAAGAATTCGTTCGAACTTATTTCTCAATATCGCGTTGTGCCGCAGATTTTATTTCATAATTCAACAGACAAAGTCTTAATCTGAAACTAGAATGGCAATTTAGGCCTGATCTATTTGCCACAAGTGAAAAATAAGGCAAGATTTAGGACCATATTTTCGCGATGTTCGCATAAATTACTGAAGGTGTTCTATAAATATTGTAGTTGTCTTCCGATTTTGAACAAGAAAGCAACCAAATGACATGTCAGCCGTAAGAACTGATAAAAATTGACTGAATGTGTACAAATTTTGGGGGTTTTATCGGCGCGAAGTATTTTTAAGGAACGTTTAATATCCTGTGTTAGAACTCGTGAAAAATGGCCGTTTCATCGCTTCTTGACACTGGCAATCGATAAATGCTCCGAAGTGGAGAGAAACAAACTTTCTGATCATTTTAACTGCATTTTAGTAGTAAGGATAGATAGTACTACCTGTGACAGAAATATGAAGGAAAACTATTTTGGAGTCCAAAATCGAGTGGAACGGTTTAAGGGAGACGGCCTCTTAATGAGGTATTTGGTATTTTCTTTGACATCATCTAAGTAAGTAATATCTTTATAGTTAGAGAGGGTTAAGGCAGGATTCTTTATTCCTCGCAGTAAATTATGCACGATAATTCGAGATATGGAGATATTTGGTTTATAACAGAAGGAGACTGGAACCAAGAGTGTTGCCATGGTAACGGCGTAACGGATGCCATCTTGTACTTATTCTCACTGGGGGGAAACACACACAAAATCCGAAAATATCCACTTTGCGCTACCTCACATTCCCGGCGTGACCCAGGGGAGTGCGCGACCTCACCCTTCTATTTAAGAGCAGTCTGCTTGATTATATTAAAAACATGAAACAAACAGCGGGAATAAACATTGTGAAAAATCGCATTTTACTAACTTGACGTTTCGTATGCTATGCAACATACATTTTCAAAAGTATGACCGTTACAAAATTTTAGCGACTATTATTGCTGGCTCGCCTTAGCGAGGCAGCACACTATTCTGGTAATCCTGTGTATGTTGGGTATCCTGTTTTGTATATGCGGTTCGGGGCCAAATTTTGGATGTCAGATTTAGCGCATGCGGTCCACGATTCTGTATATTTTTGTTATGTCATACGATTGCATGAATTACCGTTTGTCATAGGATTGCGTGAAGTAGCGTTTATTAAAAGTATACAGTCAATAATTGTTTGATGTTTTTGGAGATCTGTAAACGTCATCTATTCTACCTATGAATAGCGTTGAAAACTGAATATGCTGTTTAATGCTTTTTTGTTGTTTATAGAACCGAAATTTGCGCCGAATTTCAAGCAGCACTACAAAAGTGCACTTAAGTACATTAGTCAGGGCAAAAGGTCCATACAATAGCTTATAATAACGTTACAGAAATGCTTCCGATGTTTTTTGGGAAACAGCATCTGGTAAGCTCTACAATTAAACCTTTAATATTATTCAACTTTCAATACCCTGTTGAACAGTTGTTGGGCGTATTTTAAAGCGAAATTTTATGCGACTTTCCCACTTTTGCAAGCTGCTGCGGCGTATGATTGTGTAAATTCTGCTATATTTGCTCGCAAGGCCATTGTTTGATTTCTAGGGAGATATGGATACATCTGCTTTTTTCTACGATTGTTTCTTAAAACTGGTGTTGAACATTGAATATTCTGTTGAGCGCTGCGTTGTTAATGGACGCATTGTAAACAAAAATGTCCGTACATTTTTGGCAGTCTAGGGAAAATATATTCAGGAGCAGCGAAAATAAAAACACATAATGAGCCGTGACACTTTAATTTAATGCTAGCCATTGTTTCATTTTTTTAAGATAAGGTGCATTCCAGCTGACATCTCTTTTGTTTATTTTGAACGCTCTTTGCTGCTGTTACGCTCCAAACTTAAAAGCTAATGTAGTGTAATCTTTAATTCCTATAGCCAGCACTCACTTTCATTATGAAATTCCTAGTATATTGTTATTAAAAGGGTCTGGAACGTAGACTGAGACAATTGATCTACAGCAGTATCGCTTAGGTTATAGAGTAACAACCTCGCACTGCCAACGTTGGCATTTAATGAGGGTTGTAACTCTTGGATGAATAAGGACTCTTTAATTTTACAATGGAGGTCAGTTTTGCCGGACGCTAGAATGTCAAAATGGTCCCAATTGTTATGGCCCGTGGTAATGATATGATCAGCGATAGCTGATAGATGATCGCTTTTAGTGAGGGCCTTAAAATGATCTAAGGTCATTTACAAAGCTGGCTGCTGGGACTGCAATGATGTTTATATTGGAAAAACAAAACGACGACTTCATGACAGGAAAACTGAACATTTTAAGGTGCCAAGTTTGAAGACCACCGTTCTTATATTTTAAGAGATATGCAATGTAAAAACTATAAGAAGCACTGTCACCAGTACTGAATGAGGTCATTAGCAGATCCTAGGAGGCCCAAAATTCATTTGTCGAGTGAAGCTGTGTTGTGAAAGCTACCTTGCAGTAGAGAAACTGGAATGCGAGTAAACATGAAGACTGACCGAGCTAGAGTGACAAAAATTCCCCGCCAAATACCTAAATAATTCAAGAACATGTCCATGACGGCACGCGGGCCTCTCCATCGCGCCGTCAGAAAATTTATCTCTGGCCTGACCGCTATTTCATTCATGTCACTCAATCGTTGGTGAAATCAGCTCTTATTTTAGGATTTTTAGCTGTACGACGACTGTAAATGCGGCCCTATTCAAAAAGGATTGCGCAACCAACCAGCGCTCGATTCATCTTCAATAATTTAAACATCCACGCTCAATCTCAGTTACGAGCGCCAAATTTACAAAATCAGCATACATTTTTTCCACACGATTTATATCTACCTTATACTTACCAATTTTCGCGAGTACTAATTTTCGCGATTTCAAAAAAATCGCGAAATTTAATACGCACGAAAAAAAAAACCATTGCGCGACATTTAAACACGCGAAAATTTCTACCATGATCAGGAGCCCGATATTATGTAACAAAACAATAAGAATATGAAATGTTTTGAACTGTAACTATCTTTCCTTGAAAACACTGATCTTTTCGTCTTGTCTTTGACTAGCACCTTTTCTCTGACTCACAGTTTTCTTAAGCTTGTAAATCGGCCAGAACCTTTTTAGTACAGTCATCAAAGTTTCCATTTGTAAGTTCCTTGTAATTACACTGAGCCATACCTTGGTTTCTTTCCAGTAGTTTCTTAAGGTGGTGGCAAACGAGGACACAATGTTGCGGACAGATTGTGGCGGACACAAATGTTTCCCTGTTTGCCCGCGTGGGCAACATTTGTTGCGGACACAAAATTTGTGTCCGAGACACAAAAATGTTTCTGATTTCTTTCAGAAACATTTTGTATCCGCAACAAATGTTTCCCGGGTTGCGCAGCATAGAAACAATCATGAGCAACAATGTGTCCGCAACATTGTGTCCTCGTTTGCCACCACCTTTAGTCTTTGACTAGTGATCCATTTCGACGTGCAACAATCAGAACTTTAATTGAAATTTCAAGACCACTCTGTACGATGTTTAAGAAAATAAAACACTGATCAAATCGCGAAATTTAATACACTTTTGTTCTAATTTTTCTTGCTCTCGCGAAAATTAATACTCGTGAAATTCGGCTCACGACTTTTCGCAAAAGTACGTGCGAAATGAATTAGTAAGAATAAGGCGAAACCGCTGTCGTTGACATCCAATTGTTCGCATCTCTTTCCACAGGCAAACCACCCTCTGTTTGTGTGGTCGGTCGTGATCGGTTGCGATTATGTTCTACTAGAACAGGAATTAAAGTCATCTTTGCCTTAATTTTCTTAATACTCCTTATTTCAAGAACACAGCTCTGCATTACATCTTTTATCTAATGGTGTGGTAACTTAAATCATCGAGTCACTCGGAATGGCAAAAAAAAAAAAACACGCTTGTGGCTCAATTGATCTTGTTTTAAACTTTATTGAACCATGTGCACTGACTTAAGTGCTGCCTGTGCTCAGGCTTAAGTAACAAATGAATATATGACCTTAAGAAGTCTAAGGGCCAATTCGCACTAGCGGAAAAATTTTGTAACAATTGGTAGATTTCATCATTAATGTGTCACTTGTTACAGAAAACAAGTGCGAATACGTTTCTTGAGACCTAGATCTTGTCAAACAATTCAGGAAAACAAAGAAGCAGTTGTCTTATGATTGGTCCGCGTTGCACGCGCGATACATTTTGTCAAACATCCGCAAAACAAGTGCGAACGACTTGTTGGACAAGGGCAAATTTTGTCAAAACGGACAAATCTCCAAAGGGGCCGATGTCCTGCCTCAAGGCAGGACAAGTCATGACAAGTCGCATTCCAACGCCCCTCGTAATGCCAGATAACAATACGTTGTTGATTGGCTATTGTGTTTGGTCTGGATTGTACTAAAAAACAACACGCGAAATTTTTCCGCGATAGGCGGCAAAACATGTTTGTGTGCCGAGGTGAGGTCGTGGAAGGATGGTAATACCGGGGTTGGAAGAAATGAATGCGGAGGGAACCAGTTTGTGCCGGTAAATGGAGGGGAAAAGAAATAGTTTACTTGCCACATTTTCCCCGCAGGTCAGCACAAAAACATCACTACACGCGCACTTCAAATGCAAATCGTTTTAAAATTTTTCACCACGTGGACCTGCCTGATTATTTGATGTTTGCACAAGACGACCGTGCCGAGAAATGTACAAGGATGCCAGAAGCACGTGCAGAGCTATTGTACTAATAATTACACCTTTTGTTTTCTTCAAAATGTCTCTGACTTGTCGCGACAATTTTGTTTTTGTCAAAAATGTTATGACATTTAAAACTTGTCCGCTAGTGCGAATCGGCCCTAAGAAAAGTTTAAATTTATATTGTCAATTAACTTTTGGCGCGCTAAATAAATTAAATAATAAATTAACGTGCGCTTTGTACTATTCCTTCATATCATTTTCCAACAAGCTATAGCAGGCGGTTTTGGAGATGGTTCAGATAGAAAGGCTTTTAATATATTTTTTGCTTAACTTTGCACTATAAACTCCGGTCCATTTAGCAGATTGTCAATTTCACCGCTTCTGCCTTCATATCATCCGGGCGGCCATGGTTAAGTGATATTTAAAAATAATGTTGTGTATTATATATAAGACAGCCTCTATGAATGCAGTAGCGCTCGTGACTATGTGTTATTCAATACGGCAAACAGACTTACCTCTAATAACTGAAGTTGTTAGGGGATTTTGATAACAGTAATCTATCACTCGTCTACCTTCTGATCTGTAGGAATGTTATTTTACAAGCATAATCAAACGGCTTATTCGCAAACTCGCACTGTCATTGGTTATGCAGATGCCTCTTGATCTCGCTATAAATAAACGATAGAAGCCATTGAAGCGTTTGCGCGGATTTTTATGCATCACTGAATTGCCTGAAAATGGTAACCGTATTACAGCGTATATCTAACAGATCAGACAGTGGGTTTTGCCAAAACAACATACATACTGCAAGAGACCACTCACTTTCCCTTTCTATATATAATTATCAATTTTGAGTATCCACTTTATAAACGCTCTAGTCGACGTGACTGCCAAGCTGATAAAAAAGTAGAAAGCAAACATATGCACGATAATAAACATTCGAGATCACGCTATCAATATATATAATTTCTATCAGTCACTCTTGAATGCTCTTGAAAGGGCGGTTAACTAAACGCGTAATTACGTGACGGGTAACGGCGTAACAAAAATCGGCCTAACCAGTTTTTGTCTGTTTTTTTTTATTTTTTTATTTTGCTTCGAACTGAATTAAATTATACGAGGCTGCTTTTGCGAAATGGCGCAAAAAGGGGCGCTTTTAATTACGTTGGACCATTCTACATATTATATTTCGCATAATTATGCCATTCCGCAAGTCACGCCAAATAGACCACAAGATTCTTTTGCGAAAGTTAGCTTGCTATGGAGTTGATCAAAAGTCCCTAAGGTGGTTTGACTCTTATCTTAGTGACCGACAACAAAAGTGTCTAGTTAATGGTGAGCTATCTGGCGCACGCCCTGTCACCTGTGGCGTCCCACAGGGAAGCTTAATTGGGCCTCTCCTTTTCTTGATATATATCAACGATCTGCCGAATTGTCTGAGTAAAGCCTCCCCTCGGATGTACGCTGATGATACCACGCTGATGATACCAGCACTAGAACATTCAATAAATGACGAACTTGTTAACCTTCACGAATGGCTGACGGTAAATAAATTAAGTTTAAATATTGCTAAAACCGAGCTTATGTTTATTGGCTCGCGTCAGAGGCTTTCAAATACCGCCAACCATTCAATAAACATTCATATTGAAGGCCAACAGATTAATAGAGTCTGCCACACTAGATCCCTGGGAATCCACATTGACCAACATTTGTCATGGACCAAACATGTCAATGAGATTGCTAGGGTAGTTTCCTGTGGTATAGGTGCTCTTAAAAGGCTGAGGCCATTCATTTGCGAAGATTCAGCTATTTTGCTAAATAGAGCTCTCATTGAACCGTATTTCGACTATTGCTGTCCTGTGTGGGATGGTCTCAGCAATGAACTGACTGATAAATTACAAAAGTTACAGAATCGCGCCATTAGGATCCCATGATTACGAAGTCGGATTTCTATTCTAGTGCTACCGTCCTTCGATTAAAGTTAGGATGGGATTCCCTCTATACCAGAAGGAAAAAGCATAAAGCGAAACTAATGTTTAAAACCATAAATAAACAAGCTCCGGAGTACTTACAAGACCTATTTAAACCATTCAGCACAGGATATAATCTTAGAGACAAGGCAAATAAGTTAGCTCTACCTAAGCCCCGTACTGATTTTTTAAAACGAAGTTTCTGTTACAGTGGGGCACAGTTGTGGAATAGCCTTCCCCACGGTGCCAGAGCTGCTAGATCCTTTAGCCACTTTAAAAGACTTATCAATTGCCTGATGTCTCCCTCGTGCTCCCACACGGCAAACATGTAAATCAGTTTTTTTTTTAATGTGATGTAATCATTCTTAACTTGTAACTGATGTTTTTACCGTGTTTAAATAAAGTATATGATGATGATCCTTCTTTTACCTCTCACCACACGCGAAGCGAAAAACATTTAAGCTCCGAAAGTGGCATTTTGATGATATTCACTTATTATCGATTTTCTCAGAAACAAATCGATACCTAACCAAATGAAGCTAAAAAAGTATGCTGCAGTCCTAAAGGCCTACCTAAGAATACAATGCACCAGTCATTTGAAATCCCGGAACCCCCTCCTCGGGCATGAGCGGGGTAGAAGCGGGGCTTTCACTTCAGGTTCACTCCATTTTGGTTCCCCGTTAGGCAAGGGATGCGCCAGAAATCACGGCCTTCGCATGCCAGACCGGGGAATAAGCGGGGCAGTCACTCCATGCTCAGCGGTTTGAATTATTTATGTTGACTCGCTCGGTCGATCGGTTGCTTTGCGGTATTTCGCTGCAATTCGCTGCCTAATAGCGCGACGTAAAAATTGTTTTGTAAAGTGTCATACCAGAATTCAAAGAAGGCTATATTGGCAGAAGATATACAAAGTCTGGTGACGAAAGGTAGGCTTATTTCAATGATATGGTATTGATAAGTATGCTTGAGTCATTCCAGACGTCAGAAGACTGTATTGCTATTGAGTTTCAGTTTGCTGTGATCTTGCATTTTGTAACATCAAGTTGTAAAACAGAAAAAGTTTTTAATAACCTTTATTAAAAATAAAAAGTTGATTTGGCAATAGTCGTCTTCTTCCTTGTCCATCGAGGGGCCTTTGCAAGTGTATTGCTAGCTACTCTGAAATCAACGTGTTAATTTCACGGCTACCAACGTTTTTATCTTCCCTTTTTGTCATCCATTGTTGCGCTTGGCAAAAACAAGTTTTCTACAAAAGATTACTTTTTTATAGCATGTGTGTGGATCATGTGGGGGCGGGGGAGTTCACCATTCACTTTTCTCCCGGGGACCGGGGTCTTTACTTGCCTTCACTTGCAAAAAAAGTGAATGCCCCGCTCATGCCCGAGGGGGGGGGGGGGGGGGGGTTCAAATGACTGGTGCATAAGTAAAACGCAGCATTTTTCGACCCTTGGCGCGCGAATGTCTGATCACTGCATCGGAGCATTATTGTATATAATGAACAAACTTGCTGCTGTTTATAAAATGTTTCAAAGTTGAGTATTGTTGAATAATCCTTACATTATTGACTATAATTCGACATGAATGAACTGGAAACAGCGGGTTACAGCGCCCTTGTAATACGCTCAAGAATCCGCTCGATGCTATTCATGTAACTGGCTTCGTGTTTTAAAGTTGTTTTGACGTTTTGAAATGTAAATTATCGCCAAACGTTTATTACAGGACCAAAGCAAACTGGCCTAAATGAAAATTCAAGCGAAAGTGTACAAAGTTTAAGCTTTAAGATCATCTGTTAAAAACATGGTACTGAGCATGAGACATGGGAAGCGTTGCCATGGCAATTACGCTAAAAATTCGCGCCAAAATTCACCCATCCAGCGCGGCTTGGCCGTGATTTTGTGGAAGACTGGGTTTGAAATAAATTATCGCAGGCTCAAGTCTCCGTTTGGCGCCAAAGAACGCGGGAGCTCCATTGACCACCACTGGCCATTCGTATAATTTAGTGTTTTGGCGAATTTCTAATCGATAACATGAGTTTGTGGGTTGATAAATATCGCCCTACTTCCTTATCCAAGCTAGACTATCACAAGGAGCTTGCAGCTCACTTGAAGAAGCTGGTAAGTTGTCTGCAGTATTTCGACTGAGTGTCGTTTCGTTTTGTCGCCAAATTAATTTGTTCGGGTACATTGGCTTATGTTCCTTATTTGTTTCCATGGATTGGAAGCTGAAAGTTTGATTTTTACGTTCGGAGGTTCACGGAACTGAATTATACAGGCATTTGATTTCAAGTAAACTAAAATATTATGAAGTATTTGTAGATCACTATCCACCCGATAAATCCCTTTCCAGTGGATAAGTGGTTACAAAACTCAATACATTATTCACTGGGCAGTGATTTATCCAGCTGACAGCATTATCATTCGGCATGTTATTCAGTTGAATCATTTGCAATATTTCTATTAGTTTAATGTTTGTTTATAAACAAGAATTATTATTGGATGTAGCTGTTGTTAGTGTTTCAACAGTGCACTTAAGGTCATTCCTCTGTTTTGCATTGCGCATCCTTACTGCGCATGATTTCTTGCGCCATTAGCGCGTGCACATAAACAAAATGGTGGCTTTTTTCTATGCAACTTAGTCCGCAACAGAAATAAATCGTCGACTTCTTGTAAACGAGTATGGGACCTATCAATTTTTTCATGTATTTTGGGTGTAACGATCAAACTCTTTCTATAAAATGAATACAGATCAATTTCTATGTTTGAAAAAAAGATTATCACTGAAAACGTGTACTTTGCCAGTATTCACAATGGAATTATAGGGAATTATGTGGTAAATACAAGGTCTTCCCGCTCCTAAACAAATGTGGTTACCCCGTTTTTTATTTCAAAATTTAAGTTCCCTTTAGGTAATCAACCAATAGGCAAAGTCTGGTTGAAAATCTATGTTCAGTTCTATTTCGGGGGAATGACCTTAATTACTTTTTTTGTTTACTGTAACATGTAGAAGCAACCATTTTAATTTGGAGTGGGCTGAGGAAGCTATTTTTTTCCAGCATAATTATGAGTACAGCAGCTGCCTTCAGGCATAAATGGAGCATAATGGTCTATTTTCAAGGATGACACCAAGAAACGTTATACTGTTGTTAGATATGAAATGGTTGATAGCTATATAGTGCATGACCATCTCATATCCAACAAGTGTGAGTGGAAAAATTGTTTTATGAAAACAACCATGAAAATAACAGTAAATATGATACATTAAAAAGACCATGTTTGTCAGGCTTGCTTGTAAGTCAATCAAACTGAAACTCTGGAAATACATTATCCAATGCTCCTGTTTTAAAATTATAAATATGTCTGTTAATTTTGATCAAAATATACTTTTACTCTTTTATTTCTCAAGGTGCACTGTGGTGATTTTCCACATTTGCTGGTTTATGGCCCATCAGGGGCTGGGAAAAAGACAAGAATCATGTGCATACTGAGAGAGCTCTATGGTGCTGGTGTGGAGAAATTAAAGATTGAACAACATAGTTTCACTGTAAGTATTTATTGTACAGGACTTGTCATGGATCTTTTTTTTGTTAAACTTCAATATTTATAACTTATGCAAATTAGAAACTCTGAACTCTTAGTTACTCTTGAAATCGCATATTTAATTAGTTTCCCTTGACAATGGCGCCAAGATGTCGCCGAAACGTCGGATTTATCTATCGTTAGTTTTTGCCTGTATATGTTTATCTAAATCATTGTTGATTAGAACTTCAATATTATTCTGAAAACTCTATACATGTAATTTGCAAACTTAAGATAATAAATTTCATATTATTTTAACTCTTTCAGTGCCAAAGTTGACTTTTGTCGACATTTGGAGGAGTGGTCATTGAACCACTTGTGATGTCATCAGTTTGCATGTCAATCAACTTTTCAAGCAACTGACACAGCGTGGATTGATCTTTCCATAGGACTATGCATTTTGTATATCGACTGCATTCGGACAGAGCTAATCGAAAAAAAAACATGCTGTGTTTTTGGTGCAAAATCTGTGCATGAACAGGCCAATGCCCCCTTTTCAGGGTTTACCGACGATTTTGCCCAAACTTTTTCTGCCAGAAAGAAGGATGTGAAGAGTAAAAAGGAACGAGGATAAGAAAGCAGGAAAAAAAAAAGAAGGAAAAGGAGCAAGAGAAAATTTGGAACGGTTTCAGCAAAAACAAAAAATTGGGGCTTATGCGCATGCATCAAAGTGAAAAATTGTACATTGTTACACGGAATCCGTATCAAAATGTTGCTGCAATGTAAAAAAGTGCTTTTATAGCAAATTTTGGGCAAAATTAGATTCCGATAACAACAAAAATTTGCTTTTAATTAACGGTTTTGAGGGAAATTCAGCAGTGAAAGGATTAATAATTTTTGAGCCTACACAGACAAAGTTTCAAAAAAAAGAAAGAAAGAAAAATCACAGTCATTGTCTGTGTTTTCAAATGGTATTTTTTAGGGGGTTCAAAAATTGTTTCCTGAGAGGTCCACTTATAAACTGATGGCAGTGAAAAACAATCTCTGTTGATCAAGCAGAGTTTGCATGTTATTGAAAGCCGCAGTTATATGATTGACAATTCTATTCATACAAAGTGTCTTTTGTTTGGTTCGTCAGACTCCATCAAAGAAGAAGATTGAAATGTCGACTATTGGTAGTGCTTATCACTTAGAAATTAATCCAAGGTAGGTAGGTAAGGTAAAGTCTGCATCACACCAAGTGGCCCATCTGGCCAGAGCTTATCGTGGTTTCCATAGCATTAAGCAACAAGGAGTATTTCTACTCCCCGCTGGATTTGATACTAGTGCATCGCAGGGTTGCACCCTAACATTGGTTCACCATTTGTACACCCAGCGGGTGGAGAGAGGAACTATGAGAGTAAAGTGTCTTGCCCAAGAACACAACATAATGGCCTCGGCCAGGGCTCTAACCTGGACTGCTCAATCCAGAGTCCAGCAAGCCTGCTGTAGAGAAACGCAGCCTATTATTTTCTTACTACATTATTTTTTTTTATTTGTTTTAAGTGGTTATTTTTTCATTGTGTTTTCAGTGATGCTGGGATTCATGACCGTGTTGTAATCCAGGAGCTCATCAAGACTGTGGCACAATCACACCAGTTAGAATCATCAACACAAAAAGAATTTAAAGGTAAATACCACTTGAAAGATGACTAAAAGTCAGTCTATATATATTACAGCCTGCTGACACCCAATCAAACTTAAAACATTGCACCTAACTGAAGCACTAATGAAAACAATAGGCTTTATGCATGACAACGTCATATGCTCAACATTCACCACCAAGCCTTCTTTATGAATATTGAATATTCTCAACCATCTCACTGCCACCTTCATGCCGGTCGCTCTAAAACGCAGACAACGCAGATCACGCAGACTGCAGACTGTGCAGACCGTGCAGACTGTGCAGACCATGCAGACCGAGTACTTTTTTTCGTACACTAGTTCTTGAAATTACTTTCGACTTACATTTTTTGGTTCTTCTTACAAAATTCTGCTAGATAGTCTGCTAGATATATCCGTATGTTTGTTATTCATGATATCCGACCGGGATGTCCTGGCACTAGACGGGGGATGTTCTGGCACCAGAAAACCAAAATGGCGGATGACTGTTACGAAGCACTGTACTTTCGCCTCCTGTAGTACATTTGCAGTTTTACGTGAAAGAGCAGTTCAAGACGATTCTTAACACTTGACCATCGCAGTGCAGGTAAAGATATGGAATTCGATACTGGTCTTAATTAGCAGTACGAACGTTATGTATAAACACGTGTTATAATATGAAAAATGAAGCACATTTTATTTCCTCTAGTTAAATATTTACTTTCTTTATAAAGAGTATATTGTTAAAGAAAGTAAATATTTAACTAGAGAAAATAAAATATGCTTCATTTTTCATATTTTAACACGTGTCTATACATAACTTTCGTACTGCTAATTAAGCCCAGTATCGAATTCCATATCTTTACCCGCGCTGCGATGGTTAAGTGTTAAGAATCGTCTTGAACTGCTCTTTCACGTAAAACTGCAAATGTACTACAGGAGGCGAAAGTACAGTGCTTCGTAACAGTCATCCGCCATTTTGGTTTTCTGGTGCCAGAACATCCCCCGTCTAGTGCCAGGACATCCCGGTCGGATATCATGAATAACAAACATACGGATATATCTAGCAGAATTTTGTAAGAAGAACCGAAAAATGTAAGTCGAAAGTAATTCCAAGAACTAGTGTACGAAAAAAAGTACTCGGTCTGCATGGTCTGCACGGTCTGCACAGTCTGCAGTCTGCAGTCTGCGTGGTCTGCGTTTTAGAGCGACCGCCTTCATGCAGTATTTACCTGGATTTTCTTTTCACCTTTGATGATTTGGGAGTTCAATCATGATTCATAAAATTTACAAGTTCACACTTCAAAAGCCAGGCTTGGTGGTGCAACCAGCCAGTCTGGCATAGACATGCAGAGCTATTGCATTATGCAAACTTGTTTGGTGAACTTTTTCAGCGTATGATTTATCAGTGATAGCTGATGTTTTTCACATACATCTCTTGCACTTTGTTCACAGTGGTAGTCTTAACAGAAGTGGACAGACTCACAAAAGATGCTCAACATTCTTTGCGTAGGACTATGGAAAAGTACACAACAACGTGTCGGCTGATTCTGTGCTGTAACTCAACGAGCAAAGTCATTCCAGCCATTCGCAGCCGTTGTTTGGGTGTCAGGGTTGCTGCACCTACAGTTGACGAGGTGTGTTTTGTAAGCTGATTAAAACCACTGTAAATTTACATGCAATTTACATGTAACTTACATGTCACTTATGTACAGTGCATTATTTTGCTCCTTACGTCTCTTTGGATCATATGTGCTATACATTCATACAGCCAATCAGTACACAGAAAAGCTATTGTGGATATTTGACTGTATTAAACCCAAACTTAATTACCATCGTGTGCTGCAATCTTATTTCTGATGAAATTTAGTAAGCATATTTTCTATGGCATGATATAAAATACTTATGCAACACTTTCACGTGGTAAACCATGCAATACACAGGAAAAAAATACATTTTCCAATGTTGGAATGTAGTTGGTTTATTACTGTATTATTATTGGTAGATTATTGGTACATTCAAGTGATATTCCAACATTGGTAAATGGTTATATTTTCCAATGTTGGAAAATGATAATTATAGTATCCAACAATGTTCCAATGTTCCCAACATTGGAACACCACATTTTCCAACAATGGAAGACCTGTTTCCAACATTGGAATGCCGTATTTTCCAACACTGGTATGATAGAGTCCAACGTTGGATTTTTTGACATTCCAATACTGGACAAAGTATAACCAACATTGGAATTTTGCATATTCCAACACTGGACTACTATTACCAACATTGGGATGTTATACTTTCCAGTGTTGGAGAAAATGTTTCCAACATTGGGTACATGAACAATCCAACATTGGAAAACAGTTTCCCAACACTGGACCACTGAAGAATCCCACATTAGATGAATTGTTTCCAACACTGGTTTGGTACACTTTCCAATGTTGGACAAAGTGTTTCCATATTGAATTGTAACATATTCTAATCTTTGGACTGCTTTGACCAGTATTGGAAAATGTAAAAATCCAATGCAGGAAGTAATTTCTCTTATGATGGAATTAAAATAACGACAAAGTAGGAGTGAAAATCACCTTTAATTATGTCAAAGTCAAGTACCAATGTACATTGACATCAACATTTCTGACAACTCTGCAGCTTGTCAAACCTAAGCTATTTTCTTCTGTTGAAATAACAAATATATTGTTGAACTGCAGTTTATGGATGTGGTTTTGACACAACAGAAGCAGAATCATCTAGACCAGGAGACATGGATTCACTTTGTGTGGTCTTACTCAATGATTCTATGTCTGCACACTTCTTAACTTGCTTCCTAGACATGTCCCTGTAGTTTACTTCAGAACTGTCTTCCACTTCAATCTTAACATGGCCAGCCTTCACCAAGGCTTTGGCAAGTGGTAGTAACAGTTGATATTTTCCCAATGATCTACACTTTACATTTAAAGCCTTGCCTAATGGTAAGAAATGCTTTTTAACTGTTAAGAAATGAATAGAAACAGTCTCAAAAAAGACTAGTATTATTGTCTCTGCTGATTTAGCAGACATGTCTTCAACACTGCTGCTTGGTTCTAGTTCTTCATCCTCACCAACTAAGAACCCTGTAAAAATGTCATGAAAAATACATATGGTTAAAAACAATTATCATAATTGCATCATCTAGGTAAAAGTAGTATGATTTAGTATTCAAATCCCAACAAAGTACACTTCACTTTAAATTAGGAGAATGACTACATGTAGCTTAAAGGACTGAAGCTACATGTACATCAACATAAAATGTTACAGGTGGCCATAATAATTAAGAATTACACTGCAAGCTTTACTTGTAGTTAGCAATCTACATGGGTTGAGAGCAATCTAAATTGTTTTAGCATAGCTCAGTGACCAACCTATCAAACCTAACCTGGTGACAAAAGTGCTATGTTTGTTTGAACAGGAGAAAGAAATTTCTTCGCTATAGACAGGTACTAGTCAAGGAAAGGGCTTCAAAATCTTCCCTATTTTCCCATTTCCCAGCTTTCAGTCAGCAGGTAAAATTCATGCAACAGTCGGGTATTTTATCCGGCTCCAGGCTTTAATGTACATTCCTGGGTACCATAAATTGGTTGTGCTTACATAGCCAATCAGATCTGTGTGTGTTTGGTCACTGGGAAATGCTAAATAATTATAGGAATGCCACTGCAATTACATAATCATTGACACACCTTCGGATTGTGAGCTTGAGCTTGATGTGGAAGCTACAGACAATGTTGAGCTGGAGCTATCTGAATTGTTTCCTGAAGATGTTGACGCTCTACCATGTTTTGCTGGTTTGTGAGTGGCCTATTTAAAAACAATATTACTATTTAAAAACAATGTTGATTCTTCAAAGTTATAGTCCTCTTTTAATGGGCTGAAGGACACAATCCTTAAAAGAATGGATAATAATCTTATGGCAGGTTACTGGTGGGCCAAATATCCATGATCAACATTCCCATGCATTGAAATAATTTTTATAATATTACTTTGCAAGCGGCAAATTGCAGTATTACTGGTACGACACAGGTAATATATATGCAACAAGACATAACATTTTGACTTCTGGCTTTATATGAACTTGTCTCTGTTGGGAGTACAAAAATTTATATGCAATTTATATTTATATCTTTAAATGAACGAAGGGTTCTATACAGCAGTGTAATAAATAACATGATACCTCATAGTCATATCCATCCTCAATCTTCCTATTTTTTTCGTGGAACCATTGCAGTAAATGACTCTTAATAGCATCTGTGAAAGACACATTTTTTCGTTTAGGTAATGGGAAAGAGGCTTCTCTTTCACACAATCACACTAAAAATCTGTTCAACAGCCTCTTCTTGTTATTATTTCAAGAAACATGCTATATTAAATTATTAAATACAGTTGACACTTTTTCACATTATGTATGTTGTTCCAGAATATAACCAAACTTCCCCATGGAATTTTTCTTTTTTTTGCTTTAATCTCCCCACCCCTCTAGAAATGCCACTTTAGCTTTTGAGACAACCCTCCCCAACAGAATATGGATATTTTCAGTCAGTCATGATCAGTCAGTCAGTCAGTCAGTCAGTCAGTCAGTCAGTTGATTAATAAATCAATCAATGAAAAACAATATTTAACTAACTGCTGCACTAATGTGTCATAATATGAGATAAGAAACACTTATAAACAATAACTGAAGAGGCCATTTTCTCTTTCTTCTACAAAAAAGAAATAGCAATCACCTTCTGATTTGCTGGATGCTCTCTTTTCAGACTGAAGACATGTGAGATCCTTAATTTTTTCGAATATTTCCAATCTCCTGCCCATAGGGTTAATTCCAATATCTTTCAAGTCTGCTTTTTCTAGGCAATAAAGTGTCTTTCCAGTTATGTTCTCAGCTGTTAAGGTAAAAGAACAGGGTGAGTTCAGAAAGGAAAACTGACTGGGATGGATTTATGCAACACAGTGAGAAGATATGTTTCAGCAAGCATAAAGAAAGATACAAGTTTAACGTAAAAACGAATGTCTGTTAAATCCATGAAGTCTTTTTAATCAGTATATATATATATATACATGTGCATAAAAGGAAAAATGGATTAAAAGAACGGATACAAACCTTTAAACAGGAATGCCTCCTCATGAAATCCTTCCGTCGTTAGCCATGAATGCACATCTTGTGCTGACCATTGCATGCAACCTTGAACATCCTTGCTTGCGCTTAGACTACATTCTAAACTTGCCAGTCATCGAAAGAAAAGAAGGGAACGATTAACCCGTTAAGCTTATAGAAATTAAAACATTCACAAATTTGCAAAATTTATGGCGCGAAATCTTGAATTTCTCGTCAGTTCACTCTGTTCCGATGGATTGAAATATATTACCTTCATGATCTGACAGTGCAGCGCTGACATCCTCTTCAGCCCTTTCAGCCATAACTTTGATACTACATGCAATTCTACCAGCTGTTTTCCAATTTTAAAAAAAATATATACTTCTTTCTTCCGTTCGATCAACACCTTTCGATCTATCGAGCGAGGAAAGAAACGGCGGGAAAAAGCGCTAAGGCCAGGTTCTTCGAGGACTCTGGGTATATGGAACACGCATGATTCGCATAAATTACCGCTGACAGGCCGTTGACCCTCAATGATTTTCGGCTGTCGTTTAACACTTCGAAGCATTTGGCTTACCGGTAATTTCGCTTAATTTATGTTTACGTTCGTTATCCTTGTGACCTTGTTGTTGCCAAAACAACGTATGGCGTCGTCCACAAAACAAGCAAACCTGTGTAGATGTTTTGATAGTGATGAAGCGCGGAACATCTCGTCGTCGGGAAAGGCGCATGTTCACTGCTCATGTCTTCTATGTAAAGGCAAAGCTGTCTATCCCATGACGGCATGGAGGCATTACCCAAAGGGCAAATATTTCTGCCAACCGTGCTGTTGTTATTGGACCTCTGATAAAATCCCGATCTGCAGTTACATATGAACAAGGAAAATCAAAGAATTATCTTCAAAGCTTGGTTATTGTGCTTTCTTTAGTAACTGAAGAAATGATTTCCAATAATTTACCAGTATAATCCAACATTGGAAACTTGTAAAAATTTTGTTCCAATAATACTACAATGATATTCCAATCATAACCAGCTCAGTGGTGTAGCAAAATTAATACCTTGGTATATCATTGTGCAATGTTTGGTGACTGAAGATATGTCTTCCAATAATTTCACAGTATTATCCAACATTGGAAAATTGTGAATATTTTATTCCAATAATACCACGATGATATTCCAATCATAACCAGCTCAGTGGCAAAGCTTGGTATATCATTGTGCAATCTTAGGTAGCCGAGGAAATGTCTTCCAATGTTTTCACGGTATTATCCAACATTGGAAGACCAAATGTGTTCTGTTCCAATTAAACTCCAATAATATTCCAACTGTAACATCATGAGGAAAAAGCAGTTTTCCCTTTGTTGGAACCTTATTGGACTTTTATTGGTGCAATACAATTTTCCAATGATTATCCAACATTGGAAGGTCATAACTCAAATTTTCCAATAATTTACCATATTGGAAAATGTATTTTTTTCCTGTGATACTTGCCACTTGTCACTTGTATTTTCTTGGTATACACACTCGCCTAAAGGCTTGTGTGTATACAGAGAAAATGCAAGCGACTCGTGGGATATTCCATAGTATACCACTCAATTAAGTGTTGCATAACTAGTATTTATACAATAACTGAGAAAATATTGTTGCATGCTCATTGGTCAAGAGTTATGGTCGATGAGAGAATAGACCATGAAAATAAAGTAACATGTAATGCAATGAAAGTCAAATGTTGGAAAGCTTTGAGAATTGTCATAAGTTTTCCAAACACATAATCTACCAGATTTTTTTAAGTCAGCTGGAACATTAAGGATGAAATTTCCACGCATTCATCAGCTTCAAGTGGAAAAAAATGCAAATTTACAACCTTTCACACTGATTTTCCATCTAAATATTCACCAGTAGATTTTCCATGTTATTGTATTAAATCAATCACATCTTTCCATGATCTACACTCTTATAGACCATAAGAATGACACCATAAAATGTCGAACACTTTGCAGTGAACCCACTTGCCTAACTGCTTGCTGTTCCAATTGAGTTTATGACCTCATTGCTATGGTCTATAAGGGTGTAGACCAGTTATTTTCTCAATGTGCTAAGCAATCACTACTGTCTGCCAAGTGTCTGAGTGAGTTTTGGTCAAGTGTGTGTCACCTGAATGTGTTTTCCATGTTTTTGGTCATTGTTTTGTTCTTCTTGATATTTACCTCTGTAAAGTATACTTGGTGAATATATATTTTTGCCACTTACTGTATATTGACTTTAACCCTCGGCAAGTAGCAGCTATTGTTGAATAACTCTGCTGCAGTGTAAATTACGTAAACAATGTACTTACATGTAGTGAACACCAAAGACACTTTCTTATGTGTTAGTATTGAAAACAGTTGAATGTGAAAATTGAAATTCCAATATACCATAATTTATATTTATATTTTATTTATCCGCAGATTTGTCAAATCTTGCACAATGTTTGTAAAAAGGAAGGCCTGACTATTCCGGCAGAACTTTCCAAGAGAATTGCTGAAAAATCAAATAGGAATCTACGAAGGGCTTTGTTGATGTGTGAAGCTTGCAGAGTTCAACAGTATGTATAAAATGATAATTCATTGTACATGACTGTTTAATGTTATTGTATCATCAGTAACAAAAAAATACATGTATTAACTAGGAAAGTTGATAAACAATATGCCACCAAATTGTCATTCAGCGTTATATGCATCTACATGTAGTATTAAAAGAAATCGTACATGAAATGTAATTTTAATAATAAAGCCCTAATAATTTCACAATATTATTAGACTATGAGCCCAAATTTTCAATGAGCAAATAGTCAACTGGGCTATGCCTCATTTACTTTCACTGAGCGCAAGTAGTCTAAAACAATAATTGTTTTACTAGACACTCTAAAGGATATTAAGTAATGTTTAATAAATGAGCAGCAGTGTTTTATCAAGTTTAAAACACGAGGCACAGCCAAGTGTTTTAGACTTCATAAAACACCAACTGTAAATTCATTGAACAGCTTCAAAATCCTCCGATGTAGATCAACTCATTCTTGCACTTATAATATTTTGGCCTAGAAAATTGGATGTAAAGTTTAGCCATGTCTTTGTCAGATATAAAGACGCTCATTAAACATTAATATATTAATGTATTTTCTTTATGAATTATGAATGAGTTTTTTAATCCTAAATTAAGAATAGTTTACCCCTTTAGGAGCACTTTGTGCATGGAAATAGTGTTCTCTTGGCAAATAAAAAACAATAGGAGAACCAATCACATTCTCAGATTTCCAATTGAGTGTCAACTAATGGTAATAGGGTTTTTCAAATTGAGCGTACTTAATCAGATTATCACCTATTGAAGCAACCAAAGTGATACCATTTTATAATGTGTAGGTACCCATTCACACCTGACCAACCTGTTCAAGAGGCAGACTGGGAAGTATATCTTAGAGAGACTGCACAGCAGATTGTTGAACAACAAACACCCAAAAGGTAAAGATATGGAGCTTTATTTTTACTATCACTAAATTGGGGTAAATTATTTTATTTTTAACATTTTATCACCTAGTATCATAGGCATACAGGGTGTGCAGCAGATATCTCGTGGCAGTCTTCAGCATGTACATGTATTGCAGTCCCCAAGAAGTTTACAAGAAACAGCACATTGTGGTGACAGGCAGAATGACGGGAAGCAAAATATATATTTTTTTACCAATCTACATCAAAGCTGCTGAAAATAAATCATCACACGCCACGATCATCATTCAAAATATGCATGTATGTAGTTAGCAGGTCAAACATTAAAATAGCGAGATGATGCCTAATGGTTTACGCATTGGGCTCTAGATTTAAATTGGGCAGTATAGGTTTGAGGGCTGGCCAAGTTGTTGTGTCCTGGGCCTCTCTCCAGCCAGGAGCGTAAATTGATAGTGGCAAGCTGTTGTAGCAGCTTGACAAAACGCTGCCAGGAAAGGGGGGAGGGGGGGGGGGGGGTAGCCTGCGATGACTTGCATCCCACGCAGGGGAAGAGTAGCAATACTCCTATTACAACTGTAGTTTCATGCTGCAGAAACCAGTTAAGGGACAGACCATTATTTTTCTGGAGGGGGGGGGGGGGGGGGGGGGTATGATAAATATTGAAAAAAAAATGGTTTGCAGGGCCTAAAGAGAAAAAATAAATTGCTTGCAAACACGAGATGTGTAAAAAAATTAGTTTGCATTTCAAAAAAAAAAATGTTTGCAGAGGTGCATAAATGAGAAAAAAAGGTTGCAGAGGAAAATTTTCATACTCCCCCCCCCCCCCCCCCCCCCCCCCCCCCATCCTACAGGAAAATAATGGTCTATCCCTAAGCACGGCCAGTGCTAACGAGCCATCTGAATCCTCCCATCCCCAGGATTCAATGCACTTAATAAGATTGTAAATTTTCTCCACCAATTTTTCTTCAGATTGCTGGAAATAAGAAGTAGACTCTATGAACTGTTGACCCACTGCATCCCACCTGATATCATATTAAAGGTAATCCACCATACATGCATTATACTTGCAAGCTTTTCATAATCTGCATATCAGTAAAGAAAGTCTTCAGTTATTACCCCTTTCCTGGGTCCTCCACAAGTCCTGTAGTCAATGATTTGCTTGTGCCAATCAGGTACTTAACCACGTACCTCTCTGGAACCTCTGTTTTTATTTGCCCGCTGTAAACACTATTTCTATTGCTATTCAGGTCTAGGGGTATTGTTATGACCTGATATCCATTGTTTTAAGAACCGACGACCGAAGTAACTTGGGCTACCCTCATTTTCCCACACTTAAGCTCCGGTTACGTGTAGTTGCTTCCTGTTCTGGTTATGCTGTTAGTGTTTCTTGTGAACGACCATTGTAATAAATTGCTTTGGTTTTGGTTTTTTGACACTCACATTGAACTGAAAACCGTTCCTATTGCTTACTGTAATGAACTTTTCTTATTGTTTTAAAGGGCTTGGTATCTGAACTGGTGACCAACTGTGATGGCAGTTTGAAAACAGAAGTGACCAACATGGCTGCTCATTATGAACACCGCATTCACCAGGGGAACAAGGCTATCTACCATCTTGAGGCGTTTGTAGCAAAGTTTATGAGTATTTACAAGCGATTCCTGGAGGAAGGCATGGCTGATTTCTTCTAGGAGAACATTTTTGTGGTATTGAACTGATAAAGCTCAGATCTTTCTGGAGTAATAGTTGTAAACTGGCAAATCACACCAAATAAATAATCATTTTGTACTCGTTGAATTATTGAACTCATCTGCTTCATCAACCGTATTTAAAATCCGTTTGTTGTAAGACAGGTTTAAAACGGTTAATTTGATTGACGGACTGCCTTCCAGATATAAGCAAAGTTTAAAATTATATACTTCTTTTGGATCCCTCGACATTTTTAAGCTTCAGGACGGTTGAACAACCTTCATACATTTGGAATTCAGTAAAAATTTCCAACTGCCGGGCATCATATAACACCGAACCCTTCTATCAATCTAACAAAATTTCCCCTTCCGTCCCCCGGTAAATCTGTTGTTGTACTAGATGACAATTTCCTCTGCCCAGGCAGCTCTGGGAATGAGACTGCACTAACAGTGAAAGATGGCGCTGCTCCACTAGCTTCAATTTGGAATTTCCCTCCCCCCCCCCGTTCCCACCTCTGCTGGGTATAGGTTATTAAAACGCGAAGTTAAGATAATGAGGGATACTGAGTTGTCTCAATATTCAACAAATAGTCTGCCAAACACTGTTTGCAGCGAGAAAACCTATGCTTCTCACAGGATTTCTGTTTACGGGGGACAGATAACGGACTTTCTGTCCTTATTTGGGCATCGTGGCAATTTGTTGAATAATAAAATCGAATAAACATCTTACCTAGTTGGCAACAGAAAGGTGGCAGCTCTCGTAAGCGTGTGTAATTGTGTAGCAGTTCATTGTTTAGGTGGCTACGGGCATTGTTTCAGTTGTTTGTTTTATTGTTCTCTCGAAGGGTAGCAAGCCCGCAATCGTGGGTCCTTGCGAGCGAGAGCTCCAACCCCACCCGTTTGCCGTGGGTCGGGAAACAGCCCTCGAAAGGTATCACATGAATGGCTCGCTACGTTTTGAGAGAGGGACCACCAATTGTTCGGTGAGTTATCCCTGCGTATAGGTGGATTTTCACTTTCGCGTAATTTTAACAACTGGCTTTACGTGCGTAAAATAAAAGAGAAAATGTATGGACTGCTTGCGATTGCAGGAAAAGTTGAATGTGGTTCATAAATTTGCGCAAACGCAAGACGTCCATACATTTTCTCTTTTATTTTACGCACGTAAAGCCGGTTAAATTCGTGCTCGTTAACGTGCGCAAATTTATTATTCGACAGTGGAAATCCACCTCATGCCTTGTTTCCTTATGCTTTTTTCACGTGTGTGAACTTCCAAGGCATACAAGCGTGAAGCAGGCTTACGTTAAAGCACAACTTTAAAGCAAGGGACCGCAAACGAAAATGCTGCTAATGTAGGATCCAGCAAGGGATCTGATCAGCGTGAAAATGATAAATGACAAACAATTAAAGGAATTCACAGCAAATAATTTTTGCTCGAATGATATTTAGTCACAAAGGATGAGAGAAAACAGGACATTGGTAAGTTTTGGTGTTCGAGTCAAACACCTTCACCGTGTTATCTTTTCATCAATTTACACAATTCTTCTCTGAACTTGAATACATCAAACATGTCACGCAAGTTAAGATTGCTTTCTAGACACTTGTAGAAGTAATCTGGACACTCATCGCGAAGCGCATAAAGGTAGATCAGTGTCTGCCCGTCCAGTCTGGGCAGGGCTGCCTTACACACCTCGTCCAACCCAATGTCTTTTAACCAGCACTCCACCTCATGGCTCGTCCAACTGGAGATTCCTGAGACAGCTGGCGCTGCAGAAGGAAGATCTTCAAGCACTTGCTCAACGTTCTCCAATTGTCCGGCGTCAATGAGGACTTCATTCTCCTGGCCCTCCCGTCCCCTGTTACCTAACTCTTTCAAGAGTTTTCCCATCCCTGTCTCGACGCTGTAGCGGTTTCTAAAGTCGAACCAAAGTTTTGTTCCAACGATCATTCCTAGCCAGCCATCCGGTTTATAATTGCGTTGCATCATCAAAGGAATGATGTCCTTTCTCAACTGATACGCGTACTCAGCTTCTGATCGACAGTTCGGGCTCTGTTTGTACCGTTCTGACACGCAAATTAGCACAACGGAGGAATTCTCGACTGCTTTTGCCATGGCTTCCAATGTGGACCCTCCCATCTGCTCGAGATCCATCCATACTCGGTACCCACTCGCCTGAAGCTTGTTTTTCACATCGACTAACACTTCCTGAGAATCCCATTGGTAGCTGATCATCACGTGATTTCCAGAGACCTCTGTTGTCTCTTTATCTTGGTTTCTTGCTGTCTTTCCTTCAATCTCCCATAATGCACCTGCAGCACCCTTTTGAACATCCGGGTCTTTGCTGTGCTGTAGTTCGCGTAAAATATCCAGTGCCCCCTCCTCATGAATGATGGCTCTCTTATTGTTCTCGTCAAAAGCCAACATCCAAAGGGCTCTTGCTGCATTTGCTTTTTCTCCATCGTCTTTTGATGTTTTTATCATAGAAACCAGCACTTTTATCGCACCTTTTTCGCCCAAAACTTTCTTATTAGTATCGTTTATGGCAAGATGGCTAAGCCCCTCGGCGAGCTCTCCCGCGGAAAAGCCATCAAACTTTCGCCGTTCAGACTTGATAGCCTTTTTCAAAAGAGATGTTAAGGTCAACAAGATTTCTTCATCAGCGAGAACAAGCTGGTTGCTCTCTTCGTCCACCACGTAAGCCAAGCTTAGAAGAGCCAGGGGTGCTACAATAGGAACGTCAGATTTTGCGAAATAAACTAACGTTTCCTTGGCCTCGTAGTCGACCGCCGGCTTCACCTCTTCCGTCTTCCTAGCCATATTGTACAGAATGTTAAAACAACATCCCAGGACTCGGATAGCTCGCACTGGCCTCTGACCACCCTGGTTATCCAAAGTTTTTAGCATGGCTTCCAGCTGTTTGCTGCTTTCCAAGCAAAGTGAAATCACCCCAGTTTCAGTTGCGCATGTCACACAGAACTGTTCATGAAACTCGGCAAAGTTTTGAATCACGAGCAGAATTAAAATTAAACTCTCTGATGCTAGCTGATCCTTTCGGTCTGTTTCAATATTTACTGGCTTATTATCGACCGGTATTATTCTATTTTTTCGAAGCGTCTGTCCGCTATTGAGGAAGGAGTGAAACAACTGCTTGGCAAGCTCGTAGAAAAACTCCGCCGCACCGATCTCGATGACGAAATTTGCAAGAATATCATATTTCTTTTCGTCGGTAGTGCCGGCGAGAGTTCCACCTGAGAAAGCCGCTTTTATACTTCCCATGCGAAGTTTAAGAGCTTCTTTGTTTATCTTTGATAATATCTGTTTGTCGTCGAGTGCATTCTCCGTTTCTGATAGACGTCGAAGTTTTTCGACGCTGCTGAATAACGATCTTAATACTTTTGAATATTCGGGATACCTTTGGTTATATTCTTGTAGTTTCTCAGAGGACGATAGTTCTATTTCGGATCCAAGCAGTGAGTCTGTGTCATCGAAATCGTCCGCGAGTTTACGGTGCCCAGTTAAAACAACGGTTGGTCGACGTCTTGATACACCACATCCCATGTCTTTGACGCAATGATATTTTGAAATATACAGTGCAGAGAACTGTTTCTTCTTGCAATCACGGTGCGTAGTACGCTGACCAATTCGATTTAGTGCAAATTCTTCATAGCTACAGCAGTCAGGAGCCCAGTTTCTCTTCGTAGCACGTCACGGACCCTACATCAACAGTCAGACAGAACTGAACAAAAACAGCTGGGTGTTTTAGATTATTTCGTTCGATTTCTGAACAAATCTGATCGATTTTCCACTGAAATCAACGACTGGCGTGCTGCTTGAACTAAGCGGAATGTTTATTAGCAACAACTGACAAACGTTATGTTAATGAGACTTGTAGTTATGCATGACAAATGTAATCACAAGGAGCCATGGGTGTCTTTTTGGATTGTTCAGAGAAAGAAAGCATCCGCAGAGGGGTGGCACCAAAGTTTGTAACTTAAAAATGGTTGAGCTCCTTTTGATAAAAAAAAATAGCTGATATGTGTAGCGTCTCGGGTTGTTTCAAACCACTATACATCGTCTCTGACTGGTCGGTTTGTATTCTTTTTACATTTTCTTTTCCTAGCGGCTCAATTAGAGAAATTCTTACCAGTTTGTGGGCTCGATTTCCGCCGCTCTCTCGAGTTCGGTCTCATTTCCGAAACAGGGGCTGGTAATCGAGCCTAACTAGCTTGCAGAGGTCTTCCAGCCACTAGATATGTGACTCCCTGATGCAAACCTCTGGCCTACTATACTGAGGTGGGTCCCTCGGCCCTGTGTTCAGGCAGGCGAGGGGCGAAAAAATTTTGGTCAGGAACACTGGCCTCCGCATTGCCCAACTTTTGCATGGCCAATTTTTAATCGGCTTGCATTCCTTTACTTTCTCTCCACGAGGAGTGAATAAAAATATTTATCATATGACCCGTACGGACCCGCGCGCTATTTCCTTGGAAAACCATAAGAAAAAAAGTCCCGTATGAGGGCCGTACGCCTTCATCTAACAGGGCCGGAAAAAGCCGTACGGCCCCACTAGAAAAGCGTACGGACCCGCGACTGCCGCGCGATGGATTTTGAAACCATTGGATTCGATAATCTTGAACTCAAAATGAGCGATAGTTATTCTGAAGATTATTCCGAAAGCAAAGAATATCCGGCTGCTTTGTAAGCGCTGAAATTGAAAACAAAACATGTTCAAACTCGGCAAATGATGAAGAACTGCATAAATTTATTCGGCAACAACAACTCCTGAAAACATCAATAAAATCGAAATGAAAGCGGCCATAAAAACTCAGTGAAAAACTACACACTCGTACATAAACGCATTCTGTGGTTTCTAAATAAAACCGTAATCATTGATAAACATTGAAGTCAAAGTACGAATGCCAAGATAATTTCTCTTGTTCAGTTTGAAACTCTGCAGCTGTGTAATTCTTCAATCACAACAAAGAAAATGCGATTTAATACATGTAAGACTGTGTTTGCGACTAACCTTACGCAGTGTTCCACTAGTTCTCACGAAGTATTTTAGCCACTAACTGGAAGACAACCGTAATTAGAGTTCAACACCATCGAGGAACTAACGAATTCAGTGACTAGGCAGCAACGGCAGACATTTAGAATCCTCAGTGGTAAAGAAAACAACTTGAAGCTGAAGCCCGAACGGGGAAACGATGCGAAGCAAAATCCTCAGCTGCTTGTACAATCCTATTCCAACATCAAACTGTCCCATTAGAATTGTTGTATTTAACATCCAAAATCCTTCTTGGTTGAAAAGTAATCAATTCTCTCGTTCAAACCAAGCACTAGGATGAATTTCGGCTCAAGAATAAACGTCGCTTTGTTATTCAATTCAGTCTTAGCTTAGAGTACGACTAGCCGAAACGTCGTGCAAATTCTTTGTCGTAATCCTTCTTAATCGTTGCTTTTGAAATTTCTACCAACTGCAGTCATGTAGAAAGAATTTGTCCGGGTTGAAATCTCCTTAGAATGAAGCTAAAACTCGAAGATTTGGTTGTATTTTTGACAGTTCTAACAGAAGTTTGAATACTCTGTGTAATCTGTGCGCATCGCAGTTCAAATGCACTTCACTGGCTTCCCCAAAACATTACGGGCTACCATTGGCTTTTCAAAATGCGCGCGAAACGGGCTGCAGCGTCTGCATCAACGAATGGAAAACAATAAAAAAGAAAATTAGTGGTCATATGATAAAATGCTTATTGACTGAGTTAGGTCGGGCCGGACGGGAAAATATTTGGCTCTCGGTCAGGACGCACGGACCTCGCTGCGCTCGGTCCGTACGTCCTGACCTCGAGCCAAATATTTTCCCGTCCGGCCCTCCCACTCAGTCAATAAGTACATAGTTCGAAGTGGCGACCGGGACGCACGTCCATCGCTGCTCGCGGCTCAGGCTGAACGGTTGCGTGACCCCGGCTTTAGTCACGTGACTGACAGCAAAACAAATCAAATTACCTTACACGTTGGGAACAATTATCATACCGAAAGTGAACTGGGTGGAAAGAGTACCGGGTCTTTCAGGGTAGAAGCGTCCTTTTTATTCTTGCATTTGAGATCGCAGGTAAGTTAAGTATGTTGAGAACCTTACATTAGAATATTTTTTGCATTGGAGTAATTTCAATGACATGGCAGCTGAAAAAGTGCCTCGATGAACTACTTCCGTACGTTACTAAGTGTTGCCGCGTCTGTTCGCGATATGTTGAATGCGTTCATGTCTCGTTTCTAGAGTGAATTGTGGAGGGCTAAGCTAAAAAGCTTTGTTACAAAAACTATTGCTATCTCGCGGTTTTGTTTGAGATTTTCCGGTATGTCAGAATGAAAAGGGCCGATCAGCGTTTTAGCTGATGTTTGAGGCCGCCATGTACATTGCTAGCATGCTGAAGATCCTGACTACAACACGACAAATATTACCCTTTGTCAGCTCAGATTGGCCTTGTGGCAATCAACTTATAGCGATTTGTATACAGCGAAATTTAACGTGAATTCGATCGATCGTGCGAAATCTATAGATCATGCCTTCGTTCCATAGCTCATCGCGCAAAGAAGCGGAACCCGAAAGCGAAAGCCAGCATAACCGAGCTTTATCCGTGATCTCACTGAGTTGTTGTAGTTTAAAGTTTCATTCGAAGTCCAGAATCTTGTTTCATTTCCAAATTTATTTAAGAATTTTCTTTATTTTTCTCGCGAGATTTCAAAACCACCAACTAGAACTAAAATTCTTGTCGTTTATACCCACTGAACCGGAAATAAAATCTTTCTAGAAGGAAAAACTTTCAGTTTCACTTTCAGCATTTTCTGAAACTAAAAACCTCTAGGATGATGTTACTGTTAAAACCCTTCAGCTTCCACCTTCCTAAATTATTTAATTCTACAACATGTAAGCAGTATACTTGAAGAATTGTTTACATCTTTTACTCGAAAACACAAATTAAAAAAAAAACGAAACCTAGGCTTGCAAATAAAAATTGTCTAAATTGATCTTTTATTAAATTTAAAAAGCTAAACTGGCGCCTGCAACTTCAACTGCCTGTCATTTTAGTGCAAGCACGCTCAAGAAGTGTCCGTCAATACAATAATATTTGTGCGTGTGTTCGTAAACAACTTTATGGAAATACTTTATATGTATTTGCATAAACTTTCAAAGTGAACGGAACACAATGCCGCCATGCCGTGCCGGATCGAGTTTGCTGAGTTTGCTTTGATAACAACATCTACTGAAGTTTCCTGGGGAAATGCTGTGCACAATACATGAAGCTGGTATTATGAGCACTGCATCTCGCGAGAATATTGATGGTATTTCGCTTTAGCCCGCCACCGTAAAGCGAATATAGATAACCTTTTAATGCATGGCTGCATTTCTTTTCAAACTGTCATTTATTATATTAAATTATCATATGACCCGTACGGACCCGCGCGCTATTTCCTTGGAAAACCATAAGAAAAAAAGTCCCGTATGAGGGCCGTACGCCTTCATCTAACAGGGCCGGAAAAAGCCGTACGGCCCCACTAGAAAAGCGTACGGACCCGCGACTGCCGCGCGATGGATTTTGAAACCATTGGATTCGATAATCTTGAACTCAAAATGAGCGATAGTTATTCTGAAGATTATTCCGAAAGCAAAGAATATCCGGCTGCTTTGTAAGCGCTGAAATTGAAAACAAAACATGTTCAAACTCGGCAAATGATGAAGAACTGCATAAATTTATTCGGCAACAACAACTCCTGAAAACATCAATAAAATCGAAATGAAAGCGGCCATAAAAACTCAGTGAAAAACTACACACTCGTACATAAACGCATTCTGTGGTTTCTAAATAAAACCGTAATCATTGATAAACATTGAAGTCAAAGTACGAATGCCAAGATAATTTCTCTTGTTCAGTTTGAAACTCTGCAGCTGTGTAATTCTTCAATCACAACAAAGAAAATGCGATTTAATACATGTAAGACTGTGTTTGCGACTAACCTTACACAGTGTTCCACTAGTTCTCACGAAGTATTTTAGCCACTAACTGGAAGACAACCGTAATTAGAGTTCAACACCATCGAGGAACTAACGAATTCAGTGACTAGGCAGCAACGGCAGACATTTAGAATCCTCAGTGGTAAAGAAAACAACTTGAAGCTGAAGCCCGAACGGGGAAACGATGCGAAGCAAAATCCTCAGCTGCTTGTACAATCCTATTCCAACATCAAACTGTCCCATTAGAATTGTTGTATTTAACATCCAAAATCCTTCTTGGTTGAAAAGTAATCAATTCTCTCGTTCAAACCAAGCACTAGGATGAATTTCGGCTCAAGAATAAACGTCGCTTTGTTATTCAATTCAGTCTTAGCTTAGAGTACGACTAGCCGAAACGTCGTGCAAATTCTTTGTCGTAATCCTTCTTAATCGTTGCTTTTGAAATTTCTACTAACTGCAGTCATGTAGAAAGAATTTGTCCGGGTTGAAATCTCCTTAGAATGAAGCTAAAACTCGAAGATTTGGTTGTATTTTTGACAGTTCTAACAGAAGTTTGAATACTCTGTGTAATCTGTGCGCATCGCAGTTCAAATGCACTTCACTGGCTTCCCCAAAACATTACGGGCTACCATTGGCTTTTCAAAATGCGCGCGAAACGGGCTGCAGCGTCTGCATCAACGAATGGAAAACAATAAAAAAGAAAATTAGTGGTCATATGATAAAATGCTTATTGACTGAGTTAGGTCGGGCCGGACGGGAAAATATTTGGCTCTCGGTCAGGACGCACGGACCTCGCTGCGCTCGGTCCGTACGTCCTGACCTCGAGCCAAATATTTTCCCGTCCGGCCCTCCCACTCAGTCAATAAGTACATATTATTTGTGTTATCATAGACTTTTCATCTGTTCATAGCCCTCTATTTGTTCGTGTTTTTCTGTGATCTTGAACGCGGGGAAAGAGCAGCGAGTGAACTGGACGCCAGCGCAACACGAAAGTCGCGAGGGGGCTCTTTCGCTTGCTTCGCTCGCTCTCCACCCCCACCCCCCATGCTTCGCGCTCGCTTTGCTCGCCGACTTTCTCGCATTTTCTTGCGTTGAAAATTAGAGAGGCTGTGAGCAGTCTATGCTATCAGCGTGTTATTATCTTATTATCTAAAGACAATTCTTTTTTGTACAAAATAAAGCATTCTGGATTTAGCATTTATTTGGCGATAACAAAGAAGAACGATAATTGTCTTGATGTGTTTCGAGATTCTCCCACCCGAGTCATTAAGGGATGTATGAATACCGGTATATAAGCTGGTAAGGAGAAGTCAACTTACTATCATTGAAATGAAATCAAATGTGGTCGGAGTGTGAACAAACTTAGTTTATCATGCATGCACCGGAGTTGCAAAGCAATTGCATTTACAGTCGACTCCCGATAACTCGAACCTTCAAGGGAAATTGAAAATGGTTCGAGTTATCGGGAGTTCGCAGCCTCGTCCCCAGGCGCCGCTCCCTGGTCGCGCGCGGTGCACTTTGCGTTATAGGATTGATAATTCGCGGATCGCTTGGCGTTGTGGGACTGTTGCTCGCTCCCTAACCATCTACCCCCGCGCCCCCTGTTTTCCCGCCTTACCGCGTCAACTGAAAACTGACCGGCGCCTGGGGACGAGGCAGGGGAGTTCGAGTTATCGAGAGTTGATAACAAATGACCGAAAATATGTAAAAAACGGTGTTCGCTGTATTTGATTCATACAATGTACATTTTAACCAAATTTAATTGTATAGACTGAGGTCGAGTGAAAATGGACCAAGATTACTGTATAAATCAGATCGTAGCGTAACGTGAAACAAAACAAAGGAAAGCAGCAGAAGAAGTACAGGTACTGGGAACTTTGCAGGTTTCAAAGAGAACAATGTTGGGCTACTGCTACCGAGCTCATGTGATTTGACTTTTTCGAGAAATACAGTGTAGTCATGATACGCCCTGATGCTTCTCGACTAATCTATTACTATCAAATTATCCTTGAAAGTTTTCTAACATTGGATTTGATAGAATCGGTATCAACCTAAACCACAAGTAGACTGAAAAACGTTTTGTCTAATGCAAAAAAAAGACAAAGAATTAACACTCGGCTGCTTCAAAATAAATTCAATGTTTTGGTCTACAGTACACTGTTTGTTTTGACTTGTCACGTATTGACAAACATGGTTCGAGTTATCGAGGGTAAAGTTATATTGAAAATTACCTGAAGGGAAACGAAAATTGGTTCGAGTTAGCGCGAGGTTCGAGTTATCGAGGGTTCGAGTTATCGGGAGTCGACTGTAGCACGTTAATACTTTATCCATTTCTTGCTGATTTTTATCCAGGAATTCCAGGATGGTATTCACTTATGAAGTGTATTCATTTTTCGCGAATTGAAAATTGAACTGCTTAATATTTTAACCTAGGATTACTATTGCTTTATGTCTTAAGCCGGTACTGAATTCATTATCACGTACCGCCGACCGACTTTAGATGAAACGGGAGAAAAAACTCGAGTCTTCAACGGGATTTGAGGCGTGACATCCGCATGTGTTATCGGTGATCACAACATTAGTACAGTCATTGCATCAATTCACATATAACCATTAACCTTAAACTCGTCGGGTTTTTTTTCACAGTTTGGTATTCCTCTTGACCCACGATGAAGGCTAGTTCACTTGCAGCAACTCTTATCCCAATAATCTTACTGTTTACTGTGTGCATCGTTGTATACGGTGCGGGGATCGATTCTTGTGATGGAATCTCGAACAACACCCTCCGATCTCAAATCTGCCTGTCTGGAAAGTGTCCGTTTATTTGCGGGAGCCCCAATGACTCCGAGTACTCGAAATGCGACCAAGTGTGCGTGGTGGAGCCTTGCGCGTCCTTGAGCTGCAATTCTTCAGACTGCTTCCAGCGGTGCCTGGTAGGAGGATGCGACTCGCTGGAGTGTTCAAGCGGCGACTGCACGCAGACGTGTCTTGGAAACTGCTCTCTGTTGAACTGCACTGTGACGTCCAAATGTAACCAACACTGCGAGAAGGGACACTGTGGCCTGCGCGCTAGCGGTAGTGGAACAGTTGTCCAGAGTTGCGCCGAAAAATGCAGTGATGTCATCTGTACGGCTGACGATTGTGAACAATCCTGTGAGGGGGAGGGGTGTGGTTTGGAATGCTCCAAAGGTATGTACAATGGACACCTCTTTATCGTTTTGACCTGTCAACATGTTGTCATGCTTCAATTCGTAGAGCCGCTAGCACCCGCCAGCAGCTGGCTACATAACTGAGCTAAGCGCCTTGCGCGACCTCGCGCCCTTTTTTTCGAACTAAGAGAGACATCTAGATACGAAGTAGTTGCTCGGGTTTCCAGTGTTTAGCAGCATGCACAACCTTCACCGCCACTTCCGTTTAGAATGGCCATGCATGTTAAGCTACGTTTTGAATACATTTCAGGTGCCGGGGAGTGCACACAGACTTGCAAGGGACCTTGCAACATAAACTGCGAAGCTTCAACAAAGTGCGAAAGCAGCTGCACTGGAGGGAAATGCAAACTGGAGTGCAGCAACAGTAACACCGAGCTCTGTGAACAAACGTGTGCTCACGGAGCCTGCGATGTCCAGTGCACAGCAATGAACTGTGAAAGTTCATGCCCGGGAGGTCACTGCGACAACTTCAAGTGCACCGCTGGGGTAAACTGCACACAGAATTGCGGGCAGAATTGTACCAATATGAGGTGCAAAGCAAAGGAATGTGATCAGATCTGTACCAAAGGCAACTGTAAAATGTATTGTGAAACGGGATCAGAAATGTGCATCATGTCGTGTCCTGGTGGAAATTGCAAGCTGCACTGCGATGGAAGCAAGTGCAAACGCGACTGTTCTGGAGGCGGGTGTGAGCTGTCTGGAACAGGAGTAGAAGTGGAGAAGCCAAAACCACCAGTGAAACCGCCGCCGGTCAAGCCAAAAGGAACCGCATCAGGCGTGATGCCCGTGGCACTGTCCCTGTTTGTTCCTGTGATAGCAAACATCCTTACTGTGTACGAATACTGATGGCCTTAGCAATGATTTCAAAACGCTGCCGATTGCTACATACTGTATGCAAGCATGGCGCATTATATATCTGCGCTTGTAATGAGCGCTTACAGCTAAACTCAGGCATGCATTTTTTTTCGTTTCCTTTTTTCAAGATACATGCATGTAGCAGCCCTTTCAGTTTATTACATTTCAAATAATCGTATTTAAAGTAGTTTAAGTTAACAGATCTTGGCATCTGCTTAAAGATACGAAAACTTTATATCTCAGCGCGCTTCCATTTCATGTAGGATTGACTTAGCATTTGCTTTATATCAGCAAAGATTTTTTTTGTCATTTAGCCTGTTGTAAAAAGAGTTCAGTATTCCCATATTGTAAAGAACGGCTGAAAAGGAGACTACATATTGTAAGATTAAAACATTATTACCTCAAAAATTAGCTGTTTAGACTGCAGCATGGACTTGTAGATGTGGAGCTCAAGGGAATCAACTGTATGTACATTTTAGACCATCTATTCCTGTGTATAGTACTATTTTGGGCAAAAATGTTCTAGCGTTCTTGGCTCCGTCCGTTTATGAAAATGAACTGAGTGAGCATTCTTTTCATGCTCGTTTTGTACACATCACCAAAACAACTTGAAGGAATCGCCCAAAATATCTAAACAAAAAATGTAATCAGCACAGGAGCATGGGAAATTGTTTTACCCTACAATACATCAATTATTTTTGCGCGCACGATTGGTCAAAACACGTCACGTGATGCAGCCAAAGCTGGGGAGTATCAGATGATAATCCCACGAGCTAGTTTCGCTTCCAGGAAAAAATAATGTCCGCGGACAAATATCGGTGCATATTTTCGCGCCACATGAAGGCTATATTGTTTATATAAACTGTGTACAAGTTTTATAACTACTTTTAATTCAATTTATATGCAATGTATTCCAGTATAATAATAGGACAGTATACCTGTTCCTCTACGCAGCATTTTAGTTTAGTTTTGATTCTTTTTGTTAATTTATCTTTTTGTTTGCTTGTTTGTTGAATTTTTTTTTAACTTTCAATTTTCTCTCAGCCAGCATCATTAAATGCTACTTTTTGCTATTTTATTTTATTTTTTATTTTACTTTTTATGGTCATTTTAATATTTTCTGGTTTTAGGGCCAATCAGTATACCCTAACGGTGTCAAAATATTTATTTTATGTCTGGATTTTTCAAAACCGCGTTCACGTCATTTCCACTGTTTTGAGCGTAACTCGCTGTATCCACTTTTCTTTTCTCCAAAGTAGACAAAAATAGAACTACAAGTGGAATCGAAAGAAGCGAACAAATAGCACAAATATTCTGTAGCCATTCTCCACTTTTGAGTGACGGTGGACTAAAATTGGGGAAGATCATCTACATGAATGCACAAATGTCATATACCGGCGAGACGCTCCAACTCCAAAAGACGCCCATTGCTCCATGAGGAGTCTAATGGAATAAAGAAGAAGACAATATAAAGGGACTGTCAGTCTTTTTTTTCTCCTCCTCTGTTACCAATTGGTTGATTAATCCAGTTATACTAATAAGGGCGCGTTCGTTTGGGAATATTCTGGAATAAGAATATATTCTGGAATATATTCCGGCTATTCTGCTCCTGGGAGCAGAATAGCCGGAATGGAAATCCAAGTATTCCGGAATAGGAAGAGCAGCCAAACGAACGCTAACTTGCATTATTCCAATTATTCTTATTCCGGATTGATCCCAAACGAACGCGCCCTAAAATAGTTCCTTAAATTAAAAGTAAACTTAATTTTGCACTAAATACTATACGTGTGTATGTTAAGCGCGTGGGACGATCAGCCAAGTTACCGAACGTGATTTGTGGTATCGTGATATCTGGAATATCTGGATAATAAACCAATGAAATTATTAGAGTTAAGTGTTTTCCTCTTTTAATGTCCGTGCAGATTAATCTACTAGTCACGTATTTATTGTCAGAGTTCCTTAATTTTGTTGTCACAGGAAAAAAATCATTTTTCCGGCACTTCACTGCCCATGGAATGAATGGCTTAGATCGTTTTCCGCGACTTTTTTTTCTTTTTCCTTTAATTTTTTCACGAAAGTAAGGGCCCGGGTTTAGATGACCATCAACTACAAATTCAGTTGTTTTGATGCACAACCAAATTCTCGTAACTAATATTAGAAGGAATGTTTTGAAATCAAAGAGGAGAATTTACACTTTGAGTTTGGGACTTAGTTAAAAGGAATCGATTTTGAAAGCTGTCATGTTGAGCTGAAACGGTTTTACATCTGATCATAATAGCTGAATGTGGCGCTACAAAATTAGGGTTTCTATATATAAAAATGCATGAAAAAAATATACTATGCTGTAAAAAAAAAACTTAAATATGGCCACATGCATTATCTCGTCGTCCCCTAGAAATAATGTAGCCAGAGTATTGTCGCGATGAATTCGAAACTGCAAACGACATGGGTCCACAATTAATTTTGCCTTTAAACTCGCCGCTGTAGTTAAATTAGTCGGTTTGACCCTAATTACATCTCCTATATTTTGTCCTAAGTTTTAACGGCGCCGGACCTGCTGCCTATGGGTTTGTAAAAAGCAGTAGTTATTGTTCCGCCTCGTACAATTCAAGGAAAATACTAATAAAACCTTCATGAGTAAAAGCTTCATGTGTGTTATTAAGATCAGTTTAATTCTTGGTATCATTTATCACGTGACACGGCCTGATAATTTTAACAACAAGCCGTATATTATCTTTTTATTGTGCAGCTGCTACCAGCTTTTATTTTTCAAGCATTTAAAATTAGCTTTAAACCGGCGTGGAAAAACACGCTTTTAGTGGAACAATCCACGGAAGAATATTCTTTCCCTCTTTTAATAATTCTACTTAAAAAGAGGAGTTCGTCAAAATGGTATATATTAAGTTTCATGTTATTTCCATGGGCTGAATACGTAAGTCCGCCATTACAAACGTAAACATTAATTATTTACGAAGGACTACATCAGGGACTTTTTAGGTTCCGAACAACACCGACCACACCAGTTACAACGATTTTTTGCTGACAACACTACGGAACGTGCCGAATGTGCTGACCATGAAATTATTGTTCATCAATTTTACAGGCGGATTTGACACGGGCACGTATTTTTCTAAACATGCGAATTTTAAGAAGGGATTTTAATTTAGATCATTCTAACGCTTGCAATTTGAATAAAAATAACCCTTTTTTATTGACAATCGGCGTAACAACAACTGAACTTGCCGTATGATACTCGCCATATCTGTTTGTCAAATCAGCTAAAGCAGTGTGAAGTTCGTGCTAGAGCATCAGCCCGTTATTTTTTATGAAAGAAAAGAAATGATAAGTATTTTCGTTTATTCGTTTCTTGGAAAACCGAGTTGATATTTTATAGATTGAAGACCGCCGTGGCCAACACGAATCCAATTACGCATTTTAGGTTGTCAGTTGTAGCATCTGTTCCTTTTTGACAAATTTACATTCGGCCATTTGCGTCACACGATCGAGATATACCGTCAAATTGTCAAAGAGTCGTTCACTTTATTGCCGTTGCCATTTGTGTCGTTTGTTTTTCGCAAGTCCTCAGCTAAAAAAAATACTACTTGAAAAGCCTCGCGCTGACCAAGAGTCTTGTGAAAAGCGGTCAAACTGAATTGGAAGGATTCATGCACTGGTAAGCGGTGTGAAGATTTTTCTTTTGGTAGGACAGGTCTCTATTTATAAACACGCGTACACAGTGGTTTGTATTGGGTTCGTGAAAGTTTCCAACGCAATTAGATGATATCGCTTGGGCCTGCACACCCTAAAATCTGCTTTGTTGGCAGTTAAAATGAACCTTATGCGAATATAGCAAGTTTTGCTGTTAAATTTTTCGTTCTTTGTAGCCGCGTGTCGAAAGGAAATTAATTCCTGCCAGTCGGCCGTACATTTAACAGTTTTACTTTTTTTGAAGACCAGCAGCCGTCGTGTGTGAGTCTTATTGAACAAAAATGGTTCGAGTAGCAGCTTTTAAAATAGTGACTAAAACAAAAAAGGAGTTGGAGGGTCTCGCCGGTATATGACATTTGTGCATTCATGTAGATAATCTTCCCCAATTTTATACATTAGTTCACCATCACTCAAAAGTGCATGGAGAATGGCTACAGAATATTTGTGCTATTTGTTCGCTTCTTTCGATCCCACTTGTAGTTCTATTTTTGATGCACTTAGTTTTAATTTTTATCAGAAAGTAGCGCTTTATAAAGCTCCGAACTGAAACTCGAATTATTCGCTTTTTTACGAATTTTTCGATTTTGTGACGTTATCATTTTAAATAAAACTCGATAACGCCAACAGGCAATTTGCCTGTCAGGACAAAAACACGAAAATTATAATCGTCATTGTGATCAGCCACTATGCAGTTCTGTTAGCGTTTTGCATAACTTAAAGCTTGTTTTGTGCTGTGTTTATATATAGTTTGGACAGCCGTGTGTAACGTTTCATTCAGTCACACGTTTTGCATATCCATCGAATGAAGAACACATGTTTGAAATACGATTGTTTATTTTTAAATTTGTATACAAAGAAACCATTTCAAATGTAGCTTCCAAACGCGGGTAACATCAGCATATCTGTTTTGACTGCTAGAAAGAAAATGAGAAAAGTGTATGTCATTAATATTTCAGTGCACAAATATTGACTGTAAAACAGATTCTCAAAAGGTACCATATGGTTTACTGACTTTTTCTTGAAACTGATTTCCTTAAATGTGAATGCCTGCGACAAACGTGAAACGTGGAGTTATACAATAAAAGAGCCTGGTTTACAATAATCAGATGAGTTTCGAGACGCCAGGCGCGTTAAAACGCAAAGCTCTGTTAAACGTGAAGCTCGTGCGAGACGTGGCGTACAATGTCGTGGGCATCCGTAGCGCCGTGACTCGGTTTGACATGGCATGACATGGCATTTTAGCCCGAGGGAAGACAAAATTAGAATTCAAAACTTTTTCGATCATTGAAAGCGATGGCAATTTTAACTAGACTGGGGGTGTTTTAAAACTGAAAGGAATTTTCAATCGATTAACAACTGATGTTGCATTAAGTGTAATTTTGGCGCCACATTGAGCCGGGGTAATTAAAGATGCCCTGCTCTAAAATTCACGCGATAAAGTGCAAATGTTTTTCTTCGCGAAGCAAACGGCTCTAATCTTTCTTCCGGGAATCGAAAGAAACTACCGGGTATCGGGAGATTAGAATAGAATATATTCTGCCCGGCATTGCAAAAAAAAACTGTTGGAAACATCGCAAGTGAATGCTCCATTTTGGAGACGAACATATGCCGTGTTGTTCAAAAAGCTCAAATTTATTTATTATCAAAAACCGCAAATTTATTCTAATTTTGTCAGCGTTTGCCTATCCGCGGCCAAAAATACGGTATGGATACAAGTAAGTACTGCCATGGATGAAAATTTTAATTGGTTATATTTCTTTTTGGCGATGGTTGTCGGTAGAATGTGTCTTTTCTCTACCCGCGTGTCCTCGCGCTGACCTCGCGCAATCCTCGCGTGTTATAACGAAGCGGAACAAAACCGCCTTGCTAAAATTACTTTATAAAATTAAGACAATGTTTTTAAGGCGTACGTTTTAGTCTATGGTGTCTTTTTACCGTTCACTAGAAATGGACCAATCTAGCTGTTTGTTTTTTTTCTTTTATGATCAACAACAGAGTTGAGAGCGTACCGTAAAACGTTTGTTTATCTGGAATGATTTGTATGAAAGCCAATATTTTTGACGGATTCATCGATAAAAGTTTAAATTTTCTTTATGCATCAAAAGCTCACAAAACAACTGAGTTAGATATCTCATTTTTCACCTTAATTCATCTTTATACAAAATTGCATTTCCGTCGACTTTCCATTAGCACTTAAAAAGTACCACCATAACACCGAGCAGACGCCTCAAAAAGTATTCGGTCTTCAGATTAATGCACGCTAGCCACAAAGAAGAATAAAAGGCGCATAATCGCATTGAGGCTAATATGGCATTGTCCTAGGTAGTAAGTCAGGGTTTTAAGCAATCAAATGTGGTTAGAGGCTTGGATAAATGAGATCCGTATACTTTACATTCAGTTCGCAAGAATTTTTTTGTGTGTATATGCTGATGCATATGCTGATAATAAATCATTTTGGCGTCATTTCGTTCTGTCCGGATGAAATATCCAAACCGTAATTTCAAGTATGATGACGTCAAGAAAACCATGTTTTTATTCATTCCTTTTAGTTTTCTAAGTGCTTGTGGTCCTTGCAGCGTGTTTCAGCAACATGTAATTATGACAAGCGACCAAGCGTTCATTTTAGCACGCGGCATTACATTCATATAGCGTCATCAACGACTCACGCCAAGGCTCCGAATAGACGTGGGTTGGCTAACTTGAGTTTTATCCTTAATATAAACCTCTTAACAGTGGTGGACAATATAAATAAACAAAACACCACTTAATTACGCAGTGGGCAGTATAATTTTGATGCGTCAAAGAGCTCTTCACACTTCAATTACACTTCCAAGGAGCTATCTTTTCTTAGACGATCAAAACGTATTCGCAGCAAGATTCTCTGCTATTCACGATGGTTTGTTTAGAAAAAGGTTTAAAAGTCGCGTTTTCCGGCGAAGTTTTTCCTAGCAGTCTCGACAGCTGAACAAAAAGGCGAGTGTTTATTTGCATACTATTTATTGCGATTTAAAAGGCGAAAATAACTTATTAAGGTTATATATGCTGCCATGTTTTGTTCAACGAATATTACGACCATTAGACGAACTGACATTTACAGCCCAGGCCAGGTATAAAATAAATATCAAAAGACGTTGACATAGAATAACTCGATTTAAAAATAACATTGAAGTGAAAGCCAGCAAATACGTACGTACTCAGAAAAACACAGTCAACAAAACATGCATTATACAGCAGGTTTGTAAATAGAAAATATATTGGAAAGAAGGCAATTGAAGGAAGCTGTCATAATCGCTGAAATTCAGATCAGGCGAGTGGGACACCTTTAAATTTTAACTTTCTTCTTGAATGATTGGTTACTGCACTATTTTGTTGATAAGCATATACATGCCTATGTGTGTATGTTTTGGTAGATATTGAAGCTCCACGTGCTATGGCTAATTTTTCTAAGAGTCCCAGTGAAATGATCCAAATCTTATAATCCTCTTCCGCTCGTCAAAGTGTCTACCACTTTCAAATTTTTCTCGATATATCGTGATACTTGTGGTTACAGATTAAAGCATAATACTCGTATTTTAGTCACTGGACCTTTAGCGTCTCTGAATTAATAGCCGGACTTAGATAACCGGACAGTGCTGAATGCAGGGGTTCTTTTAGCGCAGGTGTAACGTATCTCCATAAAATGCCTTGTTAGTGGAACACCGGCCAAGGGGCAAAAATTAAAATGGCATAAAAACCAGCCAGGGCACACAAGAAAGCAACTGGTAAAAAGTAAAAAGCTTTAGTTCGTCAATTTTCATGTTTTCAGCGTTAGTGTTTGGTGATTTCCTTTAAATAGTCACTATTAATTTTATGCAGCTATGAACATGAACTCGTTCATAAAACCTGGGCTGCCTGTGCTTTCAGACACTGTGTATGATTCTCACAAATTAACATTGAGATCGAAGGCAGTAATCATAAACATAGAATTTATACATTTTCTCGCACAATACAGCAAACCAAAAGTTGGTGTTACTGTTAAGTTTTAGAAAGACGTCGATGAGGTCTTTTGAAATTAGTGATTTCAATATCACTGTGACACTTTCTCAATATTGAACCCAAGCTGCAGATAGGCTAAAGTTTTACTTATTTGACATTCCCTTATTATTTCTCAAAGTGTATTTTTAAGTTTTTTAGTTGCTTGTCGTTTTAAGAAATTGCATGAGAATACAAAATGACGTCACCATTCAATTCAGTTACACTTCATGAATATGTGTTGCAGTTAATTTTTTCTTCAGTTAAATTTAATTTTTCCTTTGTTTTAAGCATACATTACCATACCAAAAAACAAAGAAAGAATAAAATTTAACTGAAGAAAAAAATTAACTTCAACATATGCATGCATTTGTTGTCACTATTGTCGGTTGCTTCTGCTGTTGTTGTACGTATACCTTCGTCGTTGTTGTTGTTGTCGGCAATAGATCGATTTTTTTTAATTAATTGCCGTAAAACCAAAACCAAAGTTATCACTCTGGCCAATCACAAAGGACACAGATAATCCTGTGAACCAATCAAAACTCGAAGCAAGTAATTACGTCGCCGACATGAAACGCGGGAAAATGTGTGTGGACGAGCAAGTGTCACTGTTGCTGTGTTCTCAATTGAGCATGACACCATAAGACCCTTTCGCCATTTAGGAGTATCAGCGGGTGCCCGGAGAATTGTTGGGACACCCAGCCAAGTGCACGATATGTTATCGGGCGTCCAAAATTTAAAAGAATCCCACGGCTTTTTTAGTTTAACTATGAGCTGAGTCAGCTGATTTATCGCAGACATGCAGCCACAAAAATAAAGAATAAAGAAAATTTGGATTTTAATTACTCTCAGATACCAGGAAATGCATTTGAAATTCCAGTTCAGCACTACAGTCATGACAATATTAGCCTTCGAAGCCTGAAATTTCTCTTTCTGTTATTGTTACAATCGGCAAATTCTAAGCGATGTCATCAAGACAAAGTTTTCTATTTTTTTTTTTCTGTTTAATGCACTAGTTGCCAGATTTACCAATATACTACTCTATTCAAACTGGCACAACATGTTTAGCTTAATCAAGTTTAACAGAATGAAAACCAGCAAAAGAAAACCGAGAGACTGAATTTTACATAGGGTTCAAGTATCTCTAATTAACTTGTGTTTTTATTGTTATAAATCTGAAGTCCACAAATATCAGTTAACAACTTCTATGAAGAAAACAATTTAAACAGCTTTTAAACATGTTTTAGCTTTGGTGTGGATGGGTGAATGGCTTGCATACTGTGATTAATACGGTTAGTTAATTATAACTAAAAACTTTTAAGTAATTGCCGTCACTTACATGTTTTGTTACTGATGCTTCCGTTGAAGGTAAGTCTACTCTGATATCACCAGCTTCTGGAAAGACGTTCTTTTCAAATAAAATGTTTTCATTAACTCTTGGTTTCTTTATTTCAGTTTTATTGTCTTTCTTTATTTATTACCCGGTACATTTTTTTACTTTTACTGTAAGAAATTGAGGTGGGGAGGCTAAAGCCCCCCAGCCCCTCCCCCTGCGTGATCCCTGCTCTCTTTAACAATGAAAAAGCCTTCAAAAGACTGAAATAGAAGAATAACAGAAAAAATAGAGCTTTGACGGTAACAATGTCGTCTTTGTTAAAGTTTGACTTAATTAACTCATTTCACACTGTCATTATTAATAGAACTGTCGTGGTTCAATTTTATCCTTGGTTCAAATTTTATTTTCCTTTGTTTTTGGGTATGGTAATGTATGATAATGAGATTAAAACAAAGGAAAATAAAATTTGAACCAAGGATAAAATTGAACCACAACAGAACCAACTGGAAAAGAGGAGACTTCATGATTCTAGGAGTTTGACAGCCGATGCGATGGTAATTGGCATCACATAATTTAGTCTGGGTTTCCTCCGGACACTTGCCGTGATCTACATTGCATCGAACGAGAACTAGATTTATACCCGGCTGGTTATTTTATTTTTGATAGATATCCACAATGGAAGCTGAAAAAGCCGGGAGTTAACAAGAACTGACTGATCGATCCACGGAGGCCACCTTCTATACTCCTATTTGCAAAATAGTCGTAAAAGTGGAAAATGCAAGTGCTAAATGTGATACCTTTGTTTGCATGAAACCATAAAGCCGGAAAAAATTTACATCTGACATCTTTCTTAATTAAAACCGAAATTGCACATCCAATTATGAAATTTAAACTCAAACGTCTTGTTTGTGGCATTTTACAGTTAGTTGGAAACAGGCGTGAAAGACATGATTGACAGCCAGCCCGATTGATGAAATGAATTATTGAAACACTGAAGTCTGTTGACGTAAATCCGGTGTCAGAAAGTCCCATGCCATTGTTGTGATAATCGTGTTTCGATAATTTTCTCGCGTGTTCTGAAAACAATCAGGCGACGTTCTTTTCATTCTGTTAAAACTTTAATCAAAAACACGATGGATTTTCTTAAACCATTCGATATTTTGCATGTAAGATGTTTTGGAGGAAACGTTTTATTAGCTTTCTACTGAAGGTAGGGAAGTTCTATTTTTTATACGGCTGAATGTTTAATCGTGGATCAGAGCAGGTGTAGCAAACACGCTAACTTTATCGACAAAAACTACCAAAGTTTGTCTTAATTTCCTTCTTTACGTAGATGCGTATATATTATTTAGGGGCTATAAAACTTGCTCCAGGCCAGCTTAAAACGATTCATTAGAAGAAATAAGTTTAAAAGACCGCATAAACGGGCGATGTAGTCGAAGCTTGGGTGTACGTAGGTTTTAACTTACGCGTTACTATTTAATAAAACAAATGTGAAATTAAAACACTTTTTCTAAATTGAAACCAATCTATTATTTATCGTATTATTAATCGTTTTTGATCAAGTCAGTCCCACTTTCGGATGAGCATTATATTTTAGACTTTGCCTTTCATACAAAAGTCTACAATCCATTTAAATATATCTAGTCCTTTAGTATATGCCGCCCCATGACTTGCGTGAGCGCAAATTTAAATTATTCTTTTATTTATCCTCACAACAATGCTTTTGTAATAAGCTTTCATTTCATTTCCTCTAAAAAATATCTGAAATGTTTTTAACTTTACGCGTCAGGCAAACACGTTCTTAAATGCTAGCAATATGGGTCAACGATTATCGTGAAAGTGACTTAATATACTTCTGGAGCCATTTTTTTAAAAAAAGTTAAATGAACAACAGTTTCAATTTGTAACAAGACATATTTCGATCGTTCAACGATCATCATCAGTTGTGAGAGTGTTTGCAAATGCGGTTTGAATTTAAACTTGTAATAACGTAACATTTCAAACGTGAGACAACATTTAAATGCGCGCGCAAATCTTGTACGGAAACCAAACGTTGCGGAAACTAAACCTACAGCAGAGAAAAACAGTATAAACAACAAAATTAATTACAAGTCTTATACAGAATTATACGAATAAATAAGATTAAACAACATGACACAAACATATAAGAAAAATAACATGTATTGGAACGAGAGAATTCAGTCAGCATGCATGTTTGAGCTCTTAGCGGATGGGAAAAACTTCTTTTCAAATAATCTGTAGTCTATTGGGTATAGAATCCACAATAGAAAAGCAGTTCCTTGCACAGCGTCTATGGCATGTCTCAGATTGTTGTAGATGTTGAAAGATATGTGAGTTCTTGTCCCTACTTAGATACTCACGAATGTGCGTTGAAAGGTGTCGGCTAGTTTAATGCTTAGGATAAAGTTCAGACAGTTGGTTTTTATATTGTTGTTTCTTAGTCTAACTTTTCTTTTTAGGAAATGAAGGCTTAGAAGAAATAAAGAAATGTTTAAAAACGAGCAGCCATCGTGTTCGTATCAAACAGACGGCAATGATTTGGCGGGTGAATACTGTACATTGAAACGAGTCCAGGGTACAACTACAGGAATGAAGATTAATAAGCCAGCCACTCAGATAACCCAACAAAGCACTCCACCAAACAGCTCGGCTAAACAAGAAAATAACAACATGAACCTGTCGCCGAAGCATAAAGTTTCACGCTCCAAATCGACGCCAGACAGCTTAGCTCAGGGAAACGATGGTGGTACTTCCAAGCAAGCGAACGGCTATCAACCAGGCCCTTTCGTAATAGCCCCAGGAAGGAGAAGCACTGGGCATGTTAAGGCTGGAGGAAGACGAAGTTTGGGTAATCTCTCTAACAAAGAACCTCCTGCACCGCTCTGTTATTTCGCCTACCTAGGCAGGCTCACCCCAGCAGCGAAAGGCTCTCAGCGGGTACCGGGCAGGGGAAGGCTTCCTTCCGCCCATGATATTTTGGCGGATCGTCCTGTAATCCTGACGAGTACATCGATTGTTTCTCCGTATGCCACCAACGTTATTTGCCAAGAATTTGACGCGTTTGAAGAGGAGGAAAGACGAGGGGACTGCATGGACCTGTTGGACTGCTGCACGTGCATGTGCTGCGTCAAAGGATTGTTCTACCACTGCACCAAGGACACCAAGGATGAAGGGCAAATGGCCGATAATCCCTGCTCGTGTGCGGGGCCCGTGAGCGAGTGTGTGGGCAGATGGGCTGTCATGGGGCTCATGTCCGTATTCATGCCTTGCTTGTGGTGCTATCTACCGTTTGAGGCTTATTTCAAGTGCCACGACTGCGTGAAAAGGATGAAGTACAGAAATAGAAATAAGCAGGCTCACGTTCCCACCATAAAGTATTCTAACGAGGAGCCATCATCGGTGTCGGTGGATTCCAGACATGAACTGGCCATATAGAAGTAACTAAAGTCTATTTATTTAAGGCCCGTAGCGTACTAGCCGATTTTTCGTCAGAGAACAGTAGATTTTCAATTCATCAGCGTTAAAATTGTCGTTCCAGATAGCATACAGAACACTAACAGATCTTTCGTTGCGACCAAGCGCGCCTCGATTTAGTGACGAGTTTGGAACACAGACAAAGTGGGGACTGCCGAAAAAACAAGTGTTTGTGCACGTGACTGCAACACGTTTCTAATTAGCTTCCATTCGCGCGATCACCGGCAACAGTTTCGCTGAGTCCGCAGTACAGTTAGGCTATAGCGGAAAAGGCTGCACTGGCTGCAAGGCAAAATTGCTGTACAATGGCTATCGAAGTCCTGTATTGTACGACAGCCTCCAACATTAAACTTCTCAACTCGCAGCATATAAATATTTTTGGCTGAGAATGAGGTGAACGTGTCACGAACAGCAAATGGTGAAAAAGATTTTTGCAAGACCGTCTTGTGAAATTGAATAGAAGAGACAGAAAAGCTAGGGCGAAGCTTGTTTGGAGAATTACATTATGCATGTGCATGTCACAACATTGCTGAGATCTGATTCTCAGAGTTATTTGAAAAATAACCTTTCTGCATCAATGTCCATGCAAACACGGATAAAACTATTGTTGTCAAGGGCTCAATCCACTAGCTGACAACACTCTGATGGCCGAGTACAACGGCTCAATTACATCTTAATTGCACGAGAGCGTATACGTCTTGTGTATGAGTGGTGCAAATCCATTCACCACGCGAATTGCACATGGGTTTCTTGTCAGAAGTGACTTTTTACGAATTGGTAATGAGATGGATACTAGTGAATTCTAGTGTTGGCATTCGGACCCAAGCAACTTTGACAACAGGGCACGGGTGGGGGTGGGGGGGGGGGGGAATTGTCATAAAATGATTGTGAGAGGTTATAAAATAAATTAGCGCAAGTTAAGGCCGGTTTTACTCGGCATGTCAGAGCACACACAAGAACAACGAACGCACTCATTTATGCTGCCCTCACTAGAAATAAGTTTATAAGCACAAGAAAAAACTGTTTCTTGTAACTTCTTGTTGTGCTTGTGTTTATCAAAGGAAAGGACTGTAAAAACAGAATATGCGTGTGGGTTCTCGTTTCTTATTCGGCTTGTTTGAAAACCAGCCTTTAATGGTAAGTCTATACAGATTAGTCCAAAATAGTACAATTGTGTAGTTGATCATAATCCATAATATCTCTATGCTTATTTGTAAATATGAATTCGATATTAGTAGTAATAATAATTAGCAGAATAAGAGCAAGAATTCTGTTACTCAATCTAGTCAATCTAGTGTGATTAGCGTCGTTAGCTTGTGTATAAAATTTAATGTATGAATAGAAAGACTCAGATGCAAATAGTTTCCTACTGTTATGCCCGTTTTGTTAGAATTTTACATTAATTGTCAGCTGAATATTAGAATTTAAATAGAAATAAAGTTTAGTTATGATCTGTTGTTGAATTTCATCTTTCAAATTTCATATTCTGTGACAATCGAACAGGCCAGATGAAGATCTGATAAGAAATGAAAATCGAGAAGGACGAATAAATGATTGGTTGGCAGTAAAGAAATGTCTGTAGCTTACGTGGGCTCCCCCACCCCTCTCCCCTCAAAACCTCCCTAAGGCTGTCCGGGATCCTTGAAGTGCCTCTCTCCACCTTGGTTCAAATTTTACTTTCCTTTGTTTTCAACTCATTATCATACATTCCTGTAAATTCCCATACACAAAAATAGAGGAAAACAAAATTTGAACCAAGGATAAAATTGAACCACAGCATATACACGAGTAGACGCTGACTGTCCAAGGAGCCTGACAATTCAAAATGCTAGCTTGTGGCAGCAGGAGAGGTATTTCTCCTAGGGGGGTAGCTGCAAGTTTCCTCGACAACGTTGCTATAGGAACCTGAGCGAATCATTAACTGTTACTGATAGGTCTATTATACGTTTCTCCGATCCTTTGGAATTACTGCGGTTACTCTCTCCTCCCCTGAGAAGTTTTGGGTAGCCCCAGCAGGCCAGTAAAATCCCTGCATATCCCTTATCAAAGCTAACTTATCACATGCTAGAACAATATACATGCTAAAACAATACATACTAGAAAAATACATGCCAGAAAAATACTCTCTCCTCCACAACTAAAAGTCAGTTCAATGAAAAGGAAAAACTGGTTAGGTTCCATCACCTCCCCACACAGGGAGCAATTCACCACTGACCCGGGGTTCCTTGGTGCTGTTAGCACCACGTTAGTCGCGAACAGCTTGGATGTAACGGGATAAGTTAAATCGATATAGACTTAATTTAGCGAATGGAGATGACCTCTCCCTCCACCGTCCCAAATTGAAAACATTGTTCATATCTTGAAAGAATAGAAACTCAAAATTGAAAAGTTCATAAAATTCAAATGATGGTAACACTTTGACTTATATTTCATTTTTCAATGGATGCTGTCATTTTGAAATCGAGCCCACAGATTGCTCTACCCAGTAAATAGTTTATAAATATATGACGATAGTTACATTACTGATGCAGTCAAAACGCTAAATATTATATTGTTATATTATATTGTTATTTGCCGTTTGGAAACCAAAGCTTTTACACACCTCGTTTCTCCTTAAAGGTCGCCACACACGAGGGGACTGGTCGCAGGGACCGGTCGCAGGGACCAGTCCCTGCGACCAAGTCCCATCGTGTGAACAGGCCAATTTTCGTCAAAAATCCGGTCGCAGGGACTGAATTTTGGTCCCCGAAATCGGTCCCAAGAATTCAAACTGGTTTGAATTCGTGGGACCAGTCGCAGGGACTGGTCCCCGCAATATTTTGCTTGGTCCCTCGTGTGAACAGGGTCGTGGGACTGGTCCCTGCGACCAATTAAAAATAAACCAATCGCTGATCAGCATTTTAAGCTCCCACAATTCTGCACGTTCGTGTTTGAAGATGGCGATGCCTAAACGGGTGTTACTAATACCGGGAACGGGGAACGGGGAACGGGGAACCGGGAACGGGAGTCTGGGAACGAGTGTACAGCGGTAATCCGTATAAGAATTCAAAATGGCGGACGAAATCACGGAAAAGGGTCTGGAAACTAATTTTGAGCACTCGATCAGCATGGACGATAGGTTTAGGATTTATTGAATGGTTTTACATGATTTTAACTTGAGCGTTGGCTATGGGATCAGTTTCTCTTGGATGTGATTGATGCAGCGTAAACAGTAGTCTAAATGTGACTCAAGACAGCAAGGGACCGCCAACAATAGTGCTGCCAACGTAGAGATCCCAGCCGGAAGAAATGAAGGAACAGCAAACACGAACAACGTGATGTGCCAGCGCTAGATTGTGTAGATTAAATGAAATGAAGAACATTGTCCAAGAAGGAAAATGCTATTTACGACAAAGAAAAGTAATTTCAACCTGGGTTGGTAAACCTTGTACCTTTCGTATTTAAGCATGTGTTTAAAGCTCTTCGGGGCCTTCCAAAGAAGACAATTGACTAAAATGAAGCATTTAAAAGTTCTGTCCATGTTTCATTTCTATACTGTTTACTATTTTCTTCGATACAAATATATAATGTAACTTGTATTCCCTGATTTTACTTTACGTTAATCTGTTGGGTTATTAGGAAGCAAATTTGTATTCGCACAAACAAGATAATCTGCTAACGTTGTTCAATTGTAATTATTAGCTCGTTAAGCAGATCTTCACATTGAATTATTTGAATAAATTTGCTTTTTATTTAGTTTCCTATACGACTGCTTTATTTAACTCTGTTAACTCTGCCTTATTTGTGTTAGCACCATCCATTATCGGCATCCCTGACAACAATGTTGGGCGTCTACACTTCATACGCTTAAAAAAGCATATCGTCTAATTACACTGCAAAAGGCAACCTAGCGTTAAAAATAATCTAATTAAGTAAAAGTAAACATTTACTTTTATCAGTAAGCTACATATTTACTCTATTTCCGTGTTTTCGTCCGCCATTTTGAATTCTCATAAGGATTACCGCTGTACACTCGTTCCCAGACTCCCGTTCCCGGTTCCCCGTTCCCCGTTCCCCGTTCCCCGTTCCCGGTATTAGTAACACCCTGCCTAAACAGAGTAGTGAACAGATTGAACAGAATACTACTGAACAGACTGTTGGCATTAATATTGAAGATTGGAGCGTCACCAGTACACGAATGGTAATTGATTCTTCGTTCATAAGAAACCGGCAATTCTTCGTCTTGCATCATCATCAGTAGCAACGGAGTCTTTTTCTTCGCAGCTCTCGAAGCCATTTTTACTCGATGAAAACAAAGTTCCCGCCAAATTTTCTCGCTAGCTCTCGCTAGCATGTTTTTGCGCCATTTCATGAAGAGAATGCGTGACATCCGGTTTACGTTATGCAAATTTGATCGGATGTTTTTTTCAGCTAGCCTGGAGAATACTATACTTTTGCAGTGTTTGATGAAATGATGCAATTTATTTATTTATTTATTTATTTATTTATTTATTTATTTATTTATTTATTTATTTATTTATTTATTTATTTATTTATTTTCAGGTATAAAAACACCGAAAGGAAACCTGATATCAAAATTATAAAATACGAGCGGATTTCGAACATTGTCAACATTCCATGTTTTTAAAACAATTGTTGAACACAGTCCAGTAAGCACGCTCAGATATGAACAATAATAGGAATAATAATAATAATAATTTTCCATCTCCACAAGGTGATTATCTTGTTTTATATATTGAAAACGTCATAAATACTGCTATCTTGCTGCGAAACAGGTCCCAGCGTGTGAACCCTTCAAGGGACTGGTCCCCGCGACTCATTCCATCGTGTAAACTCTACAGGGGACCAGTCCCTGCGACTGGTCCCTGCGACCAGTCCCTGCGACTGGTCCCCTCGTGTGTGGCGACCTTAATCCTTTACCCCTCCCCTTTCCTCCTCCGCCAAAAAGGTTGATGATATAATCATTAATCATTCTACCAGTCCCCTCCCCCCCCCCCCCCCCCCCCCACTCCCTTTCACATCGTATTTACTTCTATAACATAACAGTTTTATAGGTCTGTGTCATTGGATAGCGCATCTTGAAGATATTGGCGAAGTTTTTCAACTTTGGACAAGAGAGGATGAAGTTCAGTTTCTTGCCCGCTTACCCAAACTAAGTGCATTGCCAAGGCTGAGCTCTGTTTGCTGGAAATCAGATAAAAAAACAAGCTATGAGTTTGCCATGTGAAAGCTTTCCGTATTGAAGCAGGAGAAAAAGAGTCCTGCAACCTGGCCTGCCAAGATTTAAATATCTATTTTCTAAAGGTCCCGTATGACACCTGACTCTGGCTATTGAAACATTAAACATTAAACATAATCTGCAAAAATCATCTATTCCCTGGTGTAATAAATTTCCTTTTTCTTTCAATTTTGACATTCGTGAATTATCTTCACTCGTAACAATCAGTGTTTATTTTCGGTTTATTATTAGTGGGGGGGGGGGGGGGGGGAATAAAAAAAAATAAAAAATAGTGGGGGGTGGGGGGGGGGGGGGGTGGGGCGAAACTCCCGCTCGTTCCCGTGCCTTTCACTCCCGGTTCCCGCCTGCTTTGTGCTATTGATTGCAAAATATTACGCAATATTGCGAAATTTTTCTTAATTTCTCCTGGTTCCCGCCGCCTTGGAAATTCTGCCTCCCGCCCTGTCTTCTCCTGATCGTCCCATAGGTTCTTTAAATAATGTCCCACCACAAAATATTATAATTTGCAGACTCGATGATACTTTGCTGAGCTTGCTTTTTTATCTCGTTTGTGTTAGCTATTTAGCTTTTGAGTTGTAATTACGATTTTCAGTTGAGTAGGGCACGGGGAAGTTTGGTGAGGAGGCTTTGACGTTGAAACTACGTCGTTGCCAAGAGTAACCAGCTTAGTATCCAATGGTGACATATACGTCACAAGCCATAAAAGCCCGCCAAATCATGGAAAGGCTGAATGAGTTCGGCAAGTTGCTACTGGAAACCGTGCTAGTTCCCCGTGGTAACAAAGTAGTTTTAACGTCAAAATCTTTGATAATCGTAGCATGCATAGCAAGCTAAGCCTGTTCTCTGGCATGTACCGCAATTTGGAGGTATCATAACCGACGTCACAGATATGTTAACTGACGTCATAGAGAAGATACAGAACGGAGAATGGATGGCGTCACAGATTTGATTCTCAACGTAGAATGAATGACGTCACAGATATGATCCGCAACGGAGAATAACTGACGTCATATTTCCACGGAATGATGTAAAACTTATCAAATGATTAATGAGAATAACTTTCATGTGTAAAAAGTACATTTTAAAACATTCAAGCGAGCGTTGTTTGATAAGGGCATTCTATTTACAATTATTTACATTTGGTATAGATAAGTCAAACTGAAGAAGAGACCGTGAAATTCATTGTTAGTCGAAACATACACAAAGAATGCACCGGCCATTCCGAAGTAAAAAGCTGTAAGACCGATTGCGCAAACGGAGAGTTTACTTAAAAAACGGTGACGCATTGGCGTACCAGCGTACGTCAATGCAAGATAAAAAAATAAATTACGCGTCATTCAAGGTCTATTTTCCAAGGAAATTTTTTGCTGAATTTCCAGCTAAAACATCGTTCATATTGAATTATTTCTCACAGTTAATCGCTGACTGGGCAAAGAGTTACCTGGTAAGTTTCTCTTCTGTGATAAATTTGGAAAAAAGTATATTGTTGACTGGGCAAAGAGTTACCTGGTAAGTTTCTCTTCTGTGATAAATTTGGAAAAAAGTATATTGTTGTGCTATTTTGAAATAGTCCCATCGAGCGTTCCTTGTGCGTAGTTTTGACTGTATCAAAATTGGCAACGACATTGTTTTTCTGCTGTAACCTTATCGAACTCTGAAACTCGCTGGTAGTTACTAAATTTTGGGTTATAATTAGTGTTCATTTATTGACTTTGAAAAAAACGGACTAAAAATCAGACTGTTACAAACTCGTTAAAACACTTTAGAGAGATTTTGAACTTTTATGTTCTCAATAGTCACAGCGGTCGAACGTGTGTGTGGTCGATGAATCTATGCGGCGCTCGATTTGAATGCTTTTAAAAAACTTAAGTGGAGTTGCCAAAACTATTCGCCTACATGCGTTTACGTTTAATTAAAAGCTATTTATGCAGCGCGAGATTTGAACAGTGATTTCGGGTGAAAAAAGATGAGCGCGCGAAGCAGTGAAACAAATCCTGCGTGGTCAGTCCACTGCTTCTCGAGAACGTGAACCACATACGCTGCGTCATCCGAGTAGGAACCCTGACCGCCCACCCCAGCGGCATGTCAAATGTCAAATGTAACTCTTACCCTCTCCCTTGGGGAAAATCAGTCATAACTCCGCTTTCGCCGAAAATTTGAATTTGCCGCGAGTACAGTAATCGGAAATTTTGAATTACCCTCGTGCATTAGCAATTCATTGTTTACGCAACTCATGACCACTCATGGGATCTATTTAAAACGACCTTATATGACCATTCCAATACTCATTAACAGTACCTATTGTTTTCGAATTATCAACCTATTTGTTGATACGAGGTTGCAGAGTTTTGCATTACTTTAACAACATACTTCGGTTGGAAGCCATTCGCTTCGTAATCAGAGTGATTTCATAGCTATTATGATCCAAATCCAGAAATATTATAATCCAAATTTTGAAGGTTCCGCCTATAAGAAACGATATATCTTTAAAGTGTAACTTAGCTTGTTCTTAAATGATTGAGCATTTCTTTACTACTTGTTTCAATATCTATCTATTCAGCAATTCCATGAGCCGGCTTTGAGTATGAGCTGGTGAATAGCCAACGAGGCGCGTAGCACCGATTTGGCTCTAACTATATCCGACATCTAATAAGCGCGAGTGGAGCAACTGTTTTATTAAAAACAGCCAAAAATTGCAATATTTGAGCTCCCTGGCTGTTCTCGCTACTATGGTATATGAGCTCATATACCATGGCCTGTAAACCAATCAAAACTCAGAAATTGCACTGACCATGGCTAGTTTTTAATAACAGCTGACATAGAAGATTAGTAATGATTGATCAAAGAACAATGAGTTAGAAACATTTTCAGGAGTGCCTCCTGTAAAACCAAAGCCAGTCGTGACTCGCTCACACACGTTCTCCCGCCCATCGCTACGGCTTCAAGTATTTGCTAAGAGTTTTGATGGATTCATCGAATCTCCCTTTGTGATTGGCCAGAGTCAGTGATTACTTTGGTTTTGGTATGACGATGCCTAATTGAAAACCCGGAGTTACAATATATATATTTTATTTGTAGTGAACCTCAAATCAGAGCCTTTGATATCAAGCATATGGCTTCACGAAGATCATCCTCATTATCTGAAATTCCTGAGACACTAGGAATTTATGCGGCAAGACCTCTCGTATGTCAAAAAGAGCAACGCAAGCAAAACAGGATAAAGGAAACTCTTCGAAGATGCAAATCTTCCCCCGAGAAGAAACCAGTGACACAGAGCATAGCAGATACAAACCCAGATACGTGGAAGTGTGTTTGGGACAAAGAAAGAGGTTATGTTACAGACCTGATAGCACAAAAAAGACCTACTACAAACCAACCCCAGCTCTCCTACTTTGCCTTTCTGGGCAACAACCACCCAAGGAAAGGGCGATATCAAGCCGTATCAAATGATGCAGAGGTGATTATTAACCTGGGTAACAGAATCTTTGCTCAAAACTTGTCTCCAAGTAATACACATTCAGATGAATTCCAAGGAAACGCTGCTGACATTGGTGAGCCGATAAAAACTGACACAGCACAATTTGTAGAATGCTGCTCGTGCATGTGCTGTGTAAAAGCTATATTTTACCATTGTACCAAGGACGGTGAATTCGAGAGAGACTGGGCCAACGAGCCTTGTGCGTGCGAGGTGCCTGGGAATGAGTGTGTGGCAAGATGGAGCATTCTGGGAATGCTTTCTTTATTTATGCCCTGTTTGATGTGCTATCCTGTCATGAAAGTATGCTGTAAATCTCTGTAAATCTCCTGGAAGTCATAGACCCACATACGTTATGTTGTTTTTGTTTTCTCTTTAATTTTCTGGCAGATATTGGTTGCTTTTGTAAAATATTATAACCGAGAAAACTAACTGCGCACATATCGTAAAGTTATAAACGAAAATTAGAGAAAATTAATAAGATGAAACTACAGGCAACTTTGAGGTGATGGTTTGCTTTGTAAGCATTGTATACACATGCAATTTTTTTGTTGTTAAGTGAATAAATGAGCCTTCCCTACCAGTTGTATTTGTAATTTCACAACTGTAAAGAGGAAAAGTGCGGAAAACAAATCTAGGGCCTAAACGAGACTCGTTCCAACACGTGTCGACTCGACTCAATGAAAGTCGATTCGTAAACCGGCAAAGCCCGTGGGAGGATATAAAAATGTTCACCACTCGCCACAACTCAACAAGAGTCGCAAAAGAACGAGAAACACCAAGACCAAACATGCAGAAAAACTACTAATGAATGATACCTAGCTTAGACGACTCGACTCTATGCGGGTATATTGGACAACCCTCGATTTGATTCACATACGAAATACCCATTTGAAACCAGCTTTTATAAAAATCCGGTTTGTCCATAGCTCTAATCGAAGAATTGTTCCATAAGCTCTGTACAACAAAGAAATCTACAGACTGTATTTGTACTGTGTCTTCGTTATTTAAGTCAGACCGTATTTCGACGGTCTCCTTGAGAAAAGGGCTAATGACCAGGGATGTAGCCAGGATTTTTCCAAAGGTATGCACAATTTTCCAATTGCGCCCTTAACAACTCCTCCCTCCCCCCCCCCCCCCCCCTCCCTCCCTTCCCACAAATCCCAAACCTTTTTACTCCTGTCTTGATTAAATCTGGCGTTTGCTCTGGCGTTGACACAGGATATGCGAGAAACGTAGACAGACCGATCCAAGGCTATTAAACAAGCAAGGTTCCTACAACACGCTTACAACCGCGCGGAGCCTGCTTTCTGCCTGTTATTTTCCCGCCATTTCCCTACATGTACCCATGAATGAATTACTTTCGACTTCTCTGTTGAAACCGACAGGGTGTGGAAACCATAGTCCGTTGCTTTATAAAAAAATATTTCAAAGAAACGAGCTGATTTAAATGACTTGAGAAAATTTCTGCTTTTTTAAAAATGATAATTTTTCATTCATTTGTTTTTTATTCACTTTATTTTATTTTGGACTTTTTCAGGTACGCACATGCGTACAGGTAGCTACCAGGTGCTTATAGAGATCTTATTAGAATCTTTAACATCAAGGTTGCCTCAAAAGCCACTGGTCCTCCAAGTTTATCGAGCTCAAACCCAAAAAAATTAATTTCGTCATTAGTCTTGGTACTTTTTTATCCAAACGGTTTCGAAGGGCTCTGTTAAAGGAAGCAATGTCTATAAGCCTTCCGCTGGCATAATTTCTAGTAATAACCTTTCCCTTGATTTTATCATATTTGCCGTTCCGTTCCTAGTCACAGAAGAGTTCATTGATCTGTTTTATAACTTGAAAGTTAGTTAGACGAGGCGAAAAATGATGAATTACAGTCGACCCCTATTAAGCGGCCAGTTACTTAAGTCCCGAAACTACTGTTAGTAAAATACTGTTAATAAAAACCCTTTTAAGCGGCCACACCTTTCTGTCGTCCCGATGAGCGTTTTTATATTGTTTTTACCCCTATTGAGCTGCCAGCAAGAATGTAATATACGATATTTAGTTTTCTTTTCAACAAACTTTAAAAGAACACAGAAGGATTTCCTTGTCTAAAGTTGCAAAGTTACTTTCGATTTTAACCGGCTGATATATGGTTCCTTGCTTATAATTAACAGTCTTTTTTCTACATTCATGGGGAGGCACGGTGGCCTAATGGTTAGTGCGCTGGACTCCGGAACGGTCCGGGTTCGGTCCGGGTTCGAGCCCTGGCCGGGCCACTGCGTTGTGTTCTTGGGCAAGACACTTAACTCTCATAGTGCTTCTCTCCAGGGTATCGGCGAAATACTGCTGGGGGTAACCCTGCGATGGACTAGCATCCCATCCAGGGGGGAGTAGAAATACTCCTAGTCGCTTCATGCTACGGAAACCGGGATAAGCTCCGGCGGTATGAGCCACTAGTAGGCTCGACGCAGACTTTACCTTTCTACCTTCAGGAAATTTTCGTATTTTTTTACTTCATTAAGCCATAGGGTTTTGATTGAATCATCGCTCCTCTTATAAAATGCTTCATAATATTTGAAATTTCGCCCTTAAGAGTATCAAGCTCTGTCTGTAGCTGTGCTAATAACTGAAAAACAAACATAAGTCTATGACTTCCATTTTCTCAGAGAATTAAGAGGAGATTTACAGCATATTTTTATGACAGGATAGCACATCAAACAGGGCATAAATAAAGAAAGCATTCCCAGAATGCTCCATCTTGCCACACACTCATTCCCAGGCACCTCGCACGCACAGGGCTCGTTGGCCCAGTCTCTCTCGAATTCACCGTCCTTGGTACAGTGATAAAATATAGCTTTTACACAGCACATGCACGAGCAGCATTCTACAAATTGTGTTGTGTCAGTTTTTATCGGCTCACTAATGTGAGCAGCGTTTCCTTGGAATTCTGAACTTTCCTTTTCTTCTGAATTTGCATTAGCTGAGGAGCAGTTTCGAGCGACGATGCTGTTGCCCAGGTTAATAACCACCTCTGCATCATTTGATACGGCTTGATATCGCCCCTTCCCTGGGTGGTGATTACCCAGATAAGCAAAGTAGGAGAGCTGGGGTTGGTTTGTAGTTGGTCTTTGTTCCGCTATCAGGTCTGTAACATAACCTCTTTCTTTGTCCCAAACACACTTCCACGTATCTGGGTTTGTATCTGCTGTGCTCTGTGTCGCTGGTTTCTTCTCGGGCGTAGATTTGCATCTTCGAAGAGTTTCCTTTATCCTGTTTTGCTTGCGTTGCTCGGTTTTTCCTTTTGAACCGTGGCTGGTTGAATAACCAACAAGAGGACTTGCCGCATCAATACCAGGTGTCCCGGGAAATTCAGAGACTGAAGATGATCTCCGTGCAGCCTTATGCATGATATCAAAGCCTTTGCTTTGTTGGATCACTATAAATAAGAAAATATATGTAAATAGAGCGGCTTCCATTGAGCATCGCCAAACCAATTACAACAACAACAATCTTTATTGACTCACACTAAGATCAATTACATGAGATGTATTACATACATTAAAACTAATTAAAGAAACTAACAAGAAGAGTAATTGTTAATTGGAACCTAGAAGCTAAGGGTGCATTCGAATGGGAAATCAGGATTGGATTTCGAAATTCGGATTTCGGATTTCGCGGTAAAACACTACATCTAGAAACGAATTTTGGATTTCTTAATTGAAATCCACCTCGGAGAGGATTTTGGTAACTCAAAATCCGTTCTTGGATTTTGGATTTTATTGGGAAATCCGAAATCCGGATTTCCCAATCGAATTCGCCCTAAATGAAACGCAAGATTTTCGAGTTAACCGAAAAGTAGCTGGGAGTTTCCAAAGGGAGATCACACTGTGCCACACGCAGGGTACTTACATAGTCCACTGCAGATGTTTGGTCCTGAAAATGGAGTATGTAACTAGCTAGCACTAGAAAAAGATTTATGGCATGTTGATTCTCGATCGGATTCGTTCTTTTTAACCACCTGAATTATAAGGTTTGTATGTTGTTTACTTAAAAAATTATCCCACAAGGGGAGAGAGGGGTTACCGGCACCCCGGGACCACCCCCCTCCCTGGCTACCCCCTGTCTTCAATTATTATTATTATTATTATTATTATTATTATTATTATTATTATTATTATTATTATTATTATTATTATTATTATTATTATTATTATTATTATTATTATTATTATTATTATTATTATTATCTACTTGAAGAAGCAGGTCGCTCCCCTCCCTCTTAAAAACTAGCACGGTTATCCCAATTAAAACAGTTCAAAAAACATTCGCAAGAATGAGAGATATAATGTTTTGCAAAGCCTTCAAAAAAATCCTTTGAAAGAGCTAACAAATTGCAAGGTGTAGCATTCTAAACTTGGAATATCATTTTTCTGGATTTGGATCATAATATTTGTTAAATCACCCTGATAAGACATTAAAGGTGGCCCACGGCTATTTTTTGGAGCGAAGGCTCTGTTTTTTGAAACTATTTTATTCGACATGAAAGCGTTGACCAATTTCTATAATTTTGTATTAGAAATAACGAATCTTCAAATTGAAGAGAACGTTAGAGCGAATGCTTTCCAAATGAAGTAGGTTGTAAAGGTAAAGTAAAACGGTGTTTGTTGTTTTAGTCGTTTATGATGACTGGATTTTCAACACGTTTTTATTTGGAACCCGCGAAAATCTTTGTGAATATCTGTAGAAAATAAAAATTCGCCACAAACTACGAGCGAGTTTCAATGTTCTGAGTGTTCGATCGGGTTACAGCAAAAAAAAATCGTTGTAAATTATAGTACTGTCACTACGGAACGCTCGAAGAGGCGAATAACATAACAGTGTAGAAATATTCATTCAAAATTCATCAAAAAGAGAAGGAACACTTACCTGATGACTTATTGCCCAGCGAGCGACTAACTGAGTATTGACTCGATATTACGATCTGTTCGATGAAAATTTTGGATAATTCCTTGGAAAATACACCTAGTTTGCGATTTACAAAACAAAAATGACACGCAAATTAATTTTCTGGACAGTAACATTGCCTCTTTGAGTCCACTTTGCATTGACGTATGCCAATGTAAACACTTGCGTCATAGTCTGAACTATCAATTGCGCATTCGATCGAGTTTCTGTTTTTTTACTTCAGAAAAACAAATAATTTTTTGTGTTAGTGTGACTAACCATTTCATGGCCTTTTTTTTTCCTTTATGGCTCGGTATTTCCAAGTGCATAGTGATAAATGTAAAGAATGTTGTAATAAAAATAATGCCTGGATGTTTTGAAAGCTATTTTTGAACTCACATGTAAGGTTACTCTGACTAATTTTAATTACAATGATTTGATACGTTTTACGTCATTCCGTGGAAATATGACGTCAGTTGTAATTCGTTTGTACCTAGGTTTAGCTCGCCATACCAGCATGCAGGAGAACTAAATAGCAAAGCTTAATTATTGAAAAGGCTCGCCATAACGTTTAGAGAATAGGTTTAGCTCACCACAGAAACTCGGAAACTAAATTGGTAAGATAAACGGGCAAAGCCAAAGGACAAGCGGGACACAGTACCAACGTGGCGCGAAGTTAAAATTCCTCGGTACATTTATCGTTGCAAACATATCATTGTTTAAAGAAAAATTATGTAAATAATCAATGTACTGTAAGTAATGGAGAAGGTAAGTAAATAATTAGAAATGTGTATTGTATTATCATAGTTAGTCCGGAGTATTCAACAGTGTCGGAATTTTGAAAATTGTCTACCAAGGCTTTTGGACCGAAAATATTTTCAGGAGATGCTTCGCAAAGCATTAGAATTTATGGTTTTGTAGATCGCACGCGGCCATGAGAAAATCAATAGATCAATTGACCCAAAATTATTCAGCTCTCCTCAGACCAGACCTACTCGATTCATTTCAAGAGGATTTACACAATTGTTCAGAAGTCGCCAAGACTGAAAAGAGGTACCAGATATCTGTTTTTTTCGCAGTGTTTGTTTTGTTCCGTTTTATTGCTGAAACTTAAGTGCAAATTCTAATTTACATCGATGAATTAAACTTGTTAACAGTTAACACGTATGCAAGGGAGCACTTGTGTTTGTTGTTTCGTGTTTTAGTTCTTTATTTTTTAGTTCTTGATATTCACCTCTGAAAATTAGACTAAAACAATTTCGTCTCGGGGAATATTCACCGAGATTCACTGAGGCAAATAATTGTTAAATATTGTATTGGGGGTATCCCATGCCAATAGAAATATAAATTTAATTTTCCAACTTTAGAACTTTTAAGGGAGGGACCATTATTTTCCTGGAGGGGTTTTGAAAAACTTTCCTCGGCAAATGTTTTTTTATAATTTATGCACCTCTGCAAACATTTTTTTCGAAACCGGCAAACTAGTTTTTTTTTTACACATATCGTGATTGCAAGCAATTTATTTTGCCTGCAAACAATTTTTTCAAAATTTTTCACCCCCACCACCCCCTCTTCCTCCAGCAAAATAATGGTGAGTCCCTAAAAAAATTAGAAAAGTGGGGAGCTGGTAGAATGATTATCTCTTCTATTTTTGGCGCGAAAAATGAGTGGGTGGGGGGATGGAGGATCATGGAGGGGGTGGGGATTGAGGATCATGGAGGGGGTGGGGATGGAGGATCATGGAGGGGGTGGGGGATGGAGGATCATGGAGAGGGTGTAGGATATACAGCATCGTTAACAAAATGTCTAAAATAGCGTTTCTGAAGTTCCGAAAATTGAAAAGGTTCCTCCAGATGAGCGTATCCCTTTTGTCGCTTCGAGCATCAACTTCTTTGTCACACTGCTGAGCTTAATAGGGAGCTTTTAAAGGGGCACTGTCACGAGCATAACTTCAAAAATTCAACAGCCCAAAAACATGTTTACACCATCAGAAACCTATTAACAGTGGTCAGGTTTTATTAAAATTACTAAACCAGTGTACTGAAGATAAATATAGAGTGATATCACTGTGATACCATCAGGAGCTGACAGGCTGACTTTTTCAAGTTCTGTCCTTGTGGTTTGGAAAAATTGATAAAAACTATTTACGGTCACCCTCTTCTTTAAACAGTTTGCTAGATATCCTTTCCTTTACGTTCTAGGAGCATTTCCTGCATGGTTGAAAGTACTTAGATGTAATTTTGGTGCCGTTTTACTAAAAAGGTCCCAAAATGGCCGTGACAGTGTCCCTTTAAGCTTAAAAGCAATGACGGCGACACCAAGGGCAACGCCTAGCGAAAAATGAATTTATATTTTACCACAGGCTATCCATAAGATAGACAATGAATGAGAATGTTTTGAAAATTGTTCTAAATAGTACATGTATTAAAGAAATTGAATAAAATGTCTTACCTTATGTTTGCCTTGCGTTATTTTGACGTCTCTGTGCTCTTGGAGTGGGTTTAAAGCCGTTTAGACGAGTTTTACTTTCTGAGGTAAAGTAAAACGGAGCACAGGTCTAGACGTCAAAATAACGCAAGGCAAACATAAGGAAAGACATTTTATTTATATTCTTTAATACATGTACTATTCAGAGCAATTTTCAAAGCATTCTCATATATTGTCTTTTCGACTGAAAACATAACGTAATTCGCCAACATCAATATCTCACGTTGATCGAATACAACGTCTGGACCGCCTGTGATTTTACAAGAGAATCTCGCTATTATCCAGATTAGGTGTATCTATCGGTTTAAGAACTAGCTGCAGCTGAATATGTAAAGAGCGCATTTAACTCCAAAAAGAAAAAACAAAACTTAGCCGTCGTGGTTCACATTGTCCAAAATACGCGCAGTTTGGTCATTTCACGTCGTTGGGGAGCTTAAGCAATGACGACGGCGACGCCGAGGACAACGCCTGGTGAAAAAGGAATTTATATTTTACTCTAGAATCTCGCGATTATTCAGATGTATTCAGCGTATCTGTCGGTTTAAGAACTGGCTCAAGCTAAATGTGTAAAGAGAGCGTTCAACTCCAAATAGAAAAATAAAAAATTTGCCGTCGTGGTTCACGTTGTCCAGAATACGCAGAATTGGGTCATTTCACGTTGTTGTTTTGCAGAGAACGGCTAGGAAATGTATCAAGATTTCAAACGCACGTGAAGAGCTATTGTTCTGCTCATTAAACCTTTTGTTTGGTGACGTTCTCGTTGCCGTTGCCGTCGTAGTTTGCTTAAGCTCCCTGTTGTTTCACAGAGAACGGCTAGGAAATGTACCAAGATTTCGCACGTGCAGAGCTATCGTTCTGCTCATTAACTGACCCTTTTGTTGTCTTTGTTTGGTGACGTTCTCTCGTTGGCGTTGCCGTCGCAGTTTCCTTTATAAGCCCCCTAAAGAGATTGCATGTAAACATACCTTTTATCTTTCCATTAGGTATTTCATCTTTTTCCAGTGATGAGCTTTTTAGAAATAACTGGTGTCAAGTTTTCATCCTTTTTAAGGGATTAATGCCCTTGTACTTTGACGGACCGATACCACAACCCTATCTATATCATTTGATGTAAAAATAACCGTGCGATGCCTTTTTTTAAAATATCTACTGATATGGAATGGTAAGTATAAAATTAAGCACAAGGACCGCAACCTGTTACCAAGAGCAACCTTAAAATAGCCTTTATTTTGATGATAATATTTAGCGTTCGACTGCATCGGTAATATAATTATCGTCACAGTTCAGACATTTATCTTAAAAAAAAAATAAAGCCCTTGTACTTCAAAGGGGCCGATAATCAAAACTCTTTATATATCATTTGATGTTAAAATAACGATTCCCCAAAAGTCAGCTGATATAGAATAGTAGTATCAGTTTATCAAAGCACAAACCGTTACCAAGGAGAATCCTTAAAATAACCTTTACTTTGATGACGATATTTAGCTTTATGACTGCATCGTCATTTATAGACATTTTACTGTGTAGAGCTGTCTGTTGAAATATGAAATATGAATCAACTACAGAAACTTGAATCGATATGTTAATATATCAATTGAAATTTATCAACTTCTGAATTTGAATTTGAATTCTATCTAGAGAATATCTAGAGAAACAATTTTTCAATTTGAAAGGGGGGGAGGGGTCACACCCATTCACTAAATCTGATCGAATTGATCAGTAACGTATCCCCGCAGGAGCCCATTAAATCTAAGTTGTTCGCGACTAGCAAATTTTACTGAAGAAGGACACGGCTTTTAAAACGTACCCCTTTCAGCACCAAGGAGCCCCTGGTCGGTAGTAAATTGCCGTCTGTGTGGGGAGGTGATGGAAGTCAGATTTTTTTTTTCTTTTCATTGAACTGACTCTTTGTTGCTAAGATCTGCATGGTTCTAGTTCGTATTTTGCAGCTGAGCTTATCTGCTAAGCGGCCAGTGATAGGTTAGCTTTGATAAGGGACGTGAAGGCTTTTACTAGCTGCTGGGGCTACCCAAAACTTTACAGGGAAGGGGAGAGTAACCGCTTTTAATATCTAGGGATCGAAAGAAACTAATGGTTCATCAGTAAACAGTAAACCTCACGTTTCTTTAGCAACGTCGTCAAGAAAATGTCTTACTCCCTTAGGGGGAAATACTAGTCCGGCTACCCCCAGCCAGCATTTTGTCGGGTTTTTTTCGGAACAGTTAACGGCTATTCATGTATATGCTGTAGTTCAGTTTTATCCGTGGTTCAAATTTTATTTCCCTTTGATTTTGGGTATGAGTAATGTATGATAATGAGACAGTAAGTTAAGGTGGGTGTAAAGGTGAATTTGAGTGAAATTGTAAGAGGTTGAAAGAAGGGATAGAAGAAAGAAAATTATTTTTGGAACACCACTAGACAGTTGACCCCAACGCAAGAACACCCCAGGTTGTCAGGGGACTGTTTGGGTGTCCAACTATTAATTTTTAACTTCAAATTCTTATTTTAAAATCACATTAAATCTTTAATATTTCTTATTTCTCCAAATTTTACTTATCCTTTGAGAAAAACTATTTCTTCCCAAACATTTACAAAACACCGCTAAACATAGCTTTAAGAAATGAGCAGAGGGTTTTAGGAAATGCTTGAAACGCGAATGAGATATTCGCATTAAACCCAAGTTAACCGGTGGAAAAACGGGCTTCCGGTTTACCCCCGCCTTGAAACAAAGGAAGGGAGAACACTGGCTTGTGATATCACCCTCCCCTACGAGAAAAAAAAATAACGCCCCTTGAAAACTACCGCCCAATAGCGTGAGTTGCACTTAGAAGGCTCAGATGCTCGGCAAAGTGGTCCACTCTCGATTACTCAAAGTGCGGGGGAAAGCCCAAAGACTTTAATTTGCAAATTATATTTATATTTTCCGTATTCTCGAACACAGAATAAGCATGCGGGTTAAAACGTTGCTGCTTTGGAGGTCTCTGAGTTACCGTTTTGCTTCGTTTTGCGCGTTGCGAGTGTTCTCCCTTGCAATATTTTAGGTAAGAGTAAACGTAAATTAATATTTTGGTTAAAATACTTTTTTAAAATGCTTGAGAACAACAAATAAACATAATACCGAAAACAGATGATGTGAAATGTAAACTTTAAAGGCTATTTATTACATCTTCTTTCGATATCAATATTACCTAAAAAGTTTCATACAAATCTTTATAATTTTGCCGCCGCTAGATCCGATACCAACCCTTGTAATTCGACGCCATGTAATTTGTGCGGTTCATAGAGAGAGCTTGGGCTGCCTGTGGTTTGACAGCGTTCAAAACTCCACGATACTTTTAGTAGTTCCCGTGCTTTCTCGCCGGAGTCGCCGACGAATATAGTACACGAGAAATAATGGAAATATGGCAGGCATGATTTACTGTATGCTGCTTTATGAGCTTATGCGCAAAGTACAGTTGCATTAAACCTTATACATAAAGCAATATTTAATCCAATTTTTGCGAGATTTTCAGCTTACGTCCACGGTTTAAAAGCAGATAGTTCGCCATACAACAATTCATTGGCCAAAAACTAATTACTGTTATCATCAAAAGATCGGAATATTGAAGGCTAGACAAAATTCAGTGATTAGGCATACGACGTATCTACTTGTCAGCATTAGCGAATGCAGACAGACTTTCGCCAACAGAGCCAACATCTGTTTGCGTTCAAAGTCCATGCTTTTCCGTGATTAACAACCTGTTAACCAAAGCCTAAATGTTTTTGACCATTAATGTAATGCTTGCAGACTAAATATTTTCAAAATTCAACTTAAAGTTAGATTCACGATACTGTATGTCGCATTATATTTAACAAGGAAAAACCGCAAATGCGTCTATATACTGATTTTTTTTAGATTCTGGTAGCCCTATGGTTTTACAGAGATAATAAATTAACGGAAGAGACTACATAGTACTCGCTTAGGATGCAAAAACTCTACTTTTGGCATGTTTGAAAGGATGCCATGAACATGTAACACTCAATTAAAAAAATACTTTTGTGAAATAAAACGTTTCTTTATTACCAAACAAGTCAGTTAAGAGTAAAAGAAAGTACAATTCTAAAGTTCTTAACGGAAAAGGAATAAACTGTTGCATATCTGTAAAGGTTAAATTATACAAAAAAAAAAAACTATTACAAATTGAACTATCCAACATTTACCCGCTTTTAAATCGCCAAAAAGCGTTGAATACAGTTCATATATGGAAAGTCAACATAGAAATACTGTATAATACCGAAGCGAAGTCTCCTAAGAACCTCGGTAATGCTAAATTTTCAATAAGTTATATAGAAAACACACTTAAAGAACTTCCAATTTCGGAGTGGACCCGAACTGATTAGACAATTAGAAGTCCTGAAAAAGCTGATTAACTAGCTACGATTTTATATTCCTAACCATTCATTGTTATTACGATCTATTGTCAACTATGAACTTCAATAAATTTAGATCGACAAACTTTCATCCAAGTGCAATAATTACAGGTAATAAATATTCTCTATAGAGTGACATGTACTACACATTATTGAGAACAGCTCCGGGTAAATTGGAATCTCTATTTAGACTGGGAAAGAACCGATTCTAAAAACACACAATTTCCAAAAGAATCGGTTTCAAATTTAAGTTTTTCAATTTTTTTTTGGCTTTTTTCGAAAACGATAATTGTGCAAAATATTTAAAAGTGTCAAACTGCACGTTGGGCGACTCGTTTGTCGGTTTATTTGCAGTCCACAATTTGTAAAGAACAAAACAGTCAAAAACTCAAAATTACCATTCTCTGACACACAGCTGTGAACTCATAAATAAAACAAAAGTTGAAATATTTACATTCGCCAGAGGAAGTCCTCATTTTCTTTCGCACCCACCACCAATCAGTTGGACAAAAACTACGGATTTAGTCAAACCTCTCTCAAAACAAAGTTCGATATTTATATCAACTATAGAATACTGCTGTTATGTCAAAAAATAACAGAACGCCCGAAAAAAAGCTGTTCTAGTTTTTTCTACGGGCAATTGGTTTAACCGCATGAGATTTAAATACTATTCTGGTGTTTAATATTTCAAAAGGTTTGATCAAACGTTTTGAGCCAGCTTTCAATAATAACAGGCTACGATGTAATGAGTTAATCCTCAACACGAATCACCCAAATGCTAAGGTTTTGCTGTTCATATTAGCGCATAAAAGACCAAGTTCAAAAGCAATATGATTTGACAGTGAAAAGTAAACGCGAAACAGCTAAAATATTAAACGTATTTCAGACAATGTTGACAGCAAGGGTTTCTCATTTATATGAGTAGAAACTAGACGCATAATTTATCCACGTTAAATTATTTGTTAGGAGCAAAATTCTACAGGAGCGTCGCTGGTTTTAAGTTAAAATTGTGTGCTACTTTGATATGATAACTAGCTCGCCGGCTGGCTCGTTTAGTCCTTTATCTAATGGACGAACATTTTCGTTAAACGCGATTGTATAATCGCGTGAATTCAACACATACACATCAAAAGCCTAAATTCGTGCAAACGGAAAATTTTGTGCCTATGTTTCGCCGACGCATTCCTTTTACCTTATCTAAAAGTCTTCTTCGTGCTTCGAAAGAAAAAATCCGTTACAATTACCAAATGAAACATACCGCTTCGACAGCGACTAGCGTGCTCGGCGGAGTATAAATTGCTCTGCCGTAAATTCGAACGTAGCGTAATATTGAGAGTGTAAACACAGCATAGCAATCCATTAGTTTAGTTTACTTCGCGCCCGCTGGATCCAGTAACCGCATCAGAGAAGGGTAACACTGAATACCACGAACAAATTCATTCTGCGTAATTGTGCCATCATTGTCCCGATCAAGCTTTGAAAACAGCTTGTTTGTAAACTTCTCTGGCGTGTTTTCATCTCTCGGTAGATTTACTCGGTCGCCGGCCAGGCGGAAAATCCCCCGCACGATCTCCAACATTTCGCGTCGAGACACCGAACCGCTGCCATCGGAATCGTACATCTCGAACGCCCAGCGAAGTTTCTGCTCCTGTGTCCCTCGCGATATTATGGACAAACCTTGAATAAACTCGTGAAAGTCAATTGTCCCATCGTTGTTTTTGTCGAAAGTGCGAAAAACGTGCCCCGCGAAAACGCTGGCGTCGCCAGTCGAATAGTGGTTCTTGTAGATTTCCGCGAATTTCTTTTCGGACATTTTTCCATTCGGGCATTTCTCCATGAACGCTTTATTCCAAGTGTGTAGCTCATCCTCAGTAAATTCGGTTGATAATCGTAGCTCTTGGATTTCATCCGGCGAGAGCTTCTTTTTTCTCGAGCTTGATTTTGTCCCCTTGTTTCCCATTTCCTCCTTGAGTTCGATGGCTCAGTCTTCGAGTTCGAGATTTCCCGCCCCCTGAGATAGCCGGCTCTCGCACGATCAGCTAAGCGCTGCAAGATGGTTGAATTTAAATTCACGTTGCACTGAATAGGCTTCAGCACTCGATTGGTTGCCGACTAATTTGCATACAACAACTCCACCACCTCTCAATAAAATGACTTTGTCGTGGTGACGGAATACAAATGATCCTTGATCACGCCAAAGGTGCAGCGTAAATCATTAATGACGTTGATAATCAAAATGTTTTCTATCACACAACCCTGAGAACAAGATATGAAAAGAATAAAATAGTATAACATCAGCCAACAGTGAGATATTTTTGCGACAGCAAAACGCCGGTTTTATGAATAACGCCCACGATACATATGGTTTATTCTTGTTTTCTTTTTCGATATAGAAATTTCTTTTAACGCTTTATTAATTTGGGCTATTGAAAGTTCGTGCTTAAAGGCAATTTTTAGTTCAATCTGCGCGACATCGGTTTTCAATGACAACTAAATGAGCTCTGCAGTCTGATAAGGGAACAATTACGCGAAAAAGTTACCCGTGTTAATATTAATGCAGTACATATTGTCAATATTGGCGCCTTTGAAGATTTGAAAGTTCCGCGGCGGTTTTTCTACAGATTTTTTTACCAATATGCTACCCAGAGTTTTCATTCGAGAAAGAGCTCCCTTCTTGCCCGCGAATAAAATCACCTGAAATTCGCTTGTGAACATCTGTTACCATCACTTTGAAATTAAAAGCCGAAACGCGGGAAGCCATCTCTAGAGACATATAAACAACAGAAACCAATGAATTTTGAAACGCTTTCGAGCTGCTAAGAGCAAAAGTCAGAGTAAATTTGGCGATGACAGAGCTCGCGTGGGTTCTTTTTGTCACCAAATTTGGAAATACAGTATATTTGTATGGATTTCGATAAGCCAAATGTTTGGTCTAAAGATTAGGTTGACTGCGTGAAGGAATTAATCTCTGGCGAAAGATTTAACGGTCGCGAAATACTAAAACAGTAGATTTTCTCGTGATACCGTATAATTTTGAAGCAAACAATTAGCACTCACGCCGGCTGGAAATTCTTCGGTTTAACCATAACATAGAGTTATTACGCCCTTTTTTTCATGAGGCGAGAGTTTATACAATTGACAGATAAAATAAAACATACTCGTAGTTATTATTAAAGCACGTAAGATCGTAAAAATGAAAAACAAAAATATATAAACAATTATGAGTGTTTATAACGTAATTTCGGTTCTGTTTAGCTCTAAGACGAAACTTAAGCTGAATAACTTCACTCCTTCCAAGATGCATTTATACAAAAAAGCAGGTTCGCTTTAAAAAAGAAAAGAGAGAGTTATGCTACATGCTAAAATGTTCTACCTATTGACTACTGTACAGATTCCACGAACTGGAAATATAAATTAATATTTGAAAAGGAAACTTTGACTTCTAATGAATATTTATCATTGTTATCTTCTCGTTCTTTCACAGTTATATTCTAAATTCATCAAAAAAAAAATATCATCTCCTCATCACAGCTATTGCAATAAAAAAATATTTGACAACAACCGCGACTTCAGAAATCGCTCGAAGACCTTGGACATTTTAATTCCCGTAAGCAGTGCAGCGGTTGAAGTGTCATGCGAATTATCTTGTTCAGTGATATTTCCGTATCAGTAGATAAATGGTGTTAATTGTTTTACGGTTTCGAGAGAATCCTAAAAATAATCAGGCTTTAAACTTGCATCATTTCTTTATAGACAATAATAATCGTTGTTAATTTAAAAATATCCGGGATAAATGCGAAGAACTATTCAATCGAAATTGATTAAATAACTTGGGAAATGCGTAATCCTGAAAAATTATTGGAATCGATACACTTGCTAAACGTTTCAACAAGAAAATAAACGTAAATAAATTTTCGCCAGCGCCTACAGTAACTGTTATCTAGAAGATGTCCATGAATTTTTACCTCTGTTCATTTTTTGGATACTTACTCGTTTTTGTGTTTAAGAGTTGAAAGCGTCCATAACAGAATGCGGGAGACATGACCATTTATCATAAGAATCAGAATTAGCATCACGCCTTGATGGTGACGGGCCCCGGGTTCAGTGTTAATTATGAAGGGAGATTGTGTTCTTCGATAAATAGACAAAACATTATTACCAAAAATCTATGTGTTACCATTTGTGTTACCAAGTTTTTCAAAGCTGAATAAATTGTACATTCGTTAATATAAGGGAACAGTTACTGTAGGGTACAGAAATGATAATGATAATGAGAATATTTTTCAACAGACTCGCCAGACAATTAAACCTATTTTCTTAGCCTTCATTTGCATGTGAGGGTGACGGACGAAATGTTTTTAATTAACAACGCCTTTTGCAACTTTTGTAGAAAACGTTACAAAATTGCCGTTTATTTTTTCAATACAAATTTCCTCTTTTTCATCACGTACTACACTACAGATATGATATCAACATTCATTGCACATAGGTGATACATGACTACACATCTTTAATTTGCAAAAGACTATTCTTGACTTTGGCTACTCAGTCTTAAACGCCCTTGGAACGAACAGAATCGAAGTCGCTAGTGGAATACTCTTGAGCATCCTTGGTTAAGAGGAAAGAACAGAATCGAAATTGCTAGAGAAAGACAAGTTTGGAATTCATAAACAGATCAGCTATCATTTACCTGGGGTAACAGCGACACTGTGGAACTAATGAATGTTTCCGCGTACGGGGGCGCAAGGCAAACGCAGCCAAGACACGAGCCTGGGGCTTTCTTGACACTGGAGAACAAGTTTAACTGGAAAAGTAAGATTCACAGAGCTGATACCACCAGCTGTTATGGCTGAATCAGTTTCACTGCGGTTACCAGCATGCCTTCATGTAAGCCATCTGCGTCAATCGCCTATCGGTATCATGATCAAAACCATCTAAACAAAGAACTCCCTCGCAGAGTATAATGTGTAGGCGTTTGTGTGTCGCAAAATCTAAGATGTGTTTCCCCAATTTACGGTAAACATTATGTTCATGTCACGTTCCCTTTACGATAAACATCATCTTCATGTCATGTTCCAAGTCTGTTTTAGTAATATGCTGTGTTTGTCAAAATCACAGCTCTTTAATGACTATTTTGTGTGTTCAAAATTGCGTATTATACTTGCACAGACTCCAGGAATTACAACGTACTCGGCGACCCACGGAGAGCTTAACTCGTAACGAAAATAGAACATACTTTCGGCCAAACTGTGACATTAAATTCTGTTAATTAAAATCCGCGTATCTGTAGTGTTTATTTTCACTACAAGAAGATCTGGCTCAATGATAAAACTAATATCAAAGCCCAGTTGCACCTGGCCAAATTTGTATTATCTCATTTAAAAATCTACCCTCGAATTTTTCTAAATTAACGAAGTATACTTTGGGTACGTGAGGTAAAGCATGAAACACGATGTGCTATAAATTTGGAAATCACCAGATATTTTTCTGTTATATATGACTTGAATTAAGAGTCGGCAATACAGTACGGGTATGATATTACACGATGAGTGAAGTGGAATTTTACCGTGGGACAAACAATATTAAAAGTGTTTAGTTTAATAGTTCCAAGTTGTGATAAATAGATGATCTATAGCATTCGATAACTGGCGCATAGAGTTTGTTGCGCGTAGCATGTCAATGATATTTCGAATCTTCCGACCTAAGTTAAGCTGTTATTCCTTACAACTTTTATTCAAGTTTGAGCTGTCGTGCACATGCAAAATTACTGAACCCAAACTATTTCTGGAATAATCCGCCCACTTTCGATCATCGTCCTCTCAAGTAATTGCCCACTCCCTATTGAACGAAATACTGCTAAGAAATAATTTTTGTTTCAGTTTTTGGACAATATCTAACTAACCCCATGTTAACCCCACTCGAATAATTACTACCTTTTTGGACTTTTGGTCGCCTTAGGTCGATTATTCGTGGAAATATGGTATTTGGTGACCATTTTTGACCCAACAGAATCGTCTCTATTGCGAAAGACTATCAGAGAAAAGATTTCTCGGGAATCCTGTGGCAGCTAGTCTGCTGTAATTGGTATTCGGTTGAAACCGCGTGAAAACATTTCTAATTGGTTAATTAGTTGCAAGGGAATAATTCAATGGCTCGACGAGAAAAAGTGGAGTCGAGAATTTGTTTACTTGTTAAGAATATCGGCTGCAAAGTCTTTTTGTAAAACTGTTAGAGGATGTTTTTGTGGAAATATTGGTAAAATGCAGCACCAGTTTTTGCACGTTTAACTCCGTATACACTCTTTTTCTTTTATAAGAACCTATTTTATAAGAACGTTGAGGCTGAGATTTGCCCAAATTTTAAGAACATGCTAAGAACATACCCCAGGCTGAGAGGCGGAGAACATCTTTATTTTGCCCATTTGTTTTAATTTTTTGTAAAATGAGCAGTATAAATAAATGCAAAACTGTGGTCCAACAGGAATGCTTTTAAAAGGAATTTGCCCGCGGCACCAGATCACAGAGAGCAGGCCGCGCGAGCATGTCAAGAGCGACTTCATACTCCACATTCGGTGAACAATGCTGTTCCTGGTTTCGTCCACATTGATTTAATGAAATACTATATTTTCAGCCTTAAGAACGTCTTAAGAACGCTCAGCCTCGGCCCCAAAATTAGACGTTCTTATAAAAAAAAAGAGTGTACCAGTCCGCCGATACCAGTATACCGTGTTTATTTACCTATAAGCCGAGCTATTTCTTCAAAAATTTTGACTGAAATCTGGCAAAGGCAACAACAGCATCAAACAATGCCTCTAGGACAAACACGTATTGTTTAGAACTTTTGTTCTCAATCCATATGACGCTGCAAGCGCAGCCATTTTGGGGCCGTGGAGCATGCGCTGTAAGATGTTGGCTTCGCCAGGCTTCGCAAATCTCGTCCCCAGAGCCCGCTTTTCTTTTGTCAGCGCCAGATCCGATCCCGAAGTCCGCGATTCAAGGATGATTGAACGATTAGGTGACCCAGTCGTCATCATCGGACCGCCGACCGGTTAGCTCAGTTGGTAGAGCGTCGGACTACCGTGCGGGAGGTCTCGGGTTCGAGCCCCAGACCGGACCAACACTCAGGGTCTTAAAATAACTGAGGAGAATATGCTGCCTTTGCAATGGCATCTGCAAATGGTTAAATATTCTAGTCTTCTCGGATAAGGACGATAAACCGTAGGTCCCGTCTCCTGCATCTTCACTGTTGTGGTCAGCAGGGGACGCTAAAGAACCCACACACTCATCGTAAAGAGTAGGGCACGAAGTTCCCGGTGTTGTAGACTGGTCTTTGCCCATTGTGCTGTTGAAATGCTCGGAGACATTAGCTGTTAAAGCTACTCTACAATCCGAGGGTAAATAAAGTATTCACTTCACTTCACTTCATCTGGAAATTAGATAAGTTAGTTGTACTTAAATCACATCTCAATCGTATAGCGTATTAACAATAACAGAGCAGTCCAGACCAACTTGGATATATATTCTTTCCGCAGCCAAAATAATCACTGCTAGCAAAACACACCGCACTCTTGCTGTGCCAGTAAACCAGAAAAGGAAGGCGACTAAACACCTACATCAGATACAGCCAGGAATTTTGATTTTAGTTTTTTCCAAACCGAACCAGAACGAGAGATTATCGGAATTTTTTTGTTGGTGCTATGTAATTAGGCACGATTAGATTACATTACCACCCAGGTTTAATTTGCTACGAGCGACGCTCCAAAAGAAATGCGTGTTCTGTGATTGGCTAATCACTAAACCGCCGCTGCAACGATACGCGCCAAGTCTTCATTTTAAAAGACGGCGTTTTTTACATTGTCCGTCTTTCACAGGAAAACGTCACCATCACTTCTTTTTTCCACCAAATCTTAAAATTAAAAAAAACATACAGTCTTGCTTGTTTTTGTCTTTATCTTCTTCTTACAACTCAATGCTAACCCTTTACGATATTATGATTAATGACCCTTTCTTGGCGCGTATTTATTTGCAACGTACACGTATAGCCGTCGCATTTGCTCGTTGGAATTTTTTATTGTTTTCGAGCTAAAAAAAAAAATCCAAAGAGCAAATGCGACGACTATACACGTATGTTGAAAATAAATAAGCCCTTGGTAAAACAGAAGAATTTTTACGTCTAATTTATTATTTAAGTAATTCTAAAAAATTCGCCAATCGCTTACGGCACAATTTAATGGATGTGATTATTTGCCTAGTCTGTATCTTTTGATGTGTTAATTGCGGTTACAAATCTATTATCGCTCCTTCGTCTCGACAAAGAAGCTAAGCACGAAATTATTGAAATGCATGCCTAGCGATACGGTAGCTAGGACTAAGTAACAAACAACATGGACGCTATCAAGTCGAAACCAGTCCCAAGAAAAGACAAGATCTGCGTTTGGACCTTTCCTGAAGGTACACAGCCTGCTGTCCGTGTACATGTCGATGGCGGAAAAATCGGCGCCGAAGATCTCCTTGAAATAGTCGGCAAAACTTTGGAAATTCGCGCCAATAGCCTGCCGTTTTTCGGGCTCTTTCGCGGAATCGAAAACCCCACAAAGAAATATGGAAACAACGAAATGATTTATCTTCCCTGTCGCTACGTGATTTCAATTCAACGGTGGTCTTTCGATATCCCGAGAGAGCGAAAGTACCTCAAGACTGATGCAGGCGCAATGCGCTTGATTTGCGTGCAGTGTATGGAGGACATCAGATGCGGAAGACTCAAGCCCAAACCGGAGGACCTTCCACTAATGAAAGAATACAGAAACCCTGCTTTTCCATGCGACAAACAATACGTGGAATTGTGTCAAATGACGCCTGGTTATGGCTATGTCTTCTTGAGTGATTGCACAGTTCAAAACGATGTTAAGGTAAAGGATGTGCGACTAACGGAAGGAATGAAAGTGGATTTGACAGCGAACAGAAGGGGGCTGATGATTATCTCAAGTAAGTGCAATAGAGTAAAAACCCACATATAAGAAACCCTGGCATGGTTTACGTTTATACATAAGCATATATATAAAGTGGAGGCAGTTTCTTGTATGTGGGCTTCTTCTGTTTTTAATCCCGAATTCCAAGCAATTTACCAATTTCAACATTCCATGCAACTGAATGAACTCCACTGATTATTATATTAACATGAGTTCAGTATATATCCTGTTGACTTGATATGCCAGAAAAATTGATGTAAAACGCTTAATTATTGTTTTTTTTTTTCCGTTATTTGTTCTATTTTTGTTCTCTTTTTATTTGTTTCTCTTTTTATTTGTTTCGCAATTACCTTAAGCTTTTGCAATGCTGTAACGATTTATGGTCATGCAAATAATGCTTGTTGTTGTTGTACTACACACCGCTTTACGTTCAAAATATAATATCTCCTAGCAATTGTCATATACTGTTTTCCATATTAGTTATGAGAATTTGGGGGTAAATCAAGCCAATATATCCTAATTGATTAATTTCTTTATTCTTCTCACCTGTTTCCCTGAGAATGTATTGATACTGAAGGGAGAAATTTGATGACGATCATTTGGGAACCTTTCATTCACCACATGTACAAAATGTTATTTCTATCGTGCCAGTTACTTTATTGATTCAAAATAAAATTAATTAGCGTTGAAAACTGGAATGTTTATTGTTTACTGTTTAAAAAAGTTGCAAACATCATTTTTTCCCAAGATGAGGAATCTTCTATGACTTACATTTGCAGAAAGGACATCATTTAGTTAAGAATACGTCAAAACAAAGGTCACACTAGCGTTGAGCTATGCACTAAACTAAAGGACTCCGCAAAATTTTCGCGACATAAAAATTTCGCGACTTTTGCGATTTGGTTTAAACGTGAAAATTTGATGCATCGAAATAAGAAAGTGGCTTACACATTTATGATGCTAAACAATATCGCTCTTCGAATTCCATATCGCGAAACTAAGGTGCCGCGAATTTTTCTTGTAGTAAGGTACTTCGAATTCTTCCAAACTTTCACGACTTTTTTAATCCTTGCCATAGGCTTCCATATCCTTTCAAACTCAATTCATGTCATCAAATAAAAATTATTTTAATGCATGTTACTCTCAACAGAAAAAACATCGTTTTTCGCTCCGTGGGCAAAAATTCGCCGCTGGTCCCAGGCGCAGGGCGACAGTGTTCACTTCGAGATTTACTTCACAGAGGAGTTACGTTTTGAGTGGGTGGAGGTAGAAACAGAACAAGTGGCGTATCTTATGTCAGTTATCGCCGAGTTTGTCTACCTCAAGCAAAAAGAATCCATCGAGCCAGAAGTCGATAGGACCAGCTGGAACAAAGGCCAGGCCAAAAAGCTGACGTGGAAAATGATCAAGAAGGAGCTGTTCTCCAAGGAAGAGAGCAAGGAGGAAAGTGAAGATGAAGACGAACCATGCCAGGGATTTGATAACTTGGAAGACGAAGCTTCTACTGATGATGAAGGATCAAGCGATGGGGAAGAAGGCGCTAAAGCTGCCCCGCCTTCACGCCGCGGTTCACAATATCGTTTCAGCTGACCCTTTTCTTTCTGTTATCCAACTGAGTCTTTCATTACCATGAGAGAAAACAATGACTGATTTTTTTTATGAAATCTTGACATAGATACTGGGAGTTTTTATTCGTATTCTCCACTTACAAAATAGCGCGAGCACTGGGGAGGACTCCGAAAGTTGACACGTCACCATGGCGACATAGAGACAACGTCATGTTGCTTAGCAACTTCTCTTTGGAATACTGCGGGCTCATTTTCTTTTCAAATACATTCCCCAACCCCAACTGTAGGAGATATTGTCTTGATATAAAAGGTCAAGGTCAATGTATATAGTGAGTACAAAATAGTACACACATGGTTACACCAAACAGCCATAATAAAAGACAGTACGAACGTTGTGTACCTGGTGTACTGCCTGTCGAAAGGCAAAGTGCGAGAAGAGAGCTTAAAACGATGGGATTGGAAAACTAGACTGAAATACTCTCACACGTGCATGGCAGATGACAGGCTTTACACATATGACAGTGTCATGCTTTGTGCTTGTTACATACCCACGAACACCCCCACCCCTCTCCCACTTTACCACCACCTCCACTTTTCTGCACTTGCCACCAAGGCTAAATCGTCTGAGACCCAGGGGCAGTAAGTGGGGGTGAAAAAAAATAATTCAGCAAAACAAAGTCAAGAGCGAAATGCCTTGTTTTCGCCACATTTTTTTTTCGCCCATTACGACTTCCCTCGCCCCCACTAACTGCCCCTGGGTCTCTGAAGATGTAGAGACTACAAATCAAAAGGATGCCACACTTCCAAACAAATCTCACAGAACAATCAGGAGTTTAAACATTTATTAAAATGAGCAGTGTGTTCAGATTAATCTGCTGTAAGTGACTGTTTAGGAATATATTAGACATTTGTACGAGTGTTACAAAGAAAATGGTTATATTACAGTACAAAATTCAGACATCATAGTATCTTATAGTACTCATTCCTGATTTAACATAGCCTGAATTTAAGCCACATTTTTCTTGAAACCTCTAAATTCCATCAGTCCTAACCTTATCCTCCTTATGATTACTATAGAATTGGGTGGTAAATCAACACAATATCCTCATGTTGATGATTTTCTAGTTTTCTTCACTTGACTGCACAGAAATTGTGTAAGTGTTAAAGGGACACTGTCACGAGCATAACTTCAAAAATTCAACAGCCCAAAAACATGTTTACACCATTGGAAAGCTATTAACAGTGGTCAAGTATTCTTAAAATTACTATATCAGTGTACTGAAACTAAATATAGAGTGATATCACTGTGATACCATCGGGAGCTTTTGATCTCAACTTGAAAAAGTCAGCCTGACTTTTTCAAGTTCTGTCCTTGTGGTTTGGAAAAATTGATGAAAACTATTTACGGTCACTCTCTTCTTTAAACAACTTGCTAGATATCCTTCCATTTACGTTCTAGGAGCATTTCCTGCATGGTTGAAGATACTTAGTTGTAATTTTGGTGCCATTTTACTAAGAAAGCCAAAAAATGTCCGTGACAGTGCCCCTTTAACACTGGAATGATGCAGGTTTCGCCGCAAATCGAGTTTGTACCCACCGAGTTCGCTCCCTACCTTTCTCAAGTCTGCTCCCACCGATCACTAACCTACATGTAGTCACAATTTGCTCATGCTTAAAAAACAAGAAATATTCTAGATAGTAAGTGTAGTTGGGAGCAAAGGCGGTAAGTGTACCCTGAAAGATGGGTGCAAACACGATTGTTATCTTAACACTGTATGGGTCACTCGTGGTCATTAATAAAAGGTTAATTCTCTGTTGTTGGTCTTGAGAAACTCAAGTTACAAATACATGATGGATAAATTTTGCACACATTTAATTTTATGATCAACTTATGGGATGGCCTTTCATTCTCAAAAAACAAACTAACAAAAGATATGTAAGTTTTCATTGCTGACTGACAAGTGAAAAATGGCATCAATATGTGGACTGCGAATAAAGTGTAGCACTAAGAAATGATCATTACAGTTCAATGTATTGGCAATGTAAGCAATATTATAGCAATTTGCAAGTCTGTAAAAGAAAATTTAGGGCTTCAAAGGGATTTGAACCAACAACAAGTTTGGTGCTATACCAACTAAGCTATATACAGTACTTGTATTAGACACACACACACAATGTCAGGCTTTTCAATAAGATTCAAAACAGAAGGCTATCCTTTTGTGGCAGCCCGAGAGAGAGCAATCAAAGAAGCTTAAAACAGTAGCAATTCAGGACAGAATGCCAGCTGGATCTCTAGCAGATGCCAAGTCTTATGGAAAGTGCTGAATGTATAGTATGTGGTGTAATACCTCAGTTGGTATAACATGACACCAATAACATACGACTAATAAACGGGTTAAACTCAAATGTAAGCCCTGAATTTTCTTTTTCAGGCTTTGCTACAATTTCTAACAGTAAATTGCAAACACGCCTACAATCTCATGGCCATTTCTTCATTGTTAATTGTCAGCAATATCCTTGAGCTACATTTTTACAAACAATAATTGAAGAAATTTACAATAGAACTCAGCGTCTCCTTGGGCTTGATCCTACCACAGCTTTCTTTGGTGCTGTTTTGTTGGCAGTCTTTTTCTTGCCGCCAGAAGAGAAGTTCTTGGCAAACCAGTCTGAGATGTCTGGTAAATCTTTGGACTGATTAAACATGTTCATTGAAGATTGCATTTCCTAAAATGACAAGAATAAAACTAGTAAAAACTCTAGCAATAAGAGCACTAACTCAAACCAGACTGACCCAAACAGCCAGAACTTATCCCAGATTTGGGAGCAATTAACAGTATTTAAGCAACTAGGAATATTGCTTATCTCTCTCAGTAGGATGGCACCAGTCCAATACCAGGTTATCCCAGCATTTTTTATGCATAGTGGCCTAATGGTTAGTGTGCTGGACTCCAGAACTAATGGTCCTGGTTAAAGCCCTAGCTGGGTCATTGTGTTGTGTTCTTGGACAAGGCACTTTACTCTCACAGTGCCTTTCTTCACCCAGATGTATAAATGAGTACCGGAAAACACTGGGAAGGGGGGGGGGGGGAGGGGGGGGGGGTGTAATATACTCCCAATTGCTTCCTGCTACTGAAACCAGGATAAGCTCTGGCCTGATGGGACACTAGGCTTGTATGCAGACTTGACCTTTACTTTAAGACCATTTAATATACACCTGGGTGTAGAGAGGCACTTTAAGAGTAAATTGTGTTACCCAAGAACACAACACCTAAACCATTCCTGAATGAGAGCCAGAGCTTGAACCACATTGCTTGATTCAGAGACCTGAATGTGCTAACCGTAATGCTAACTCCTGAGTGATACCATCCAACAACGCTTGGCATAAAAAATGCTTATTCAGCATTTATTTTCACTTTTTTTTTCCTGAAGTCACTGTCTTCTTGTCTGCCAGTTTGTTTTGTTTTTTCTGACAAATTTTTACACCTGCCAGTAACACATGTACCAGGACTTTAACCTTTTGCCTCACTCCTACCTTTTGTGTCTCTGGGTCTTGGCTGTTTATAAGTTTGGGTAAAACTAACAGCAGAAGCAATGGGAGTACCATCATCAACACCTGTTCAAAAGGACAATGGTAGTAATTAATTCAGCTCCAAACCATTCTTTTTACTACTACCACATAAATAAACAACGTTTCGACAAGTTCCTTTTACAGAAAATTGACAAAACATGCATGTGCATCTTTAGATTATTATACACTGTACATAACACATATAATAAAAATAAATACACTATCGAGTATCCCTGATTTTGTCCTCAGTCAGTGGTTGTTATGAATAGGCCTTTTGCAACAATTTGTCACATGACCGATTTTCCCTTAGGAACGCCATACTGGAGGGCAAACAATATAGCTTTTCCTTGGCAACGAACAAAGCGTGAGTGACCGGAACTGTCATTAAGGTGAGATAAAAGCTTTTTAAATGTTTTCTTTGTTATGATGCCACAAAAAAAACACTAAGACAATATCGCTTAGGAATTTTTACATACAGATGAAGTAGTTTCGGACTGAATCGGCTTCTAAAAGTCGGGCTTCAGGCTTGTGAAGTTTTAGCACGTGCTCGCTTGAAGCGACAGTAATGGCGGCCACTTACACAAATATTGATTTGATTAGTTCGAGGTGATCTTTATGTGATGCTGATATTTAAGCCTTGAGAATGAAAATATTGAATGATAGCTTGTTTTGAACTTCAGGATGAAAAGTGTTACATCATGGCTACGGCTGTTGGCGACGCTACTTCGAGTGAAGCTGAAGGTGACTTTCTGAGTTGAGTCGCATGTTGTTGTTGTGTTTACGCACAGCATGCAGCAAATAGTAGCACATCCAAGTGTAGAATCTCCTTTTTTAAACGACGTAACCTTAGAGCAAGCTCAAGTTAGTTTTTCTTATATTCACAGGCGTGGAGTCAAAAGATTTAACCAAGTTCCCAGATATTTCTTTCACAGAAGTCGAAGGTTATGCTCAGAAGGCGTCGGGCTGCGAACATACTCGAAAAGTTTACAAGTTTTTCGCTGAACCCGGCTACCTTCACGATAAAAAAGGTACTGCAATCTGGGATATCTCAACTTTTAAGTGAGGAAATGCATACAAAGGTGTTTTGGACATTTCTAGATAAAAAGGACCTAACGTTTACAACAATAAAAAAAGTATAATAGACTTAAATGAAAATTATATTTACAAGGCTAAAAAGTTACAAAAATTTAAAACGTTCGGTTTCTTTTTAAATTTTATAACTTTTTAGCCTTGTAAATATAATTTTACCTTTCTAAGCGAACATTATGACAACAGACTTAAATGATGTGCAAAAGAAATATCTGGGAACTTGGTTAAATCTTTTGACTCCACGCCTGTGAATATAAGAAAAACTAACTTGAGCTCGCTCTAAGGTTACATCGTTTAAAAAAGGAGATTCTACACTTGGATGTGCTACTATTTGCTGCATGCTGTGCATAAACACAACAACAACATGCGACTCAACTCAGAAACTCACCTTCAGCTTCACTCGAAGTAGCGTCGCCAACAGCCGTAGCCATGATGTAACACTTTTCATCCTGAAGTTCAAAACAAGCTATCATTCAATATTTTCATTCTCAAGGCTTAAATATCAGCATCACATAAAGATCACCTCGAACTAATCAAATCAATATTTGTGTAAGCGGCCGCCATTACTGTCGCTTCAAGCGAGCACGTGCTAAAACTTCACAAGCCTGAAGCCCGACTTTTAGAAGCCGATTCAGTCCGAAACTACTTCATCTGTATGTAAAAATTCCTAAGTGATATTGTCTTAGTCTTTTTTGTGGCATCATAACAAAGAAAATATTTAAAAAGCTTTTATCTCACCTTAATGACAGTTCCGGTCACTCGCGCTTTGTTCGTTACCAAGGAAAAGCTACATTGTTTGCCCTCCAGTATGGCGTTCCTAAGGGAAAATCGGTCACGTAACAAATTGTTGCAAAAAGGCCTATTAAAAATTTGTGCATCACTGTTCAGAGAAAGTAAGATTTATTTATTAACCCTAATTAAAAAGCATCAACCATTTGAAAGTTTTGCTAAGTAAATTTTCACCATCATGTTTCGAAGTCATAGTCAGTGGCTTTTTTTATACAAGAAACACATAATTTGTTTGTACAAAATGAAAAGATTTTGGTGCAAAAGATAATGCACAAGAAAACCTAAACACTACACTGTAAATGTTTTTTATACACATACATGTATACAGTAGCTCATCCTGTGTTTGTACTACAATTACATGTACAACATTGTACATGTGACGATGGCTTGCATAAAACAACATACGCATTATTTGTTTTGATATTATGGACTAAAGGACAGACATCAAATACAGTCAGAGTCTCACACTTACCATGGGATTAAAAAGCATATCAGTCACCTTCCACTGCTCACGTTTCTCAAAGAAGGGTGCTGGCTCTTTAGCTTTAAACTTCAGAGGATAAGGAACTGTAACAACAGCTGAATTTTGAAGAAAGTTAACTTTTCTTGCTCTAATTTTACCCTTTGCTCTGCCGCTGATGTCTACTCTAACAGGTTCAAACATGTTATTTGGTGTAAGAACTTCTACTACATAGGAACCAGCGGGGACATCATTTACAGTGAAGCTACCATCAGTTTTGAGAAACCCAACATAACTTCCACCATCTACAAGGACTCTTGTTTGCGAAATCCAGTCTGAAAAAGAAGTTAACCATAAACTTGAGTAATCCATTAACGAAACTTTGTTCATTTTACCCATGCCAAACAAGGACAACTGGCCCATTTCCCCAACTGGGTTATAGGAACTAATTCAAGTAAATAAGTCAAACAAGGATAAGATATTAATAACAAATTAGGTAATACTACGCTGTATAGTCAAAATATTTTTCCCGACACTCTCACTGACTACAAGTATCATTAAAACATGGCCAAACAAGGATGAGTCAGAGAATGCATTAGGGTTGACAAAAATCACACAATGTACATGTAATGCATCCATTAAAGTATTGTTGACGTTGTTTATGAAACTGAGAGCTCAGCAGATTTCAATTTGGTAATAGCAGCCAAGAGTTCACAACCAAACAAGAGCAAGACTTTCAACTCTCTGCAGTGACAAACAGTTAAAGGTACAGCATGTGCTATTGAATTACGGTGTGTGACATTTGCAGACTGCAGACTGCTTGCAGTTACTTTTCACTGCCATTTGCTTGCGGTTAGCCTTCACTGCAGTCTGCTTGCGGTTAGCTGTTCTTTGGCTGTTTGGGGCATCACTATTTTGCCCTGCAAATGGCTAAAAAGCAATCATAGTCTGCAGTCTGCAAATGTCAGACACTGATTGAATTATGGATGAATGCAAAAGGTTGCTAAGCGAAACGGTGTAAGAGTCACTCAAAGCGATAGCCACGAGGGACTCAGTAGGCAGTGAACAGGCAGTTAATGGGGTGTAGTAAAAAAAATCTGCGAGCAGAGTGAGGCCAACACGGACGTATACAAAACATGGACCCAGGTCCATGGACCACCCCCGTGGACCCGGTCCATGGACCACCCTGTGGGCCTGTGGACCTGGTCCATGGACCACCTCATGGACCCAGTCCATGGACCACTCTCGTGGACCTGGTCCATGGACCACCTCTGGGCCTGATTTTCATCGTGCATGTTCATGCACAATATATGTGGGTTTCACAGTATTGTGGATTCAGGGTGGAAAATAACAGTCGGACTTTGGACATTGGCCGACCACAATTTGCCACTGTCCCATGAAATTCCAACAGTGGTTTGACAAAATGTCTGGACAACGTTTTTGTTTTGCTTTCGAGTGCAAACACCAATGTTCTGCGTTAACAACGCATTAGATTAGCAGGCTCACATATCGAGCAGTACTGTAATATGATGTCTGACCTCGCTTTTGTTTTGTCTGATCAAAATGGTGACACTCCACTAGGTCAGCTTTACTTTCTCAGTATTTCTTAATAGCATATCTATTTAAAGCTAAACTTTGTTTGCAACGAATCTAACAGATAAGCACAAGATATTTTGCATCCCATCATAACAATGATAGGTTAGTATGTTCTGTTGTAATTGAGTGATTGTTTGAAAAATAATATCGAGCAAAATCCATGAGGAGAACACCAAAACCTCACATGCCCATACTGGCCTATCATAAGTGGCAAAAGCTTCAATTACATATTAGAAAGCAGGAACTGGATATTGAGTGTCATAAATCTGAGTTCTATACCATGTCCCCAGTCTAACCTTTACACTGACAGGTACAATCTGCTTTTGAAAATAAGGCGTGGTCCATCAGGTGGTCCATGGTCCAGGGTGGTCTGTAAGGTTGTCCATGGACCTGGGTCCATGTTTTGTATATGTCTGTTTCCATGTACATGTATACGATGAAAAACAGGCTCAGCTAGGGGTGGTCCATGGACCGGGTCCACAGAGGTGGTCCATGGACCGGGTCCATGGGGTGGTCCATGGCCCAGGTCCACAGGGGTGGTCCATGGACCCGGGTCCATGTTTTGTATACGTCCGGCCAACACCACGCACAGCTTTCTGATGTCTGTTTATCAGCTCACTCTGCTTACCATTTCTTTTTACCCATACCCCACTACGGAGGCTGTTTGTGGGCAATTATGTGTCAGTGATATAATAAATTTATTATGAGAACGCATTTTTAAAATATGTTATAAGAGGAAGGACCTGAAACAGACACCTCTGAAGTAAAGAAACATTTTGGATTTCTGATAATCCACACTGGCATCATGTATAGTCTCAGTGTTTTGGCTGAAAAAGTAGTATTGTTATTAGCAGGAAATTTAACAAACTAACACTGCATTTGGACTCCAGTGAACTTTGAGAGCGATTCAACCACGTACCGGGTGATCGAGAAGTAGTAGTAAAAGAACTTAAAGCTATTTAAAAGACCTTTATACTGCAATAAAGGTCTTTTATGCTGAACCATGCTAGAGTGAACACTTAAGACAACTGAGGAACCTAAAAGACCCAAGAATTAAAAAGAAAGTTGCTGTAACATCTAAAACTACACTAAACGGATCAGCTGTATTAGAAACTAACCGGATGGCTTGAAACCTTGAATTGTAATCTTGCCTTCAATTTTGTAACGTTCCGAAGTCTCCTCCACATTGCTACAGCTTGTTCGCCGCGTGTTTGGAAGAATTAATAACGTTAAATAAACTAGTATACTGTACAATTCCTTCATTTTAACAACTACTTCTGCTGATAAAGCAACGGCAATAAATCACACCGGTTTGTAAGAATAAAATATTGCCGACTTTTGCCGACTCACAACGTCCTCACAACACAACTAGTTTCCAGGCTACTAGCTCCTAACTAACGAAGATGACGGGAACGCCTGGAAGATTTCTTATGTTGCAGGCGTCCAGCTCCATCGCTTGCATCGACTCAGGGCAGTATGGATTCCGATCAGAAAAGTGAGTTAACCATCTTATGCTCTTTTATACATAAGTCTGAAGTTGATGGTTATGTTTACATCCCCTTGTCTAGCAGGAAGTTTCGCTCCCAATCGTGTTCGCATCCGAGTTGAGTTCGCACCCACCTTTCAGAGTACACTACAGTGCACTACCGCGGGGGGCGAACTCGAAAAAGGAAGGGAGCGAACTGGGTGGGTGCGAACTTGATTGGGAGCGAAACCTGCATCAGTCTACATCTACACCTTATCATATAATCTGGAAAAGGGCATAGCTCATCCCTGAGGCCCTGCCAGGGGGGTGGGGGGGTGTCCCAGGTCGCTTGTCGGAATTTTAAAATGTCTCGTGTCAGCGTTTTGTCAAGGCTACACAACGCTGTCGGAAATTTAGCGACATACATTTGGCTTCATCAGTCGTTTGTCGCTATTTTATTTGAGCGCTGTCGCTACTTTTTGCCCCATGTCACTTGTCAGAATTTACCCTGGCAGGGCCTCATCCCTGATGCGCATGCAGACTCAACACACGGGGTGGGGGGAGGGGGCAGAGAAACAATGACACCTTTAAATACGGAGGGTTAAGCTTCGGGAAAATAAAGCCTTTGCTATTAATTTCCTTCGCTATATCACACATTGCGCATCGATAAGAAGACAAAGAAAAAACGTAAAATTCTAAAACATTTTTGCCGAAATGATAGCTATGTTTCTCAGTACCGCTTTTCTTGTTTTCTCGAAACCATGTTTTTAAATTAGTAATATCATACCTTTCTTATCAAGCCTGCTACTAAACTCAAAATTTACTATGGAAAGCTAACAGTGATTTACAAATGAAGGTTATGGTTAAAGTGCTACTATGATGAAATTTGCATGTTTTCTTTTGCAACCGTTTTAAAATATTAACAAGTACTCTATATGAGAAGCAAAATGCCGTTTACTGTTTTTCAATACCTCTTTTCGTTCCAGAGATATTCAAGTTTTTAAAATATGCAAATTAGCAAAGTAGTGACGTCATACACTCAACCAAATTCTGATTAAATACTAAGAAAGTGATATCTCAGCCAATTTGTATTGAAAGTCTCTGATTCTTTGCAGTAACACTCTGCTAGTTGTCTTTCACAATATGAACTTGACAACTTGGTTACCATGGCAACATACTAGGTTCCAGATCCCCCAAATGCTTAACGCCTTTCTGGCCAATTCTGGCATTCTCTGTTAATATTTGTAAATAATGCTTTACATGCGAGATCTAGCAAGCATATCAATGGATTTTGCAGACGTCTTGCCTGGGTTTAATTTTTCCGAACTGAAAAATTCTGAAATATTAAAAACAAATTGATGGGGACTGGAAAAGAGTGAGTTGCCATGGTAACATAATTTTATTACAGCTGTAGGTGTGTCACCTGAGGAACTGTTAGTCTGCCAAGTTTCATTGGTCTCTGCAGAAAAATGTCCGAGATAACTTAATTTTTGTACTTGACAAAAAATTGGGTTGAGTAGATGACGTCATCAGTTCCCTAATTTGCATATTTTACGATTTTTTTAAGCTTAAATATCTCTGGAACTAAAATAGATATTTGAAAACGGTAAACGGCATTTTTAATCTTTCATTAAATATTCTTTGAAACACCTAAAATTGCAAGGGGTGAAAATTTGATCATAGTACCACTTTAAGCACCTTGGTCAAATTAGCTTCTTTTATCTTTCCAGGGAAGGGGAAGGTTTTGTTAAAAGTACACAGGCTCAGGGCCAGCAGCCTGGGGCAGGCACACTTCATGGCCCGGTGGCCCGCAGCCAACCAGGCCACGGCCGGGAGCCTGTGGGGGACTGAGGGACTGAGTGGGGTGCTGGCCACGGGGCCACGGGCCTTCTTTTAGCAAAACCCAGGAAGGGAAGGGGCAATTAATACTACCATAACCTGTACTGACACACTGTTTTACCTACTGTGTCATCATGGGATAAAATCCAGCTTTACCGACCCTCTTTCCACAACTGACAGGTGCAGATGTGGTACAGAACAGAAGTTTATGCCACTGATTTTGTGGCCATTGAATGATGGGAAAAAATCTCATAAACTGGGATGCTGGGAAAGATCACTTATTTAATCTCAAGCTGTAAATGGTTTTCTTTTTATTTTCACAGGTCAAAGTTCCAAATCTCATGAGCCAGTTGAACAGCACGAGCAGTTTTCTATCTCACATATTGACCATATCGTGTTGACAGTTGCGAACGTAGAGTCCACTATCAAATTCTACACCCAAGTACTTGGAATGGATGAAATAACATTTGGACAGGGTAGGAAAGCCCTCTCCTTTGGAAATCAAAAATTCAACTTGCATCAGAAAGGGAATGAGTTTGAACCAAAAGCTTCAAATCCAACACCAGGTTCTATTGACATTTGCCTTATTACTGGAATGCCGATCTCAAGTGTCATTGAGCACTTGAAGAGCCTTGGAGTACAGGTAGAAGAAGGGCCGGTACAAAGGACTGGTGCTCAGGGAGCAATTATGTCTGTTTACTTTCGAGATCCTGATAGGAATCTCATTGAGGTGTCTAATTATAACATTGATCATTAGATGAAGCTTTATTGATCTGAGGGGAGAAATAACAAGCAGCTCTCTGAAATTAAAACACTCACTTAGATCTTAAAAAAACATCTTGTCAAGTGTCAAGGTGCTGGCTTCATTTGGAAACAAACTCTGTGTAATGGCACACACCCTACCATTGCCATTTTAAAGACAATTGTTTGGTTTATTTTTAGCAACATCTTCACAACTTGCAGAGCGTAGGCAGGGAGGATGTGATGGGTGAATCCGCACCCCCTCGCAAGCCGCAAAGGTCCACTTAATCTGAGAGGGAGGGTTAAAATGACTCTCAGAAAGTAGGAACTTTGACAACTTGATTTTTCAAAAATTCCCAGGGAAATATATCCCCAGGTTCCCCTAGATGCTCATGCTTTGAGCACTCGCACCTACCCAAGCAAAATCCTGCCTATGGCCCTGACTCGTTGATATCTTCTGTTTCAACTGGCAAATCAAACTGCAGGGAACGAAGGAGACAAAGTTGACTATTGCTGGAAACTTGACAATTCTGCCTCTCACAGTTCTTTACTTTCATTGGTCAGTTAACGACAGCCATCAGAAAGTTGTCAAAAACATTTTAAACATAAATCACAAAAAGGTTTTTTCAATAGGCAATGGTACAGCGCACCACTACCAATCTTCTTATGCAGTATTAAACAAAAAAACATGAACCAATTTAAGTCATTTACAAGCTAGTTAGTCTCACAAGGCAACAAAAATGCTTTTAATGAAATAAAAGAATGATATAAGTTACACTATAATAAAAATCATGATTAGACTTCTTGCTTTTATAATCTTTGCAGCTCTCTGGTCTTTTAATCTTGAATATTTTCTGCAAAGGACAATAAAATAGTTTATCATAAAGCACTTGTGTTCTTCATAAACAAGAGGTGTATGCAACGGGTTACAGATATGATACCTATTTATCTATCTATCGTTTGTGCTTACTGTGATGTACGTTTGGACTTTAAATGATGTAGATGTAGATACGTAGCCCTCATTCTCGTCAACGTACCTTTTCTTCAAAAACTGTGAACTTTATGGACTGAACCGCTGTTTGTAGCTGGATTGATCTGAATTGAACAAAAACAAGTGTGACTGTTGGTAAATAATCAGCATACGTGAAGCGGAATACTTCGATTTTACTAACGGCTGGGTATTAAACTCAGTTTTCAGTTCCCAGTTTTAAGCTTATATGTACGTTGTTCAAAAACCCTATGTTAATCTTTGCATGTTTTTTTTTATGAAGCGTAGTTATGTCTATTGAAAAATATAATTATTCGTTCAGCTTATTTGTCTTTTTTTACGGTTCCGCAAGGTTTACAATCTTTTTTCCTATATTAAAGAACCTTTTTTACAAGAACGTCGAGGTTGAAAAAGAGAAAAAACTGTAGAACGTACAGAGTTAATAGATTTTTCCCATTTGCTGTGAAAATGACAACTATACATTGCGTGCAATAACATATTTTCAGTTGTTAAAAACTAAAAAAAAGGAGAATATTATTAATAAACACTTTTCAGGCTGAAATCGTCCAAACATTGAGGACGTTCAGTCTCAGTCCTCCCCCAAAAAGAAACGGGGGTGAAGACGCAGAAATAGACTTAACCTGTTTCGAACAGAATTCGTTTTACTTACCGCTCCAAGAAGACGACAGAGAACCGAACCCGAGGTCATAACTTGAAGGGCGGGAAAATGGTTCCGCGCTACCTGGACGAGGTGTGCTTGTTATGGCCTCATAAAGAAAACACAGGTAGGTGAATATTATTAATAATCAAAAGATAACGAATGTGCTGCGGTTTTCATTACTAATATTTCAGAAAAATAGCCTAACTTCTTAAGACGTCTATACAGTGCAACTTCATGTAATGAACGTCATCGGTGCAAAAAAGTCATCTAAACGGTCAATGTTGCTATACAATCTATGTAATCACTATTGAGACTGCTTCTCTAAGAAAGAATCCGTTTACACTCGTACCACTTTTCCGAAACAAGCAGATGTCTGGATCGAGGAGGTTTATCGAAATCACAAAATTCGTAAAAAATCATGTTCCACAAGGTATTTTAGTTACCACCAGTTGTGAAAATCGCAACTGTTTAAAAATGTATTCATGAATTAAAAGACAGATTCCGCTGCTCAGTTCATACCTTTCTTGGTTTCTGTGGCGACATTCGCCTGGTTACAACCTCTCCCTTAGCAACAACTTTTCTATCCCTTATTAAAGCCGGCCATACAAAGTAGTCGATAGTCGTTGCACTGAACTCGGAGTCGTACGTTCTTCGGTAGCGTGTTTCATTTATGACGTCACCCTCCAATGCTGCGGGGAGGTCTATAGGAGGATCCAGGGCTACCATGGCCCAGGCCACTCGTAACACCTCACGGACAAAGGGGGGTATAATTTTCTCATTGCAGGCCACATATGGTGCGATGGAAGAGTTGCGATGTAACGATTTGATCACATCCTACATTATTACAAGTCAAGACAAGAGGAAACGGTAAGTTCAAAAAAACGGCAAAGTAACTGAGTGAAATAATAGGGAGCTTAAGCAAACTACGACGGCAACGGCAACGAGAACGTCACCAAACAAAAGGTTTAATGAACAGAACAATAGCTCTGCACGTGCGTTTGAAGTCTTGGTACATTTCCTAGCCGTTCTCTGCAAAACAACAACGTGAAATGATCCAATTCTGCGTATTCTGGACAACGTGAACCACGACGGCTAAATTTTGATTTTTCTATTTGGAGTTGAATGCTCTCGTTATATATTCAGCTGGAGCTAGTTCTTAAACCGATAGATACATTGAATACATCTGGATAATCGCGAGATTCTCGAGTAAAATATAAATTCATTTTTCATCAGGCGTTGTCCTCGACGTCGCCGTCGTCATTGCTTAAGCTCCCTAATACTTAGTCTCATACTTCTTTGAACTGTGGAAGTCCTTGAAATTAATCTGAATATTGCTCTTTAAACAACCGCAGTTACTCACTGGAATTAACGTCTCGATATCATACAACTCTGTGTTCTTCTTCATGTAATTCTCCACCAACTCGTTTACTCTGTCCGACTCCTCCAGACCCCCCTGAGGACTGGATTGTAACGCCTGGTTCATCCGGGACCTCATCTTATGCTGTTCCAACTTGCTAATTGTGAAACATTCCTGTGACGAGGAACGACGGAGTTAAGTAAAGAATTCAAGCACAGAAAGTTTAAACTCGCGACCTACTTCTACGAAATACAGATCCCTGCCTGTAGTAGTCTTACCTCGGCAATTAAAAACACAAGTCGTTCAGCTGTGGAGTTATCAGGCATTCCCTTCAAAGAGTTCATAATATGTACTCTGTCGGTCTTGTACAGCTCTGTAAATCTCTCTACGAGTTTGGCAGAGCGGGACTGGAAAGGGACAACTCCGTTAGCGTAAGGCTTGGTGACCAGTCGAACTGGCTCCGGTTCAGTTGCAGCATCCAAGATCTTTTTGTGAAGCCTGGAAATTGATAAAGTAAGATACGAAAACTGAAAAACTGTGCCATGTTCAAGAACATAAAGGACAGACTTCAAGCCAGTTCTCTGTAGAGACCTTGTATACGAACAGGCCGGACGCACTATAAGCAAGCAATGCCGTGTAATATCAAAAAATCGAAAAAATATCCATTTACCTTCCGTGTAGTTCGGAGTTTTCTCTCTTTAATTCAAGAGTTTCTTTACTCAGCTCTTTTATCTGGCATTCTCTGGCCACAAGTTCATTCTTTGCATGCGTCAACCTTTTTTCCACAAAAGAGATAAAAACAAGTTATACAATGCTTTCGAGTGGTATACTATCGGACTATGGAATATCCCACTTGTCAATTGTATTTTCTCGGTATAGACACGAGCCTTGTTTAGGCGAGTGTGTATGCCAAGAAAATACGAGTGACGACAAGTGGGATCATGTTCCCTGGTTTACCACGAGAAAGTGTTGCATAACTATTTTATACAATGCCATAGAGAATACGCTCACCAAAATTCCGTCGGGAATAAGAACGCAGCGCACGGTGGCAAGGTTGGGTTTAATAAGTTGTTGAATATGCAACGGCTTTTCCTGTATTCTGATTGGCTGTATTTTCTATGGCATGGCATAAATGAAGTTATTTAAGATGAAGTGGAATCCCAATTTCTCGAACCTCAGAGGAAACGAAAATTGGTTTGAGCTGGGGTGGGGGGGTGGTATAATTGCAGTGTTTCTGAAGAAAAGGAAACAACTTTTGGTTCAAGTTATCGGCAGGTCAGTCGAGAAATCGGGATTAAAAAGTAATGCAAAAATGTTTCAATACGTAAACATGTTTATTACATGTAACGTGAGCAAAATCTCGACGTGCTCATGTCTCTCTCCTCTTACTTAGTTATTTGCATATACGTTCCTAAGCGCTAGTTCACGTGGTGAGTTTGGCAATATAACGACATGATTTCTTTATGCTCCTCAGACCTTCATCACCTGACTGCTTGGCAATGTTATGATATCGAAAGAAGAAAGAAGAAGTTTTAAGATAAACAGTCAAATTTACTTTGTGTTTCTTTACAAGACATTTAAAATTCAACCTCGTTTCTAAGTCCAAAGCAACGGAAACGAGGCTTCTCTTTCACCACCTGCCAACACGTGCTGCAGCGGCTACGTTGCTAAGCAACTAACCATGCACAAGCGTGACATCTTTGAGCGTCAGTTATATACAACATACAACATACAAACATACTGGGTCAGTTGAAATATTTTCATCACACACTCACTTTTTTCCCAATTCGACGATTTCTTGATAGTCTCCTTGTTGATTTTCCTTCAGCTGTCGACGTAAAGCTCTCATCTCATCTTCTGCATCAGCTAATCTGAACCGAGTTTAATCAACAGAAAAGAGTATTCAGTATCACCATGCAATATTCATTAAAGCACATTTGCATCCCTTGTGAAAATACTTTGAGCCAATATTAACGGTAGAGAGTCGTCACATTTTCTTTATTTATCTAGAAGCAAAATTAAATTATTTAAATTTAGGTTATTGCTTATCATGCTATTTGTTTTATGTTTATCGCGGGCACCCAGTGAGTTAGTTTTATCCGCAACACAGTTTTGCGGAAATAAAGTAATATGTTTAATAAAAATAGGGAAAAGTCTGTATTAAGTGCTGTATACTCTACATACCGGCCTATTCGAAAGAGATCTTCTATATGGAATTGTATGTCTATACCTTATTCTCAGCTCGGCCGCTTCCACTTTTGCGGCACTTAAATCCTCGTCCATTTTCTTCACAATTTGCTCGTATTTTTCCTTCACGACTTCTACATCTTCCGTGTTGATTCTTGCAGTGAGAAAGCCGGCATTGCGAAGCCATGGTAGGAGTCGTTTTTTCAGTGCTTCGCTTCCACCGTAAATGCCTCCTTCTGAAGAACACAATTCTAAAAGGTAAAACAGCTGTCCTTGAAGCTTAGCATGTATCTCAATCAGCTCGCAGCAAAATGCAGTATTCTCCTCGCAGCTGTTTCGGTAGCTTGTGTCGAAAAAGCTTGCCAAACGCTCGTGTAATGTTTTAAATTCGCCAGTCGCAACCAAACGGCTAAGGAAACCTACAAACGTTGTACTTGTCATCGTAAACAATCTGCAGGTCGAGTTATATTAGTATTCCTAGTTGATGAAAATTGCGTTAATGAACTTTGTAAACGACCTCTTATTCACGGAGATTTTGTTACAACAACGAACGAATCACGCATTCTTTTCTGAGGTGAAAATGTATCTTTGTGTCCTCGGACTGGCTAAGCTGCGAAGTTTTTTTTCGAGCACTTCGCACCTTTATCACAATAGCTTCTACTGATGATTACAGGCATGCTTGTAAAATTTCACTCAAAAGATCTATAATTACTTGTATTCAATAGAAGGCTTAGAATATACTTCAAGATATTCAACGGCGTGTCAGATAATTAATTCTGTAAAAATCCACAGTATATATTATTTGCACATGTTAAGCGGGAACCCAATGCACCTGTCATTAAAAACGGACGGTTTGTGAAGTGAAAACATGAAGTGTTATTTCAAAACGCTAATGAGTTGCACCTGATACTTGTTATAATTAACACCGTTATTCGAAGAAATTAAATTTATTTTTCGGTTGAAAGGAGAACTAGAACAATGGTGGGCAAAAAAACTCGAGGAAATGCTGTTTCGAAACATAATATATTTGTTGGGAAGGATTTTCGGGACGATCTCACTCCATAACACTAGCTTTTAATAAAATGAGTGTTTATCAGAATTGTCAGATTGGTATGAGTAAGTTTTCTTGTCAAACTCTATGTTCTCATGTTGCCAGCTCACAGCAGAAAATTTAAAATTCTTTTAACATGTTTTAAACATATCTTTGCTTGCAATGTACGCTAGAAAACAGAATAGAGCGAGTTCCCATGAGATATTTCTTTTTCTCAAATGAGATATTTTGGTTTGGCGTTTGTCGTGTACATGTTGACGATGTTCTGTATGTCAAACACCCACACGACCAAATAAAACTTTTAATGAACGTGTTCATGCCAAAATTTAATTCGCTGAGTCACATGATAAATTTCATTGCGTGTAGAAAAACTGGCCAAGTTTTTTCTTGACAACCATCTTCCTTTGAAAGCCCTCGCCATTTTTTAAGACTCGTCCACACTAATCCGGTTCAATTTGAAATTTAACGCATTTCGAGCTTTTCGAAAACGGCCTTTAGAGTGGAGAAATTTGAAAACACTGGCTAGGTGGTGTAGTGTGGACGGCCGAAAACGGAGCTTTTCGGAAACGCTAACGTCAAATGGCCATCTGATCTCTGTCGTAGCCCCCTTTCGACCATTAATTCAGTAAAATAATTCTTCACGTGACCTATACTGAAATCTTGGTTCGTTTCTTTCGCCGTTCTCTAAGCAACGTGAAATTCATTAAATTCTGCATTCTGTGAATTTTCTACTCTCTTTTTGGAATTGATCGCTGTTTTTAACTATTCAGCTGACGATAGCTCTGAAATCTCTGGATGATCGCGAAGTAGAAATTAATTAGATGTTTTTTGATCGACGTTATCCTCAGCGTCGACAAAAGCATTAAATTCCCTTATTTGATTTAGTGCGGGTTTTGGGAATAATGTAAGCATGCTCTGCCATTCATCTAGGGCCGATGCCGCGTTTTGTTTTCAGATTAATCTAAATATTGAAAACGATACGAAAACGATAATGCGGGCGGCAAACATTTTATCCCATTTTAGGGCGATAACTCCGTTTTCAAATTTATCCGGATTAGTGTGTTTCGTTCCCTTCTCCCCAGGACCCACGCGCTTAATTTTAAAAATGAAGACTATAAAAAAGCAGAAAACTGATTGATCCAACGTGTAGCAGTAGGATCATCGTCCACGGTTGCTTGCTTGTTTAAACATTCTTAATTTTAACCTCTCCCCATTTCCCAGCCAATGAGAGAAAACATAAGAGGCCTCTGACGATGAGAGAGAGAGAGAGAGAGAGAGAGAGAGAGAGAGAGAGAGAGAGAGAGAGAGAGAGAGAGTAACAGTAACAGTAACAGTAACAGTAACAGATTATGCGTTGTGCTAGTAATTGGATATACAGTACATACACTCTTCTTTGCGCGCGTAGTGATGGAAATGGTTTGAACGGGTTTTTCTCCTGTATCTCAGTAAAAAAAAAAACCTGTTATGTCTTTATTCATCAAGATATTTGACCGATGGTTTGGGTTTACAAATTTTTTATAGTTTTAGTTAATTGTCAAAAGGACTCCGTGCTGTCTGATTTTATCTGTAATCATACTGGAAATCAGCTTTCAGACCGACCATGTCCCTCGTTTTGAGAGGTTTTCGAAATCGCGCGAGAAAGGTCATGTCGTTTCCTCGGTTACTGTCGCATGACCTTAGCTTGGGCAGAGTGCCCTAGGGAGTTGGACGACCTACCTGCTTTGTGAAGAAAGATTGCTTCTAAAATTTAGCTGAAATTTTTTAATATAATACTTTAATCCGCGATTTGACATTTCAGTTCCATTTTTGCATTTTATAACATTTCAATTCAGGAGAATGACCAAAATATTAATTTCAAATATTAATTTACTTTAAATTGACTTAAAGGTTGTGGCAAACGAGGACACAATGTTGCGGACACATTGTGGCGGACACAAATGTTTCTGTTTGCCCGCGCGGGCAACATTTGTTGCGGACACAAAATTTGTGTCCAAGACATAAAAATGTTTCTGATTTCTTTCAGAAACATTTTGCGTCCGCAACAAATGTTTCCTCGTTTGCTCGCCCAAGAAAACATCATGAGCAACAATGTGTCCGCCACAATGTGTCCTCGTTTGCCACCACCTTAAAGGCAATACAATCAACTCTCAGTCGCCTTGCGGACACCCCGCTATTACGGACACTCGCTTTTACGGACAAATCCAGATCCCGGCGAAAGTTATCGTTTGACTGGAAATGAACCCCGCTATTACTGAATTACGAACACTTTTCGTGGGTACCGAGAGAACAATTTTATTGTTTTGACTCTCGATAAAGCGGACACTATGAACTTCTCATATAGCATCATTAAGAAAAATTGCAGGCTGTTGCTCACTTTTTGTCAAAACAGACTTCTGAAAAAAACTTCTGAAATATTTATTTTTGTATCAATTCCTTCAGTAGCCGTACAAGACTTTGCATTCTGCTTTTTCACTTCAGCTTGCGCCTTTTCCTTCCAGACTCTTTAGGAGAGATCAAACCCTCATCCAATAAAATCCTCCATTCCCAAAGACCGCTTGGAAAACCTTCAATAACAAGGACCTGAGTTTCACTACTATTGATAGGAACGTCAGTCTATATTATTTAACGTATGTTAATGGCACTTTTTTTTCTCGCACCCCGCTATTACGGACTCTCGCTATTACGGACACTAAACGATGTCCCGAGCGTGTCCGCTATAACGAGAGTTGACTGTACCGTCAAACACATACAGACCAGTAAAATAAATTACTGAGTTGTCTAACGATCGCATGCAAATTATTTGATCCTTTTAGTTCGGGAGCTTGGATCCGTCTCTCGAACGAAAGCCACGAAAACTTCTCTGGCATTCCATGCTATTTTCAATGGATTTTAACTTAAAAATGAAGCAGACCTAACAGGAAACTTTTTTCATATGAAAAATAGTTATAAGCGTAGAGAACAGCTTTGTAAACTTTACGGCCCAGTTGTTCAAGGGAATAAGTGCTGGCAAAACAAACTATGCTATACAATGGATAGCGATTTATCCGGTGGATAGCGTTATCCGCAGCAGACACGACGATAAACACGTGATGAAAACGGCGAGAAGTGCTTGCACCTTCATTCAGCGTGGTCAGTGTTACAACACCCCATTTATCCGTACCGTCCCGTTCTTCTTCTTACATGAATTTCTTTCGGATACAATGTAACTTCATTTGATAGAAATATATAAAGAAACACACATTTTCTTTTTTTAATTTTTTTCCTTTCTTTTTATTTATTTAGTATTTTTTGTATCTTTTTTTTTAGGGGGGAGGGGGCTGGGGGTGTTCCGGGATGCCCGGTTTATAGACGGCCCGGCCATTTAGTTATAGCTGGTTGGGCCCCATACCTGCCTCGTACCTAGGCGCCTCTCTCTTGGACATGGGCGCGCAAGGGAGGAAGGGAAGGCGCTCTCTTTCCTTCTCCTTCCCGTGGTCCCTCGCGCTTCGCGCTCGTCACCAGTCGCTCGCGTTATGTCGCTTTTATTTGTTTCAGCGAAAATCGAGGCGCCTGAGGAGGAGGCAGGCCCCGTAAAGTGTAGCCTCCTACGCAGACGTTATTTTGGCTCGTCACGCAATCTTTTCTCCCCAACGAGGAAAGATTGCGTGACGAGCCAAAAGGACGCCTGCGTAGGAGGCTACTTACTCATTAAATGCGACGTTTCAGCATTTTATAGTGTAAGATAATCAATAAACTACTGCCGATAAATACAAGACACACTATGGAAATATAAAATGAATCAAATGTTAATATCTTTACGATATACGCTCGTTCCTCCAGCAGTTTACTGATAAAATGCATAAAATATTATGCAAATAGTAAATTGTAATTGCAGCTATGGCTAAGTCGACTCGTGTTCCGTGTGATCAAACAACTACAATATATTGGTCACGACACAGTGAACATTCTTGAAAAACTTTTGTTAGCTTACATATTTTGTAAAACACTAAGGTAAAATGAAGATAAAGCGTATATTTTTCTTTATGGTGGCGCTAAGTTCTTTATGTTCGGCTCTGATAATCGTTGGTATGATTGTTTATACGAAAGAGACCGCGCAAGACATGGCCAGGTTGAAAGGGTTAGACGTCATTTCATCAGCTAAAGTTTTCGCGCAGGCGGCCTTCAACTTGGAACTTCACGATTATGCAGCACAACAAAGTATGGGATTGCCAACTCGCAAGCCATTCCTTTATCTCACGCAAACCGAGCAATGTCTTCCTCCATACTTGGCCAAATCTTCTCAGATTGGCGATCCCGCGACCTGCAACTGTGATGTGTTAGTGCTAAGTTACCAGGACAAGTGTCAAGCCGATCAAGACAAGCAATCACACATCAGTTATTTGTTTGATCCGAATACCCTCTTTCCGTCAGGACGAAATGTGCTCTTTTTTGCTGCGATGAAAAGAAGACCGGGCTACCATTATTACATTTTTCTAAACGACGATACCGTTCTCAAGTTCAACAGATTTACACCCACCAACATGACAAAGATGTCGCCGTTTCGCGTTGTGGAAAAGTGGCTGTCAGATTATGAGCCAGCAGTCGGAGTGTTGGACTACAAGCAGCATGGAGCTAGCATCATGCTCGACATCAGGAGACACATTTGTGGTATTAACGAAACATCGTTAATTATTCCTACCGTATTTTTCGACGCAATCTTTAACGCTTTTCATCACAAAGCTGTTGAACATATCCTTCCCTATCCGACGCAGTATGAACGCGAGTGCATTTTCACCAGCAATAGAAACACTATGATTGTTGTTGAGGTCAAATTTGGCGGCCAAGCACTTCTGTTTGCTCCAGTCACAGCTAACAATCTTAAACATCGCAGACATGATAAAAAATGTCGAGAAAAACTAATTACAGCAATGCGTGAATTCACAGGGAGAATCAAACAAGAGGCCCCTCTAAAGCTGAGAAATCATGTTATATTCAAAATGTTACTCGCGGATACAGACTCGTATCTTCTTAAACCCCGTCCTGACCGTCTGAATTATTCCACAGGACTTCCACCAGTTTCACGATCGGTTTGTGTGAACGCAACTCGGCGCCAGCCTATAATACCATACAGGCGTTTGCTGAACATGGTTCATGTTTAAAATTCTCCAAACAGATTGCCATTTACTCCTTAGCCGAGTTAGTGCTGGAATTTTGTAGTCCTTTTAGTTAAGTACCGTATTTTCTCAATTAAACGCCGGACCCCGATTAAACGCCTGCCTCGTATAAACGCCGGGTCAAAACAGTTGTCTTTAAAATAAACACCGGGGGCGTTTAATCGAGGCCCGGCGTTTATTTGCGTTCGAACCAAAAAGTTGATTTTTCCCATATAAGTAGTAGCACTACTGTGGCATACCAGTACGCTAAAATGGTATTTTGTTGAATCTTAATAAACGTTCAAAGGAAAAGCCATGAACATGTTTTTGTTGTCATGAGGTCTCATTACTGATGACGCACTTTCCTTCGTGTGTTATAGTGCTCACTGTCACTAAAGTCGCGTGGATCCCTGCAGCATTTTATTTGTTTATTAGTTGTTTTAGTCTTGTCACGAGTTGTCCTTTCTGAAAGGGTATCGTACTGTGAATAGTAATGCGTGCAGGCAGTACAGTGTACGGACTTCAAGGCCGCCTTGTTCCAACTTGCTAGCTCGGTAGGATTCCTGTCTTACTTTAGCCTCCATGTTTAACAAAGAAGCAAAGACTGGAAGAGAGCTTGATTGGAATGTGTACGACATTTATCTTCTCGTTTATCTTCATTTATCTTTTGGTAATAATCATCCTTAGAGACTCAGAAAATTGCATTTCATAAATAAACGCTGGATCCTACATTAGCAGCATTTTCGTTTGCGGTCCCTTGCTTCAAAGTTGTGCTTTCAAATTAACGCCGGGTCCACAAGGCCAATTTTGAAATAAACGCTGTGGGCGTTTAATTGAGAAAATACGCTTGTTTTTGTAAATGGTACGTACAAGTTTAACACAAAATCAACGGAGCAGTTTTTCACGAGGCTTCGTTTTTGGAATAAATTGCATAAAAATAGGGTTCAAGTACGTTGTAATTGAAAAATCATTGCAAAGCAATAGAACCGGATACTTCGAACACAAGATTGATAAGAACTCCTTCGATGAGACTACCTTTTTTATAATGAAGCAAGCATTTCTTATTGCTTAGGTGGCTGTATTTGTCAGTTGCTTTAGGATCAGTTAAATACACCGAATGCAAATATGGCGGACCGCTCGGTTGCTGCCTGGAACGAGCTGCATGAAAGCGAGGCTAGTGAGGCTTCGGTGTTTTGTTTTGACAATGCTTTCATAGTAAAGTCTTGGTTATTCGTCGATCTGGCCCCGGTTGTTCAAAGAGCGGATAAGTCCTATCCAGCGGATAAGTCGCTATCCAGCGGATAAAATTTATCCAATTGCGTCACGTCTGTTGTTCGAAGGTTGGATAACGCTATCCAGCCGCTATCCACCGGATAAATTTATCCATGGCAAGGTAGGTAGTATAACTTTTTATCCACCGGATAAAACTTAGCAAAAAAACATGGCTGCTCGCCGTGTACATCTTTTACAAAGTAATTTGTCGAACTCTTCGAGAAAGGCGAGAACGTTTCGACGGCAACTCGATCCTTTGCAGACGTACACTGATTGTGAACTTCGAGCAAGATACCGCTTTGGTCGTGAATCTTTGAATTACATCGTTGACCTCGTAGCAGACGAAATAGCACCTGATACGAATCGAAACCATGCTGTGTCAGCTGAACTACAAGTTTTAATTACGTTAAGGTTCTTGGCGTCGGGTTCTTTCCTGCAAGTGATCGGAGATACGTTCCACAGTTTTGATAAGTCAACTGTAAGCCGAGTAGTTCGTCGCGTCACGCAAGTGTTAGCTGCCAAGCTGGGCCAGTTTGTTAAATTTCCGTCAACAACAGCAGTCAGAGACGAAATAAAGCGGGGCTTATTTCGAGTCGGAGGTTTTCCATGTGCCATTGGGTGCATTGATGGCACTCATATCCGTATCACAGCGCCATCTCAAAACGAGCCCGACTATGTGAACCGAAAAGGATTCCACTCCATCAACGTTCAAGCTATCTGTGATCATCGTGGTAAGTAAATTTGTGCAGATATAAAGTTGGATAACCATTATTCAAACACAAATGTTTTTTATAAAACTTGTGGGGTCGTGTTAAAAAAAATCGAAACTTCTATTTACACCTACGTACGCATTTCTAAAATTTACAAATATTATTTATTTATTTATTTCGTCCATTTTGAAATCACTGGACGGTGTTCCTTGCAGTCTCATTGACTCTCAACAGTGTGCTTTATTTACCAATTGCACATTCTTTTTTGCTCTAAATGGGCCTATTAGATTTCAAGGCTTGCCAATGAAATTGCAGGAAAATGCACGAGGCACACTGCTTTTTTGCTCTAAATCACATTTTTTTTTTATTTACTGGATCATTAAAAAATATTGGTATTGACTAAAATCCAGGGTTAGGCATTGAATAGCGAAGATGCGAGTGATGTCATGACTCAGACAAGACTCAGACAAACAAACTGGAATGGCAGACGATTTTTCTGAAACACTTTCTAAAACAGCTGGCGCTCCTAAAACATGTTTTTCAGACGAAAACTTCGCCTAGATTCCCTCTATTTCTCTCAGAACACGCTGATGTTGTCTGAGCCTTGTGGGAGTATAATCATTTGCATTCTATTTTTAGACCTCGCATGCTTTATTTTTTAATTGCTATTGCTGCCTGGCTATAGCTAGAGGGGTGGTGAAAATCAGGTTTTGGTTACTTTTAACAGAGACTTCTTCTATTGCCTCACAGGAATGTCCAGGTATTATCATCGATCTGTTTATTTTTTTGAGAGCTGAATTCAGCTGCCTACAACCATGACAGCTTAACTGTGATCTGGGATGGTAAAGCACTCCAACAAGACTCCCGGGCTAGTCAGGGTGTCACAGGGGGAGGGAGGGGGGCTACCAGTCAGGCATGGATCTGCACCTACCAGCTGGGTATCTTTTGTTGTAACAGACCTAGGGGAGATATACTGTATTAACACATAAATCTTAAAAACATTAAAATGGGTAGATTATCGTCATTGATCTTTGCTTTCAAAAAGGAATTCTAGGAGGAAAAGGTTGGATTATGCAATACAATGTCTGCCGAATGACATAGTTATTCATAAATAAATTTGAATGCTGCAGGTAGATATATAACACTTAGTTAAGTGGCAATTTAAATTTTGCAGGAGTGTTTACCAATATTGTGGCTAGATGGCCAGGCTCTGCACATGATAGCCACATCTTTCGTACGTCAGCTATTGGCCGTCAGCTTGAAGGTACTGGTTTGACTGATGGTATTCTTCTTGGAGACAGTGGTTATGCCTGCTCGCCATACCTTATGACTCCCTACCTCAACCCAGTAACAAGAAGCGAGGAGCAGTTCAACAGGGCTCATAAGGTAACACGGTGCATAATAGAACGTTCTTTTGGAGTCCTCAAAAGAAGATTTCATGTGCTGCATTCGGAAGTGAGAATGGCACCTGACAGGGTGTGTACCATAGTGGCAGCCTGCTGTGTTTTGCACAACATTGCAATTCATCTTGGAGAGCCAGAGCCAGATGATGCTGATTTTGAAGATGATGGTTGTGCGGCTGATTTGCAAACCCAGTACCATGGGTGTGAAACTGGGAATGCCGTCAGACGGCATATTACTAACACTTACTTCTAAAATTAATTTCAGTTTGTTTGATATAAACACTTGTCCTTAGGCTATCGTATCTTGATTAAAAATATGAGGCCAACATGGTAACAATCTTTGAAAATGTATGTTGCTAATAGCATATACGAAACGTCAAGTTTAGTAAAATGCATTTAATTTCACACTTTCAAGTTGGTTTTTATAAATTATATCAAATTCCTCAAATAAGTGCCGCATCTGGTCTGCGGCGCTTATTCAGGGGCGGCACTTTTTGAGTAAATACGGTATGTTGTGTTAGAAATTCATAAATAAATCTAATTGGCTCTCCGAGTGTTTTCTATTGGCAGTGATAGAACATGATACATAACAGCCCCCATTGCTCTATAAAGGGGAAACTGTTCTTGATTTTTGTTCATATAATAAATTATTGTAATTTTTGAAATGCAATCCTTCCAGATAAGTTTCTTCTACAACATTTAGAATACTCACCATTCAGCCTATATATGGTTGCATTTAGCCTTAATTTCTATCACCTAAGGGATCAGAGCATGTTTATAATTTGGTCCAGTTAACAATGACAATTCATTATTACAGTACCATAGTATTAATGTGTTGAATGAAAACAAGGAGTTCAGTAGATTTTTTGACAAGTTTACTTAAATACAACATTGTTAGTTCAATGTAGAGCGGTTTTACTTAACCTGTGAAATAGTTAGTAAACTTTTAGATAGTATTACATGCTAATTCCATTGTTTTCTTTTGTTTAGTTGTGAATATTACGCACTAATAGTTTCATGTTGTTTCACAGGTGAAGTAAAACCACTCTAACATGAAGCTTATATGAAGGAATTAGATTAAAATAAAATAAAATATTGTAAAAAAACAACACCTTAAATATGTTTAATTTTCTAAAAAATGTATATTTTTCTTATTTCAATGTTCTCTGAACCTGCTTTGGGTTCATTTGAGTTGTATATATACAGATGTTATAAAGAAGTTAATTTAATGAAAATATTTGAATCTTTAATTCTGCTTTCCATCATGTGTGCAAACAATTTTCATTCAAAACAGAGGAAACAATTTAAAAATTTCTGGCTTTAAAATATTCATATTAATTATTATGAGCATAATGCAAGAAGTAATAAAGCAACTCAAAACACATTGTTAGTATATCATTTTATAACTGTACAGATACTTGATAATATAATCCCTCTTTTTTTCTAAATATTTAAAGTAAGTGAAGGGCCGGGGGCATAATCAGCCTATGTTTAATTTTGGGCTGCCTTGAAAGTATTTCTTTGCATTTTTTTTGTTCGTTTTTTCTTCATTTAAGAGAGACAAAATATGCCAAAAACATCGGAGGAACAAAAGGCTTCTTTAGTCCAGGAACAATCAAAAGAGCATTTTCTTTCTCTTGCGTTTGATGCCTAAATTATTTCGTGAAATCAAAGAAAAAACTCCAAAAAGGTAATAAAATAATAGGAAAATCAGAACAAAATTGAAAAATGTCCCAAAATTGAACACAGGCTGGTTATGTCCCTGGGCCTTCAAGTGTACTTAAAAAAATTCCTGCATGCTTAACTCACTGCAACATGACAATAACTATTTTTAAGGACACAAAAGCAAACATATACAGTTAGTACATATATATACAGCAGTTTATACACCAAGCATTTTCCAGGAAATTCCAATGGTTTTGATTAAAATTAATTTGACTGGATTAAAGGGGCTGTTTCACGGCTCGGCGCATGTACAGGCTATAATGTTCGCCCATTTGATTTCATTGTTTAAGAATTAACAATCGGAAGCGAGCAGATGACTCTTGTGGGAAATTTGCCTTTGAAAATTTTGTGGTCATTCGCGAAAATGTGCAATAGAGGTGTTATTTCTCATCAGAATTCCTTTTGTCTGTTCCGACTCTGATACCTTAAACAAGAAGTTCCGGTATAAAAGGGGCCTGGCCTGGCCATTCTCACGCCCAGTTGTCAATAAACCATCAAAGCGTAAACAGCTGACAAACAACCCACGCTTTCTCTGTGAAAGTTGCTGGTAAAATGTGCTTCATTTTTGCTGAGAATGTTATGCTAAAACGTTAACAAGTTATATCTTATTTTTGTACAGGGTATCTTTTGGTTTCATGAGGTTTTGAAGCGTATTCAATTTGCAGGACGCTTGACTATGCAACACGCCATGAATGCAAGGGTGAAAATTTGCATTTCGCGCCCGAAAGGTGTGAAATGTGGGAGGTGCCATCCCTTTTATAGTGGAACTTCTTGTTTAAGTACCTTGTTCACTTTGCTATCAGCCACATGTATCACAGAAAATTCAAGCTAAACTACATTTTATGCATTTGTGTAAGTATGTACATGCAGGCATGGTTAGTAGAGGAGACTACTAACTATGGTACAGGCTATCATTGTAATTCCTGAAACAGTGAAGTGCAAATTTCACGAAAAGTGTCAATGGACTTTCACAGAAAATGTCAAACTTAGTGTTGAACTTCAAAAAACAAAAAAATGGCCCATGCCCACCATTGAAATGAAAAATCCAAACCTTCAAGGAGGTATTGAAAATTAAATCTCTTTTTGCAAGACATCAAACATGGCAAATCCTAGCTAGGTGTTTTATTTATGTGCAAATTAAAGCTAACTGAATGACCTACAGTTATTATAACTTAATCTGATATTGTTTCTGCAGGATTGTTCACAAATGTGGTGGCAAGGTGGCCTGGTAGTGCCCATGACAGTTTTATCTTAGGGACATCAGCTATAGGTCATCATCTGGAAGCAAGCCACCATGGACTGGAGGATGGAGTGCTTCTTGGTGATAGTGGATATGCCTGCACTCCATTCCTCCAGACCCCATACACTCATCCTCACACAAGATCAGAGGAGCGTTTCAATGTGGCCCACAAAACAACCCGCTGCATTATTGAACGTTCCTTTGGTGTTTTAAAACGCAGATTTCATATTCTTCATTCTGAAATTAGAATGGCTCCAGATAGGGTCTGCACAATTATAGTTGCATGCTTTGTTTTGCATAATATTGCTGTTTTCGTAAGGGAGCCTGAGATAGATGATGATTGGGACATAGATGAGCAGGAGTTTGATGTCCAAGAGCAATATCATGGTCCTGACCGTGGGAATGCAGTCAGGAAACACATAACTGACACCTTCTTTTAAAGTACACTTTGAGGATGTACTAGGTGGGGGGATTCTTATTGAATTGAACTTCACCTGTTCTTGAGAAAGTATATATTCTTGTTTTTAAGCTTCTTAGCAGCAGAATTGTGTTAGTTAACATTTGAAGGGTGTTTAACCATACAATTTTTATCAGTTTATGTTGTCAAATACAGAAGGACAGAGCTTGATTGCTTCTTGGCAAAACATTACACTTTATTATTTAATTAAACATTCATTACTCCTAAAGTGTCATTTAAACAGTTGAAACCTCCCCAAAGGCTATATAAGTAAGGAAATTATTTGCAAGTTTACCAACTTAGCTTTCAAATTATCAAGCAATGAATATTTTATAGTCACAGATTTATTGTTGCTAAATGGTTGATCCATAACTTGTAGAAAAATATATACTGTTCACATTTGAGGTTTAATTTCCATTTTATTGCATATTGTTGTCAAGTTTCCTTGGTTGGAGCGGTCACACTGTGTAATTGATCTCTGCCAGGATCACCAATCTCACTGAGAATAAAAGAGATTATGATATCATAATTGCATGGACTTTGTGTCATAGCTGAATTCAGGGGTTAATATCATGAGTGACAAATTACTCCTTAATTTTGGCGCAAAATTTCAGCGCTAATTTATGATTTCACATGTGAAATTATAAAATTACCATGGCAATGTTTCAATGTCTCAGTGGCAAGATGACGTACAGGCTTTTAAAGATGATCATAAAGCTCAAACTTTGCACATTTTCGCTTGAATTCCACCTTGGCCAGTTTGTTTGTTACTTTACAACAATTCCTCTTTTTTCCTAATTTAAAGTAAGTGAAAGGCCGGGGGCATAATCAGCCTATGTTTAATTTTAGGCTGTCTTGAAAACATTTCTCTGTATTTTTTTTTTGGTTTGTTTGTTTTTTCTTCATTTTTGAGAGACAACGTATGCAAAAAAATATTGAAGGAACAAAGGGCTTCTTCAGTCCAGGAACAATCGAAGTTGGGCTTTTCTTTCTCTTGCATTTGATGCCTAAATTATTTTGTGAAATCAAAGAAAAAAAACTCAAAAAATTCAAAAAATGTTTTCCTGTTTATTTGAAGCTCACATGACAAAAATTAGGCACATCTGAGCAAAACTAAAAGACGTTTCAGGAAATATCCATACCCATCCAATGGATGGTCACTGGAAATTCTGAGCGAGTGGGGGTCTAAAAAAAGGAAATTATGGGGCTTACCAGAATTTACAGAGGGGTAGGGGGATTCAAACCAAACAACACCATCCATGGGAGGGGCATGGATATTTTCTGGAATAACACAAACTGATATATGTAGGTGTTAAATGAAGTAGCTTTTAATATATTCTTTTTCTTTTTCTGCATGATATTATAAATTTTAGGTTTGAGTGTAAAGGCTCGGTGCTTATCTGGTATCTAGTTGATAACTGTAGGTAATATTTGAATGACAAGTACTGTACAATTCATGTGTTTCCTCAAATAATAGCTAGAGACAATTATTAAATGTGTTTGGACCAAAAGGGTGTGATTATTTAAGGAGCATCGATTAAATGAGGTGTGTGAATATTTAAAATTTCCCCTACTTGCCAGTAGTTAATATGCCATAAATATTTTCTTACATACTTAATCACAACCACGCCATAAAAGTAATAAATAATTGATTCCAGTGTACTGGACACTGCCTTATTCTAAGTGTTCTCTGGAATTTGGTTTCTTTGACTTTTTTCAATGCCAGTATCCTCGGTGTCAGAGCTCAAGTCATTCAGCCCCTGATTTGTAATCTTGTGACATTTATTACTTGAGGAGATACAGTATTTTTAACTTAAAGATCAAAATACATTCTATTACAGAGGAAAAAAATGTCTTTCTGAAATAATTCTTGAATTCGTCTAATTAATCCCAAGTCTGAATTGGATGTCAACAGTGTGGTTGCAGGGCTTAAATGCCATATGGCCCAATTTTGCATCAGACATTCATTAATTTTATTTACATAATGATGCAACCCAATATATTTGTAAATGACCATCAAAATATGTGTCAATCTTAACATAAAAAAATGACATCTGTAGTAAGTGTAGTAACACCATAAGCAGTTGGAAACAAGAGCCAAATACCATAAAGCTCTATATTTAAGTCCCAGGAGAGGGGGAGGCTTATTTCTTTTTTAAACCTTTGGAGGGAACTTAACAGAGAGGGAGCCTTATTAAAGACAGGAGGTTTTTTTTTAGGGTACATAATAAATTAAAAAATATAAGATAGACTTTCTACTAATTTAGTGCTGTCTTAACAACATATTTTCACAAAATAGCAACATTGAATAAATGTGGTGGATGAATACTGTTCAAAGTGTAACTTAGTTGCCTTGTTTATTTGTTCATAAATTGTCATGATTATTAATAAATTGAATTTCCAGATGGGGCTTCCTTTAATAGAGCTTTAATTGTATTCATGCTAGATGCAGAACAATGACTAATAGTGTTTGTACTGTACATAGCAAAATAAACAATAATATGCACAAACACTACAAGTTAATGTTCATGCAAATAGCGTGAATTGGCTCTTGTTTCCAATTCCTGAATTCGCAAACTAATCTCTTTCCGTTTAAGTAATAGATTCTCCATCTCTAGGTCTAATTTTAAACTTTCCTTTTTTAGCACTGTCATATGCATCTCATTAATGTCATTCATGGTCACTGATGATGACCTCCTATGTTTCTGTGCCACCATTCCTTTTCTTTCACTTGTACATGTACTGGCTGATGGCTGTGTACCACAAACTGGCAGAGCTAAGGTGTCTTCAGCAGAAAGGGCAGCAGAGAACACAGCAGCATCTTTCTGTGGTGCCATCGATATCTTGGCTGGTTCACAAGAAAGTTCCAGATATGAAGCATCGATGGTACAAGTTGTTTCTGTATTTCCTTTCGAATACTGTTCAGCTGTGTGCATAGACAATGAAAAGTTAGTAAATGTGTTTATAAAAATACGAACTCCAATGGTTGTTCATATGCTCAGCTCATTCTACTGCAATAACCATGTTAAATCTTTCAATCACGTAAATCAACATTATCTAGTAATTACTTCCGAAATAGATGAGACATACCACAACTTTTCAGAGCGGATTTAGTAAAAGCATCAACTGCAAGAAATAACATGCGGACCACTGAGGAAACAGATCATCTCGATTGACAAAATTTAAATCTTTCCGTTAAAAATAGTTTTCATTTTATACACGTCCGTTAACTTGGACTTATTTAGCAGTTATTATGTATACCAAAGCTAAACATTGAAGCAGTTCAAAAGTGTAGAGAATTTCTCCGGCTTCAATTAAAATCTTTTAAATTTGACACGGCCACAAATCGTAACTTAATGCAATGCATAAAAACATAAAATTGGACCTAGGTTTTGCTTAAGTAAGAAAACAAGAAATAAAAAGGCCATTAAATAAAACGTATCCAAAGGTTTATAAATGATCGTGATTATACTGTTGCCAGAACCAAATTATAAACAATTAAGGCGCCTACCTGAGTCGATGCCACCCGTGATCCCAGAAAAAGACGGGTCCTCTCCAAAAATTTCGATTAATTTTACCGTCGCTCCTTTCGGCGAATCAGGCTGTTTGCCCCCACCAGTCTTCTTTTTGGCAACGGCAAACTTGTTGTGCTCTTTTTTTGCCACGCTTACCATTCCGCGCCACTTCTCCTTCACTTCAAGGGTACTTCTTTTGCAGACGCCGAGCGCATTTACTTTTTCGGTAATTTCATCCCACGCTTTATTTTTGTTTTTATTTGTTAGGTTCGAGGAAAACTTGCTCTTGATAACATCAAGATGCTGCTCTGCCGCTTCCAAGAGCACAGTGCACTCAGCTGCCGTGAAGTTTGGCTTTCGTGCACGCTTTGTCGGCGAAGGGTCGACATTTTCCGCCATTTTGTTTGTTCGCGAGCAGCTAAGGTCACGACAGCCTCCACGACAGCTAAATCACCATAGCAACCGGTTGGATAGCGATTTATCCGTCGGATAATTATCCGCGGCGCTATCCAGGCTTTGTGCAACAACTTTTTATCCGCTGGATAACTATCCGCTGGATAGCGGTTTTATCCGCTGGATAGGCTTATCCGGTGGATAAAGTTATCCGCTCTTTGAACAACCGGGGCCTGGTGTGTTTCTTTTCGCTGCTCCTACGAGTTGCTGTGTTTCTGAATGCCACGAGAAGTGATAGAACTGTTCACAGTTTGTCTCTTAGGGAAAAGTGGATCAATGCAATTAGTTGTGACGAAAGAGAGGAGTTCGCGATCGCCGCAGGAACTATTGAGGTTTGTTCGCTACATTTCAAGTTAGAAGATCTTAGAAAATTCGTTTAAATGACGAGCTTATGTGGTGTCTGGTGGTGTTCTAGCACGAGTTTCATGGCCAGTACCTTCCTCAAGGTAAAGAAAAGCTCCACTTCCAAGACATCCTCCGTATCAAAAGAAGTTTTTCATGTTCGACATGTTCGGCTTTGTCCGCGTCCGATCCACTCGCACGGCATCGCACGATCAAATACTAACCAAGTGAATGAAATTCAACTGTAAAAGCTAGTAATAGTAAAAGCTAGTGAAAGCATTGAGCCAAATAAGAACAACTTGGCGCTAAATGTGATCGCTTACACATTTTCTAAGACCTTCTAACCTGAAATCTAGCGAACAAACTTTATAGAAAGTTCTCACGGCGATCGTGAACTCCTTTCTTTCGTCTCAACAAATTGCATTGATCCACTTTTTCCCTTAGAGACAAACTGTGAACAGTTCTATCACTTCTCGTGGCATTCAAAACACAGCAACTCGTAGGAGCAGCGAAAAGAAACACACCAGATCGACGAATAACCAAGACTTTACTATGAAAGCATTGTCAAAACAAAACACCGAAGCCTTACTAGCCTCGCTTTCATGCAGCTCGTTCCAGGCAGCAACCGAGCGGTCCGCCATATTTGCATTCGGTGTATACTTATCACCATTTCCAATGTTTAAATTAGTTTGTTTTGAACAATTCTGAGAATAAGTGTTTGTTACTGAAGTGTGAAATTAAAACCTCCCGGCGGTTTCATCGGATTCACAAGATAATTGATCATCAGCAAGACACTACCTTTGTAGAACTTCTATTTTCTTTTGCCCGTTGTAAACACTAGCTTTTAGGGCTAGGGGCATTGTTATGGCCTGTTATCTATTGTTTTCAGAACCAACGATGCAACTCGTTCCGAGAGGTAGCGGGCGATGTCCGTAAGCTACTTTATTGTCAAAGCTGTAAGTAGTAAGACTAGTTTGTGTTATGTTATTCTGTTAATATGAGCGTCAGTATATGTACGTGCATTAGGCCGGTTTTGACAGTAAATAGTAAGTTGTTTAAGAGAGAGTAAAGTTTTTATGAGTCAATGAGTCATGAGTCATGAGTCAATGAGTCAATGAGTCAAATTTTAAATTATGGTTATTAATTTGAAAATAGTGCTGTCCTTGCTAACTTATAAAAGCTAACCGCAAGCAAACCAAAATGGAACTAGCTGCAAGCAAACCAGAGTGGAACTAACTGCCAGCAAACTGGAGTGGAACTAACCGCAAGCACACTGGAGTGGAACTAACCGCAAGCAATCCAGAGTATAACTATCCTTACGCAAAGTGGAGTACTTCTAAGCTAACTTGAATACAGGCAAACGATTGTTCAATATATAATAACCTACTTTGTTAAAAAAATAACCCTGACTCATTGACTCATGACTCATAGACTCATTTGACTCATAAAACAGGGGTCCTCGTTTAAGAAAAGGTCTCGGTTTTTGTTGTATACTTTGCCGATAAATTATATAAGACGCATTATTGAAATATAAAATGACTCCAATGTTGAATATCTTTTCCAGCAGTTTAATGATAAAATGCATGCAATATTATGCAAATAGTAAATTGTAATTGCCGTTAAGTCGACTCGTGTTCCGTGTGATCGAACAACCACAATATATTCTCTCTGCCTTTATCTCTTTATTCAGACTCACGTCATTAAGGCACGAAAGTCATGAACACAATTTATAGCCGAAACCATTCCAATTTCTGGCTAGTTGAAACTTAAGCTGCAGTTAACACTAGTTTAGATTTCTGTAAGATAAGGTAAAGATTCTTCTTTAACTGAAAGTGTTTCCGTGCAAAACCAATCACCCGAGGGGGGGGGGGGGGGGGGGGGGTACTCGGTATTTCAAGTGACGGGGATGATCGAATGGGAGCAAAAATCAAGACCCAAAAAAATCCCTGGGGCTTCCAACAAAACCAAAAACAATCCCTGGACCAAAAATTAACCCCTAAAAAATCCCATGGCAAATTCCTGACCCTTAAAATTTTAACCATTAAAAACATTAGAAATTGAATGTTTGTGTCTGTTTATTCATCGTATAATCTTTCCTTCATCTGCTTTAATAACACTAGAGACACTCGAACACTTTGCCTAGGTCAGTTATAATAATAATCCCTGGTTACATCAAGCCACCCAAAACAATTTACTTGCCAAATTTTCCGACCCAAAAAAATCCCGGAATTGAAAATTGCAAAACCCCCCAAAATCCTTCTACCATCCCCGTCACTTGAAATCCTGAGTACCCCCCACCCCCCTGGGCCAATCACTATTGGTCACGACACAGTGAACATTCTTGACAAACTTTTGTTAGTTTACACGTTTTGTAAAACACTACAAGAAAATGAAGATAAAACGTATAATTTTCTTTATGGTGACGCTAAGTTCCGCTATAAGCGTTGGTATGATTGTTTATATGAAGACGACCGCGCAAGAGATAACCAGGTTTAACCTGAAAGGGTTGGACGTCATTTCATCAGCTAAAGTTTACGCACCGGCGGCCTTCAACTTGAAACTTCACGATTATGCAGCTCAGCAAAGTACAAGATTGCCAACTCGAAAGTCATTCCTTTATCTCACGCAAACCGAGCAATGTCTTCCTCCATACTTAGCCAATTCTTCTCAGATTGGCGATCCCGAGACCTGCAACTGTGATGTGTTAGTGCTAAGTTACCGAGCGAAGTGTCAAGCCGTTCAAGACAAGCAATCACACATCAGTTATTTGTTTGATCCGAATACCCTCTCTCCGTCAGGACGTAATGTGCTCTTTTTTGCTGCGATGGATAGAAGACCGCGCTACCATTATTACATTTTTCTAGACGACGACGCCTTTCTGAAGTTCAACAACTTTACACCCACCAGGATGACAAAGATGTCGCCGTTTCGAGCTTTGGAAAAGTGGCTGTTAGATTACGAGCCAGCGGTGGGAGTTTTGGACCACAAGCATCACGGAGCTAGCATCATGATCGACACCAGGAGATACATTTGTGGTATAAACGAAACATCGTTAGTTATTCCTACCGTATTTTTTGACCCGCTCTTTGTTGCTTTTCATCATAAAGCTGTTGAACATATCCTTCCCTATCCGACGCAGTATGAACGCGACTGCATTTTTGCCTGTTATAGACACGCTATGATGGTTGTTGACGTCAAATTTGGCGGCCAAGCACTTCTGTTTGCTCCAGTCACAGTGTACAATTTTAAACATCGCAACAAATATAAACGATGTAAAGAACAAATAATACCAATAATGCGGGAATCCGTAGAAAATATTAAACAAGAGGCCCCTCTAAAGCTAAAAAATCATGTTATATTCGAAAGGTTGCACGCGAATATGGACCTATTTATTCCAAAAGCCATTCCTGACCGTTATAGACGGTATTCCATAGGAGTTTCACGATCGGTTTGTGTGAACGCAACTCGGCGCCAGCCTATAATTCCATACAGGCGTTTGCTAAACATGGTTCAGGTTTAAAATTCTCCTAACCGATTGCCATTAATCGACATTTATTCCTTAGATTAGTGCTGGAATTTTCTAGTCCTTTTAGTTAAGTATTCAAGCTTGTTTTTGTGCGCGGTATGTACTAAACACAAAATTAACGAAACAGTTTTTCACGAGGCTTCGTTTTTGGTAGGCTCGATTTCCAGCCGTTTTGTGAGCCCGCGTTCCTTGCCCCACACGTTCGTCAGGGCTGTATTTGTCAGTTGCTTTAGGATCAGTCTACAACGTTTATATTAGTTTGTTATGAACAATTCTGAGAATAACTGTTTGTTACTGAAGTGTGAAATTGAAAACTCCCCGCGGTTTCATCGCATTCACAAGACAATTGATCATCAGTAAGACACTTCTTCCCTAGAACTTCTATTTTCTTTTGCCCGTTGTTAACACTAGCTTTTAGGGCTAGGGGCATTGTTATGGCCTGTTTATGTATTGTTTTAAGAAGCAACGAAATAACTCGTTCCGAGAGGTAGTGGACGACCAATTGATGTCCGTCAAAGCTGTAAGTAGTTAGACTAGTTTGTGTTATGTTATTCTGTTAATATGAGCGTCAGTATATGTACGTGTATTAGCCGCGGTTTCGATTGTGAATAGATTGTATAAATAGTAAGTTGTTGAAAAAAGATCTCGGTTGTTGTTGTACACTTCCCCACCCCAGGGTCGGGGGGCTTGGGGGGGGGGGGGGGAAGGTACTCTCGTGAATTTAGGATGTGGAGTGTCGCAGAGTACCCTGATCCCATTTAAGGCCGCGCTGGACCCTTGCTATCATTATGTATGCATTTATGCACGAACTGCGACGACTGAAGCCGACGGCAAACGAAATATTCATGAAATTTATTTCTAAACGTTCTTTGTATCAGTAATTACACGTTATTGTTCTCAGCTTTGACAGCTTTGTGTCCCGTGCGCTGGAACGTAGCGAATTATCATAATTAGGTTCACAGCTATGAATATAGGGCACGTTGTTGTAAACATTGACTCGGAAGGTCTTCGGAAGCCTCAAAACCTGCAATTTTGTGTCCAAGTTTTCTCCGCCGATACAGAATTTCATGACTTGATTTGCAGGGAACATAAACTTGGCGTACTCTATTGTGTTCTGGTCAAAACGGATTTTTAAAATCCCTTTTCAAAAAGAAGATAGCACGTTTCAAAGTTTAGATTTCACATTTTTACCCTCTTAGGAGCCAATAACTCCTAGTAATTATTGAATTCGAGAATTTCGTTCTGACCAGAACACAGAAGAGGTTGTGATTTACCACTAGGTTATATAGTCGTTTATTTTGGTGCGCTATTCTAGCTGGAAACTGGGACACAAAATCGCATTATCTGCAGATTAACACTTAAGAGCTTGTAACATCAAAGTAAACGGTCATCTCTCAGTAAAACGACAATCATGATAAAATTCCATCAACCCCTATTATCCTTGATAAGTTTTGAAGGAATCGGTGTTCAAAATTCGAAGAATTAAACATTTACAACATGACACCCCGTCAAAATAAATTGCTAATGAATTTATTAATGAGCATGCAAGGGTCCAGCGCGGCCTTAAGGATGAAAAATCCACAATCGATATCCTTTCTATGCCAAACTTAACAAAATGACACCCTGTAACAGTGTAACGAATGCGCCTTTTGTCAGACGTCAAATTTTCTCTCGTGGCTATATGGTCGCAGCAGGGAGCGCAGCAGGTTAATTTCATACGTTTCTTCAGATCTGCCCGTATGTTCAGTTTGGTGTGTTGCCAAATGCGTGCTTGTCGTTTTCTGGTATTCTTATCTTCTTACTTTAAGATATGCGCGCATTTCTCCAGTACTTTAGTTAGAAAGTGCATTATAATTCAACAATTCGCGCGATCCCCATATATGGTCAGAAAGCCATTGTTATCCGTCATCCGCACATAACAGGTATCCTGCGATATACGTAGGTGGCCAAGATTTGTCCGAAATGTTGCAAAGTGCTGCCAAAAATTCGTCGAATGATAAAACAATTATCCTACTCAATCTCTCGGAATATCGTCTGATTTTAGCCAACTCGGCCTACGGTCTTGTCGGCTAGGAATCAGGCGATATTCCGCGCGATTTCGAAGGATAATTGTTAAAAATATCTTTATTCTCAACACCGGTCTAGTTGACAATGTATTGGTTTTGTAAGGAGAAGTGGTCAGTATTATTCTAAGGGAATGACTAAAACAAGCAACTATCATGAATTCCTTCACTCGATTGAAGTAAAATATCGCTTTTATTATTAGAATGTAATATACATTTGCCTCGGTCGGTCGGGTAATTCACATTTTATTTTCAAACAGTACTGCCCGACGTAAAAGCAGATTCTTTCAAGCTCAACATACGGTCTTGAAAACGTCTATAACACACAAGAAGCGATGTATGATGGCACACCGTAAAATTATTTCTTTTCCGTTTCCCCTCGACGTGATCTGTAACGTACGACACAGCAGCTGTTTAGTTCTAAAGTTCAACTGTTTGAATTAAGAATGACTTCATAAACAGTACAGCTAAGGATGGAGTTAACTCTTGTGGATGTCAAACAGCTTGGCTAGTTCATTCAGATCATCTTGGTCTTTTCCTTCTTTGATTATCTGCAACACACAAAAACAGTTGATAAGCATAATATCACACGGTTGACAAGCTCGATATCACCCACCACCAGAATGGTGGATTCTCTGTGGCCGAACATTTCAGCCAAGGCAGTCACAATTTCATTCATGACATGTCGGTGTCTGTGATTAAGGAAGTTGCTGGAGCGGCCGCCAAAAAACGAAGAGAGGAGATGTAGCTCCGGATGGCATGAACATTGACTTGAAATTTTCAATTTTAAATTCTAAGTCGAAAAATGTTCTGACGTTTTTTCTAAATTTCTGCCTGTTAGCGCTTAGCGCGCGCGCAATCGCGTGTACTTTAATTTTGAACTACACGCACGCAAGAGACCTGGCGCAAGCTCCAGCGTCTATGTTTTAACATTATTTTAACACTGATGAATTAAGGGGTTATCCCCGAAACGTTTGTTATCACAGTAAGCACTTCAGAAACACTATTTTCACTAGTTATCGATATCACCATGTTGGTCAACAGTGCCCCCCGTACGAAAAGACGATGGCAGGTGCTAAGTTAGAAATATGTATGTAGCACAGCTGAGAAGCAGAATTAACATACTTTTTGCACATTACATCCACAAGCAAAACAATAACAATGTATGGAAACTGACCTTTCTGGCAATTGGCATTCTGTTAAACACATTCCACAATACGACTCCTACAACGCGCTTTTCTTTCATGTAAAACACTACACCTTTGCCAAACTCCTCTGATAGCTCCGTGGAGACTGGTGCGGGTGGCTCGGTAGGGACTGGAGAAGACTCGGCACCCTGGGTTGAAACCAACAGAACAATCAACTGTCACTTCAACACGAAAATGAACTCGAACTTGAAGATGTATTTTACAACCAAAGACACAGTACATTGGTCTAAACTATTCTAAAATTAGTGGTAGGCAACTAAACCCATGAAAAGCACTACCTTTGGACATCTAAAGGAAAATATAACCTTACTTAGCAGAGCGAAATCAAACCAGGGCTATAACTAACAATTTTTGGAAGACGCGTGGAAACAAATTGAAAAGTTTAGCCTTAATATTTCAAGTTGCAATCCATCTCCATCCAAGCCATTCGCAGCCAAAGACGCTTGTTGACAGTTTCAGTGTTGTAATATAGCAATTGTTAACTAAAATGGACAATTATTTTTACGTTTCCTGCGACACAAAGATATACTTAAGCTGTTCAAAAAAGGGTTAAAATCCGTGACAAGCCCCTGTAATTGACAATGCTTTGTCAGTGAAAATTATTCCTTAATTTCATTTTCCATGCGTACAGTTTGTTTTTGTTTACTTGACCGGCGTATCCATATGAGCGTACAGAAGACACAACTGATTCATTAATAACAATTGGGTGCTCTTCGAGCGCTTTAACAAGGGTATACCCGGGGCTGAATTGCTTACCTCGCCTTCTGTTTCTGAGCGCATTCCCTCTCCTGTTGCCTCTACCACGGCTTTGGGTGTGTCAGCCTTGGTTGCCTTGGCCCATACTCCCACGGTTGGGAGCATGGAATCTACCAACCCGATAGCCTCGTATCCAACATCAGGACCCAGATCACTCCTGCCGAAAAAAAAAGAGAGAGACAAAGATTAAGACCGTTATAGTCTTAACCTCATTAGTAGAATTCTACTTGTATACTAATGCAAATGCTGCAATCTGATTGGCTGAGCTACTCGTATACTATCAGCCATTAGAGTGCAGTGGTTGTCGGTCGTCCACAAAATGCGACGTTTTTATCGTTTTTTGGAAGAAAGTTTCGATGTAAATGGATAATTAAATTCCCGAGAAGACTAAGAGACTAAATGAAGGACATTAGCGGTTTCTTGACTTTAAAAGCTTGAAATTATTGAAAAACGGGTGCACGCGCGTTAACAACTGCAAATTTACCAAGGACAATTAAATGCGTGCGATTTTGTAAAAATAATTGTTAATTAGTAGAAAGTCAGCCGTGTTCTATTGGAAATCTGATCCGCTCTTCCGTTGTTTACAATTCGCTGACAGAGCAAAATCGCGCCCGCGTTGCTTTTTATTTCTGGCTCAAAAGTAACTATATAAAATTGTAGGTTTTAGACTGCAATCCTTTAGAGTTTCTACTGAAACAATTAGACTACTCTCCCTCGTTTTCTATGAGCGATAGTCAACTCGGCTGAGCCTCGTTGACTACACTCTATTTTTATATATATAAGAACCTTTTTTATAAGAACGTCGAGGCTGAGATTTACAATTACCAAAATTGTAAGAATGAAGATGATCTTTTTCAACAATGACACGAACATGGGACAAAGAAAAATTCTGAGTCCCCGACGGGAATCGACCCATGGCCTCCCAGATACCGGTTGGGCGCTCTAACCAACTGAGCTACGAGAGACTCGTGGCGAGCTTGGCCATTTACTAGGTTGACATGTGACACGCGTCCTGCATACTGCTAGGATCAGCAATGTCGAAATCATCAAGTGTGTAGTAAATAATAAAGATGGTAAATTTTAAGCTCGGTGATAAATAATGAAGATCTGCACCTCTGCATTGATTTAATGAAATGCTATAACATGCAACTTTAAAAGCCTCAAATTGCCAAAAAAATAGGAACGTTCAGCCTTAGCCCCAAAATTAGACGTTCTTATGTAAAAAGAGTGTATTCGCTCATAGAAAACTTGGGCTCGTAGTCCAATTGTTAACTTGATTAAACAAGTCTAGAGTCTCATTTGTAAACACGAATATCTCTGACTTGTGCACATGAAGTGACTAGGAGTATTGCTACTCCTCCTGGATTGGATGCTAGTTCATCGCAGGTAACTTCCTTGCACAAGGTTGCACTGACAGTAAGAACTACTGATGCTAACTCCCAATTAATATACTCTGGGTTCATGGATTTGTGAGTTCGGTTTCTTGCCAAAGAACAAACAAACATTCACGGGTCTGGGCTCTTTCCTAAATTTGCCCTGCTAGCAAGTTTTTTAACTTTTGACAAACATGCTTTCTTAGCCCTTAAATCCGAAACTTGAAAATCAATCAATAAAGCTCGCAGCATCAAAATTATTTCTACATTTATTTTTCATCTACAGTGCACTTGCCCTGACTGCTGCTACTTACCAAAACATGGACTGATGCCAATAAGGGTTCCTCGCGCCTGTCATGTTTTCTCCTGCCAGCCTGCCGCTGACCACAGCATGATCATGGTGTTCAACGCGACGTCTGCCGAGGTTTGGATCATAAAAGCAAGCAGCATCACCGGCCTGAAAACAATGTGTTAACTCAGTAAGAAGTGAGGGTGGAAACAGATTGTAGTCACCAAAAATGTTTGACTCAATATATGTAGTTAAGTTTCTTACCACCCAGATATTAGACTTGGCTTCCAGTTCTGAGTTGACATGATAACCACCAAGGACTGGGTCCACCTCTAGACCAGCAGCACTAGCGAGCTCAACATTGGGGTCCAGGCCGACTGCTACAATCACATGATCTGCTTTGATCTGTAAGATATGAACGAAAAATGCACATAAGAGAAACTTTAAATTTGTTTACACTTACACTCAAAAGCTTTCATTTGAAGGGTCACACACTACTCAGAAAAGTAACTGAAAAGTTAGAATTACCTTGTACAGCATACTGTACCACATGAAAGAACTGCTCCTGAATAGTTTTCATTTAAATGGTCACACACTGGGGTTTCATTCACAGACTTAAAAGTAAGAACCACCTTGTACGGCATAATAAACAGTACCATACGAAAGTACTGCTCAATAGTTTTCATGTGAATGGTCACACACTAGGGTTTCATCCACAGACTTAAAAGTAAGAACCACCTTGTATGGCATAATAAACAGTACCATTTGAAAGAATTGCTCATGACAATAGCTTTTATTTTAATGGTAACACAATGTCAGCATTTCATGCAGAGATTTCAAAAATATAGACACCTTAAGTGCTGAAAACAAGAAGTGTGTCCAGAGTAAAATAACAAAGTGTTCCTCACCTCATTACCATGGTTGAGTCTGAGATTAATTTGGCCATCACCAAATGATACATGTTCAACTGTAGAATTTGGAATTACATCTACACCCTCTGAAAAACATTAAAAACATTGGCTTAAGTCTTAAGTCAGAGGAAACAGCTGTAAACTTCTATTACGTTCATTCATCTGTAGGGCTGCAACGATACATTTTCTTAGCAACCGATACATATCTCGGTACAAGTGCCACGATACGATACACGATACGATACATCATGACATACAACTGACAAGTGACGTAATGTAACTAAACTGCTTTGGAATCTTTAATTTCCATTGACAACAATTACATACATACATACACCAGGCGGTGTTGGACACGACTCGCAAAGCATGCCAGAAGAAATTTTCGATTGTACTCATTATTGTCTGATCGTTGGACTGTAAACATATCCTCGAGGTGAGAAGATATTCCTATGCTGAAAGAAATTTCGGAGGAAATCCATACCAAATCTTTGTGGGCCAAGTAACAACTATAGATGTGTATTGCTGGATTCGCAAAGGCGCCATTGATGTGGACCTGCTAACAAATGGTAACAAATAACACAAGAATATAACGAGAAGTGTCTTACTCCTTGGCCATCGTAAAAAACTTTGAATCCAAAGTCTTTCCATACCTTTGACTTACAAGAGGACGGTGCCAGTTGTAACTCAACTGCAGAGGAAGACATTTTGACGAAAGAACCAACGTGACGAACGAACCGCATGTTTTTGTTGCGGGCGCATAAGACTGTGTCAGCTGACAACTTATTGAAACTACGCATGCTTTCGTGCCGCCATCTTGAAATATAAGTGACTGGAAGCATGCGAAACGATACTAAGCAACGACGAAGCCCTGTGGCTAAAAAAAGGCTTGCACTTGGGTAAGGAGTCATAAAACTGATTAAAACAGTAATTTCTGAATGTTGGTAAAGTATTTTTTCATTTTTGATGAGAAATATTTCGTTGTTTCGCGATACAGTGATATCCCATTCAAATATCGATATTCGTATCGTGACAAAAAATATCGCGATTCACCGGTGCACCGGTGTATCGTTGCAGCCCTATTCATCTGTTCACTGTGTCCTCATAAGTGTCTTGCATTTTTAGTGAGGTGTGCAAAATGTTTTAACGATTTACCACAGGAAATGGTGCAGAATGAATACTAATACAGTGGAATCCTGAGATTTTAAACCTCTGAGGGAAATGAAACTAGTTCATGAAATCGACAAGTTTGAGAAATCAGGAATAAAAATGCAGTCTTCAACTGAGGGAAGGTAAGCCATTTTCTGTTCGACTTACAAGGGTTTGAGGAATTTTGGATTTCATAGTAACAACAATAATAACACATGTACACGTACAACTGTTAATTATAGCCAGGTTTTTTGCTTTTGTTTGTTTGCTTTTTTTTTTGTCCACTGCTTCATATTGCACTGCCTGGCTGCTGTGGCACTGCAGTGCTACACGTCCTGCCAAAGCAACCATGACTTGTGAATAAATGGGAAATCAGTGGCAGATCCAGACCTTCAAATCGGAGGGGGGGGGGGGGGGGGGGCTTTTTGAAGGCTTGACTATGAATGTTGATCTATGCGAAGATAATATTCTGGCAGTTCAAAGAAAATGCTTTATCTTCGAAAAAATAAGGGGGGCGGGGAGCTGGGAGCCCCTGGATCTGCCACTGGCAATTATGCAGCAAGCTTTTTTTCATATTGACAGAGGATCTCCAGTCTAAGCATGCATATTTTATTAAAGTTTTCTAACCTTTTCTCACTTTGTTAGTTGTCCATTCTGTCAGATATTTAGGTAACACTCTTCCCATGTTACCGTCCTCTGGGAATACTTGAACAACATTCATTCCACTCTTCTTCCCTGACAAAAAAAAAACACATCAACAGAAAAAAATTTAATGGTAGTAACACAAGACATGAAATATTTCTCTGCACACTAAAATCCACTGTGACTGGTAACCCCTTACTAATGCTGTGCCATTCAGTGGCAGATCCAGACCTTCAGCTAAGGGGGGGAGAGGGGGGGGGGGGGTGCTTTCAAAGGCTTGACTGACTGTTAAATTCTGCGAAGATAACTCTGGCAGTTCAAAGGAAATGCGCTTTTTCCAAAAAATAAGGGGAGGCCTCCCCTGGATCCACCATTGCCATTTACAATATTATCAACAGTACACTGTGTACACTGTAGGGGAGTTTTGGTGTCATCATGTTTTTAAGTACCATATACCAGGACATTGTATTTGTATAAAGATAATCCCACTGATGACTAATATGCCTGGAAACATTGTAATAATAATTGTTGCATGCCCCCATACAGTAAAGTCTGCACTGAGCCATGTGGACGTGTATGCAGGGGTGTGAATGCATGGCAATGCATACAGAGAAAAACAGCATACGTTAATGCCAGAAATAAAATAAAAACCTCACATCATATTAAGGTGGTACAAAAATACAAAGGACTTGGGTTGCAAAGTTCTGTACATGTACGACAACAAAAAAATCAAAACTTATACTCTATATTTGAAGATGCACCAAGATTTTAAGATCATTTGCTTTCAATAAAACAAAAAACTGTGGTACCTCGGTGACCAAGTGCACAGGCCAGTTCACTTCCCAGAAATCCTCCACCAACAACTACCACAGATTTAGCATCCTTTACGGCTTTATCAAGCTCCTTGAAATCAACAATCTGAAAAAGGAATAATCAATATTTCTTTTCTAGTGTGCACTGTTAGAATATGGTTGGTTGGTTTAAACCTTAAAAAGCAACTTACTTAGTACAAGAAATTTTCATTTTTTTTTTCAAGAATTTGATGATGCCAAAAATGATGTCTTCTTAGTTCATTAAGGAAACTAGGTGGCTCTAAATTTTCAAAAAAAAACCTCAGAAACAAGTCCATTTTGCTTTATTTTGTAGTACTCAGTCTCACTGAGACCTATAGTTGTGTGCAGGCCCTAAAACCTGCTAAATGCTTCTCACCTTTCTAAATAGTGTTGTTCTTTTCTTGACTTCATCACTGCTCTCTCTGAAAACAGGCAAGTTCTTTGGGATACCACCTGTATATCAAGCAAAAACATTATTTCAGTAAGCTATCGGACATGCAAAACTTCCAGCACAAATGGTAGTCTCACACTGACTGTACTTGAATTTACACCACAAAACCCTACAGGTTCAACATACATGTACGTGTAGTGCATATTTCTTTTTTGATCGGAGGAAGAATTTTAACCCTGTGAATTACGACATTAAAAGCTTTATGCTTAAGGCTGGTGTAAGCAACCTGTCTCTATTGTTTCAGTGTGTGGTCAATTACGTTACGACAGCGCATTACTGTAAACGACCATCTCTAGTTTTGACTACTTGTTTGAATAATTTCATGAGGTGATCACTTACAAGAGCTTCAACTGTATAATAAAGTACCTGGAGCTAACAGCAGCTTGTCATATCCAATCTCTACTCCATCATTTAACTTTACTTTCTGTTCTTTACCATTAATCCCAACCACCTATAAAATGAAGGGAAAACGTTATGACAGTGACAACGCAGAGGATTCATTCCATAAAATATTGGCCAAAACAATTAAAATTTTTTCATTTTATTGTATGAAGTACACAGTGTACTGGTTAATAATCACAACATACTGACTCACTGGATGATGCAGCTATTACTAATTACATTAAATAAATATCATAAATATCATTATCATTTATAATTAGTTATTTGTACACATTTGAAAGTTTATGTAAGATAAAGTCTGCACTGGGGTCTACTGGTCCATCAGGCCAGAGCTCATCCCCGTTTCCCCAGCACTAAGTGACCAGGATTATTTCAGCTCCTCCTTGGATGGGATGCTCGTCCATCACAGGGTTAGCTCCAGCATTAAATTTGCTGCTACCCATTTATGCACCTTGGTGAAGACAGGCACTATGAAAGTAAAGTGTCTTGCCCAAGAATACAAAACAGTGTCCCCGCCCAGAGCTTGAATCTGGACTGCTAAATCTGGAGTTCGGCATGGTAACCATTAGGCCACTGTGCCTCCCTCTTAACAATCACGTAGCCCACAGTATATGTGTAGTTTTCTGTACAAAATATTTTCTCCATACCTTTTTCCCTTTGAGTAGAGCAACACCACCATTCTCTTTAGTCGACAATTCACCAGGTTTGCAGAAAAACACTTCAGGCTCAAAAAAGATGCTACGAGAAACGTGATAAACAGATCCTACATGCATTACAAAATAATTTCTAACAGCCATTTGAGGCAATCATGACCATTTCATGGGCATGTCATTTTCAGATATCTCACCCCCTTTCTTTTCCATTCCACTGCTTAAATTTGAGATCGGCAACTAGTTCTTCATCATCGCAGTACCACAACTCTTTAGAAAGTGGAGGTCTCATATATGGTGGATAGTCTTCTTCCCCAATGATTAATACCTAAAATTGCAAACATCAGAAAGAAACTTTGTATAACAGCGCATATTACGAGCATCTTGCCCTCTGGGTTGGGTATATGACTTTCAGTATGCATGTTCACCAAGATTTCTTTTTAATTGCAAGGCAATCATATAAAACCTGAAGTTAAAGTACTAATTACCTTTGCAGTTTTATCAGCTTTCCTGATGGCCCTGTATGCAGCAAATGATGCAGTCCCTGCTCCCACTAAAATGTATGTCGCATGCTCTGGGACTTCTGGTAATGGGGGTGGTGCATCTAAATTTTTTGTATCAAAATGAAGTAAAAAAAAAGAACTGAATACTTTTTTGATCACACAAGTAAATAATATCCTCTTTTTATAAAATCCGCATTCCCTCTAGGAGCTGACATTTATCCACTGAGGGAGCATTACTGCTAAGGCAGTTTGTATAGGCATATACACTTGTCCTGAGATGTTCCAGAAAAAAAAATGCCTCTCCGTATATATCTGTTTGACTTGCGCAAGCTTACAAAGCCCTAACTCAGTTTATACTTTATTTGCCTTAGCCTTTTAGAGTGAACTAAATACTGATATTGAACCCTGGTTAAGCTGAACGGCTTCCAAACAGGGCTTACAGCAAGACAGATTGATCCAAGGGTAAATATTGTAGTTTTAGTTCAAGTTGCATTGATTGTTTGCGTGATCTACTATACTGAGGCATAATTTGTACATGTACCTTCTTGGGTGGTAGCACCAGGCTGACTTGATTCAGCCTGCAACTCTCCCCCTGCAGAGCTAGATTCTGGGGTAGAACCAGCAGAGGTATCTCCCTCAGTTGACGCTGATGAGGAAGCTTCCTCAGTTGACACATCTGTAGATACCTCCTCAGCAGCTGGATCCTGTGATCACAAAGATGTAGCACTCAAATAGTTATCTAATGGACAAGTCATTATCATTATTATTATTGTTATAAAATTGTTAGTCAACAGAAAAAACAGATAAAGAGATTGATGATCATGATACATTGCTTTCACTAAAAATCATTTCTCTGTTTATCAATAATTATTTGGTGCACACCACAGGTATTAATTAACAATAATCCAATTTAATGAACGAGAATACAGTTGTAGTTTCAGTGTGACCACTTGAACTGGGCCACCTGGAACAAATTGAGTTAACCAAATCAAAACTTAATTGAGAGCAATGGATTCAATTACATTGGCGCATACAGACAACAGTTAAGGATGGTGCCTCCTTTTTTTACTGCATGCATCTTTTGCGCATCCATTGCATGAGACCTGCACACTAAGAGAATTTGCTTGCTAAAAATGACGAATTCAACTACGCAGCCAAGCGTGTGACTAAAATGCAAGAAAATTTCTGTTTTGACAAAATATAGTTAATAGACATACACTAAACCAGGAACAGAAGTTGGCATCTTTCACAACTTTATTGTTGGGTTGCAAAATTTGTTGTAGAACTATATAATTTATAAACTAACTATAACATAATTGGTTCCTTTACTGAAAAGGTCACCATCCTCTGTTTTCTATTAACCTCATATCCTTGATTGGTAAATTTTGTTCCGAGTGGCATGGTTCCAATATTTGCACTGTAAGCCTACAATGATTGTCAAAAGTAGAACTTTGACACATTGACTTTCACTTTGCATAGCAGTTTGTATGGCAAATTAACTACTGTTCTTTTGCCAAAATACCCCCCTCTCCACCATCCAATGTCGCATGATTGTAGCAAAGGGTTTCCAAAAACAAACTTCAACAATGATAGGGGGAGGGGGTGTGAAGGGGGAAAGGGGTGAAATTGGAAGGTATCACAAAAAAATGGGGCCCAAAATGACAATATGTCAACACTTTTGTCACTTATTGTAGGTTGCGGAGAGGAAATACACTTACCTTAGCTTCGTCCTTGGAAACTGCAGTTTTTGAAGGTGGAACTCCCGTACTGGTACTTAAACTGCCGCTAAATATACCCTGATGTAATTACAAAATATTTCATTTTCTTATAATTTTATATTGATGCTGTTAATTAAATATATAGTTATTTAGAGTGTCAACTAATCAGATGAAAATAATTTATTTGAAACTAAAAATAACACATAGCCTACTCATAACTTCTCCACTGGAGAATTAAAATCACAAAATTTAAATCTTCTCTTTCATTGCAACTTGGCACATCAAAAATTCTACACATATAAAATATCATATTATTATATTGACAGTGTTCAGCCAATACCAGCTCTAGGTATTGAAGACTCACAGTTACTGCCACAAATCAAAGATATAGGATAAACATGGATAAAAGAAACAGAGGGTAGTAAAGGGAATTTTTGTGTGCCATGAATTTACCTAATTCTGATGTAAAATGTAAGAAAAATGACTGGTATTTTTTCCAGGAAATGTCATCCACAAAATTACAGCCTTGAGCTGTAATTTACAATAAGGAAATAACTATCTGCAAAATGAGAGTCAGAAGACTATGGCTTGCAGTTTTGGATATATAGCAGCATTACACAATAACTTTTACTACACAGGCCATCATACAGTCCATTATATATTCAGATCATCATACACTGTCAGATGCAATAAAATGTTATGCTGCACTGAAATATAAATTAGGTAGATTACTCAAGAAATATTGTTTAAGGTTTAAAATTCGTACAGCTGTCCTTAATCAAGGGAATGTGGTTTCTCTGTTATTATTTTTCGTATTTTAGCAGACTGTCAAAAGATATATATTTGGTGTACATGTACCCCCCTACCCTCTACCCCCACAATCTTTCACGGAAGAATATAATTATCGAACAAGTGAGCGTGATTGCATATATATCTCAAAGATCAGTTGCTATAGTATGAAAGTGAAATATTATGACTGGCAAAAATAAATCGTCCAACTGATACTCACATAAGCCAGAGAACCTCCAAGCAGACCAAAGCCAGTCACCAACAACGCGTTTTCGCTCAAGAGCGAAGCAAAGTCCTTACTGCCGCCTGATGCATGCCTGGCTGATGACCGACTGACGACAAAATTTGGCCGCTTCTGAAGGGAACTGAACAGCCTGCATCCGCTTAACCTTGAAGAACTTAATGCTGGTCTAATCCGACTCAAGCAAGGACGAAAAAATCTACTACCACTAACCAGAGACATCGTACATCGAAGCGTACATGTGAAAAGGACATTCCCCCACTGAGTGTGCGCTGATAACGCAATACCGCTGTTTACGGTGGCGGAAATATTTCGCGCCAATTTTCGCGCTCAATTTGCAAACATTTATTTCTTGATTTATTGGGTTGTTTGTCTGTTTTGCCTGGTTCAAGAGGAAATGTAGAAACTTCACAAATACGTGTTGTCTTTTATTACTATTATACTATTATACTATTATACTATTACCAGAGAACGCTTTTTACTCTTTTATTATATTCAGTTTGTTAGATGGCTTCGAAAAAAATGCCCAATTCTGCTCGGACGTAGCTACTGAAAATGCTCGCCTTAAATCAGTGAACTTTATTAAGAGACAGAGATTTGTTTTAAAGTTTATATAGTTTGTTAAAATAAACAATTGAAGCAAACCTGTCATACAATATTAACCGAGTTTACAGTATGTGTCATAAAAGATAAAGTTGACTGAAATGTCCTTTCACTCAATCACAGTCGCAGTCTTCTTCTTCCTGCAAACAAAAATAAACAACTTTTAGAATTAATAATTACAATCACAATACTGAATCCGTGAGTAAATTTAAATCAATAGACACCTTCCTCTTTCGTGTTTGTTTTATTTATTTCGTTGTAATTTATTTTAAAGACCGCACTGTCAAAATTGCCTCCATAAACTCCGGCAGTTGTGTCGCACAGCGTGTTTCATTTTTTTCGCCAGTGTTATTGCAATCAAGAGAGTACTATTTAATAGTTATTCCTAGAGCGCGCGTTGGATATGAGATGATGGATAGCCAACGAGGCGCTACGCGCCTCATATCCAACAAGCGCGAGTGGAATAAAGTCAAGAATTGCAATATTTGAGTTCCCCAGCTGTGCATCCTCGGAAATCGAGGGCTTCAAAGGGGATGGGAAGAGAAGGGAGAAGCCCTGGGTTTCCGACGATGGCCGAAGAATAGACCTACCATATTTGTGGTCGATGGTGTGTGAACCAATCAAAACTCCGGAATTGCAATATACCATGTCTAGGTTTTAATAAAGTACAAGATAACTCTATTTGTTTACTGAAGAGATATTTCAATACCTTAGCTCTTTTCCTTGAACCTCCAGGTTTTTTAGATCGGACTCCTCTGGTATCCAAATTTCCACTATACACAGCCTTTAATAAAATCACCAAATTCCGTATTAGCATTGCGGATCTAGAGAAGGGATCTATAATACCCCATAATGTAATACCCCACCCCACCCCTCCAACTCCGGCCCCTTTTCGGCTGAAAATGTAAGGCCCTAAAGTGAACTGCTCAGCGATTAAGGGCAGGGTACATAATCTACACAGGTAAGCTAAATTACGGAGGACGCATGCGAAATAACTGCAAACCAAGGTATCTGGCAGCCTGATTCTCAGGCGTCCGAGGTCGATCGTAGCCTACGAACGCAGACGTATTTCCGACCGTCGCTTCAGGCTAGGTACCTGGGTGAAATTTGTAAATCAGGTGAGATTTTCACGACTTCTAGAGTACACTTTTTTTTATAAGAACCTTTTTTATAAGAACGTTGAGGCTGAGATTTACCAAAATTTTATGAACATGCTAACATAATAACCCAGACTGAGAGTCGGAGAACGTCTATATTTGTTTTAATTTTTTGTAAAATAAGTAGTATATCAATAAATGCAGAACTGTGGTCTAACAGAAGTGTTGTCCACGGCACCAGATGACAGGGAGCAGGCCGCGCAAGCATGTCAAGAGCAACTTGATACACCGCATTTGGCAAACAATGCTGTTTTCGTCCCCATTGATTGAATGAAAGCCTCAAATCGTGAAAAAATGTGAACGCTCAGCCTCAGTCCCAAAATTAGACGTTCTTATAAAAAAAATGAGTGTAACCTTATCCGGATAAATAAATCTCCAAACGTAATGATACTTACATAGAACAAAGAACTTCCAAACAAACCAAAGCCGAGGACTAACAATCCGTTGTCGCTTATGGGCCACTCACTGGAGCTCGCTCGTGGATTACCGTCCGATGCATGTCTGGCTGAGGATCGACTGGCAGCAGAATTTGGACGCTTCTCAAGAGAACTGAACAGTCTGCATCCGCTTAACCTCACAGACCTTAATATTGGTCTAATACTACTCAAGGAAGGGCGCAAAAACTTGTTACAAGTTGCCAGAGACATTGTGCCAGCGAGTCGTCTTGTATCGTGGCAGAACCGTTGCTTTTTTACGCGTGCGACGCAAGCACAACACAAACGCAAGCGAACTATGACGTAGCGTAGTAAAAGCAGCACAAGTTGAAATTCGAAATGCAAGCGCAAGCCAAAAGACGACAGAAATTACCGTTCTTTGTGCTTGTGTAACGTGCCGCTTAGACAGTGTATCGTTGGGGAGTATCGACAGCGTAAAAGAAGACATTCAAAAGAGAATTGTCGATTAGATTCTGGTAGAATGAAGAATTGATCATGAAATGTATTTTTTCCTTTCGGCTTTTTATCCACGCGCGCGCTGTTTGTTCCCAGATCCAGAACGGGCCAGCACTGCGTGTACTGAACCGTTTCCCGCGCGAGCGAAATAAAAGACCATGTTACTCAAGACAGTTTTTCTTGCAGCGCAACATACGTTGCATTGCCGCAAAAATATAATCGTGTAACACCCCATTTTCGTAACCTGCAGTGTAACAAAATGTTGCGTTGCAAGTTGCATGAAAAGTAGAACTATCCTCTAGGCTGAAAATACTAAAATTGCAGTCAGGGATAGACATTATAATGTAAATTATTGTGTTCGACGCTGACTTGTTGTAACGTTTGAAACAACGTTAATAAAAACTTTTTAAGACGTTTCGGCCAAAGCCTTGGAAACAAGGTTAAAGGAACATAGAAGAGCGGTTCGGGTTGGAGACAACAATTCCAAAATTGCACAACATGCGAACCAGTTTGTCCATAGTATAGACTTCGATCACGCGACTATTGTAGACAAGGCTCGTAATTTTCACGAGAGACTTTTTCTCGAGGCCTGGTATTCACAGAGAGATAGCAACGCGGGAAACGAACATATTGACATCCCAGATATTTACAAATCCCTCGCGTAGTCGCGCGCAGTGGTCGTTCGTTATGTCCTTGCTTGCGTAGCACGCGCAGAATTGTAAACCGTTAGAAAAAAAAAAGCCGTCACTCAGTTGGCTTTAAAAACAAACCGATGAAGGCCTAAGTTTTTTGGCCGAAACGTCTTAAAAAGTTTTTATTAACGTTGTTTCAAACGTTACAACAAGTCAGCGTCGAACACAATAATTTACATTATAATATCCTCTAGGCTTTTTGCAACGTTGCGAGACAAGTTTCTGCACGTGACCACAGGCGGACCACCCTATGTGTTCGTGGTTAATAATTGTTGACATAAGGTTAAGAGAAGGTAAAGCTGCCTGCCTTGTTCTCCCTTCTCCCCCTGTTTCTACCGGTCGATAAATGACCTCGCAAAATAACGCCTTAAAGGGTTCGGGGCGGCGAATAAACATGACACAAGACTCAATCAACATTTCATCTTAATTTTTATTGAATCATTTAGAATAATTTTTATATTTCGTAGTAAATCGAAGCCGACGTTATGTTTCTCTAAACATTTTCTATACGCGCCATTGATTTCGACATAACCTTTATATGACAACAATTATTAACCACGAAAAAATTGGGTGGTCCGCCTGTGACGTGACATGTCAAATGCAACTTGCAACGCAATTAATTTTATCGAGCCAATCAGAACGTGTCCTTTCCTCGCGGGAGATCTAAGATGATTTCTAACGGCTGCGTTGAAAGTTGCAAACAAAAATCATTGCAAACATGCGCACCCCCCTCCAACTTGCAATGTTTTTCAGTGGTCATCCTGGCGTCGCCTTTTGCAAGGAAAATTGCCTGGAGTAACGAGGCAAAGAGTTCTACTAGGGTTGATCCATTTGGCTAAAAATTCGCCATTCCGGTTTGAATTTTCTTAAATTCCCAGTGGTGCCGTACAGGGAAATGTTTTCCGAATTTCCGAAAAATGGAAAACTTTCTTTTGCATTCGATTCATCTCCCAAAATTACCGGAAGTTTGGGCCTAATGGAGAGAACGTAAACAATGCTTTGGCATAAATAAAAGTAAAACGCGCTATTAAATTACAGTTGATAAATGTCTAATTAGGGATCTATAATTTCAAGCATTTTTTTGCTTTTCTATAGACTCCCTCATCACTTGTTTTGTATAAACAAATTAGTAATATTAGGCGATTTTTTTAGTATCTATTGTTAGTTAAGTTAAGATAACATCACGTTGAGCCATTTTCGCTATATCAAGCTAATTATTATTAATATTCGCTAAGAACTGAATTCTTGGAAGAGGACAATGGGCAATTCCAGAAAATATCCGTACAGTACGACGGACGGCTTTTTGGAATTCCGAAGGCAAGGGGGGGTTCTTTGAACTGGAATTCCGAAGGCAAGGGGGGGTACTTACGATTGGAATTCCGAAGGCATGGGGGGGTTTCAGATCTGGGATTTCCAGTGGGTACAGACAAGTGATTTTGTGGGCTTTCCTTTTCCTATTCAGGGAACAAACTTGAATAAATGTTGTTAATACTCCTATGCACATTTCTGGAATAAAGAGTTGACATTTCCCGATAATCAAAGCCATAAATCTGCTTGGAGAAAAACATCGCTTCGAACTTCGTAGCTTAGTAACCTGGCAAACATGTAGTTATCAATGACCAGTCCTCCACCGATTTCGTAGCTTGGTTACCAAGTTCGCAAAAGCTTTATTTGTCGAGTTGTTTTCGAAGGTTTCGAGAAGGTTCTTGTGTTTTTTGGTGTTTCCTTGTCTTCTAAAGCCGCTTTCCGGTTCCCCACAATTCAAAAGGTTCGTTTGCAATAAGTATCTTTGGCTAAACTTCAGAATACCCGGCCACAATTGCGTGACATTAATGTTCTGCTCCCGCAGTCCTGCAGTCAATAAATATTTGCATATGGAAACAAAAGAGAAATACATGAATATTCCTCGTTCTATAATCCATGAGCCGAAACCAAGCGACTGCGGGAGTGCGGGACTGCGGGAGCACTAGTTGTATACCCATGTAATATTTCTTTTTTTTTTTTTCTACTGCGGGAGTGCGGGACTGCGGGAGCACTAGTTCTATACCCATTCCATCAAATTTATTTATTTTAAAATGTTTTTTGTCCCATTTCTTTTTTTAATTTAATGATTAACATCGTGACTGCGGGACTACGGGAGCAGGAGATTAATGTCACGCAATCGTGGCCGGGTATTCTGAAGTCGCTCCGTATCTTTATTTTTTTCAGCCTATTGCTTAAGTTATGGACAAAATGCCCTCGTATACATGTGTTGCTAAACCGCTCGCGTACGCGCGGTAATAAACATCACGTTAAAACTTGCCGTGTCTTTTCAATGTTAAAAATGTTAAAAAGTCAATGATTAGTTTAAAGTCAGTCTTTAGTTTCTTGTTTATATTGTAAGTTCCAGTACAAACTGCGATCATTAGAAGATTTTGTTGCGTGAAACTTGCCACGGACAGAAAATTTCGTCGAAAAATCTGTGCGCTTTTTTACTGAAAAACTACGGTAGGTCTTATCGAATTCAAAAGGTAAATCCTTAGGGCTTGACAAAAAACGGAAATTCCGAACGGGAGGGGGGGTTAACGATTTTGGAATTCAGAGGGCATGGGGGGGTAATGCATTTTGGAATTTCTGAAGGCAAGGGGGGGTTAAAATATGGAAGCCGTCCGTCGTTGTGTACGGATATTTTCTGGAATTGCCCAATATTAATTCGGTCAATTCCCAAATTTCACTTTGGAAAGTACCGTTTGAAGTTCCAAGCATTCCTGATAGGCATTCATGCAGCAACTGTTTTCTTTTGTCAAGTTCCTATATATAAATGCCGCATGTCACCAGCTTCCCCCTGGAGTTGGAGTTATGTATATTTATTCAAACAATTACAACTGTAATTCAGTTAATTATAACAAGTCCATTTAATTGACAAGGTTTTTTAAACAGGTCTACAACAAAAAATATTATCACACACCTTTACTACTTGCCTGTCAATTCATATTAAAATTTTTAACATGTACAGTTCTTAAGTTCCTATAAAAACAATACTTTAATTTTATCATATTGTCTACATCTATTTCCTTTACATCATGTGTACAATGCAACAATTATGCAAATACGCTAAAAAAAATTACAAAGTGTTAGCTTCACACTAGCTGATCTCAATTAGTCAAATCTGCAAAACAAATGATTTTTGTTGCAACCGTGAACTTCATGGTATGACTTCTCCTTAAATTTATTCTGAACCCCCTTCCTCATTCTCCTTCATCTGAAATAAAAATTTCCAGAAATTAATTAATTATCCAGCTACCAGGGGCTTAGGGTCAGATTATTTAGATAGTCAACTCAGTATTTTCATTTGAGCGCTATGACTTCAATTTGAGTAGAACAGTATTTTATTGGCAAAATCATGGCCACATGACAATAAACAAGGATGATTTCCAAGAATATAATTATTAAAAATGATATTTCCATACAATTGATTTAGACAAAAAATTATCAAAGGGCGAATCTTAATTATTTAGTGAACGGAGCATGTTAACTTTAAAAATGACAAAGTAGTGCCAAGATGGCTTTTTATGATTCCTAAGAGTTACGTGCAAGCCCCAGGGGAGGGGGGGGTACTTGGGATTTCAAGTGACGGGGATGATTGAATGGGAGCAAAAATCAAGACCCAAAAAAATCCCTGGACCAAAACATTAACCCCCAAAACATCCCATGCCAAATTTCTGACCCTTAAAATTATAAACATTAGAAATTGAATCAATGTTTGTGTTTGTTTCATCATCATACCATCTGAATTTATCATTTCCTCGTCTGGTAGTCATTTAAACAACACTGACTGTGCTTTATTTGCAGAACTATGCAGCCAAGAAAAATCCCATAAAAAGACACAGATTCGCAAATTTCAAACCCGAAAAATCTTTCTTTCATCCCTGTCACCCTGAAATCCTGAGTACCCCCCCCCCCCCCCCCGTCATGCAAGCCACAATTTTAAATTACTTTTTATCTAACTTGTTTTACCTTTGCTAATTCTGCAGGAGTCATGTTTATTGAAAAAGCTCCTTCACTGTATGCCTACAGGGCAAGAAACAAATAAAACGTTAACATTTAAACATTTTTGACATAATTTATCCCCCAAACTAGGCAAAATATTTTACACCCCTTTCCTCTGGGGAGGGGGGGGGGGAGTGCCAAAATAAAAACATCAAAAAACGTATTTTGAGACCAAGCCAAGTTTAGAAAGGTCGGGGCTATAGCACATTGCCAGATTTGAAATTTTGGGACATTTAATTTAAGCAGAGCCTCAAGAATGTATGCACTTTGAATTGACTTCAGATGGACGTCAACCCACTGTTCGCCTTTGAATACATTAACTTTCATAAACAAAGCCCGTCAGTTCCTTCGCCACGGGATTCGAAGGTGTCTCGATTAACTTCCTTCTCGTGTAAAGTCTATATACAATTTCTTTAAACTGAGAATTTGGGACAACATCCAAAACGAATGCAGTTCGATTAAAAGTGGAAAAACGTTTTCATTGATGAAAAACCGATATTCGCAGAACGCAAACAATTGCGTGCATTGGGTCACGTCCAAGTTCTTCACCAAAAGTCTTCAATTGCGCCACTAATTTATACACAGAATTATCTTTAAACTTGTTAGTTCTTGGTAAATCAGAAAAATACGAAAAAAAAAACTAACTTTATAGACAATACGTAGCCCAAATTATTTGTTTTTTTTCTTCTTTCACTTTCATTCTGCCATTTTGCGAGACAAACTAATATCTGGATCTTGAAATATCCAACAAACGCTCGCTATCAAACATGCGAAATTAAAGTTGCGAGTGTTAATTCTATATCTTACCCAAACACTTGCAGCTGTAAGAGCACCAAGACCAAAGATAAAAATGCCGAGCTCATCCTTAGTGCTGGGTCTTTTGTCTTGCTTGAGGTACAAGCTTCGCTCGCCAACTCGACGAGGAACATGCTTTCCAAGAAACTGTCTGGAACTCGCGACACCACAAGCGCGAACAATTCTTGAACAAGCTTGCATCGACATCTTACGAAGTACAAGGTTCTAAGCTGGCGAACTAACACTTTAGAAAGCGATTAAAGAAGTGTCGCGGTTAACAGCACAAGATGTTAACTGTAACAATTCGCGTCAAATACACAGTTGCACAAGCAGTGTACTGAACACCTGTTTGAACAAACAGGAACTTTCATTTGTTATTGGGCGGGGTTTACTCGTGTCACGTCACTCACTCGGTCATCACGCACACACAAAAAAATCGACAAAAAATGAAAGCGGAATTCTCTAACGTCTTTCTCGGTAATTTTATTACATTCTAAAAAGGTTTAGCGAAAAAAGCGCTTAAGTAACTTTTTGTGTCGTGTTCCGACCATAACTGTCAGAATTGCCGTGTTTGCTGAAACGGAACGTTCATTATACGCTGTCGTGACTTTCCAAATTTGTGACATCATCATGAATTTGAGAAACGTCACGAAACCACGCGAGGTTTGTCTTCAAATCGTTCCGGTAAATAAAACTGCGCGATAAAAACGTATGGGCTAAATATTCCTACACCAACAGTAGAGGTTGTTTTGTATGATGTCTACAGTTTATAAAGAAATTTATTTTATGCTCTTTTCTCTGTTGTTATTGCTCCTATTTTTAATGATCCTCAAGAATGAACAAAAGTTTAAACATTGTTGCTGTTTATTGTGTAATTTTTGGGGACAGAAAAGGCGTTTCAGAAATTATCACAATATAAACATTAAGCATAAAGCTGTAACAAAAACATTTTATTGAAATATGATTTCTTTTCACTTTCTTGAGGAGATAATTAGCATTGAAGTGTGTAATGGTGTAAGAAAATCCCATTGGAATGGCAATGGAATCATAGCACAGTTAGTTATCTGCTGTGAAAAGGAGCCTTTTTAAACACACTTAAAATTTCTGTATGTTTTATCTTGAGTTTTATTCTTTCAGGCTCTGACTGAACATCTTCATTACACATCAAGTTCCTTGTCAAATTTCCATTTCTGATATGCCTAAAAATAATAAAATGATAAAACAAAACAGTATGTTAAACTTGAGATCACCACATGTACAAACAATAGAGATAAGTGATACTGGTTTGCAATTTAGACATTCAAGACTGTTAATTGAGACTTCCATACTTGAACATAATAATAATAATAATAATAATAATAATAATAATAATAATAATAATAATAATAATAATAATAATAATGTTATTTTACCAGGGTGACCTCGTCAGCATAAAAATGCTGTTATCAGTAAGGGCCCTGGAAAGAAGACTTCTCTGAAGATAAGTTAATCTACACTAGAAAAGATGCTACCAGTCTGATTATGAATGGAACTGGTATATTCCAGTTTATTAGAGCTTAGGGAATGTTAAAAATTATATACCACATTTGGGTGGCATTATGAATCCCGATATGTAAACTGACCAGTTGCTCTTTTCTGGCATCATTTTCAAGGTTATGCAAGGGCTTTTGAGATCTTGACCCATGTTGAACAGATTCACGTGTCACATGCAAGAAAGTCGGGAGACTTGGTAACAAAATTAATACCCATTTAGTTTAGCCATTATTTCATCCCCCATATTTCACCTGACTGCATAATTTGCAGTTTCATTTGACTCCCACAAAAAGGGGCACTTTTAAGAAGGGGCCCAGCCATCAAGTTTTAAGCCTGTGACAAGTTGTCCTGTAAGGGGATGAATTCTGCAAGAAGTTGTTGCTCAAACCTTTCCTCTTAAATTTTATAAATGAACTCTTGGACCTGACACAAACTGCTAATGACCCTAAAGTAAACTCCAGACCAACCGTAACATTCTGTGCATTATTATAGGAAGTGGGAGAACATATTGAGATAGGGCCAGCCACTTATCAATAAATAGGGCACACTACTGGAAAGGGGGAACTTATTACAAAGTACTTTCCCAAGGGGGCATCTATTTAAAGGTGACATCCATAAGAACTAAGGCAGGGGCAAATAGAATCATTCTGCTACAGTCAAACCTCCACTAATGACCTGCACCTCCCTGTAGTGGTCACCTCTTCCCAACAGTCATGATTTTTTTGTCTGACTGCACATTAATCCATACTTTTTACTGTTATCAAAACCTCCTACAATAGCCGCCTCTTTCAACAGCCACATAATTTTTGACCCAGGGTAGCCAATATAGAGAGGCCTAGCTGTATAATGGGTATAACAGTGCTGGACATCATTTTCTTGCTTAGCAGGGCATGTGTCCTTGCAAATTTCCATCTTGACCAGATATACTCCAAATTTGGTCAGCCATTAATTAGCAGTTTATACATTTTTCGTAAATTGATGACCCAATCAATATCATTTGCATATGTTGTGGTTCAATTTTATTCTTGGTTCAAATTTTATTTTCCTTTGTTTTAAGCTCATTATCAAGCATTACCATACCCCACAACAAATGAAAATAAAATTCGAACCAAGGATAAAATTGAACCACAACACATATTACAATGCTTAACAATGCATTATGGGGCAATTTTCAAAGCACATGCTCATTTCATGTTTCAAAGCGTCTTGTACAGCCAAACAAAACATACAGCAACCCTCCATCAAGTTTATTTTTGAGTTATTTTTATCAAAAAAATAACTCTTAGTCGGCGTGAAGACGTATTTGGCTATTAAGTGGGTGGATGGTGGATGTTGGTTGGGTGGATCATTCATGTATGTATTTCACACCAATCAGATTTGGGATTCTATCAAGGACCAATCAAATTGCGGCTTGTAGATATGGATCGTATCTTATGAATATTTGTTTTGGGTTCAAGGTACGGCCATCTTTGTTTTGCTACAGATTCGACCTTATTGGGCCGTGTTGGCCTGAAGTTTCTATTCCAGTTCTTGGTTGTTATGTAGCTTTGGGTGAGAACATTGTGTGTGGGTTCTGAAACTGAAAAGTGTTTGGAACTTTCATGGTGGTGAAGGTGATTCTCTTGGTTTACGGAATCAACTAGTTCGGTTGACGACAGAATATGGGTATAGTATTTGTTGACCACTTGATTTAAAATTTATGATGTTTTTGAGTAGAATAAATATGTGTATTGAGAATAAATTAAATGTTGTGACTTCCATTTTTAATGTCAGTGTTGTGTGTTTGCTCAACGTTTTGTTTTGGTCCCCAAATGAGAACAAACTGACGCACTGTGGGTTGTTTGTAAGGGTGAGTGTTAAAGAAATTAAACGAGAAATCTTTGAGATTCTAACCGCGCGGTGTTTAAACTGTTTTCTCTCGGTTAAAAGTATAGCATTAGTAGGAGCTTTCTAAAGTAAGTAATAACACGAGCGACCATAAATCTCTCAAGGTTTTTCCCCCAAAGAATAGCGTATTTGTAATAGGTTGAGGCATGTGGGTTTATTTGGGTTCGAGAGTTGCCAAATAATAGGTATTTTCGTGAGGTTGGAATGTGGTCGGAGAAGGTTCGATGTTTCCTGCTTAGGAATAGTAGGACTTCACATGGGCGGTCATGAGTTATTTATTGTACGATCGTTTGAAAAGCTCATAACGTGATGATGTTACAAGGGCACGTTTTGTCTGCTCGGCAAATTTTAAATTTCCCCTCAGGTGTTTTGACAACGTAGTTGGATGGCACGGAAAGAGAACATCATCATTTGTGCCGCGAGTGAGGGCCGTAGGAAGGTATAGTAGTCGTTGTGCGAGTCTCGCATTTCAAGCTTCGCATCCGATTTAGTAGTACGGCGGTTCAATGCGGTTATTTCCATACCAATGACGTAATGCTTGCAAGTGTTTACGTCGGCCTAATTTATTTTCTTCAGATCTCTGAACTCGCTTCGATGAAACAGCCAAAAGATTCACTTCAACTGGCTAAACCGACAAGAAATAGTGGCAAAATTGCAAACAAATTAACGACCGTCGCTTCTGGCGAAATAAACATGGAAAGTAAACATAATCTTGTTTGTCACGTAGCGAAAGTGAAAGCTTCAACGTCAGCGCATTCCATGGCTGACGCAATACCTTTTTAGTGTATTTAATATTCCCTGAGTGCAAGGCTTCGAAAAAACGCAAAGCGGTTGCAGTTACGTTTACTCATAGGCAAAAGAAAAAAAAAGACAGCCAGCTTTTTGGTAGCCTCCTTTGTAGCCGTTGTTTGGGCTCATCACACAAAAAAACAATGGGCTGAAAAGAAAACTAGCGTTTTTTGTGTGCAGTTAAGCGTGTCAGACAACTTCATCGACAGCTATTTTTAGCAGGGCCGTGGGAATATCGGTACTGATGATGTTATGCTCACAAGTTAGTAGGGCTGCAACGATACATTTTCTTAGAAACCGATACATATCTCGGTACAAGTGCCACGATACGATACACGATACGATACATCATAACATACAACTGACAAGTGACGTAATGTTACTAAACTGCTTTGGAATCTTTAATTTCCATTGATAACAATTAACAAATGGTAAAAAATAACACAAGAATATGACGAGAAGTGTCTTACTCCTTGGCCATCGTAAAAAACTTTGAATCCAAAGTCTTTCCATACCTTTGACTTATAAGAGGACGGTGCCGCTTGTAACTCAACTGCAGAGGAAGACATTTTGACCAAAGAACCAACGTGACGAACGAACCGCGTGTTTTTGTTGCGGGCGCATAAGACTGTGTCAGCTGACAACTTATTGAAATTATGCATGCTTTCGTGCCGCCAGCGCCACCATCTTGAAAAATACGTGACTGGAAGCATGCGAAGCGATGGGACTAAGCAACGACAAAGCCCTGTGGCTAACAAAAGGCCTGTACTTGGGTAAGGAGTCATAAAACTGATTAAAACAGTAATTTCTGAATGTTGGTAAAGTAATTTTTCATTTTCGATGAGAAATATTTTGTTGTTTTGCGATACAGCGATATCCCATTCAAATATCGATATTCGTATCGTGACAAAAAATATCGCGGTTCACCGGTGCACCGGTGTATCGTTGCAGCCCTACAAGTTAGGGCACGTTTCTGCTTCCGGTTGCGAAATTAATATTGTACCAGTCCAAGTAAAATTGTCACGTCGTTTGGCCGAAATGCACTGGTGACTAGAGTTGTTTGTTTCTCGCGTTTGTCGAAAGAAACTCGTCATTGCTTGCAGAAAGGTTTCTGTTTTATATTGATGATGAAAATAATGTAGCCATTTCAGAAACCCGAGAATACTTTGTTCTTGTTCCATCTGGCTATTTGTTTGCAATTTCTGGGTCAATTTGTATGGGGCGCCGAACCAGTCAATATTCCCTACATATTTCCATGGTCTGTTGGACTTTTTATATGGTCAACCCGACTTTTTATATGGTCAACTCGACTTTTTTTTATGGTCAACTCGACTTTTTATATGGTCAACTAAACAATTTTTACATGGTCAACTCGACTTTTTATATGGTCAACTAAACACTTTTTATATGGTCAACTCGACTTTTTATATGGTCATGTAAATATTTTATTTACGGCAAACTTTCGAATTTTTAATGACGTCCAGAATGCATTGCACCCAAACTCAAACAAAGATGGCTGCCAGCAAGGGAGACGTGCAGGCGGTGCAGCAAATCTCCTTTGCATGTACCATTGTCAAGCACGCCCTCGAGGCCATTGGAAACCTGCAAAGTAATGACATTCGAAATGTGGCAGCGTTGACGGCTACCAACAACTCTTCGACTAACTCTATCCCGGCTTCAAGCTTGGGGTCGATTGCCCGGGGGTCAATTGCAGGATCCCCAAGTTACAACTCACATGGAGCAACAGCGGGCTAACTGTATTTTGCGTAACGAAACAGAACGAAACGAAACGAAACGAAATGAGGAATAAACCTATAGAATGAACACATCAAGTATCACAACGGTAAAATTTCTCTGTGGGATAACCTAAAAAAAGAATTTAAACACTGGAAGTGCAGAATTTGTAAATTCCAAGATCAGTATTTTGCAAAACGAGCTCTTCGTAGACTGTGACGATATTAAACTTATTTGTTCGCATTCGGTAACAGTTCCCCTGTTTTCTTAAATACAACTCGATGCAGAGACGATTTCTGAACGTACAAAAATTCTGAGCCAAAGGGTTATTAGTGCTCGTTTCGAAAATTACAGATCTGTATTTGGCAAAACGAGCTCTTCATAGACTGTGACGATATTTAGCATATTTCTTTACATTTGTTGGGAAAATTTTTTAACCCGGTACACCACATACTAAATCACTCAGGTCAATCACTTCCTTGATTATTGATCCCTTCGTCGACACATTCGAATATAATCACAACAGATTTTCAGAACGTCATAGGAACGTTTCTGCACGAGGCCTCTCATTTGCATACCACAGTAGCTTAGCAGTAGCTTAAAATTGTCAAAGAATGAAAACAACCCGTGCTCGTTGCGTTCTCTTGCAGGGTTTCGAGCCATAATTATTGCTACTTCCTCAAAAGCCACGAACGATAGATAGTGGCAGTCATCTTCGTTTGAGCTAGCGCGCAATACATTGTGGACGTCATTAAAAATTCGAAAGTTAAAATATTTAGTTGACCGTATAAAACGTCAAGTTGACCATATAAAAAGTGTTTAGTTGACCATATAAAAGTCGAGTTGACCTTAAAAAAAGTCGAGTTGACCATAAAAAAAGTCGAGTTGACCATATAAAAAGTCGGGTTGACCATATAGAAAGTCCAACGGACCATGAAAATATGTAGGGAATATTGACTGGTTCGGCGCCCCATAAATTTGGCTTTCTTAGTGAGCGTGTTTGCGATTTTGTGATCATATTTATGGTAAATGTCAACAGTTTTCAATCCATGTTCTGATGTACTTAGCGGTTTTCTTTCGGATTGGAATGAAAGGGGATGGATATAGTTAAACATCAAGGTAACCTTAAAAGTGACTACCAGATATTTCTTTCTGTTTATTTTTGAAGAAATTACTGACGTATTTTTTGTCTTCAACAGTATGGTTCGATCGATTGGTTGCACACCACAGTCATATTTACAAGGGAAGCGGCCTAATGTTTAGAACATTTGCACAATTTCTTTTTAAATTGTTTTTGAGTTATTTTTCCAAAAGTAGCTCTTAGTCGGTGCGATGGACCGTGCACATGCACCATGCACAAATAGCTCAACCCATGAAATAAACCATCCCAACAGGACTAACACCCAGTTCTACCCCAAGCCACCCAATCAATTGAAAAAATAACTCCTGCACGCTTAGCATGCCTATGTTTTTCCTTAGTGGCCATTTGGCCACCAACTGCTCAAGTTTGGTCACCAGTGAAAAAAATTTTAGTCACTAAATTAAGCTCACGTTTTCAATCCTTCTTCTTAATTTTAGTCGCCAGGCTGGCGACTTCTGTTCCAATTTAGTCACCAGCCCCAAAATTTTAGTCGCCATGACGACTAAAATGGTCTTAACTTGCATTGGAGGGTTGTACAGATGTATGATTTCAGATTTTTAACATAATTTGTCTGTCACGTGCTACCCTCTTTAAATAAAGTTGCTGTCTATCTATCTATCTATCTATCTATCTATCTATCTATCTATCTATCTATCTATCTATCTATCTAATTAAAAGCAACATGATCTGTAAACAAGATCATCTTGGCAAAAAGCTAACAATAAAATAACCACACTATAAATTAAATAAGTTCAACAATTTCAAGAAATTTGGTTGGACAATGTCTGATGATCACCAACTGTTATTTCCAGCACTGTATAGCCAATATAACTTGCCAAACTTACCGAGCCAATAACAGCACATACAATGGTTCCAACTCCAACTATAACAATATTTGATGAGTAGTTTGGTCCATCACCTTGAGTCCAAACGTGTCTCTTAGCAGCTGCAGGAGATATCTGCATCCTTCTAAGAAGCTGACGGTACATTTTTTGCTTTTGCTGTTGTCAGACTTTGAACAATCTGATGCAATTTTCAGTTCACTAAGGGTGCCACAACATCATCTGATAGTGTTGCTGAAAACATTAAGTAACTTTTAAATTCTGAATGCATAGTTAATGTAATCGTTGGTCTTTTTAGGTAACTTCCAGGAAACCTTTCGTATGCGAGACACATATAAGACAGACCTATAAAAGATTTGATTAGGATTTCGGAGTCATGGCAATAGTTTTGAAAGGTATGGAAAGATACTGCCAAAAACAGTATTTGTATGTGGAGCGGGGATAGGAGATTTGAACTTCGCAGTTACTGTACGATTTGTTAACTCCCCTTTTTTTCCCCATCTTCCTTTTTAGTGGTCTTTTATAACATTCATTGCTGTGCAGCAAGTGAAGTTAGTGAAGCGCTTGTTTTAATCTTGCCACTTTCTATTTTGTAACACAATCACTTGCATTTGTTTTCATTGTTTTTTATCTCAATGCCTAGCTGCAAGCAGGAGCATTCACTTCATGACTCTTTATCACAGTGCGCAGGTGAGCATTTCCGTATGGGACCCTTGCAATACTAATATTAAATATTATTCTAAATATTGTTATTATTATTATCATCATCATCATCATCATCATTATTATTATTATTATTATTAATCTTCATCTGTGAAACACCACTTTGGTGGTCAAACTGAAAAGGAATATAAACTCTGTGGCCAGGACGATGACTTCACCCAGTTGATTTGTTGCCAACTACCTTCCATTCAACAAGAGAACTATGAAAGAGTTTTTAGACCTGTTTCATGAAACTTCACTGTGGGTAAGTTAATAGTCGCAAAAATTATATAAGCTTAAGTTTCTCTTCTATTTTAATTACCCTGCGAGGAGAAGAAGGTTCGAAGATCGAACTCTGCTCGCAGGGTACCTCGGCCTCCATTTGAGAACTGCACGCAAAACAACCAAACGTTCTGCATTTTCCTGTCAATTCTTATAACTTGCAAACTCTGTAAAATGTGTCCTAATACATATAAGAGCATAAACATATGAATATTACCTTTCTAACCAGTAATTTTTGAAAGAGAGAGTGCTCTTACCTTTTTTCTCACACATCCGCCATTTGTGGAACTCAGGCTATCTCGGTTAAACAACAGCGTGCGTAGCCTGATTCTTTCCTTCTAATGGCGCGCGCCTGCAGGGATTCACGGTAGTTATATTCATCGTTGCTAAGTCTCGTGCATGCAGTAAGGCACTACCTCTCTAGAACCTCTATTTTCATTCGCCCGCTGTAAACACTACCTCTATTGTTATTCAGGGCTGGGGGCATTGTTATGACTTGCTATCTATTGTTTTAGGAACCAATGAAGTCACTCGTTCCGAGAGGTAGTGGGCGACCACCGTGCATGGTTTGATGAATACATCTACCATGATTCCCTGCAGGCGCGCGCCATAGAGGGAATCGGGCATTCTGATGGGGCTGGTGGGCTTGGTGGGCTCTGCTGGGCACCATTAGAGTCCATTAGTCAGATACTGGCCGGCCAGTTCGGTGGACTCAAATTTAAAATGGGCCTTTTTGCACAATAGTTTCGCACAAATCCACAACAACAATGTATAACATTATGCATTGACTGATCGATTTGACAAGACAAATCTGACTGACAGCGGCGGAGTTCTGATCTCGAATATACCCATCTGCCCGGCTAGTTCTGACTATGATAAGCGCCGCCCTTAGTCGACAATCCTACGAACGCACTACTACATCCCGTAAATAGGATATGCCTAAAATGCGTACAATTCCGCAATTGGTTTCGGCTCCGTTAAATCCTTTTAGATAAGGAGGAGCCACCCACGAAATTCGTTGGAGTAGCTACAATTTTTTTTCGTAGTTATATTGACATGTTAAAAGGCGCGTTTTAACTTGTATTCTCATCTAATGAATTTATCTGGCACTGTAAATTGGATGTAAATGTCGATAAAGCTATGAAATTGTCCGCCTCAAGTATGTAGCCATCGCGCAAATTGTTTCCAAGAGGAATCTTCCTTGCAAGACGGGTCGGTTTTCACGGAAGAGGTACAGAATTCTGGTCAAGTTTTAAGGTTATCAATTTTTTTTTATTTCACGACAAGCATGTCATTCACTCGGTTCACGGATAATATTATTTTATAATCACGGATCACGGAGAATAAAAACCGGCGTACAATCACGTTTCACGAGAAGTCGATTCCTTTACGGCCCTCTGCAAAAGAGTAGGACACTCTATACTAAGACAGACCATCAATACGTAAATATAAAAATGTATTTATTGCAAACCAGTTTGAAAGTTGGCAAGTTATGTTCTAACAGACTGGGATCAACCGGCTAATAAAATATATTCAGTACTAAACGGGTTAACGTTTTTTGTATATATTACAAGTAAAGTCTTCTTTGGTCGCGAGATCAAGAATACGAGAAGCTTTCAAGGTAGCTTGTCGTAGCTGTTGAGCTACTTAACTAAAAGTTGAAAAATCTGATTAACTGTCACCAATGAACTTGAATTTTTACCTGAATGTGTTATATTTTAGGACTTTTAGCTAATGGACAGAAATTTCAACTGGAAACTGACAATTGAACACTCCAGATCACACAACTTTCCCCTTCAGTTGCTCTTTGAAAGTATCTCCGTCCTTTTTTTTTTCTCATCACGGCAATATTTCATCTGTGATGAGAGGATTGCGTGATGCGATATTCTTTGCTTTGTCTACCATCGATCAGCTTATTTCTCAGGAAACGAAAGACCTTTACAGCACAAATGCCTCTCAAATAGTCATTGTACACGCGCATATATCAGTTTGGAGCAAAGGAAGTGGCCTACACCCATAATATTTACTTATCTATAACAGTCTTCATCTAAAATACTCGGCGGTAACTACTCTTCGACACAAACTCGAGGTTAATGTTCCGCCCTAAAGGGTGTGGTTCTACATGCTCGAGTTCCATTCTAATTTTACACTTTCTTAGCTAGACCATGATCGTGATTAAAAGGCACGTTAGGATTAAGAATGACGCTGCGTTAAAATTGCGTGACGCATTTCGTCTCTTTGTTACTATCGGATAGTTTATTTTTCTTTCGTCGGAAATAATTGGACATTTACTGTAATATTGAATCACGAACTTTTCCGCGAAGTTGACCTCGTTTCCAGGCCATTTTCGGCCCCAATCAACGTCAGAGCACTGAGGCGAGTTCAATCGATACACTTGGTTATTGAGCTCATCAAACCACATGCAACTAATGTTTTTAGTTTTGACATCTTGAACCAAAGAAAATTCGCCAATTTTCCACGCCAATCCGATACAAGCAAACGAGACGTCAGGCTTGTGGCAACTTGGGTCATACTTCACTTCAAAAGCGAATGACTTTTCGCACCCGTATTGGACACGTGATGTCGGTCCACTGCACTCACTTTGGTCAGCGTTCACCGACTTGAAATAGTAGACTCCTTTGCTTAAGGGTGACAGCGAACAGTGAGTTGTTCTTGCAATTGATGTTTGTTTCATAATGATTTTGTCGATATTTCGGCCCCAGATTGGATAAGGGTCTCTTCTGTAAGGAAGCCAGCTTGAGCAGAACCGCCTCAAAACATAATTGGCATAGTAGTATTTCAGGGAACTGTACCCCTCGCTCACAATCGGCTGGCTTTGAGAGAGTCTGTACGCTAACACATCACTTCTGATGATGTCTGTGACACCAAAGCGAGTGAGTCTTGGGCGACATCCATTTGTGAAATTTGACAACAACAGGTAGTCATCGGTGAAGAATTTCGCTCGGCCCGTTCCAGGCCACTTCCCGGTGACTAATGAACTGCACTTGTACGGAGCCTGGTGCTGAAAAATATACTGCTGCTTGCAATGGAATTTTCCATATGGAGGGATATCAATTGTTGTTTTGTTTATCACGACGTTTTGAATACCATTATGTAGAGATATTTCTTTCCAAATTCCTTGGAATTTTTCTGGAAAGCTACATTCTGTTTTTATGATCTCAGAAAGAGTTCTGTCTGTTTCTTCATCATTCTTTCTTCGTCTCAATTGCATAGTCAGCGATTTTGAGGTGGTTGACGCATTTCGCAAACAAATAGGTAGATTGTAAAGCTGCAGGGTAAACTCTTCGCTGCTTTCGTTTAGTACCCTCTGGAATCTGGCACAAAGAAAATCTGTGCTTGCAAATGCATTACTTGTTACAGTTCGACTTTTGACAATGAAATAGGTAAAATTACCATCTTTCCAAGGAGTGCTATAGCAAGAGAGGGCCAGTTGAAGTGCGACAGGACCAAAGAATTGACGATTGCTTATAGAGCAATTTTTATGTTCTTGTAAATGTATCAAGAGACCCTCTTTACCCATACAGTCAGATTCGAATGTTCCTAACGCAGTGTCATTATCAGAAAAGCATTGTTGCCCTGTTAATGCATTGTTAACCTTTATAATTTGAAATCCTCCCTTCAATTCAGACGGACAGTCGGGTAGCTCCAGCATGGAAGCTAAAATCAAAGGACTTTCATTGGTGATGAGGTCACTCGCATTGCAAGTCAGGCTCGTATGATTGGCTTTCCAGTGCGATTGTTCGAATTCAATCACATTTCTCCCTCTTTTGTGGAATTTGACACAGGAATACTTCACGTTCGAGTCATTTTCATGCGTCATATTCTTGGACGAGATGATGAAAACGTGAGGGGCAAGTTTCTTCCAACAATAAAACTCCGAAGGATGTGAATCTCCAAAGCGGATCGCGACTTTTCCTCCATTAAAAGTCCAAGTGTGCTCTCCTCTTCGCTCACTGCTTTGGTGTACTGATTCGTAAAATGCGTAATTTTCGTGGTATACAGGTCGCTTTCCTTGCGACCAATGGCGACAATATTTGCTCGATTCTGTACATGATTCTTGCAAGAAACCCGGGAAGGAACAACGTTGCTTCTCTTTGGATACGTCCTTAACGCTGACACAAGGTTTTGAATTCCACAGGCTTATTACAGCCACCAGATAGAAGTACAGATGATTGCGATTTATAGAAGCCATTGAAAGGCGCATAAAATTCAAAGGCGACCAAGCGGAGCGTGACTGCGTGTTTTTTGGTTAAATCGAATGCAAGGTCATTATTGCCTCTTCACTAGATAGCGATCTTAAGTCAGCTGGCTGACCACTGGGAGCACATGCTGAGTTTTCTATGATCCGCCTATTAATAGGATCACTTAACCTAAATTGTTTTTCACATCGGTTAGGGGGGTGACACACTGGTCTACTGGCTTTGAGATCTTGGGGAGGGGAAGGTATGGCTTTATCTAGTATGATTCTTGTGAAGTTCAGGTTACGTTAGTGTCTTGAATGCAATAAAACGGCTCACTGCGTTTGCACACGTACTAACCCATATTACATCTCATGAACTTTAGAAAACTAACAGCAGTACAAACACACCGACCCACCCCTGTTCACTCCCCCCCCCCCCCCCTCCCCAACAACCTCTCGCCGTTCCACTAATTAGAATCGCCGTCGCTCGACGCCCTCCTGTGATATAATAACACAGCAATAAAAATTTATTTTACTGGATTCTGCTGCAGACAAAACATCTCGAAGTGACGGGAACTAAGCGAAAAATGAAAGCGCCGACCAAGAAATTAACTCTAAACAGAATTCATTGAAAGGCTTGTTTTCCTATTGTAGTCAGGTGGCGACCAAGACCACATGTCGACCGCTTTAGAAAGTCATTTTGCAAGTCATAAACAAGCAAGCGGTAGAAAAATCTAGAAACTGACTGATTCGCTGATAGATAAGTGAACGCCACACAAGGTAACGCTTTGGTGACAGAAAGCAGCAAAATTACAAGACTTTGTCATGAATGTGATCTATGAAAATTCACAACTAACGAATATATGAGACGCCGAGTCTAGCTTGATGCAAACAAAAAATAAAAGCGCAATAAAAACAGCTTTGTGTGGATCTGTTTTTCATTAGATCACAGAATACTAATGCTGTCTGCCCAGCGAAAAACAATCCACGTGTAGTGAAGTCTGGTTATATTACGTCAGCGTCCTCAGATGAATCGTTCCCGCTTCTTGGAAAAGCACCCTGCGTTCGTACAGCCGTCTACTATTTTCTTCACACGAAGAAAAAGTGGAATGTGAAATTCGGCGATAGATGATCAATTTAAGAGTTGGCACCTAAATACTGTACTCAATAACCAAATATAAAATTTAAAACGCATTCAAGTTTGTATTCTCGTCGTATCGATTGGCAAGAAGTAGGTGTGCCCGATTATCGATGGCTAATGCCACTCCGGAGTATTTTGCTGAGCATCACATTTTGAGGGGGTCGAGGGAGCCGTCAGGCGCGACTGATACTCGCGTTTCGCGCGAGTTGTACAAGTGCTTCGCGCACATCTCTCGCAAGATTGTATGGCAGACACTGGCTGGGTGATTTAACTTTAAAAATTATATATTTGGTATAATCAAGGGACGGAATGATAATACTGTTAGTTTGGTACTTATTATTAAGTTTAAGAGCGCATCGTCAATTACACCTGAATCTTAATTCTGATATTAGATAAGTATCGTATCTCAAGCCCAGCCCTTGACATTGTCGCTGGCGCTGAAACAAATATAGTGAAAATATAGTTGAATAAGTCATTGATTGCGGGAAAAAAATACGAATACAGTTCAGCGAGCAGTTATCTGTAACCTTTGCTTTGATTCCTGTGAGGTGCTTTTACTTTGATTTGAACAGCTAATTCAATCTCAATTTAAATGGTGCTTTGTTTATCATAGAGATACGAAAACTTTATAGTTAAAAGCTTAAAAAGCTCAACTGTGTTCATTGTAATGGCTCTTGAAAATGGCCTTTTCAGGAGAAATGCACCCAGAAAGGGAAACAAACAGAGAGAAAGGAAACAAAATGAGAACTGACTGGGGTGCATAAAAAGAGAACGAAAGGCAACTGAATACCTGAAAGAATGACACTATAATAGCAGTGTAACTGTAATTGCAGTAAAATGATAGAAAGCCAATGTATCTTTTTTTAGTGTATCAACGAGGCTTTCCGGCTGGAGTCAATATTAATCCATGCCTGTTTTCACTCACACCTCTCTACGGTTCTCCCCAACGAGCGCCTGGAACAGGCTGACATCAAGAAAGAGAGAAAAAGACTTCTTCAGTCCATAAAAAGAGTGATGAAGGTATGGAAATCGTAAATCGCCTGAGTCAAAAGAGAGAGAAAGCCAATTAACTGCAACCGCACACATTGCAGGAGAAAGGTGTAGCTGATCAAGTGCATGAAACTAAATAACACAATCGAATTTTAAAATCATTAGTACGCCCAGATGAATGAAGTTGTTAACGTTATCGACGAATTAAAGTACAAGTGTTATATTTTATTGACAGTAAAAGCAATATTGTCAGTAATTATGGCAATGGACAAGAACATTAAACTGTTCATTAAAGTGAGAATTGAATAATAAATTTTTATCCGAAAAAGACTCGGATAAAAAAAATAAGCAAATGTTAATATTCGTCAAAAAAAAATAAATAAAAATAAACAAATTGCAAGCTATATTATGTTACACAAGTCGTGTCGATAATTTCCCCGTCATAAAGTTGCTCTGTTATTGATGACTGAGTTGGAGTGTCAATTCATTAGAAGGGTTTTCAAAACGTTATTTGACCTGTTCGTTATATTTGGCTTGCAACGACTGAAGTGACATACATGGTCTGATATTTGCCCTGAATATGTTAGCCACAAAAGGCATGCTCATTACTCTTAATTAATCTGAATCTTTATACCTTCAAAAGAAAAGATATTGAACGTAAGCTAACATGAAAATGTTCACAATAGAGATCTTAAATCTAAAGAGGGTGGTTTCCTACTTGTTTCACAGCAACAGGAAATTCTCTCAAAAGCATCAATAGTTTCTTTTGTACTTGTCTTTTAATACACAATAGGGCTAAAAGCTCTTTCCTGCTCTCCATAATTGCAATGATGGTCTATAAAATGAAACAATTTTAAACACACTATTAAGGTTACGTTTGATTTTCTGCCGAGTTGTACAGGAGATAGACGTACGGTATTTTTTGAAGGTTTTTAAATGTAAAAATAGCTCTCCCAGTTTGGTATATTTTAAAATCGGTTTTATATTTTTCTTCTCCGTTATTTTTAATACACCAAGTAACTTATAGAATTTGCTACACGAGGATTTCTTTTGTGTAAGAAATTTTCACCGCTAAGTTACAATTTGTACGTTGTTAGGATCAAGACAAATCTAGCAGAAACTCAAAGTAGACACTGAATCCTGAATTAGAATGATCTTGCTTTCATTAGCAGCTTGCTGTCAGGGAAACCAAGATCAAACGGTGGACGTACCTAAGTCTCTTGTAAGCCGATTGCTTAGTTGATTTGCCTCAAGTCGGGCGAGCGAGGCAAGAGGCGACTTGCCTGGAAATTAGGACTTGTGGAAAATCTAACTGCCTTGCAATCAGCTGTTCTCTGTGTTCAGCCGGTATTGTATATGTAATTTTAGTTGTTGATTTTTCTTTCCGTTGTTTTAGGAGCCTTCCTGGTCATTCATCATGACATCGACATCTCTGCTTCTTTGTGCTGTCGTTTTCTTCTCGCAGGTTTGGAGCTGTGCCAGTATCGCACCCGTCGCTGTCGCCAAAAAACCTCGTTGCGAGTATGAAGAAATCAAGAATTGCAATCAAGCATTCAAGCGGGTTTTCACGAACGCCAAGAATTCTGCTTCACGAAACAGGCCAGGACTTCGACCTGGAAAAAGTGTTTATTGCAGAGCTCTTCAGGTAATAATCCAGCCACGATTCAGAAATAGTAAAAATATCGGACTTGGTGCTGAAAACTGTAAATAATCTTTTATAATTGTAATGTACATAGTTTTTTATTTCGAATATTATTTCAACCTTCCCCCTTTTTCCGGTTTCTTTTTTTTCTTCTTTATTGTAAATATTTTAATCTTTTATCTTTTTAATTTCTGTATGGCGGAAGAGCCCCCAAGGGGGAGCTATACAATAAAGTATGTATGTATGTACGTAATACCATGTATTATTTAACTGTTAGTATAGTCAACCGAGAACTCCCTTCAGATGGACCATGTTTATGTTTCCGAGTTGTAAAACTCAACTCTGTTAGAGAGAATTAAATGCCCTAATTCATTGGCCGTAACTGGTTTTAAGGCTCTATCCCGTTGATCGAAAACGGATTTGAAAATCTAAACATAATTTACCTTTTGCGCACTCTGATCAATATACGACATTACAGAGACTCGTTCAGCTTCTTCGATTGTTTCAATAGAGTCACATGTGCATTCTCATCGGAGAATATTTTTATCTCACCTTCAAAACGTGCAAATAATAAAATGATTGCAGTGTGCTGCTACCGTGTGGGATAAGGGGAGCTATAAAGTTAAAAAGACTGGAATGCTCGTCACCAAAAAAAAATAGGGCACCTGGAAAGTCGACAAATCTGGGCGTGGCATCGGCGTTGTTTCTTTCTTAACCAATATAAAAGCTATTAGGATTTTTATGAAGACAATCTAATACTTCAATAAAAAATTTTTTCCATTGTTTTTTTTTGCGCGAAAACTTAGACGATACCTTGATGGGCAAATACATTGGCGTTAAGTCTTAAACAGCAGAAGTAAATATAAAGAGATGCAACAATCATTGTTGCCTTATAACTAGGGAGCCCCCCCCCCCCCCCCCCCCCCTCTTTACCCGCCTCGTTTCTATCTCTCTCTCTCCCTCGGGGAACCCACATGTCTGTACACGTAGCCTGCATATAAATTTGTAACATTTTAATTACTGTTTTTCGCTCTTTCAACAGACTTTTATGGGTTGCTTGGAACGATCGCTTGCAAGCTGTCGTGGAGGTGATTGGCTTCAAAATTACGCTTACGTTGTCTTGGAACACGGGGTGATGGACAAGAAATGTGGCGTGTGTCATGATCATGATTACGCAAGCCTCGAACAAGCCTTACATGGTAAGCAACATCAATATAATTTGCGGTCCTTATAGTCCTTATGCATAAGGACTTGACAGGGGCTCCGCTCCGATCCTGTGTCTCCTTTTCAGCTCCACTCCAAAGCACCAGTTGACGCGAGCTCCTTAGTTTTTCAAATCCAGTTTTAAGTCTTCCTCGCGCTTTATTTTGCCATGATTAGTATAAAAATGCTCTCCTTGTCGTTTTTCGTTCATTTGCTACAAGACCTTACAATGCCCCTCGAGAGATTCTGGTTTTAGATCATTTTTACCCGATGTCCAGACCTTTTATTTTCAAAACTCGACAACCTCAATTCAGTTTCCATGTACTTCTAAGAGAATTGGTAAATATATCACCATATTAAGGATTTATTATACCGTGAGTTTCATTTTCTGCCGGTAAGGCAAACTGACATACCAGTAACTCGCTCTCATTTTTTTCTTTTTCATTTCCAGCATCCAGCAAGCCAGATTATGTTGGTGAGTCACTTCAATAATGTTACATGACACAATGAAGTGATGCTTCTCAATATTCTACTAGAAACCAATCTACCATCTCAATGGCCTTCATAGAGTTAGTTACCGGTAATAACGCCAGGATATGTAGTAGAAAATACACGAGGCTATCAAATCTGCTGGACTAGACTAATGCTTGATCCCCCGGGTAAGAAATGTGACCAAATGCCCAACTAATACCCCCGCAGGGGATGAGAACTGCTTGAACTGATCGATGAAATTTATATAGCAAAAGGAGAATGCGCTTAAAAAAGAGGGTTTTCTCTATTTTTTAATGACTTGCCAATTACAAATGAAGCAAATCATTTTGCATGTGACCGGATTATAAGTTTAGATTGCCAGCCTTTTAAAAGTTTATTTTCCGTCTCAGGTCATGATGTTTGCCCAAGATGCGCTAAAGGAGTTCATAGAAGGTGTGTGAAGCGCTTCCTGGACAAGATGGCGGTAGACTCCAACATCTGCCACGATGTACAGGAATTTATCACTTGTTATAAGGAAGAAGGAGACCCAAAGAAGTTTTGCGCCACCAAAAAAATCGTAAAGAATTTTTCCACGCTCTGTCAACAACTCGGAGAGAAAATGCTGCGGGAAGAGAAGATGCAGCCCGGATTGATGTGTTAAATGTTAAGTGGCCCTGTTGATAGGGGTAAAAAAAAGTACTGCAAGAGGGATAGTCAGAATGGAACGCATTTTACTATTCTTTGTTGTAGCTATTCAAACTTGTGAGAAATAAAACTTAAAGACTTGATCTCTGTGACTTTTTGAGTGGCTTTCTTCTCCCACAAGTTTCAATGATGATGTCATCTGGTCTAGATGGATCAGCTCGACGATCTCTTTCTCGCCCAGTGCATTTTAGCAAGGTTAGGGAACTATGAGTGGCATTCCAATTAATACCAACACCTTCATTGGATTTTCAAGTACTATATAGCACTAAATGGTGGTGAGACTGCCCCTTTAATTAAACGTGAGTCCACAAGGTTCTCGACCGTCACCCCTGATAACAATAATAATAATAATAATAATAATAATAATAATAATAATAATAATAATAATAATAATAATTTAATATGTTTTTTTATTGAGCTCATATAAATGAATACACCCGATTTTTACATTCTTTTGAGGCAGTTAAAGACGTTGTATTTGTAGTTTAGTAAGGATGCGAGCTAGGAGGTTAAATAAACCGGTAGGTTTTCTAGTAAGCTCTCCGTACGATTTAAGTTATAAATAGGAAGCAGGTAAATTAATAAAAAAAACAATAGAAAACACAACATTGAATAAAGGACTCACGAATTTACAAACTCAGCTTAGTGGAAAATTAGTTCAGTTTTTGTTCTGACAGGAAGTAATGTTTTATTTGCTTCGGAAATGCAAACACACTTAAGTCTTTTAAAGAAGATGGAAGGTCTTTCCAAATATCAATTGCCATGAAAGAAACTGATTGTTTTCTTGCATTAGGTTTTAATCTATACTTATAAAAATATATTATATATAATATACTTACTTTACGTGGCACAAGTTAAATCGTAATTCCGCAAGCATTGATTGGATTAATCGTATTTCTTTTATTACAACTGTTGTGGAACCTATTAATATGTTCTATCGTACTTCTCGACCGTCAAATGACACTGAATGTATCAAAAGCGCAAAGGAATATCAAGAAGTTTACTTTTTATACGACACGTTTCCGTAACGAGCCTGGTGAGACCCTGAATTGTATCGAAAGCACAAAGGAAGATCAAGGAAGTTTCGTGAAATTCAACCGTTACGAGCCTGGTGAGACAGTTGCGATACGGAAACATCGGAAAACGGAACTTGCTGAAGGTATACAAGATATTTAAGACGGACTCCGTCGAGCAATAAGTGCAAAAATTATCACTTTTTAGCATCAGATCCAAAAATCTACTCATAGCACGGTAACGTTTTTTTGTATGCTATTTGAAACATCTCACTGTAAAAAAAGTTCATTTCTATAAAGTGACCCCGGGATTAAATAAATTCTAAAGCATTCTCGTGAAAGTTAATATCAAATCGCGAAACATCCGTTTTAACTAAATATGGATAATTTCAAATTCATTTTTCTCTCCTGGGAGCGAAGCATCGTTCCACACTGACTATTTTCAAAACCTCGTGGCTGCCTTCGACTATCCCATATTTGGCAACAATCTAACAGTCCTCGGCTGTACCATATTTGGCAATCGTTCGTAACATTATCTCCTCTGACGTCACGTTTTGCGTGATCTACTTTACGTTGCACAAATTAAACGTAACGCAAGCAACGAGCGTTTGAAATACTGTATTTCTTTATTACAACTATTGCGGAAGCTTCTGATCTGTTTTCATACAAATATAGTTTCATGTTCTACTTTTCCTTGACTTCTAACAGGTTAAAGCATTTCTTAATTCCCAGCACTATACTACAGGTCTGTCATCTATTGTTCCTCGTCGAAAGCAGGCATCAGTGCAGTTCAGAGCTCAGCAAAGATAATAAGGCTAAGGAAATCCCCCTGGGGGTGGATAGTACGCCCCTGGGGGTTGATAGAATCCCCCTTGGGGTGGATTCTGAGGGCCTTGGGGTCCAAACATGTCACCCATTCCTTTCATCATGGCACCTGCTGCGCCAGCTGTGGCATTCATCATCGTCCCCATTGCACTGAGAGCACCACCAGGGTAATCCATATGAGGTGGAACCGGACCGGGTTGTCCGTAGGAAGCCTGCCCAGGATACGGTGCCGGCGCAGGGTAGCCTCCGGGTTGGGGCGCCATCCCAGGGAAACCTCCGGCCGGAAATCCAGGCTGCAGACCCGAGTGGGATCGACTCATAAGAATTTCTCTTGCTCGGTCTCTGTCTCTGGAAAAATTCAACGCGCTGTCCAAAGCCGACAAGTTATTATCAGTGATGTGGCGAACAATAACTTCCAATACTTTTATTTTAGATTTGTCGAACGAGAAAACACGCATTATGGAGGCGGCTTGCTCGCATGTGATGCTGTACATCCGCGGAGCACAAATCTCAACAACTTTCTCTCTGTCATCATCAAAGGAAAACTCCGAAACAAGTTGAGCGACTTGATCAGCAGATAGATATCCATATGAGCAGGAGAGAGTCGACCTTAGCGCGTCTAACTTCTCGTCCTTGAAGCTTCGTTCGTCCACAGCTCGCTTGATGTTCTGGAAGCTGTTTGAATCCATCATACCTCTCAAAAGTGCAAAGGAAGATCAAGGAAGTTTCGTGAAATACAAGACTTTTTATCACTCAGTCACGAGCCTGGTGACCCATCATCGCCTACGTGAACACAGACGTATTTCCGGCACGCCGTACAGTTACGATACGGAAAGAAAATCACATCAAATCACCGTAAACTGAACTTGTTGAAGGTATAAATGATAGTTAACAGTATTGGTATTAGAAAAATAGACTCTAAAATGCTTAGTAATAGTTCTACCTTGTCTTTCGGTTTTTGTCACTAAAAGTATGAATAGAGATCCGAGATTCGAAAACTGTGGGGCCATTTCCGGAGCAGGACAAGATTAAACACATTGCTGAGACGCAGCGTCCATGGGCCGAGACGAAAGTGATCTTGTTTATTTTTTATTAAACAATGATAATTCTCATATTAATACTATGCATAATTAGCAAGCAACTGTGTCTCGTCCCAGAGCCCTCGTTTCTTTTGGTCGCGACACAAATAAAACGAGTAGCTCTGGGGAAGAGAATGCCGATTACTGGGACAGTGTCACGGTCTGCGCATGTTTCAAGAGAGGACAAAGGGCTCTGCTGCACAAAGAGCGCTGCGGTTTCAAATAAAAACTTTCGAAAGGAACTGGCTCCGCCTGATTTATAATCATTGATCTTCAGTCGGCCTCGCTTCGCGAGTAAAGATGTGTAACAAATAAACTGAAGAGACCGGACACGAACTGTCATAGCAGAATCTCGTGGGAGAACATGGGGAAACGCGTAGACTGCAAAACAGTCGTATTTTTTGTGAACGCGCCCGAGCGGTCTTCGATCGAGAGGTCTGGATCGAGTCAATATCAAAACGGAGAGTGAGACTGCGGGCGTGTGAGGCCTCAACATTCGTTCGATGCTTCGCGTCTTCGATACACGATTGTTCAACGATTTTGAAGAAAAAGAACGACTGTTTTGCAGTCTAAGAAACGCGGTGGTCGGTTGACTTTTAAAAACAGCGAGAGGTGCGACATTTCGGCGGTGATGCTATCGGTTATGTAGGTTGCCGCGCTACTAATATGGCGGATTCGCTTGATACACATGTTCAAATGTACGATGCAAGTTATAAACAAAGCGAGTTGTTGAGATGTCAAATATTGAAAATGTTCTGCTTAATATAAGTTAATTTGATTATTTATATCAAAATTAGTACTGGTACGAGTTGCATTGCCGTATATCTTATTGATTTCATCGGCCGTGCCGCTTAATAATAATAATAATAATAATGTGTGAATCTTTAATAATAATAATAATAATAATAATAATAATAATAATAATAATAATAATAATAATAGTAAAAACATTTTTATAGCGCTTTTTCTTTGAACTCAAAAGCGCTTGACAATATTAAGAAAAAAAGATATCTAAAAAAATGACTTAACATCGGTTTACGGTTTTTCCGTCACCCCGGATTGGGTGACGAGATCTATACTGACATTTGGCATCCGTTCCAGTCCAACCAGGAGACTGCTTTTTCACTGAAACAAGCTTAAGTGCTCGTTCGTCGCTTTCATGATGCTTTTCCTTGACTTCATACCGGAAGGAATGGTCGTTCATCGTTTATGATACTGGTACAAATTATCTTACTGGAGCGAAAATCTCGACCCGACACAACGACCGATGTGAACTCGCACAGGTATCATACAAAGGCCTTCTACTCCATCACAGGCAGTTCCCTGGTTACATCTTATAACACCAGGTATTTGAAGTGCCTCTGCAAGTACCGGAATGTCCGCCTCTGCTTTCTTGAATCGAAATTCTGCCAGGCATTCAGCTTCTTTTAAGTCGTCAAGGTTGAAAGGCGGGTAGAAATCATTAGGCAATTCTAAGTTCTGAGACATGCACATCGGATACCAGTAACAGAAAGTATTCTGTGTGATGCAGATGGCTTCACATCCCGACACCTTTTTTAACGTGATTAAAAATTGAAGTTGGATATTCGTGGGCGGAGGACGGAGGTGGGGGGCTTAATGTTTTCTGTGTTTGTGTGGAGCTAGGGGACTGGGCGAGTGAAAAATTATCTTGAAATTAGCTTGAAGGCCACTCGCGCAAATGGCGAACGCTCTAAAATTTTAGTTTCCAACCCTGCATTATGCTATCGTATATCTTATTGTTCCGTGTTTGCATTATTTCGTCACTAATTTGTTTAAAGTAGTAGGCTGGCAACGAAGGCTTTTTTTATTTTTTATAGACCTTAAACCTTTTTCAAATAGAAATCAATCCGATGGCATATGTAACACAAACGGTAAATGTTTCTTTTGCTAAACCACCATCCAGAAGCCATAACCCTCGATAAAATCTTCTGCTATGTTTTCACACGAACAAGACTTAACTGTTAAAAAATTTATGTCTTACTTTTCTTTTCTTCTTCGGGATAAAATAAAGTTTATTGTCCTGCACCGCCAGGCTGATATGGATATCCAGGCTGAGGATATCCCCCTGGGGGTGGATACTGAGGACCTTGACTCATCGGCCCCATCATTGCACCGCCCGGGAAACCCGTAGGAGGTGGTACCGTACCAGTTGCATACTGTGCAAGGGCTGCACCCGCGACGGGTGGTCCATAAGGTGGAAACATCCCTCCATGTGGTCCTGCTCCGGGATAAGGATTTTGTCCCGGGTACGGCGACTGTCCAGGATACGGTGCTGGAGAAGGGTAACCTCCTGGTTGGGGTGCCATCCCAGGGAAACCTCCGGCCGAAGGTCCAACACCCGGGTAGACTCCTGCTTGTGGCGGAAATCCAGGCTGCGGCCCCGAGCGGGGCCGATTCAAAACAATTTCACTTGCTTGGTCTTTGTCGCTTTTAAAATCCAACACGCTGTCTAATGCCGACAAGTTATTATCAGTGATGTGGCAAACAATAACTTCCAATGCTTTTATTTTAGATTTGTCGAACGAGAAAACACGCATTATGGAGGCGGCTTGCTCGCATGTGATGCTGTACATCCGCGGAGAACAAATCTCGACGGCTTTCTCTTTGTCATCATCGAAGGAAAACTCCGGAACAAGTTGAGCGACTTGATCGGCAGATAGATATCCATAAGAGCAGGAGAGAGTCGACCTTAGCGCGTCTAACTTCTCGTCCTTGAAGCTTCGTTCGTTAACAGCTCGCTTGATGTTTTCAAAGCTGTTTGAATCCATCGTGTTTATCAACTCTTTCTCGACATAAAACAAAGGTTTACACAAGCAATGGAGGTTTGTGAAAAGCCTGGTGACGTAATAACGCAGGGTCACGTGATAATCCCCACTAAAAGCCAGTCTTTGATTCGTGGAAGACAAAGGATCTTCCTATTACATGATATTATCTCCAGATTTTATTCGTGGTACTAAAGGTGTTAAAAATTTAAATTGCATTCGATTGTTTAGTTGCTCCGGTAACAGACAGGTACCAGTATTGGAGCAATTGGTCTTGCTTTGTCGATTTTACCGCATTAGAGAATAAAATGCAAAATAGATTGAGAAATTATGTGAGTGGTGAATATTCATATATGTCCGTGTGTTATTTAAAACCTCAATTTGAGATATGTTTTATCAGCTGTTAGACATAACATTAATAATAGCGCCAAATCCACTAATTGCCCATGGCGCTTTACAATAAAAATATCGAAACGATGAAGGAAAATATTTAAAATTATAAAAATTATAAAAGAATCGAAAAAGTTAAAAATCCAGTTTAGCTTATTTCGAGTGGGATCGTGTTCCATAGTCTCGGCGGGGCCTCAGAAAATGCTCTCTGTCTCCATAGATGGTGTTACTTTTAATTTTGCACTTTTGAATTTTCCTCTTCTCGTGTTCTATATACATCAAATGGTTGAAATCTACAGCTATTCAACTTGACGTCGGACATTTTGGTATCATTTTGGTATCGGCCCAATAAGGTATTTTTTTATTATTTAAATCGAGCAGAACTTCTGACGTAACCCTTGTTTCCCTAAAAGTAAAAGTTAAAACAAAAAATAGTAGGAGTAGTCTCAGTGGCCGACCACTTAGGTTTCCGATTGGTTGATTTTTTTAGTTTGGTCACCGCGACTAGTTGCACAAACAGTACATATGAGGTGACAAGCAAAATTCCATGGGACTAGTCCCTGTGACTAGTCCCACAAATTGGATTTGTGGGGCTAGTCGCAGGGGCCAACATTTGATCACTGCGACTAGAATTTTTTTATGAAAATGGGTAATTCACACGCGGGGGTATTTGGTCCCCGTGACCAGTCACAGGGATCAGTCCTCTAGTGCGTGCCGACCTTTAGTTCGTTGTACATGAGCAAATTAAACTTGTCATTTTTAAGACTTGTTGAGAAAAACGTACTAGGATGTACTTTAACAAAAAACAGTGGAGGAGAAATTCGGGGAAAATGTTAGGAAATCGTGGACGCCGGATAAGTTGGAATAAAGTTGAAAAAAGGTCGGTGGAACATATTCATACTTAAACAAGACAAAGAAATGTCGGCGAAAACTGAAAAGCAGAGGCAAGATCGGAAATTAAAAAAATTGATCGTGAAATATGATGACCCTGAATAGAGTTTTGTACAATTTATGTTGATTATTTAAGTGTCAAATCTTGAAACATGACAGGTATATCTTCAAATAGTTCAGTTCTTGTGTTTGTAGACAAACCAGTTGAGTCAGCAGCTCCAGTTTTACGTCCAGCTTCATAATCTTCTATTCTCAGTTCCTGTTTATTAAAAGAAAAGCCTTGAATGAACACATGCCGCTAATGCTATAATCAGTAAATGTAACAAACTCAAATGATATAAGGCAGGAAACCCATTACAGTTCAGTTAAACAGAACTCAAAAATAGTTCACGACACGTAGACATTAAGTGAATAACAATAAAGCTTGCTCATAAACATTTTTCACAAACTTTTCAATAGCCCAAATAACATTTCTAAACTACATTGGAATGAGTTGAAAGAAACAAGGTTGTATGTTTAGCTCAGTCGAAATATATATTAAAAACATGTGTTAGGATTAGATTTGTCGATACGTGTGAATGCGTGGAAAGAAATTAAAGGACCTTAAAGTATATGTTAAGCTAGCTTGGTAGAAATACGAGAAAGATGTGTCTTAGTCAGTTGATACAAGCTACTCGGAAAAAAGACAACTGGAATGGTTGGAACAATATTGTATTTGTAAACCACCTCTATACTCTTCTTCTCATAATTTGCCATGACAGTAATGCACTGATGTCTGACGTTGATATTGGTGGTAATACCATTCTTAACCATAGAATCAGTTCCTTGAACAACCTAAAAACAACAACACAGTAACTAAAACTCGAATGTCGGCTCTACAACGAGCAATAATCAAATGTTGTGTATTAATCCTTAATTTAAAATGGCAGATACAACTGATTCTGACTGAAACAACACCTTCGAGACAAAAATATTTCTTGTGCGGTTGAAACCCTTGTATAGTGCCTGTAACCATTTCAGTGAAAGCCTTTCTGCCTTTTTTGTACATTTAACCATCACCACAACATTACTTATAGTAACCATAATTCAGATTTAACTGTTATTCTAGAATCTCTTCCTGATGCACAAAGTTCACACTGTATACTTACACTAAACTTGACAGGTGTGGTACCCGATAACGCGCGCATAGTATACCTGTGAAATGATACATTTTTATTACTTTGATACAAGTTATGAACACCAACATTCATAATTTCTACAACTACCCATATCATTATACCCTAAAACTTTCTCGGCTAAAATAAAACTTAACGTACAGTAATAACGTTATCTATAGCAATTTAGAAAACAGTCCTAAGAAAATACGCGCGCTGATTGGTTAAAATTCTTGTTTCTAAAACTCGATAGAAACACAGAACTAGCACGAGCTGTTGACGTGATAGATAGATAGATAGATAGATAGATAGATAGATAGATAGATAGATAGATAGATAGATAGATAGATAGATAGATAGATAGATAGATAGATAGATAGATAGATAGATAGATAGATAGATAGATAGATAGATAGATAGATAGATAGATAGATAGATAGATAGATAGATAGATAGATAGATAGATAGATAGATAGATAGATAGATAGATAGATAGATTTATTAGCAAATTCCTTGCAGCCGCCGAAGCGGCTGAATTACGAAATACTTTACAATGAAATTTATATTATACAAGATAAAATATTACAACCTAATTATAATTGAAACTATGGTTCATAATGAAAGTTTTCCTAAACCTATGTGTCTTACAGATCGGTAGCTCAAAGTATCCCCGGGATGGTGTGCAGTAAGTGGACTCATTACGTGGCGGCAGTAGATCATGTAGCTTATGGCTTGGGTCTTCCCTAATTTGATCGAATAAAGTTTCGCTCAGCACCTGTCTTCTCTCATACAGCGAAGTGATGCCTGCAGCTACTAGAGCTTCAGCATAAGATAGGTCAGGATATATTATCCGCAATGCGCGCTCAGTTGCAGTCTTTCCAAGTTATTAGATAGGTACTGCGGCAACGCATTATGAAAAACTGGGCACGCATACTCTAAGACGGGACGAATGCATGTTGTATAGAACAGTAACATATCCTTCGGATTGACCTTTGTGCGTTTTAGCTGCTTTAGGAAATACAGGCGTGTTGCGGTCTTTTTGCAAATATGATTAACATGCACATTCCACTTGAGGTCGTCTGAAACTAAAACTCCTAATAGCTTTGAGGACGAAACAACATCGATTTGCTTATCATTAATAGTGATAGGGACTACAGTACTAGGTGAACTAGAAAAGGATATTCTCAGCTCTTTACACTTAGACTCGTTTAGCTGAAAACCATCAGCTTCAGACTGCCGAACTAGTTCATCAACGCATGACTGCATGCAACTGGTTTCGTTCTTGGATACTGACTCGGCGAGAGTGGTATCATCAACATATTTCCAGAGAGTTGTGTCAGCTACAGAGAGATCGTTTATCATTATAAGAAATAGCCATGGGCCCAGTTTGGTGACAATGGCGCGAGCAAAGAGAATGTACATTTTGATAGTCAAAGTTCACAAGTTTTTTTCGTTTGTTTCCCTGTGTTTCCTAAAAGAAATAGAAAACATGTTATTCGTGTTTCTATCGAGTTATAGAAACACTCGTGAAAGTTTCCCACAGCATTTCTCGTTCTCCCAAACTTCCACTCGTGTTTCTACAACTCGACAGAAACACGATATATGTTTTCTATTTCTCAAGTGACAAATATCTAAATAAAGGAAGATGATGTTCTTGTTAATGCAATCTCTTGTATCATTTCAAACGTCGAGAAAAAGAGTCGGGAAAAAATTAACAAGTAGAGAAAAAATCGAGAAATAATTGTAGAGAGTCACAAAATAAAACTAAAATGGTCCTTACTGGGCTCCAGCTTTTTGTCCAATTAATGAAGATGAAGCCTCAGATCCTGTTGCGGAGATATTTTCAAACAGACCTCCAGTTCTTGGGCTTGTAGACAAACCAGTTGAGACAGCAGTTCCAGTTCTACGTCCAGCTTCATAATCTTCTATTCTTAATTCCTGTTATTAAAAGGAAAGTCTTGCCAATGAATAATTGTCTTCAAGAAACGCAAATACATCCCTACATGATAGAAAACCCAGTCGAGTTTAGAAGGACACAGCTCAACAAAATAATTCACAACAGAAACACAAAAGAAAGTACTTTCTTTTGTGTTTCTGTTGAGAATAAAGTAAATTTTGCACATGTCGTTTTCCAATAAAAAATTAATAACAATGTAGCAGAAGTCCATAACTATTCCACCTCTATACTTTTCTTCTCATAATTTGTCATGACAGTGATGCACTGATGTCTGACGTTGATGTTGGTTGTGATGCCATTCTTAACCATAGAATCAGTTCCTTCAACAACCTAGAGGAAAAACAGTTACTATCATTCAAATATCTGCTCTACTGACAACGAGCAACACTCAAATATGGTGTATTAATCCTTAATTTAAAATGGCAGCTAAAACTGATTCTGGAAGCAAAGCTTTTGAGACGAATGAACGAATGAACGAACGAACTTTATTAAAGTGTCGTAGTCTTTAGCTAGGGACACTAAAATAATTTAAAAATTGTATGTTATCTGTAACCATTCCAATAAAAGCCTTTGAAAGCCTTTCTGTCTTTTTGTATAATTAACCATCACCACAACATTAATTATAGCAACCATAATTCAGATTTAACTGTTATTCTTAAATCTCTCCCTGACAAAGTTCACATTGTATACTTACACTAAACTTGACAGGTGTCCCAGGGCCTGTGGTACTCGATAACTCGCCAATAGTACACCTGTGAAATGATACATTCATATTACTTTGCTACAGGTTAGAAACACCAATATTCAATACTCTATCCTTCCTCTAATGCCCGAAAATTGTCTTGGCTAAAATAACACTTAACGTACGGTAATAACGTTATTTATAGTAATGCGACAAATATCTTAATAAAGGAGGATGGTGTTTTTGTTAGTGTATTCTCTCGTATCATTTCAAAAGTCGAGAAGAAGAGTTGGGAAAAAATTGACAAGTAGAAAAAATGTCGAGAAATAATTGAAGAGAGTCAGAAAAATATAATGGTTCTTACTGGGCTCCAGCATTTTGCCCAGTTAATGAAGATGAAGTCTCAGATGCTGTTGCAGATATATTTCGAGCCAGACCTCCAGTTCTTGTGTTTGTAGACAAACCAGTTGAGCCAGCAGCTCCAGTTTTTCGTCCAGCTTCGTAATCTTCTATTCTTAACTCCTGTTAATTAATTAATAGAAAACCCTTGAATGAAAGATAGAAATCCCAGTACAGTTTAGTTAGACAGAACTCCACAAAATAATCACGCGACAGAAACTCAAAAGTAAATTAATTTTGCACATATTCTTTCTAAAAAAAATAATGAAAATATAGCTTATTTAATAGCGCAAATAACATTTCTCAACTACACTGGAAGGGGTGGAAACAAATTAAAGAATGTGTTTTGCTTGGTAGAAATACGAGAAAGATGTTTCTTAGTCAGTGATAAGGGCAGCCCCTGAAAAAAAGACAATTGGGATGGTTAGTTTAATATTGTATTATATTGTATTTGTAAACTACCTCTATACTTTTCTCCTCATAATTTGTCATGACAGTGATGCACTGATATCTGACGCTGATATTGGTGGTAATGCCATTCTTAACCATAGAATCAGTTCCTTGAATAACCTAAAAACAACAACACAGTAACTGAAACTCAAATGTCTGTTTACCAAGGGCAATAATCAAATATGGAACTTCCGGCTTTTGAGTGAATACGAATTAGCCGGAAATTAAATATGTCTGCGGCACTAAAGCAGTGGGGACTGGGGCTAGCCCGGTCGAGGTGAGCATGTGCATGAGGGAGGGCTATATAAAAGATGATTATCACGTGGGAAATCATTCTAGGCCGACACCTCGTTTAAGTTTTTGTTATTTTTGATTTTGCTCATTAACGTTTAAGTATATCGTTCTTTGTTGTCATACATACGGTCTTTCTTTAGTCAATGTGAGTGGGGATGTTTCGATCCGTGTAGCTCCGAAGGATGAGCTATCTAGAGCTGAAGCCATGGTATCTACCTAGATTTCCCCCTCGGGGGTTTTGTCCGGCTGGTTTTTTCTGGCCTCCGTCTGACAGTAGTATCTTTGTAAACTGTCGCTCAGCTCTCTATCATGTTATGTATTGCTTACTCGTATGTATTTTAAATAGCTTCCCGGTGGTTAAATATGGTTCTCGGTGCTCGGCCGAAACCGCCAGAATAAACCTAAAGGCGGTGACAAACTAGGACACATTGTTGCGGACACATTGTTGCTCATGATTGTTTCCGTGCTGCGCAAACCGGGAAACATTTGTTGCGGATACAAAACGTTTCTGAAATAATCAGAAACATTTTTGTGTCTCGGGTACAAATTTTGTGTCCGCATTGTTGTTGCGCGCGCGGGCAAACAGGAAACATTTGTGTCCGCAACAATGTGTCCGCAACATTGTGACCTCGTTTGCCACCACCTTAATAGTTTTTTTCAGGTTGTTCACTGTGTGGTGGAGCTGAAATGTGGTGTATTAATCCCAGTTTATTTAAAATGGCAGCTAAAACTGATTATGAAAACAACACTATTGAGACGAAAACATTTATTTTGTGGTTGAAACTCTTGCATGTTGTCTGTAACCATAAGTCAGATATAACTGTTATTCTAAAATCTCTTCCTGATGCACAAAGTACACAATGTATACTTACACTAAACTTTACAGGTGTCCCAGGGCCTGTGGTACTCGATAACGCGCCAATAGTACACCTGTGAAATGATACATTTATATTACTTTGTTACAGGTGAGGAAACACCAACATTCATTATTTCTACAAGTATCCATATTATTATACCCTAAAATTTGTTTGGTCAAAACATGATAAAACTTAACGTACAGTAATAACGTTATTTATAGTAATGCGACAAATATCCAAACAAAGAAGGATTGTGTTTTTGTTTAACTTAATGTTTCTCTCGTATCATTTGAAACGTCGAGCAGAAGAGTCGGTGAAAAGTTGACAAGTAGAGAAATAGTCGAGAAACAATTGTGGAGAGTAAGAAAATAAAAATATGATGGTCCTTACTGGGCTCCAGCTTTTTGTCCAATTAATGTTGATGAAGCCTCAGATCCTGTTGCGGAGATATTTTCAAACAGACCGCCAGTTGTTGTGTTTGTAGACAAACCAGTTGAGACAGCAGCTCCAGTTTTACGGCCAGCTTCATAATCTTCTATTCTTAACTCCTGTTCATTAAAAGGAAAGCTTTGCCAATAAATAATTGTCTTCAACGTTAGAGTGATTTTTAAGAAAAAAATAAAGGAAAAAATAATAAAGGAGGATTGTGTTTTTGTTACCTCAAATGCATCCCTACATGATAGGAAACACAGAGCAGTTTAGGAGGAAAGAACTCAACAAAATAATTAAGGACGGAATAAAGTAAATAAATTTTGCACATATTGTTTCTCCAAAAAATAAATAAATATATAGCCATTTAAAAAAAGACATTTCTCAACTACACTGGAAAGTGTGGAAGCTTGGTAGAAATACGAGAAAGATGTTCTTTGGTCAGTGATACAAGCTACTTCGAAAAATGACAATTTAGGACTGAGGTTGATATAATACTGTATTTGTAAACCACCTCTATACTTTTCTTCTCATAATTTGACATGACAGTGATGCACTGATGTCTGACGCTGATATTGGTTGTGATGCCATTCTTAACCATAGAATCAGTTCCTTGAACAACCTAAAAAAGAAACAACAACACAGTAACTGAAAGTCAAATGTCTGCTCTACAACGAGCAATAATCAAATGTGGTGTATTAATCCCTAAAATATTTATTCCGTGGTTAATACCCTTGAGATCATTGCAATGAAAGCCGTTGAGCAATACCTTCTTTGTATTACTTACACAGAACTTGACAGGTGTCCCAGGGCCTGCGGTACCCGATAACGCACCAGTGGTACACCTGTGAAATGATACATCATTACTTTGTTACAGGTAAGGAAACACCAACATTCAATTATTTTAAAACTATGGACATATTTTTATACCCTAAATTTTTTTTGGTTAAAGACAAACCTTAGCTGACAGATTTAACATTATTTGTAATAACGTGACAACTATCTGAAAGAAGGATGGTGTTTTTACTAAAGCATTCTCTATTATTCTAAAAGTCGAGAAGAGTCGGGAAAAATTGAGAAGTAGAAAAAACGTTGAGAAGTATTTGAAGAGTGGCGGAAAATAAAACTATAATGGTCCTTACTGAGCTTTTTGTCCAATTGATGAAGATAAAGCCTCAGATCCTGTTGCGGAGATATTTCCAAACAGACCTTCAGGTCTTGTGTTTGTAGACAAACCAGTTGAGACAGCAGCTCCAGTTTTACGTCCAGCTTCATAATCTTCTATTCTTAATCCCTATTTATTAAGAATATTTTTTAGAAATTCTGAGTGTGAACTAATTAAATGGAAACAGATTAACATTAACTTGAAAGTCAAAAGTTTCTTTGAAAATGATCATTCCACCCTTGTTCTCCTCTAATAACGTGTAGTGTAACAGTCAACACAAAACTCTTTAAATCGATGAAATTCGCCATTTTGAGCCGCGGAAATGACGAAATAAAGCAATTATGGTAGATTTACGGTTATTTTGAGCTTACATGTAGGCAATATTCGCAATATTTCTTACGATAGTAAGACACTTTCTCACCTTTCGATATTCCTAAACAGTTTCTTTACATTTCGAACATACATAAAATCACACCGCTTGTATGGCCGTGCTACCTTAGCTTTACCCATCGATTCTCCGCGCGATGTAAATAATTGCGTTGTAAGGTCAGGAACTTCAGATAATTAAAATCAAATAAATTGAGTTACGCTCTGCCTTTGGTTCCAGTTTATTTTTGTTGAAAATAAACGCGAATAACGTTATTAAACATTTGTTGCAAGCAGGCCATATGCTGTATAACTCCATGGGTGGGTGGGGGGAGAGGGGAAGTTCGAACCACTTTCAACTTTTTCCGCAAACGCGAGACGTCTATACATTTTCTTTATTTTATTTTATTTTATTTTATTTTACGCACGAAAAGCCACTTTAATTCACGCACGCTAACGTGACGTAAAATTACTTGACAGTGGAAATCCACCTTTAACTACTGCAGTCGTAGTCATAGTCTCCTCTACTAACTATGAATCAGTACTTACTTGTAACTTTCTTTCATTTTCTGATTCTTTCAGAAGTATCTTGGAGTGACCCTCGTGAAGTGTCACGACACAAATGTTACAAACAGGAACTTTACAGTCTTCACAAAAGAACTTCAACTCTTCTCGTTCGTGATGTTTCTTTTGGCAAAATGCCGGGCGCTTTAAAACTTTTTCCATGTCTTGATCTTGAAATTCCCTAAGCGCCAACACTCGATGCTCTTTATTCGCTCGGATTAAGTTGTGTGTAGTAATGCAATCGTCACACCAGAACGTATAACACTGGAAACAGTACAGACACTGGGAGCTTCTTTTGTCACAATTTTCACATTTCACAGCAGAAGTGGTGCACTCTTTAATGGCCAACACATCTAGCAAATTGTTGATGTGAAAGTTGGTAGGAAGCTCGCTAAGGTCTCCGCTTCTTGTGACTCGAACCGATGTTCGGCATTCTGGACATATTATCATACCGCGGCGGCCAGCCGTTCGCAGAATCTCGTTTAGGCAGTGAAGGCAAAAACTGTGTAAACATGGCAGCTGTTTGGGATTAGTATATGTGTTCATGCACACGGAACAGGTTACTTTGTCGTGAAGATTGTTTAACAAGGTCTTTATATCCATGATTAAACGCGGAAATCAACAAGATTTGGAGTTGAAAACCCAAAGCGAAGCCTTGCCATCGGATACGGCATTTATTAATTATTAGCAATTATATTGACCAATCACTGACTGATATTGGACATGTTTTGACATGACTGACTTCTTGGAATAATCTCAGGAATCGCCATGGATTCTAAGAATTATAGGGATTTCATAATGAAAGTGATTGCTGGCCACATGAATTCACGATTACAACATTGTTATTATAGGTACAAGCTAACGATTTCCTTTGCTTTGTCTGCAGTATCAGTAGTTTTTGCAGTGCGATGAATGATACACAATTGTTTCGGTTCGGTGGTTGGTTTCGTCGTTTCGGGTTTGACATCTGTGACATGCCTTGCGTTTTTGGGAGTCTTACGAATAGCGTGACCAAGTTGACGGAATGTTTTTGACCTCACGATGCGAACTAAAGTTCCTTCCCCCTTCCGGAAGCACAACGTCAAAAAGAAAAACTCGTCTAAACGGCTTTAAACCAACTCCAGAACCACAGGAATGTCAAAATAACGCAAGATAAACATAAGGTAAGACATTTTATTCAAATCTTTCATACAAGTACTATTTACAGCAATTTTCAAAGTATTCTCATACATAATTGTCTTAAAATCAAATACAACGTCTGGGCCGCCTGTGCTTCCCCAGGCTGTTTGGAAAAATGGAAAAATCACAGGAAACTTTGCTTGAAAAATGCGTCTAACAACATAACGGCGCCGTTCAACAGCGTATTCAACATTAAATAGCATTAAATGGTACAATTGTAAAATGTATCAGATTAACAGATGAACTTTCCCTTTCTAAAAAGATCAAACAATGGCAAGCTTTGCATAAACGTGTCACGTCACGATATGTGGACCTTCACTGCTACTAAGTGTACTTTTGCCGGGCTGCTTGAAAATGGACGGAAACCATTGCGGTGTTCAACAGCATATTTACCGTTCAACCCTGTCAAGAGGTACAATCGTACAATGTACCAGATGTGCTTTCCATATTTCCCAAATGTTCTCTGTATTGGTTTAGCATCTGATTGGTTGGATAAGTGGCGCGCAATCCATTCAGGATTACTTTTGACACTCAATTAAAAATAAAACTGTTCTATTATCACAGCCTTTATTAACTTTAATGTCTTTTCCAAGCTTGAATGCATTTCAGCTCAGCATGCAATGGTGATATATAATGATAAGATCTACTACTATTTGAACTCGTTTACAGTCAACAAGGTGGACGCACAAAGCGTTGAAAGGATGACAAACACTTCATGGCGCTTGTCCCGGCGGAATTTCACTTGCTTCACTATAACTAAATTCTCTTAAGGCGGACAGCTCTCGAACTAAAATAAACAAAATTCTGGCTAAAATACTTCTCAGAGCGAATCCAAATGTCGCACAAATAAAAGATTATCTGAATTTAAAAGTCAGATATTTTCACATATAGTAGCCCGGTAAAACGAAGTACCAACGGACTGGGAAAATGTGCTCGTTATAACCAGGGTTCTGTTCCATTGTATTTTTTTTCTTCAGTAGTAATTTTGGCCGGGCTGAAGAATGTCGTTTGTTATCATTTTCCTGACCTGGTACTTTGTCGTTAAGGGGTTCGTTGTATCGGGCATCCAGTGTACTGTAATGTCTGTATTGACAATAAAAATTAATATACGGCTGATTTTGTCCTGACACTCATTTATATCTCATTTCAAGTTAAGGTGGCTCAGAACAGTTTCCTGCATTTTTCAACACCTCAATTTTGACGGATCAATGCCAAAAGTCTTTTTCAGTTGACCCAACAATTATGGTATCAAACAGATGCGCAATGGCCGGTAAACAAGTTATGGCTATTTTTTGGACATTGCAAGTTACCATAGCAACAGTATAACCTGTTAAAAACAGCCTTAATTCTAGCTTTAAGTGCTTATAACTCGAAAACAAGTCCGGTGACCCCCATTTTTTACTATCGAATTGTAATCAACAGTACAAGATGCAACTTTCTGCAACGTTTTAAAAAAATCTGCACATGGCGTTCAGAGCTATCTTAAATTTACGAAAATTTAAGGTGGCTCTGAACCCCATGTGCAGATTTTTTTAAAACTTTGCCAAAAGTTGCACCTTGTCTTGCTGATCAAAATTTCGTAATAAAAAATGGGGGTCATCGGGCTCGTTTCTGAGTTAGAAGCACTTAAAGCTAAAATTAAGGGTGTTTTTAACAGGTTGTAGTGTTGCTATGGTAACATATTGTGGAATGAAAAAGACAACAACGTGTTCACCAGTCACTAATCATTTGTTTGACCCATGATTGTAGCATCAACTGATAAAGAGTGGTTATAATGACCCATCGAAATCTAAGTCTTGGAAAGTGTTGGAAACGGTAACCAGCCACCTTAAAATAGACCAGAACTTGAACGCAAAAGCTATTGAAATGATAGAGAATAAATTCAGGTAGCCAGATTTGAGGCCAAATGAAAGAGCTGATTTCAAGCATCAATTTAGTGGTCAAAACCCTGAGAGTTAAGGCAAAATGTGCAGTGTAGCCTAATTGAAAACCAGAATACCCTGCTCACTGTGAGAAGGGCATGGCAAACGAGGAAAACTACGACTTAATTTCGATATTTAAGCTAAAATTAGAGGTTACACACTATTGTTTTGAACTTATTATATACTATTTATAGTACTAACTGACCAGCAATATCTGATTACAAGTCGAAAACCCGCTTGACCATGATCTGTTCATTAGATTAATTTCACAAAAAATGTTCAGCAAGAAATTTAAAGGACTATCAATAATATATAATCAGTGACACTTGTAAGAATGAAAACCTTGTTCCAGTTATAGCAACACGGATTCCAAATGTCAGTCATCATCAAATCCAAACAGTGAAAAACCTGTTTTGGGAAGTTTCTTAGACGATGGTAACCGAGTACCATGTCTCGGGGTAGACTTAACCATATCTTCCATGTCTTTCATCATGGCGGAGTGCGCTTTCATCATCTCTTGCATTGCAGCAAAAGGCCGGGTGTTACCCGAAGGAAATGGAGCTGTTCCGAACGGATCACGCGGAGGTTCTCGCTTGGGTGATGTCTGGGTAGACTTCCCCGGGGAGCACATCCTTCCATATGGTCCTGATCCAGGAAAAGGGCTTTGTCCAGGGTAGGGCGACTGTCCAGGATACGCCCCAGGTGCAGGGTAGCTTCCAGTTTGAGGAGCCATCCCAGGGAAATCACCGGCCGGAGATCCAACACCCGGGTAGTTTCCTGGCTGGGGCGGAAGCCCTGAGTGGTAGCGATTCATGAGTATTTCCCTTGCCCGACCGCGCTCGAACTCCAACACGCTTTCCAAAACTGCGAAGTTATTGTCTGTGATGTGGCATACAATAGCTTCCAGTGCTTTTAGTTTGGTATAGTCAAAATCGAAAACACGAAGAATACATGCTGCTTGGTCGCATGTGGTGTTGTGCATCTTTGATGCACAGATCTCCACAGCCTGTAGTTTATCTGAATCTAAACGGAACTCTTGGACAAGTTGGGTGACTTGATCGGCAGATAGATACTCACCAGAATTGGAGAGCGAAGAACGTAGCGTGTTCAATTTCCTACCATTGAAGTCTTGTCTTTGCACAGCTGCCTTGATCTTTTCGAAGTTACTTGTGGGAGGTCCAGCTCCGGGTGGTACATAGGGAGGCTGACCCGCAGCGGGAGGCACTGTACCAGTTAGATACTGTGGAGGGGCTACTCCTGGGCCGGGTGGTGCATAGGGAGGCTGACACGCAGCGGGAGGCACTGTACCAGTTAGATACTGTGGAGGGGCTGCTCCTGGGCCGGGTGGTGCATAGGGAGGCTGACCCGCAGAGGGAGGCACTGAACCAGTTGGATACTGTGGAGGGGCTGCTCCTGGGCCGGGTGGCGCATAGGGAGGCTGACCCGCAGCGGGAGGCACTGTACTAGTTGGATACTGTGGAGGGGCTGTTCCTGGGCCGGGTGGTGCATAGGGAGGCTGACCCGCAGCGGGAGGCACTGAACCAGTTGGATACTGTGGAGGGGCTGTTCCTGGGCCGGGTGGTGTATAGCGCGGCTGACCCACAGTTGGAGGCACTGTGCCAGCTGAATACTGTGGATGGGTTGCCCTTGGGCTGGGTGTTGCATAGGGAGAATGTCCCGGGGGACACATCCCGCTATATGGTCCTGCTCCGGGACAGGGGCTCTGTCCTGGGTAAGGCAAAGGTCCTGGATACAGTGCTGGAGTGGGGTAACCACCGGGTTGCTGTACCATCCCAGGAAAACCTCCCGGCGGAGGTCCAACACCCGAGGGATACACTCCTGGCTGGGCCAGAGGTCCTGTCTGTGGCCCAGAGCGGGAGCGATTCTTAAGAATCTCCTTCGCCTGCCTCCTCAAGTCACTCGAAGAACTTAACACGCTTTCAAACGCTGGCCAATTATCATCAGTGATGCGACATGCAATAACTTCCAACGCTTTAATTTTCGATAGGTCGCGCGATAAAACACGCAGTATAAACGAGGCTTGCTCACATGTGATGTTGTACATCCGCGTAGCACAAACGTCAACAGCTTTTAGTTTGTCATCGTCATACTGAAACTCTTGAAGAAGTTGGGCGACTTGGACGGCGGAGAGATATCCATGGGAGCTTGAGAGAGAAGCCTGAAGCGCGTCTAATTTCTCGCTCATAATTTTTTGTCGTCCTACGGCACCCCTGATGTTTTCAAAGATGTTTGGATCCGTCATAAGACTTCTGTGATCTCAACTCCCAATCGATAATAAATCTCAAAACTTACTTGCTAAAAATATATACAACACAGCAAGAGAACAGGAGACTTGTGTTGACGTCACACAGTGGGAACACCAAACGTGACTTCCGGCAGGTTCTCTTCTTCTAAAGAATTTAGAGTGTTTGAAAGTTGTTCGCAGTTTAGTTATATTCAATAAAGATACTGAAGTATCCCGAGAATTCTTCGCTTTCTTTTGTTTTATCTAACTTATGAATAATAACCTCGGATAACTGGAAATAGCATACCGCTGATCGTGCGTTTTGCGCACCGGAAGTTTGAAACAAGTTGGAACGTCTGTGAAACAACAGTGACGAAAAAACTCGTTGTTTGAGATATATATTATTGTAAAATATAAATCACAGCTTACAGGGCTCTGATTGAGGTAGATTTCGCTGACAAGTTATGATAAGTTCTTCATTATCAGAAGTCGCGTATACGATGTATTTTAAAACGTGACACTAATAACTTGCGTGACAATGTGCTGCTGTGCGGGCTCTTGTAAGGGCTGGTTTTAAGTTGCGCGTCGAAAACGCGTTTGCGCGTGGATGCAACCTACATATACCTGATATAACCAAAATGAAACTGCAAACGAGGGTTTATTTTAGCCCATTTTTCTGGTAATTATTTTAAGTCGGTGAATGCGGGGGTAATGTGCTAGCTAGAATCACAGTGTTGATACGAATGGCAACAGTTACGGTGTGGAATCAAGAAAGGAAAAAGCTTCCAAAAAAGAATCTCTTTATTCAGAATATTTAACAGTGACGGCGGATGGTTGGGAGTATTTATCTTTAAGCGATCATGAATATATCATTTACAAATGCACCGATTCATAGCAGTTAAATTCTAGTCTGTGAACAGGCTGAGAGGTGGGGGAGGGGCAGGGTGAACAGGCGGTTTGGTGGGGGAAAAAAGGAAAAAAAAAAGCCCCCTCCCCCCTTCTCCACACTCGCGGCCTTTCTCTCGAATCCCTCCCCGTTTGTTCACATGCTTTTAAATTCTACCAGTCAGTGGGGTGTTAAACCGCAATACCATCAATTATAAAATGTCGGCAGGAATTATCCCCGTTGGATAGGGTCATTACTGATTCCGTTAACATAACACGAAACTTTACTGCTTTGCATAACGAGCTATTGGAAAGGCCACGGTTGGAGTTGTTCGTGTGACAAGTCTTATTAAGTTTTTTAAATTAATAGTTTATAATAGCGAAATTCACACATAACATATCAGCTTAGTCTGTATACTGAGTTCTTGGAAAAGCTAGGGCTGCAGTTATTCGGTAAAGTTTTCAGTTCGGTCCTTCTTACAGCCAACTAAGCACGAAACTTTACTGCTTTGCACTGTGAGCTCTTTGAAAGCCAATGTTCCCTCGCTAATGTCTGTTTCGTATCACAGCATCGCATCAATGATTTCCACGAATCTTTAGCCATTTGGCTTGGTGCCTGCTCTCTTCACTGTCCACAGTCTTAATAGCCAGCGGTTATTTCTGTGATATAACTCGGGATCAGTTGGCGTAGTTCCTCCAGGGTGCAGTCCTCGGGCATGGGTAGCTTAGTCACGTGAGGGACCAGCACGTGAGTCGGCAAAAGGGCCTCCCTTTCATCTGTGAGGTCCGTCTACAGGAGAAACCGCAATTAAGGATCAGTAACAAATGAAAACAAGCAAACCGACCGAAAGAGATGGCCATTACAATTTATAATTCGGTTTTCAGTTCTTGTTTTGCCTTAATGAGAGACTGGAAACGGGAGGAATGCAAAAATGGTGCAGAATGTTCCCACGAAGAGTACTAATCGGAATGTAAAGACTGCCTCAAAACGTAGTCCACAATTTCAGTAAAATTACGATGTCATTTCCTTTCTTTGGTTAATTTTTCCTTCAGCTTGGAAACAACCCGCTTGAAGAAGCCACTGAGGTTTAGTTACTCACCAATTCGTTCATGACAATCTTCAGAAAATTGGCACACATCTTAGCCATATCGTATTGACACAACCTGAAACACAGGACAAAGAAACCTGATTACAAAATGTAACTCTAACGAACACGCTGTTACTTGTAAAGCAAACAGCGAAGAGTCTATCCTAACACATTGACTCGATTACCAACCGCTGACCGGGAAAGACAAAGACCGGACTCGAGACAGCGGCGCAAATCGTGTCTAGTTTAACACCAAATGGATCTTGACGCGGATAATTTCTATTCTCCTCAAGTTTTACTTGTTTTTTTCTGTTTTAAATCATTGAGCTTTTTATGCATATATTACATTAGATTAATGAGTTCATACTTACATGTTCTTTGGTGTGTCGGAGGGTAAATTGTTGATTCTCGTACAAAGAGAAGAAACCTCGGCGTGGATATCCTCCCAGTCATACTTGGTTGGTACGAAGTTTTCCTACAATGTAAAATCGTTGTAGATGATTGCTTTAGCTGGTGTATGAAATATATCACTTCCTTTTACCTGCCCAAGTTTTTGAATTTCATTCACGTGCTAGTATAATATAATTATAATTTATTAATTTATAGTGCGCCTTTTAGCATGGAAATGATCAAAGGCGCATTACATATACAATATTAAAACTTTAAAATATAAAATATACTGAATATATACATATTAATAACGAGATCTAAAGGCTAAAAGCTAATTTAAAAAGATATGTTTTAAGACGAGATTTAAAAATAAGAATAGAACTAATATTCCGCAGGCAAGCTGGAAGCGCATTCCAAAGTGTAGGCGCAGCTACACTAAAACACCTGTCACCAAACGACTTCTTCATTTTCCCTGCTGGGTGCAAAAGAAGCGTGCCTGAAGTTATAGAGCGCAGTGAATAGCGTGCGTGCTTTCTTACATTAATTAAATCACTAATATAAGCTGGCGCCATGCCATTGAGAGCCTTAAAAGTTAAAAGTAAAATTTTAAAATGAATTCTATATCTAACTGGCAGCCAGTGTAATTCTTGTAAAACAGGCGTAATATGATCATATTTGCGACTCGAAGTTAGCAGCCGAGCCGCAGCGTTCTGCACTCTCTGCAATTTAGCAATTTCACAGTCTGGTAGTCCATAGAGAAGTCCATTACAATAATCAATTCTACTGGTAACGAACGCGTGCAAAACCGTTTCTAATTTATCTCTTGATAGAAATTTGCTAATTCGCTTAATATTGTGTAACCAGAAAAAAGCTGCACTACAAGACTTGGAGATATGAGTCGACATAGAAAAATTACAGTCAAACCAGGAGCCTAGATTGCGCACTTCAGACACAGGCTTGATATCTGTCGTGCCAACACGGATTGTACAATCATTAATTTTCAACATTTGTTGCCTAGATCCAATAATTAGAAATTCAGTTTTATCATCATTTATCTTTAACTTATCCTGGTACATCCATTTTCTTAAGTCACTGATACATCTCTCCATTGTACACACGGCCTCAGCTTGATCTGTTGGACTATTCGGATTGAATGAAAGGTAGAGCTGAGTGTCATCAGCGAAACAGTGGGCGTCGGGCACGTGGGCTTGTACTATCTCGAAGAGCTTGGAGGCGTAAACAACAAAGAGAAGCGGACCTAGGCAGCTCCCCTGCGGAACACCGAAGCGCAGATCGAAATTGTCTGATGTAACCCCATCGAACAAAATGCGCTGGCTGCGCCCTGACAAGTACGATGAAAACCACTCTAGAGCCTTCCCCCGTATACCAAAGCTCGTAGTCAAGCGTCTTAGCAAAATCTCGTGATCCACTGTGTCAAATGCAGCGCTTAAATCCAAGAGGGCGAGTAGCGTTACGCGCTGCGAGTTCATATTCAAAAGAATATCATTAGCAACTTTGACTAACGCTGTCTCTGTACTATGATATTGACGATATGCAGACTGCAATTGCGGATAAAGACCTGACCGGACTAGGTGGTCGTATGTCTGATTAGTGAGAGACTAATACCCCATTCACACCAGCACAATGAAATTGCAAATTTGCGCTTACTGGAACCCTGTGAAAAATTTAGCCTTTCAGTCTTTTGTTGCTGATTTTCATTTTGTTAAACCTGGTTTAACTAAACATGTTTTGTTGGTGTGAATGGGGTATAAGACTGTTTCGAAGCAGACTAAGAATGTTTGCAGAAAAATATTTTGGGAGTCATCAGCATCTTAATAATACATTGTCAAACAGACAGGTGATGAAATAAAGAAAATCGTCAACCAGAGGGAAAAAATACTGTCTTGATGTATCACCAAATTCTTATAACTAACATTAGAACAAAAAAATGCCGATCCGTAAGGAGAACTGCTATCTCCATCTTAGGATTCACAGCGTCGCTCCTAATGGGACGAATGCACGGACCTTTAAGGTGGTTTAAAAAAGCCATCACTGTATTATGCTTCAAATATTGAATCATGAATACCCTCTGAGAGGCCACCGCACTGTAGGTAATGTTTATTTCGAAGGATTTAGCACAACATTCACAGACTTCAGTATTTTGTTTTGGAAAAACTCTTCACCCATTATCCTGTTTATCAACTAAAACTATCCCAGATATCTTGGCGCACCAAGCTGGTCCCCAGTTTCCCCAACCTACATGAAATTACATGACATGCATCTGCCAATTTTACCTTTGTTATGTCTTGGAACTTTTCCACAAGAGCAAGATAATCCAAAAATACCTGTTTCAAAAAAGAAAGAGAAAATCCATCAAATGAAAACGGCAGTCTTTACCCTTAGTTGTAGTGTTTGTGCAATTTTCTGGCAATCAAAAAGGCCATTGAGCCCGCGATTGTTCTTTGCCATTTTGCAATTTACAGAAATGGAAGATACTTCATATGCGATAAACATTGTGCACCCTGCATGCAGATGGGCATGGTTTAGCCTCGGAGAATTTAACCTCCATCCCTACCCCCTTCTCCACCCCCTCCAAGCCCAATTTCCTGTGTGAGGTCCCGTGAATTTATTAAAGCATCACTTGAGGCCAAAAGCAAATTATATGAATGTGAGAGGGGGGGGGGGGGGGGGGGGGGAAGATGCACTCCAAATCTTTTTTCACACTTCTGTCTTGACTAACCTGTCCTCCTGTTGCCCAGTCTCTTACGGTGGAGCTACGATCCCTTGGTTCCAGTTCTTCTAGCAGTGTTTTTAAAAAGTCATATTCCGCTGTAAAGAAACAATATGGGAAAAAAAAACAGTCTGAATTTAAAAATGGAATTGTACACTACCATAACAGAAACATGTCTGTCTTGGTAGAAATGAAGTATGAGTTTACCTCTGGGACCAACAAATTGTTGGATTTAAGCGGAAACTCCTTGTAGAAAGTTAACCAACTACATGTAATTTAAGTTAAAACATTACAAAGAACGATTTACAAAAGATTTGTTTGATAAACCTGACCAGGAAAACTTTCGTCACATATTCAAGTTCTCTATAAACGACACTCAACTTCTGTTTTGCTTGTTTTTTTATGTTTATCTTCTTACCATTGACGATTGCGTCACTAACAAGGCTGCGCAGAATGACGTTATGTCCCAGGCTCCAGTGATGCGCCTTGACGAGATGAAACGCTTCCTCACGAGTTCTTCCATCATAGCGCGCTCGCAAAGCCTGAAGGAAAACACGGCAAGTTTTACTCCATTTTCGTTTTGTGGATGGGAGGCACGCTCACGTCCGCTGCGTAAATGATGGGAAAAAATCAATATCGACATTTCCTCTAGAAACAGATCTACCTACCTTAGCTTCGTGCACCCACTCCGCAGGAATTTTCAAATCATCTAACATGAAGCGCTCTTTCTCCACATACGCATGATCCGCTGACAAACTACAGTGCCGACATAGAAGGCTCCGGACTGCGCGCTCTCGCCTGGTGATATAAAACGTAACGAAATGATACCTTAATACACATGAAAAAAGCAAGTTTCATTTACCTTTACCCTTGAACTACCGTACAACACACATGGCAATACAAGACTTCCTTGGTTTGTACGAAAATGATAAAAACATGCAGCGAGAAACCAAGATACGAGGCGACAAAACCGTGGTGGATGACAGTTGTTTGTGCACACTCGATATACAAAGCTTAATGTTTTTAGTAAATGTCTTAAGTTTTGTTACGAACGATGAAGATCCAGCGGATTTTTCAGTCCCGTTCGCAGAGCACTCGTTACTCTTATTCGCTGGAGCCTTACCCGCTGGATAAAGGTAGCACGGGAACCCGGGACAAGATTCCGGATTTTTGGCGGGAACTTCACAGGGTCGTATGTTTGCGCAACTTAACAAAGATTTACCGAAAACGGTACATGTTTGCCCAAAATGAAATACTCTTACGAATAAAACACTAACTGGTGTCAGTTCAAATGAAAACATACTTCACTGGTTCTTGAATATGCAACAAAACGAAAGCCGCCCAGTGCCACAGGCCCAGTCCCTCCAGCTGAGCAGCAAAGCCACTGTGTAACATGCCCGCGTGCTCCTGGGAAAGATGCGTGTACTCAAGCGATTGAAGGACCTGGTATAAATGCCAGCTGGAAAAAAAGAAACAAGCAGGCTCATCAAGGTTAACGAAAATAATTTATGCAAACAACTCTGTATACGACCAAAGAAGAGTCCAATTTTGTTCTCGTTGGCCTTTCTACGCAGTTGTCACATTTATGCGATTTATTGCGATCATTTCATTCCGGTTTTTCCTCAGTTGCCTCTCTGAAATTAATTAAAGAACTTATCTATAGAACACAACGAAGCCGTTAACGAGAGTTACAAAACATTGGAAGTGGCTCTTATTGTCAAGTTTTGTAAAGCAAGCGAAATAACGAAACAACAATAACAACAGAGATGCTTCATGGCATGCGGACGATCATCATTCGCTTTTGTGTTTGAATGAAACGCAAACGAACAAAAAGTAAGAATGCAAGCAAAAACGTCACTCAAAGGACTGGGTGCGACTCGCCCCAAGTCTCCCCGTTCCCTGCCTTTCGCGAAGGCGAGCTAAACTGCTTTTGTTTGTTGCCAAGAATGGCTAGACTAAAAGGAAAAACCATACCTCAGTCTAAAATCCAGCTGCAAGGCAGTGGAAGTTGACGGTGACAGAAGTCTCTCAAGTCTGTGTGATCTGTTGCAGTAGAGTTTTAACAAATGATAGCATGTGTCTTTTGTCACAAACTTGTTTTCTTCATCGCTGTTCTCGTCTTCGTCTTCCATAAATGGCGGATTAGGAGGCGCGCCGTATCTTCCGTTATTGGTGCTTCCCTGCAAGAGATCAAGGAAAGTTGATCGCCATTAACATTGCCGGTGGTGCAAGACGAATCTCTGAAACAAAATAAAATGCCACGACTTGCGGTGGTGCAACGCCTCTCGCAATCATTTCACGGCGATACAAGTGTAACACCGAAATAAACATGTCTCGCGATGTTTGCACGAAGTAGAATCAAGTTTCATTTTTCCGGCGACGTTGCAAGATTGTTTTTATGCACTGCCTGTAATCTGAACGTTTCGTGAAACTTGTCTCACTTCGGCACTTTCAAACTGTCTACATTAATTTAGTGTAACAGCACGTTTAACAAGTTAAATGACAAAAATAAAAGAGAATAGTATGGAGAACTAAAATCCCTATATTGGCAGTGAAAGAGTTAAATAAAACAGGCGCATCATTATAAAAGTATCACATATCTTTTAAGACATCTTAACATGGAGGTACAGCAACACTTACCTTGAAAGCAGCATCGTACGCTCTTAAAGCGTCTGCTATTGAAGATGTTGGCGAACAGTAGTACCTTGCAATGAAAGACAACAATAGCTTGTTAAAATATTCAGTTGATTAAGACAAGAACTTGAAAGAATTTTTCTCAAGAAGAAAAGGACTTGGAGAGTCAAATCTTCACACAAGCACTTGAACGGTTTCTAATCCTTTTTGTCCAATCAACACTCCTAGAGTTGTCACGTCAGCTGGATATCACGTTGCTAAGCAACAACCTTGTTAAAAACTGCAGACAGGATTCCAACCGAGCCTTGGTTTCTTGCAGTTGAATGAACGCACTGATCACCTATGTGTTAACTTTCAAAAAAAGAATTTTAAACTCCTAAAAAACTCTCTACAGGCGTACTTACCACAAGTGAACTGCCAGCACTCTTTTCCAATCCAGTCGCTCGCAGACGTTGACCACTCGACGTGATATGCTTTGAAGTTCATCACGGGGTATATTGACGGTGTCACGTGATATGTCCCACACCATTGCGCCAGCAAGCAGGGCGTAGATTTTAATTCTCTCAGGATTGATGAACACGTCCGCCTACGATGAAGAATAGGTAACAGACTGTCAGAGCAGGTCAGGGTGAATAACGCTCCATTTAAACACTAGATAGCAAATTAATTCCGTGCATAGCTTGATGAATAAAATGACAAAAAAACGTTTAAGCCGAAATTGAATATTTAAGACCATGTACTACTGTCTAAGAAGTGCCAAGGGAAAAAAAAATAAAAAAAGGTTCGTGCAGAAAGGGATTTTGCGTTCGAAAAAGATTAAGTTCAATTAAGAACAATATATGGTATTTGGACACCGAACGATAAGAAACACAAAAGACGTCCTATGGTGGGTACCCTGTGGGCGGGGTGTGGGGGAGCTTACTTGATATCGAAATTTCACAGTATCATCAACTGTTCACTGAAAATGGGGCAAAGATCCATTAACGCAGTAAAGCATTATAAAACACTCTGTTCGTGATAGATACCTTTAATTCTTGCCAGTCAGCCAGCTGTTTGTAAAGCAGATTCCTTGTCACAGCATTCCCTGTCACTTGTGACAACAGAAGCGACAGTCGATAGTCGCCATGTTGTTGTGCTACTTGGCAAGCCTTGCTTATCTGCTTACCAGTCAAGTAACTGAAGATGGACTTCACATGATCGCTTTCCTGAAAGAAGAGAATAATGGTGTATAACAAATAACAATGATTGATTGCATTTGACAAATACCAGTGTACAGTAATTTTTCGCTGAAGGTAACTGTGAGCTATTTCTTTCGAAATTGTTTTCCACGTTTTTGCAATTGTCTTTAAGCGATCCATTTGTAAAAGTCTTTCTTGTTTGACCCAGTGTTAATGCTGACTTTTACGGGTTTTTAAGCGGCAATTTCGCATTTCCTCGATTAAAATATTCCATGAATAGCCAAGAAAAAAAGTATCGCTTTCTCCCGACTTTTTCCTGACAACAAAAATCGCCAGTGTTTCACGGTGAGAATACCTGGAAATTTGCTGCGTCTACTTCTTGGGCAATTCTTTCCTTAGCAGCTTCAGCTAACCAGTTTGACAAAGCTGCTTTCCTTGCCACTCGATTCTGATAAGTTTCTCTGTCTTCTTCAGCTCTGAGATCACCTAATAAAAATATCGCTCACTCGTTAATCAGGAAACGTGGTGTACTCTAACACTACTCGCCAGCGCACGAGAAGAGTCGCTCACTTTACAAGCTACAGTAACTGTAAGGCGTCTGTTGATGTTGTCACTCATTATTTAAGCTGTCAATTAGTTTTTGACAGTTTTTTCATGGTTCTCCCATTGCTTGGCCAATTAGAAAACGAATTAGTCTAGGGGGTTGATCAGTCAAAGTAGCGACCACGTGCGCAATTCACGTGCGCATGAATTGCACGCACGGTTTTAGTTTAATTGACTGAGAAGTTTGTTAAAGCAACAAAAAGGAGTCATTGACAAAGAATACGTTGCTCCGTTTCACTGAAGAACTCTCAGTGGATAAATGAGGTTTGGGTTCATTTAATTCACATAGCAAAGAAATAAAACCATTATCACATATAATCTTAATAGTAAGGGGGGGGGGGAGGTGAACAGTTTATAAAAATGCATGACGAGCTCAGGTTGAATCATAAAACTTGAACTTGATTAGTTTTTAACCAGAGGTGCACTTGATTGAGAAATCAGGATTTTGGACTCCCCAATAAAACACGAAATCCAAAAATTGACTTCTGTCGCCCCAAAATCTTTCTCCGAGGTGGATTTTAATTAAGAAATTTTGGGGGAAAATTTAAAAAAAAAAAAAAACGATTTTGTAAATCTGTCCTTGTGAATAGCGGGTCTATGCTCCGTCAATTCTGCCCGCGCAATCCAATGGGGAGCGTTAGGAAACCACGATGGCAAACAACTTTTGTTTCAAGAAATGCAATACTTGCAAGTTGGAATATTATCATCCCTTTGGTAATTCTTTCTCAGTAGAAACCATTATTATGAGGTACACCTGTATACAAAGCAAAAGCTACACAAATAAGCTTAATACCTTTTTCATCGTCTTTGTCTTCTTTTAGTTTTCCCCAAAGAGCAACAACAAGATCCCACACTAAACAAGTTTGTTCCGCTGCATCTCTCAGTGGTCCTGAGTCTACAAATAACACAAGTAATAAATAACCGATTAAAAATGTATCTCCCCCCCGTGACGTCCCCAGCCTTTTTGAAAGGGGGAGGCGAGGTTAGATCACATCCGAAATCAGTCACTCAAGAAAGGTCGTTATACAGTCGTTCTGAACGCATGTGTATGTGAAAAAGAAGGAAAGAATTCTTGAAGAATTATCTATCTGTTCCTTTCTTGATTTTCCTAAGGATTCTTTTCTCAATTCTTGGCATTTGCAACATTTTAATCACAAAAGCGGGTTAGGGAACCCAATCAATCAATCAATCAATCAATCGAAACCTTTATTTAAACACGATAGCATAAAAAATTTACATAGCTTGTGGGGTCGTGTGTAAATCCCCCTGGAAACCTCCTTAGAGGATACCCTGGTCCCATCCATGTCTTTGACAGTGATCAAAGATGTGTTTAATTCACATAAAATCCCTCTTTTGACCCATTTGTTTCTACAGTACCTGTGGTTTCCTTGTTTCTTCTGGCGACTTCAGCATGGTGATGTAATGCTTCGACATCAGTGGCGGGTTCAAACAATGGACAGCCATCTTCAAGAGAAACCACAGCGTGCTGTAACTCTGCCTCGAGCACAGACTGATGCTGTGCCTGGAGATGGACAAGTAAACAAGTTTATAAGAACAGATTTCTTGTAAATGGTGTACAAATCAAATTTATTATAGGATGAGTTATGTCTCCATAGGATGACGAGGGAGTTGCACCTGCATGTTGTACGCTTTGCATGATATCTACAATACCAGGGAAATTCAGCTTTTTGCTGAAACTTAATGGTCGTGATGAGCTAGGCCATTTACTACGTTCATATGTGACATGAGCCCTGCATACTGCTAGGATCGGCAATGCTGAAAGCATCATTTTGTATAATAAATGGTGGACAATAGTAAATTTTAAGCTCAGTGAATAAATATTAAAAGATGAAATGTTCATTTGTCACAAGAGTGGGCAAAAAAAAATTGAGTCCTTGACAGGATTCGAACTTCTCAGAGGGGAGGATCAGCATTAATCACTAGTTTGCATTTTTTTTTAAGTGTCCTCAGGATTTTTTACCAGGATAGGAGTTTCTACACCACGAAGTAATGATGATGATGATGTGGCATTTATAGTGCATTTCCATACCCACTAATGTGCTTTACAACACTGCGGGGGATTTTGACCAGACTGCATTATCAAGTGGCAAAATAAAACACCCCAATAATGGAAACTGCAAGTACCTACCAACACAGTATCGCTGCTTCCATGAGTGTAGTGTGAATCTACATTGAGTTTCTCTAGCGTCACACCGAATGATGGTGAACCTTCACTGCTACTGGGTCTTAGCTTTGGCGTCAAAAAATCCCCAGCCAGTGAGGACTGGGTAGTGGCAGCAGGTTTTGTCTGTGGTTTCCCCAGAGGGGTACCGCTGTGGACCAACACAAACCCTGGTCCCCACCCTACACGAAAGGAGCGTCCCATCACCAGGCCTGCATCGGCAATGAGGTTCTCTTTTCCATTAATGAGGGAATCCTTTTTAGGGACCAATCCAAACTGATTTCTGGCTCCTACAACTTTAATTCCAATGTCCATTGCAGTACCAATGGCACTTGGAAGCATAATTGGTGAAGACGGCACGGCTGAGGTGATGTCATGAACCACAGGGTATCGGAGAGGATAGACCCCTGCGAAATGAATCAGAAGAAATAAGCACAGCATTTGAATACTGCTAATCCTGATTGTTAAGATTGATTGTTAAGGAGCCACTGGCGTAAACACATAGCCTGTTCCAGGCCTTTGCATGGTCAGCTTCATCACAATTACCTATTTTAGGGCTGCCAAACAGTGACTGGGAAAACTGTCCTGCGTCATCCACACTGCGCTGGACCTTGGGAGACAGCAAAGGACCCAGCGGCATGGCAGCTGGGTACATGGAACTCTTTAAATGACCAGTTTTCCCAAATGATCCACTGAAAAGGGTCTTGTCGACAGTGGGGGCATCCTTTGATAAGTGTAATGGCAGATGAGACTGGTCGGCAAAGAATGACGCTTTCATGACCTGGATCCGCTGGGCATTCATTCCCAGGGCTGTCGCAAGCTGGTGACTGGCAGATGAATTATCAAGTTCTTCCCCCTCTAAGTCACCATCTTCTCTGACAGCTTCTTCATCAAGCATCTCCTCTGAGAGAAAATTAACAATTAAAGTAATTTGTTATCACAGTGTGGTTTCAATAACGTTCTGGAAGCTAAATATGTTCTTTTTTGTAATGTGATCTTTTACTTGCATTTCAGTACAACTTGCACATTAAATGATACATTGCTCACAGACCATTTTACAGTACTATACAGTTGAGCATGTTAATACATCAAATTTAAATGAAAGAAACAAACTAAGGCCCTAAATGTATATATGTGTAGTTCATCAGTTTCTGCCGCTGAATTAAGATGTTTTTTTTATTTCAAGATAAATGATTTTTGTGTAATCTGATTCAAATAATGTTCTTTTTCTTTGCTGACAAAACTTTGAAAGATGAGTTATTTCTAGTACATGTATGATAACAAATAAAACAGGTTCTCCGTGTCTAAGCAGTGCCTCTTAGATATAAACTACAGTTAGGAGTAATCAAAGATTACGGAAGTGCGTTGGATGCAAAAATTATTTTGTTTTTTGGCTAATTTTGATCAGCTTTTTCTGACAAAACTTTGAAAGACGAGTCATTTCTAGTATGATTAACAAATAAATCATGTTCTCCATGTTTAAGCAGTGCTCCTTGGATATAAAGTTTGATGCCAAAATGTGTTTTTTGGCTAAGTTTGATCAGCTTTTTTCATTAATGTTTTGTCACCAGCTAGAATGCTGCTCAGTGTTTTGGTGACTGATATTTTTTTTGTCACATCAATTTAAAATAAATGAAATAAATCAGTTTAACAATCTCTAGTACCAGGAAATGTTTCATGGTCTATGTCTGCCATGTCACTATCCTGGTCGCATAAGGACAGAGCAGCTCTTTGCTTTTCCTTCTCATAAGCTTCAAGTTGTAGTTTCTTTTCTTGCAGATGTCTGAAGATTTCCTGTTTTTCTTTCTCCACAGAATCACCATCATCCTACCAAGACAAATGTTTAAAATGTCTTAACAATAATTTATACAGTGTAGTACAATGAAAACAGCTCTGTAAAATAATAATGTGTGTACCTGCAAATGTGGTTTAATTGGAGGTCTTTTCAGTTTCTTTGCGTCTTGCTCGTTGTCATCTAGATACTGGTGCATTCCATACCTGGTAAAATGCTCTACCTGTAAACAAACAAAGACATGTTAAGACATGTTTCAGACTGTGATATTTGCCTGCATACAAACATTGCATGTAGTCGAAACCTATTCTCCAAAGGGAGTTGAAACTATGACTTGCACCAGGGTACACCAGCCAGATGCTGTACTGTATCTATTGTTTTGCTGCGGGGCTTACATTACGACAGTATTCCTGCAGAAGGTAATCTCATTGTTCTCCAGATGAAGGAAACTTGAATATTTTCCAGGTTTTCTAAGTCTCTGATCATATTACAAACAGAAATGACCTTTAATTTTAACATTGCTTTCTATTATAAGCACAAGTAAGTGGTAAATAGTTGAATAACACCTATGAGATAATATGTTTTGCAAGCCTGCTTTGCTACCAAGTGTGTAGTACTGATGAACTGGCTAACTTACCGTGAACACCCAGTTTCCATTATCCAGGTCATAATCAAGAAAAGTGGCTCCAAGCTTTGCTGTAGCAGTTTCCACCCTCTTTTGCCATCCAAGAAAGTTCAGTCTTTCCGGACTCTGTGAAAAAGTCAGTGTAACTCAAAATTAGGCAAGGAACTCAATAGCTCACTTAATAATAATAGTAATAATAAAAAGGTTCTTATTGCACATTTAAATTTCTCAATGACTTGTCTCCTTAGATTGGCAAAATGAATGCATCAAGCTACTTAAAAAGTTATGTTTCATGTTACCAGTAGTTACCGGTAACAATTATTCACCGAAGTGGAGGTAAATATCCACCAATTTCACCGACACTGAGGTGAATAATTGTTTTAGTATATACCACACAATTTGAATGACTAGCGGACCAAAACATTACTCTGGGTGCTCAAAGCGACGCGCGAATCCATTTTGTTTCTCTGCCGCTGCTCGAAGGTGAATAGTACTTTGCTAATCACCTCCGAGTTAACCAATCAGCGCACGCGGAAAGCACTATTCACTTGTGTGGTATATACTACACTGTAAATGATGTTATTTACAATTTCAAGTTAAATGACAAAGGAAAACAAAACAAGTAAAAAACAAATTAATAGCTGCATGATTAAAAGCACAACATTGTTAACTGTCCACAAATAACTTACCGTAATTGGCTTGTGTGAGGTCTTATCATTTGGCCAGACTTTCTCCAAAGTGATCTCAGCTTTCTTGTTCAGTTCCTCACCAACAGGTGGCTTGTTTGGGTATGTATCAGGATAAACTTCTATCTCACGGCGCCGGAAGAATACTTAAATGAAGACAACAAACTTAAATTGTTAATTTTAACTACCGGTATATGAAACTTCATGAACTTAGCTTTAATCAAATACTATTCTAGACATTTCACAGCTGTAGTGTGCAGAAGGTCATATGGGTTCGACTCCAGTCAGGGGAACTCAAGATTTGTTTTCCGAGTGGCTTGTACACTGTATCAGTGACTGAAAATCATTTCTCAACTTTTATTCTGGTATTAATGCCATTAAATGTGCCAGGCAAGTCTGTGTGCTATTCTTGTTTCTAACATGGGACTTTTAATGCTGGAAAAGTTGAACACTTGCATACTACTCACCAATTTCATCCAAGTTGAGTCCAGCCACATTGGTTCTGCCGTAAAACTTGACCTGACCATAGCCTTCCCGTCCAACAACAAAATTATCAACAAACACATCTCCATTGCTGTCAATCTTCTGGTTGAGCTCTGTCAGTGGGGGTATGGTGTAGTATTCCAATCTGAGGTGATAAAATATGATATTATACCAGCAAAGACAAAACATTAATTTTTAGACAACAATAAAATACATGTACTGTAATAATATTATACCTTATAAAGCCTTGCAAATAAAAATAGCTTAAATTTAAAGGGAAAAGCCTTTATATCCTCTCAGTACAAGCATGTCAGGGTTGACATGTACATGTCGATAATAAGAAATATTCTTTAACCAGGTAAATACATGTATTATTATATGTACTTGTCATTTGGTACTTGTCACGTACAGTACATCTGACACTGAACATGTCTTTGCAGAGCTACGTCACAGTATGCAAGAGAAAAATTGAGCATGCAGAAAGTGAATTTTGTTTACTGAGGTTATCAACAAGATTCTAATATCCCATACATGTAACACTGCCTAAGAGTCTGAGTTTAGCCACATCAAGGCTGCTGCCTAACGGGCGCCTAAGTTACGAGTGCAGGCGACTAAATTTTTGTTCAAGGAGCCCACATAGGCGCCTAAGCATAGATTTTCCATTCTCATCTAATGACTTCAATTTCCTTGTAACTTTGTTCCACTGGCGTAAGATATATCCCGTTTAAAACCATAAGCACTTCATTTCAAAACGGAAATACTAAAATTGTCCACAATAGAGATAATTTTAGCGTATAAATATGTGCAACTTCGAAAACCAATTATTTTCGACTGTTTAGGACTGGGACTGACTCCCAAATATGGAATGAAGAATGAATAGTATTATGGGCTGCTTCACGTTTCGTTCGCTACGTTGATGTTTTGGAGGAGTTTATAGTGAATGTGAAGTAAACATTTTACGGATACAAAAGTGAAATCAATCTCCTGGCCATTCATGCATCAGGTCTGATCATGACAATTTTAATCTGCAAAAGCTTGATACAAAAACCTTTTCAACAAGCCTAAAATAATGTGCAAAATGTTTTGATGTTACACTTATGAATTACTGTAATTAAGCTTATTATTTAACTCAAACTTTTATTTTTTCACTTTAGAGAACGCTTAATTTCATAACAACAGAAAATGTGTGCCTTTTCTGTGACATTCTTATCAGCTAGCGCTTTTTGTGGATCAAGTTTGTTTGTTTGTTCATTCGAACTGTTTCGTGTTTCATCTCGGTTATTGAACCGTGCAAGGAGAACATTACTCTTGAAAATAATAATGTGCTAGAAACTTTGCTGAAAACAGTTTGAATAACATGAATTGTTTTTAAAACTACTAAAATCTATTGTATAAGCAACTCATTTGATAAGCCTAGAAACTGTTTTTATTTTCACAACTTAGTTTTTCTGGTCTATTTTTGACAACTGATTATGAAATGTAGATAAGATCAGAATTTAATTAAAGTGTTTACACAGGTGTTTTGACTTTTTATTACCTTTGCCTCAACCTTCAGATAGACCTGCTAAATTGTAATCTTGGTTCTGTTAAACCTTAATTACTAACAATAATTCAAGTTCTTTAGTGAGCTTGCTGTGCAAAAGTGAAATAATAATTTTGCTGCTTCATGCTTCACTGATTTTGCTTCAAAACTTTGGATGTTCAAAACTCCTATTAAACATTGTTTTATTTGTTCTACACATTTTTAACTTACTTTATCCAACATTCATCACAGCACGATATACTGGTTGGATTTTCAAACTCATTTTAAGCCTACAGAAACTTTCTAATATACACACTCCTGTTCATGTTACCCAATCAGTGTAAAAAGGGTTTTATCGAAGGAGAGGCTCGGTTAAATAAACTTTCAAGTTAAGAAAGCTGGAATTTTTCACACAACTATTTGAGGGAGGCTACCTTCAGAAGCTTTCAGAAAAAAATCTTGTCCGAAGGAGTTTTCTTTTCACGTACAAAGGCTCTACTGACAAAATAAAATGTGTGTGCATGTGGAAGGGGACGGTGCGGGGGGGGGGGGCTGCTCCCCAGACCCCTCCCCTAGATTTTTTTCTTCTACCCCACCCCCCTCCCCCGAGGATCGACCGTGGCAACTTTTAGGCTGGGCTCCTAAAGTAATGGCTTGGGCTCCTAACTTTTGATGTTAGGAGCCCGAAGGGCTCCTTAGAAATTTCCTTAGGCAGCAGCCTTGCACATTACATAAAATAAAACCTACACTTCAAAACAATTCATACAGTGGCAGATATTCTCACCTTCTGAGAACTACACCACACAATTCCCTAGTGTCAGAGGAGCCATCTTCAACAACCAAAGAACTCCTTAAGCTTTCTTCATCTTCCTCTATCCTTGTAATTCGACGGACATTCAATTCTGAGATAGTGGTGTCTGCAGATTCATGTCCCGCAGTGCGCGAGAACCTCACTCCCATTGGACTGACACCGTCACTAGTATTGGCCCTGTCATCAGCAGCTTTGCCACTCTCCTCCACCCCCACAGGAATGGTGGAGCTCTTCATGGGTGAGGTACCTTGTGATGGGGGAGGGGAGGGAGGGAAGGGTGAGCTGGTCACTGCTAAATCATCATCCCCCTCCAAGGAATGAAGTTTGACTCTGGTAGTGTCGACAACTGACAAGGGTGAATCCTGGAAAGATCATGAGAGACAACATTTAACATGTGTGTAGTTTCTTTTTTTAATGTCACTTAGACAAAATTACTTGCTTTTTCCAAACATTTACATGTATTTTTCTGTCCTTTTCTTAATTCTAGTAAACTTGTCAGATTGAAAATAAATTGACTGTCAAACCCTGTTATAAATGAACATCTACCAAAGTTTTTTTTAAATTTACATCCCTTTTCAACACATGAAACAATCAAACAGCTAAAGAACTTTATTTTTCAACTTCAGTGATTCATTTCACACCTCTTTGCCTGACTTGGGTTTTAAAACAAGTTTCTTGATGTTTTTCCTGGGTACAAAGGTGTCAGGACTTAATCCTGAATCTTCTTCCAGACCTTCAAACAGCTTGGACTGAAAAACAAAATAATTTCAACAGCTAAGCATGTACAAAAGTCAACTTCTACTACCACAAAATATCATGAAGTTTAAGTTAAGCTTTTTGTTTGAAAATCATAAAATCTCAATGAGTAAATATGCAGTTAATAAAATCAAGTGTCCATCTCAGCTATACTAACCTTGTTCATAGTGTGATTATTGATTGGCCTTGGTTTGATTCTGGCTGCTGGGCGAGGAGACACCTGCAGGCAAAATAATACAGTGGTTAACTCAACTATACAAGAAATACTACAAAACAATGGTTTCTGAATTAAATAAATTGAGTAGAATCCTGATTTCTTGAACATCCAGAGAAAACGGAAATTGGTTCGAGAAATTGGCAGTAAAAAAAAATAAAATAGTTGGTTCCAGAAATTGGAAGTTTCGAGAAACCGAAGGTTCGATAAATCGGGATTCTACTCTAATAACATGCAAAAGTTTTTTTATTTATCTCAGATTTATTTATTTGAGAGTAAGACTGGGTTTACCGTGGTGTAAGAACCTGTTAAATCTTTCTTTGTTTTGGAGCTACTGTTTTCCTACTCAATATTGTTTCAAGGGTCTTCGCTGTTTTGGTCTTTCTGTTGTTTTACATCACCTGTGAGTTTCACAGGTTCTTACACTGAGGAAACGCCGTAAGACTAAAATGATATAGATTCTGGTGCACAGGACAACCAACCTTGTAGTGTGAAGGAGCGGTGGAAGTCCTGCTCAGGGAAGTTGAAGTAGAACTTGATGCTCTCTCAGGCCTGGTCTTCTCCTAAAAAAGTGAAAGTAAATCATCTTCAGTTGTTACTTCAGGACATTTGTTTTTGTTGATCAAATGGTAAAGGTACAGTTGTCTTCAAGCCTAGCACAATGAAGGTTACTTTGTAGCATAAAGTGACTAGCTGTGCTAATTCACCTAGCTACAGTGTACCCCTGGCATTCCCAGGTTGTCCAACAGTCTGTACCCCCTTTATAAAGAGCACAAAACTATGCCACTGTGCCTCCTACTACACACATGTAGCAAGGGGAAAAGACAGAACTTATGGTAAATCAAAGCTTGTCCACTTACCAGTAATGAATTGCGAAAGAGTGGTGAATCACCAAATGGTGAATTAGACAGAATCAAAAGCTGCTGCTCCAACAGCTGTTGCTGTTGTTGTTGTTGCAGAGCATTCACTGCTGTATTCTGGTTGCTGTTAGATTGAAAGGAAATAAGCAAATAAGATTAGCTATTGTATCAATAATGCAGAACAGTTTTGTCAAATAAATTATACCTGTACTAAATATTGGTTGAAGCAAAAGAAATGGGTGTTTCTTTATTATAAATATGTGCAGTGTGTGTTGTGTGTTGGTGTACAGTTAAGCCTCTCTACAACCACCACCCTGGGAATTAAGAATTACTTTGCCACCGTGAAGAGGTACCTGATGTACATGTAAGGTAAGTATTTCAAATGAATTGCATACATGTATACTCAGTATCAAAAATCCTGGCTACTGTACATGTTGAGAGGTTTCACATTTTGCTCTAAAAAGGTGAAACAAGGAAAAGGGCAAGTTGGCTTGTGACTCCAGATGTTGTGGCCTTTTAGTTAGGTTAGTTATCACTTTACCTTCCAAGAGCACTTATTCCAAGACCAGTGGTTTGTTGAGATCCCAAAGTACCAAAGGCACCTGAATTGATTTAACAAAAAAGAGAGAGAAAAAGCACAGAAGAGTAGTTAACCATAATGAATAATAACTATATTTTCTGCAAATTGTCAGTAAAACTACAAACAATGAAGTTACTAACCAGTTCCTAGTGTCCCTGTGTTCAGTCCTGTCCCTGTTCCTAGGGTCCCCGTGGTCCCAAAGAGCCCTGTGCCCGTAGTGCCACCAAATGCTGTCCCTGTACCGAATGCAGTAGGTTTGGCGCCAAACAGGCCTCCAGATGTGCTTGTCGCAGCACTAAATGCACTTGTTCCGAGACCCCCAGCGCTAGAGCCAAAGTTAAATCCTGTTTGGGGTTTATTCTGTGTGCCAAACAAGCTGCCTGTTGTTCCAGATCCCAGGCCTGCTAAAAAGACAGATTGAAACACATTATTGTGGATGTATACCTGTATTTATTTTGGACATTGACAAATCCATATTGCCATACACATAACTGAATGTAAACTATGGAAAATGTGCACTCTACTTACTTCCAAATGGCTTGGCCCCAAAAGCTGTTGACTGCTACAAAGAATAAAAATCATGTTTGTTAACTGGGAGCTCAACTTTAGGAGTTCAGACTATTATCTTATAAGGTGGTTCTAGCATTTGTGGATGAAAACCTACTGTGTGTCAGACCATTCAAATGAAAGCTATTGAGCAGTACTTTCTATGTAAAAACTGTTTATTATGCTGTACAACGTGGTTCTAACTTCAAAGTCTGTGGATAAATCCCTAGTGTGTGATCATTTAAATTAAAGCTATCAAGCAGTACCTTCATTTGGTACTATTTATTATGCTGTACTGTACATGGTGATTCTAAAGTTTAAGTCTATGAATGAAACCCCTAGGGTATGACCATTTAAATAAAAGCTATTGAACAGTACTTTCGTGTGGTAATGTTTATTATGCTGTACAATGTGCAGAATTCCTATGTACCTGTTGTTGACCCAGTCCAAACCCAGTTTGCCCAAATAGTCCACCTGTACCAGTCTGGGTTTGGCCAAAGCCTGTGCTTTGAGTTCCAAACAAACCAGTGCCAGCCGTTGTTGTTGTTGCACCAAACAGACCAGTCTAATAATGAAGAATAACACCTCATGAGCGATTAAACAATCACAAAGCTGCTACGCAAAGGGCAAGCTCATATTTTTCCTCACTGAGCCTCAAACATATCGTTAGAAGCTGGAAACTCACTACTACAGTGTATTAGCAGCAACTACAAGAAAGTCAACATTTGAAAGTTAATTACCAAACAAAAACACCCAGGGCCCAGGGGAGACAACAGCTAGACTGTCTACATGTACATTTGCATGTACATGTACATGTACTTCGCTAAATATTGATGACAACCTTGACCAAGTGGTACAGTGTAGAAACAGTCATCAGTGGCCAGCAATTTAACCAGCAGCAAAAACCATCAAGCATACCGTCTGTCCACTAGTGCTCTGTCCAAAGAGACCTGCAGTTGCACCAAATCCTGAGCCAAATCCAGTTGTGCTTGATGTCGGAGTACCAAAGAGGCTGCCTGTCTTCTGGCCAAATGCTCCTGTTGATTGCTGTTGGCCAAACAGTCCAGTGGTATTGGAGCTACTACCAAACAAGCTTCCTGGAAAAAGTGTAAAAAAAAGAACCGTTTAATATAATTAAAAGTATAACGTAACAAGCTCCTTGGTGCAAACTTGTTACCAGGACTCAACACTACATAACACTTACCCGCTTTCCATACATGTATTTGCATTGGAAAATAAATTTAAATCTAGGACAGTGCACAAAACATTCGTGTCTGACTTTTATGGTTGTGGCAAAATTGACACTTCAAATGTTTGACTACATGTAAAACATGATGTACTTGTACAGTGTAAGTAACATCTCTACTCTGTAATATCTGGCTGGTTCGATTCTAGGTAAATTGGAGTCATGATAAAGCAGGTTTATTTCCTCACCTGTTGTTCCAAATCCAGTGGTTGGTTTTTGTCCAATTAATGATGATGAAGTGCCAAAGCCTGAGGTAGATGTATTTCCAAACAGACCTCCAGTGCTTGTGCTTGTTGGCAAACCAGAAAAACCAGTTGAGCCAGCAGCTCCAGTTTTGCGTCCAGCTTCATAATCTTCCATTCTTAGCTCCTGTTTATAGGAAAAAAAGCTTATCTTGTTATCAATTTAGCACAAAACCCCAATCCATTTTGCAGATTGTATTTTTGGTTACAATTTGAACTAGAAGGGACCTTGTATTTGTCATTAATGAAATTTAGTGTTAAGTAGGTGGCAAAATTGCTGGCTGTCGGCACATTTTGACTGGGCTAAAATGGCTCAAATAACATTTCAAAAAGAGTGTTCTTAGTTGTATCTGTGACCCCTGACACCTGTGAGGGGGGTCTCATGCAATGTACAATGTACACTGTACACTGCAAACAAAGTAAAGGCCTATTTCATTATGCCTGCAATTGATGAGGAAGTCATCAAGAAACTGGCTAATAAACTTTAATGGAATGGGTTTCTAACCTCTATACTCTTCTTCTCATAATTTGTCATGACAGTGATGCACTGATGTCTGACGCTGATGTTGGTGGTGATTCCATTCTTGACCATAGAATCAGTTCCTTGAACAACCTGGAGGCCAAGACAGTGACTTACACTCAAATATCTGCTTTACAACGAGCAAAACATCAAGAATCCTTATAGAAAAGAAAAATACTCTACTCATAATGTAGCCATCTATCATTTTCAAGTGTTGTTCACAGGAAATCGAAAGGATGCACTAAAATACTTACACTAAACTTCACTGGTGTTCCTGTGCCTGCAGTAGCTGAAGCACCAAGTATTCCTGTGAAATATAACATACTTGTTCATGGGAAGGAAAACACTAACACAAGTCATAATACCAGAGCAATGAATTCTGTTCAAACTATTAACCAACTTAGAAAACCAAGTGCATTAAAAAAACTAATTTCTCCCAATGATATCCATAGCTTATCAAACAAGCATGTTAAGGGAATGGAGAAAAATTACCAACCACCAAAATCTCAGAACTAACAGTTTTCCGAGTTGCCTTTTGCCTCATTTTCAAAAGGCGTCCTGGTGCAAAACCATTCAACTGAAAATGACTCTGATTTGCATGAATTCAATGGATGTGCAGGTGAAACTCATTTTCATATTAATGGTTTCACACATAGACTCATTTTCACACAGAGGGAAAAAACAACTTGTATTGTCATCGGTAAGGAGACTTCTACATGTACATGTATTTTTAGCGTGGCAGGGTTCAAAGGGTTAGATCGTTAATCTGACCTTGGAAACCTGGGGTAGTTGTGGTAGTCTTTTGTCCAAAGAGCGAGGAGGTCTGTTGACCTGTCCCAAACAGGCCAGTGCCCTTGTTTGCACTTGCGCCAAACAGGCTGGAGCCTCCTATGAAAGGAAAAAAATCATTAAAAGATAAGACAGGATTGCAGAATACGTACTATACAGTTCCTAACCTGGGAAGTTAAAGCTTTGTTACAACTGTTAACAAAGACACCAGGCTCTGGTTGTTCAAAGGGTGGATAATGCTATCCACCGGATAAATCGCTATCCAGTGGATAGCGTTGTTTGTTGTGTCAACACTTATCCACTGGATAGTGATTTATCCAGTGGATAGCGTTATCTATCTTTTGATCAACTGGGCCCAGGTCACACAATATTAACTGTTATCATTTTTACATGTACACTGACAGTAACAATATGTATAAAGTAACAAATAAGAGTTGTTTTGGTCTTGCTGAATTTTAATTGTTTCAACATAAAATGCACATGGACATATAAAAATCTATCACCTTGTTTGTTATTTTGGGAATTGGGAATCCAGTCATCTGTTCAGTTGTTATCAGCTACCTGCAAGCTGCTGTAGCATGCTGAATTGTAATGTTGATATCTTTTATTGCTTATCCTCTCCATACAGTACATAATTATACAATATTATACGTACTGTGTAGATCTTTTTTAATGAAAATATTTAATATGAAAAGGCACAATTTACCAATCAATCCACAATTTACATGTTTTTCATGAAGAAAATGCAGCTCTAGTGTACACTTAATGAAGGACATTTCAGTATCACAATCAATTCCCATAATACAGACTACTGATCACTTTTATAATCATGGCAAAAACCCACTATTCCATTTCTACATAACTGTACATGCACTTATAAAGAAGAAAGCGGTAGTTACAAACCAGTTGTTCCAAATCCTGTTGATGTTCCAGTACCAAATGTTGATGTCTGGCCAGGCGTCTGGAAGACGCTTGTCCCTGTGCTACTTTTTGCTGTACCTCCAAACAAACTGGTTCCACTTGATCCAAAACCGCCAAATGAAGCTGCATGAACAGGGCAAAAATTAAATTAAATCCCCAAAGATCATCAGATTTTTGCTGGCATGAAGCAACTACAGATATTGCTATTCTCCCTTGATCAGATGCGAGTTCACTGCAAGTTACCCTCGGTATTTTGTCAGGTCACCAAAACAAATTATCCATACTTATTTATACTCTGAGAAGAGGGAGGTGCATTGCGAGTTAAGTGTCTTCAGAAAATAAGGACCCCAGCCAGGGCTTTATCCCAGATTTCTCAAATCTAGAGTCCAAGTTGCCATCCATTTTGGCTCCCCCACATGTAACTCCCACAGACAATTTGCAAAGCAATGGGCCCTTTGCACCCAACAAACTCATGGTATACCGTATCCGCTCTGCTGGAAACCAAGCTACATGCTGGAACATTCAAAACAAAGCGATTTCAACCAATCATGCTTGACAGTTCTGTTTCAGATGTCCCAATGTGTAGCTTGCTCTCAAGCTCTCAAGATTTCGTACTATGACTGCTACCTGCAAAGCTGCAAAAGGCCCATTAAAAATTAATATTTGGAGCTTACACCAATGTACAATGAAAGGGTTAATAATTATTGCAATAACACAGCACTTACATTGAGATGTTGGTTGCTGTCCAAAGATACTTCCAGTTGCTGTTCCACCAAATATACTTCCTCCAGCTGTGTTAGTGGTTGTGCTTCCAAACAATCCACCACTGGTACCTGAGCTCTGAGGTTGACTGAATGTACTGCCAAAGCCTGTCTGAGCCTTGTTACCAAACAGACCTGTACCAAGACCTGAAGAAAGAAGGACATTATCAACACTAGAATCCTCGGCAATGATGAATTCCTTGTTTCTTGTTACAACGACCAAGGCAAGTCTTGAGACTTTGATTATCTCAGAAAAGAAGTTCCAATAAAAAATCAAATTCTCCCAAGGTAAAATGTACATGTAGAAAATACAGTTAAGAGGATTTTGAACTTGATCGGTGATTATCAATCATTTTTTCATAGATTTTATGTTACACTGAAAAAAAATTATACTAATTATTCATATCTACAAGGTTAGCCTGAACATGTATAATGTATGCATTGAAGTAATTATACTTGAGAAGAGTTTGTTACTACATGTACATGTACATGGACTGACCCTGCACAGACTGCAACATATTCTTCCATGTAAAAAAAATATATAAATAAAGAATAGCAAACAAAGATAGACTTCACAATTCTGAGTGTTGTTGCCAAGCCCATTTGTACTTTGCTAGTTAAGAGTATATAAAGAAAGAACACAACCATAATAAACAGGAAGGAACAGAAGTTTGACAAAGTGGTAAAAATGTAAGAACAATGTGTATGTACAGCAAGCAACAACCTGAAGCAATTGAGAAAATGGACCTTAAGCAGCTAACAGTCACACAGCACAAAATCTACCTTGTTGGACAGCAAGCTATGAAATGGGGCATCAGAAACAAAGAAACATCAAGCTTTAAGTCACTTTGTTTTGGATGTCGCAGCAAATAGCTTGTCCTCAAGCATGGCAGATCTTATACTATGTAACTGTTAGGCATGAAGGGCGCATTGTCAGAGACAACCTCTTTGTCCATCTTGTTACAATGCGTACATGTAAAAGAACTTGTCAAAAAAGAAAGAAGAAAGAGGTTAAGCTGCAGTGCCAGCTCAGATTCAAAATGTAGGTGAAGGCATTTTTGTCCTGGTGGAGTGTAAATGTGTGATTATTTCACTGGTTGATGATTGAATGATAAACATCTGTGACATCCAAGAACCAACCTGAGCTCGCACCAAACTGTGTTGTTGTGTTCTGACTTCCAAAAGCTGCGAACAAATCAGTCATGTTAACATCTACACTGTCATGATAACATCTCCCAAGATTATCTGAGAATTGGTATTTAGTTGTGAAGAAATGCTGATTATTTCCAAGTATGTGGATGGATTGCAAAGATGAGGAAATTAACTACAAAGCCAAAAGAATCTCAGCCAAGAAAACGGACATTCCTGGAAAAATTTTATCGCATTTAAGTCTAAAGAAAATCAAATTTTAACAGTGAAAGAAAATAACCAGATCAGACCGGTGTCATAAGAAACTTCAACAGTCAATTCTATTTTGTCCAGGCTATGTAATCTTTCTTTACTTGTTTACCTCATGTCGGTTTTTTAAAGCCAGGCATATTTCTGACTCGTTTCTGCTTAAAAATAACACACTGAGATTTATCGATTATAGTACATACTTGTTCCTGTTCCAAAGGTACTGCCGGTGCCAAAAGGTGTATTCGACGTCGAAGATCCAAACATCTCTACAGCTGATAAACACAATCTGAGCTAAAAGTCGGTTAGAATTTCAGATAAATGGCGAATTGATCAAAGCCGTTGACGGATCAACACGTGTGACGACAAGAAATACTTCAGTGGTTCAGATCAAGATATCCCCTTCGTAATCCATTATAGCAAACACTGTTGTGAAGCAGTGATCTTCCTGAATGTGAGTCAACTCAATCCAGACTCTTTTTATACCTGAGCAAGAGTATTTTTGGAATATTACAAGGTGTAAGGAAAGGAAAACACAAACTGGTTTCAACCACAATCTTCCAGTGGCGCCAAGACACTTCCCACAATGCACTATGAGAGCGGTTCATGCTTCATGTACCCTACTTATAGTGTCACAGAATTTTAGTCCCTTTCAACGATTACATAAGGTAATCAATTATGAATTAATCTCCCCTCACGCTTAGGTTTAGTCTGATTCTCAGAGTAGCGGCCGCGATCGACCTCGGACGTCTGAGAATCAGGCTAGCTTAGGTTCTGAGGTCTATCACATTTTTCATATGCCCCGGGATAAGTTTGCAGTCCTGCTGGAAACTGAATCTTACGCATTGGTCATGCTGGTTGAAACCTATACTCCTTTTAGGTTCGATTTTAATTTAGGCACTGAACGTCAATTCACAAAACAATGACGTCATATCGTTCTAGTTAGTGTGGTTCAATTTCCCTCGGTCAGAAATGATCAACTAAGCAGTAATTATCAAAAGCTTTTATCAAACCGCAAACAAAAATGTTTAATTTTTTTTGGAAAATTTCATGCTCTCATTTGCTATGAGCTGTCATCCTCTTTCTTAATCAACGACTCCGCGCACTAACGGTAATCTTAAATTTTTTCCCACACTTGAAGCTTTTTCAAGAGCAATCAAGCATCCAAGCGATTTTTCCACGTTTTTACAGTCTAGCCCAAGAGAAAACACGAGGATTGCTTTTCAGTTTGCATTTTATTTTTACCGTTTTTTCCATGTCGGATTTTACAAGACCATATATTTTTACGAGTTACTACACCCTTATAGTAATTTATGTAGTATTTTCATTCCACAGATTTTATTAGCAATGAGCATCAAATTACAAACGTAACAGATCGCTTATTTTAATCTATAGTTAATCCCGAATTTTAGCGCAACCAAAACTACATGCATAGCCTTTGTTAAAATCATCAACTGAACCAAAAGCTTATCTATTGAACTCAGCGCAGACCGACACTCATAAGCCTGTTGCTCGAAATTTTACGATGACCATTGGTGTTGAAGGCCACACCATTTAAACCCGAACTGATAGACGCTGTACGGAAGTAGGGCGAGGATGTATCCCCGCACCAGTGGTTACACTTCTTGTAACAGTTACTCTTGTAACCGGAAATGAAGAAGCCGGAATAGAACGAATGATCGCAGATCAACAACTGGTATGAGTAAGCGTTGCTTGCTCCAACACCGTGCCACAATCCAGTTGCAGCAGCATTCCCATAGTTCGCCGCGGCCGTTATGGGCAGGTTGGTTTGTCGCTTGAAATACACTTTAGCTCCAGTTTGGTGATCAATGAAAATGATTTCTGTGAACTAAAAAAAATTAACGAGAAAATGAAATGTTAAAAGTCTTTACTTCCAGAAATATTTACAAAATGAAATTAACCTCTTCTCATTAATTGGTCTACACAGAAATATTCTTAATCAAGAAATGAAAAATAGAAGAATATTACCGAGAGTAACTTGCGATCAGACGTTCTTTTTTATCCGCGAAAACAAAAAAGAACGTGTGATCGCAGATTATACAGAGAGAAGATAACATTATATAGAACTTATTTTTACGAATTTTAATACAAAATACGAAACACATTGTTAGCACTGCAAGTGGTCAGCTAACTTACAGGAATGTTGTTGCAGTTCGTCCTGTATCCGTTACTTCCATAAGGAAACTGAGGGCTGTATGTGACTTCAGTCTTGGGTTTGACTTTGTCATTGGTAGTGTAACACATGGTCCATCCTCCATTGAATGACGTCATGTCACAGTAGGCCAGGAATGCATTTGAATGGCTTCCTGCATCCGAGTCCAGCCAGTATAATCCATCTGTTTGAGAGTGTTCTCTGTTCTTGATATCCTTGCAGTCAATACCTAGAAATTAATTCACTTAAATGATAAGTGCAAAAAACAATCCAATGTAATACGTTTTGGTCAACCCTCGACAATTGGGTGAAGTTTTTTTCAGTTTGTTATGTTCTGATTTGAAAAAATCAAACACCCCAAATCAATTCGATTCATCTGTTGACACAGTTCACTCATCCGTTTATATCTATTTACATCCGATATTTTGTTAAGGCGTAAATGAAGAAATTTAATAACTGCATGATTTGTATAAACTGCGAAATTATTTTGGAACAAAACTCAGTCTCAAACAGTTAATAAAACGGGTTTGTTATAAAATCTTCTTCGGCTAACTTTCCTCTATTCATGTGTCTCTTGCAGTTCTTAGTCGTAACTTCGAGTTACTTTGTTATTGTGAAATCATTTTTGAGTTTTTTGTGGAGTTTTGGTGTGTTTTGAGACCGTGTTTGGGTTTCACCAAAAGGACAATTTCGCACTCTGCAAAACTCTGATTATTCTCGTAGATTATCATGCAAGTGCTTGCTGAAGCCGAGAGCTCGTGAATTATTGCGACTGATATTTTAGTTGGCTAACCTGCATTTTCGCGGGAGTTTTGTGCCGCCATCTCATCAGACAGTCGTACCCAGGATTTTCCGTCGCAGAATTCTAAATGTATGTTTACCATGCGCAGCAGTCCCTTGTTTTCTGAGCCGCAGTTGTCGGCGGATTCCTGGACACGAATCTCCTGCGATAAAATGAAGAGACGAAACATTTTTCTTTTCCAATTTGATTAGACTCTTTTTTAGATATATTTTTTTCTATTTATCTAGCTTTTTTCTTTTTCAAAAAAAGTTGTGCAGTTGACCTTAAAGGAAGAGCTAGGTCTGTAAAGCGAATGAAGACAAGGACCTATCCATGCAGTCATTTCTCAGATCTTTCTTGTCACAAATTTTAGTTCTCGTAGGGTGTCTGCGGGAGTTGTAGTTTGGCAGTTATTTTCCTTTTTTTGGTAGTTTTGTGGGTTCACTACAGATAGACAATTCAATCGTTCGCTGCAAAGATCCCAGGAAAAAAAACAAACGAACTTCTTAATCGCATTCCCTTTCACTGATAAGAACTAATAAGAAAAAATGGTCAGGAGAACGCTTTTCTCACTAGAATGCAATTTAGCATACCTCTTGCACAAAACGATCAATATTCGTGTCTTGGTTAGTCAAAGGAATATTTAAGTTTCATTTTTCACGTTTTTCCGAACGAAAACTTATAGCAATGGATTTTGAGGCTAACAAAATACCTTAGGTAGGCGAAGGTAAATCTCTCCATACTGTTTTCTCCGGCCGTATTTTATTTTTTACCAAAACTGAAAATTTTAACATACCTGAAGTTTCCCCAGCTTGATTTCACCGACCTTCAGCGACTTGCCATTTCTCTCGAAAAGAACATTCACTGGACCGCAAACCGCGCCTCTGTTTGGAAAAAATATATATACACGAAAAGATTACCGAGAGAAACTTCGCAAGGAAACAAGTATGTATACTTACTTTAGCGTTAAAGTTCCCAGGAAAATGACGAGAGGTAATTTCAGAAGCATTCTGTTGTCCGAATAGATAACTCAATGCTGTGTGAGCGATTTTTGGCTGTTCAACTATTACAGTTGTACCTAATAACCTCGAAACGCTGACTGAAGAAATTTTTATCCACTGCTTGCGGTAAAACTTGAAAGGATTTGGAAAGAAGAACTAAAACTTTCCACCGAAATCGTATCGAAGCCAAATCGATTAAAAGTTAACACTTGCTGTCGTTAACTTTTATTTTTCCAATTCATCAAAAGGGTTCGACTTGCTTGTTATACATGTTCAGAAAATCACGTGATCGAGGAGCACGCACCGGAAGCGAAACACCAAGAACATCAACTACAGTAGCCATTAATTACAGGAATGGCTCTGCCATGTATCAACTACTGTTAACGACATCATCCATTCCTGCAGTGTGTTTTTTATTCGAAAGAACAAATTATCAGCCACTCAACTTAACAGTTGAAAAAAATTAACAAATAAAGCAGACACCGCTCGAACAATACTTTTTTGCATACCGAGACAACTGTCGTGACGCGCAAACATGACCTTAAACCGCCTTGCTCATTGTACCAAACGATAAAAATTTACATAATTTCCCAAGTTTTGACCAATGAACTGACAAGACTGTCACAAAAAAGGTTAACAAAAACATTTTTCTGTCACTGCTTGCCTTCGCTATTGCTTCGCTTAGCACTAATGGTGATGTTCTGGGGCGATTTTTAACGCAACATTACGCCCGCGAGCAGCTTCGTCAGCAAATTGTACGATATCGTAGGGTATTACACGAATCAACTCCAACAATATATAACAGGCGAAGATTTCTTCGATTTATTTATATTTTTAAAATTGTAAATAAGCAAAATTGTCCAAAGCAATTAGAAGGTTATTTTACCAGTAGAAGCGAACTCCACGGCAAAGCATTACGGAACAGTGGCATTATCGACCTACCCCGAGCCAAAACCCTATCGGGAAGAAGAACATTCAAACAAGCCGGGGCAAGTGACTGGAACTCGCTAACTACAGAACTAAGAAAACAAACTAAACTATCTTCTTTTAAACTACAACTCTTTAAACATCTGAAAGAAACTGACATTAAGAATCATAAATGCTCAGTCTAATTTTTTATACCACTGCATGTTGATACATCTTAAAAGTAGATTTTAGGTAAATTATGTATTGAAATTTTAATTTAGATTTTATTACTGGACATCTTGTTAAGACCAGCATTTTTATAAATGCTGATAGATTTTACTCCAGGATAAATAAAGCTTTTATTATTATTATTATTTAACAAAATTCGGGCAACAAAGTTGCCGGCATTTGAATCGCTTTCATAAGTTCCCGCAACATGTTGCCGCAACAAACTGTTGCGTTAAAAATCGTCCGGCGCCCCATGTTACACGGCGACGATCAGCAGAAGTGAAGGTTAAAGCTATATAGAGCGTTTCTCACTGATTTCATGCCTTTTACTGCCCTTACACGTAGGCGAACGCAAAACGTTTCTGATAGCTGTTAACATTGTCGCCTTTCACTCCCTGAGACCACAATAAAATATATAGGAAATGCACAAAAGGTTGACGAGGTCGTTGTTGAGTGCCGAATCACAATGTAAATAATCAACAAACTTATTTCTTGAAGGAAAGGTTACTTAATTACCCGGCATAGTCAATCGAACTCAATCGAACTCAATCCGTGGATTGAGTTCGATTGAGTTCGGCAATCGAACGAAATCGAACACCAGACTTTCAGTGAGTTCGATTTCCGAAAAAATCGAATTCAATCGTAAAAATAGAACTCAATGGAACTCAATGGAACTCAATCCATCAGATTGTGTTCGATTGGGTTCGGAAACCGAACTCAATCGAACACAATTAAATAGATTGCGTTCGACTGGCTCTGGTAAACCTATACAAAGCAAGCCCAAAGCAAGCCCATCAAAACAGGTTTTTCTTGTGCGTTTTTACAATTTATTCTTATAACAGAAACCCCATTTATAAACTGTCCACGCCATTTAAGAGAACAGAACAGAACACGTTGAAGGTGACCTAATTGTCCGTGCTCGTTTACAATTCGGAATCCACGGCCTGTCTCGGCACTCGCCTGTTTTCTTTAAAACCTTGAAAACTTCGCCATCCTTGACGTCAAAGCGGCATTTCTGGTAGCCTTTTACTACACATTTGAAGCTTACAATCCACAGCGCATCTGAAGCCATTTCTGCGGAATTTCTTCGTTTACGAAAAACACGTGCGCTACACTCCGGGTTGAAGTAGCTCGAGCTTCCAAGAACTGGTTATGGATTTTCAACGCCTGTTTTACACAAATCACGAGTTCGAAAATCGAACGTTCGATTGGGTTCGATTGATTTTTTTTCTTTTCGGTGAGTTCGATTTCGTTCGATTGCCGAACTCAATCGAACTCAATCCATGAATTGAGTTCGATTGAAATTTAGTTCGATTGGGTTCGATTGACTATGGCGGGTTAATTAACTTGTTGTAGGTGCTAGCGACGCGACGTTAATGTCTTTACTATCAATAATACCACAGTAGTACTACTACTATCTGTCTATCTGTCTTTTTAATGTCTTTACTTTGTATCAGGGAAGAATTATAACCATGTACAAATATAGCACACGTGTAGCTGTACCCAACCCCTCCCTCCTGTTTTTTTTTTCGGGAGGAGGGAGCGGGGATGGGTATGGCTCCACGAAAGCGTGCACAAATAATGACTGAATATGAAATTTTTCAGTTTGTTTACCAATCAGAAAACAATTGAAGAGACAATACGGCTTAACAATCGTCTCCTCATAACTTTCTACAAAAGCCGGCAGAATTCGAAAACAAGCGTAGAAAATTTGTTCGGGAAAATGCATAAGAAGTATTTACACCCTCACAGTCACTCTAATTTTCCTGAACGTTTCCAAAAATTGTGGAATAGTCCTTTTCTACCGGTTGTTGCGAAAAGTCGGAAACGTTTGCACCATATATTTGTTAATTTCTACCTTTTATTATCCAACACTGCTTCGTAGAGTACAAATAACGCGCGAAACGAGTACAAATATCACACGATATTTACTCATCAAAATACTGCATGACCCGTAAAAATATACAGCGATACTACACACTAAAATGTATAATAAGATATATATATATATACTGCTCGGGCGCTTTCAAGATTTGACCTGCTGTACGGCTCCTGCATGTACTTTCCGCCCCAATTCCGAAATTTCTAGAATTTTTGGTCGAATGGAAAAATACCCCAAAATCCTGATCCCAGCGTTGCAATTTTATTTGCATATCAAGGTGGCTCGCCTGGATCCCGTATTTTAAAGGCTGATACTTCACTGTCAATGCTCTGTCTATGGGTCGAGCAATCTTCTTTACAATGTAAAAGAAGGCAATGGAAATATTCAATACGCTGATTACGTTTGTACTTTTTTTAAAAAAAGAAAACATCCGCATTAATGATTGGAGGGCGTGCTCTTCTCGCAGAATTGTCGAAGTGATTAAATTGCAAAAAATTCTTTAATGCATTCTGTTTGAATCGAACATATTTTTCGTTACTACGAGGAATGAATTTTAATTAAGTATATAACGAAGTGTCAAATGGCACACCCATAATTTTGCTGTTGGTCCGTCGAACTGTGAAGCGAACCGCGGACATCTTCCTCCATGTGCTTCCTTTAGATAAGTCCATGTTTTCTATGTTATATTCATTTAGTCAATGCACATAGCTTTAGTTTAATTACTTTTTGAAATTTCGCTAGCCAGCCGCGAAAAACGTTTTAGTTAAAGAAGTTGTTGGAAATACTGAGTTACCAAACACTTTTATTCTCGTGAGGACAGATATTGCATCTTAGCTTTACGTACTGTTGACATTTCATACGTTTTCGGTTCGTTCGAAGTTTGTATCGTTCCCTTCGGGCAATGTTGGAGCGCTGCTGTGTGCTTTCAGTGTGAATTTTCACTCTTCTAACAAAAATGAAACTCTACGTACAATTGACATGAATTGCTTTGAGATGGAGGGGAAATAAACTCTGATTTTTCTGAATATTTATAACACAACCGCTGTCAGTTTCAATAACTCTCAGTTAGCTGATGTCAGTGTACTTTTTGTTGTTCGTTTTTGCACAGGGTATGACTTGTAAAGAAATGTTGGACGGCCACACTTGTTCTTGACTTAAGGGTCAACTAATCATTCCTTTGTGAAGTGTACACTCTCCGGAGAAGCTCAGAGAGCCACAGCAGCGACGCCCCAGTCATCGTTTATGACAGTTGAGGTTTGTTTGTTACCTGCTTAATCTGCTAAAGTTAAAATCTTAGTAAGGTCAGCATAACTTCCAAAATCTCTCAATTTATTAAATCATGATTGTACTTTACTTATACGCTTTCAAAGTCACTACAAATTTTCCACTGGTTTTTGGCCGTTTTTTTTTTCGAATCACCACAGCTGTAAAATATACACCATACTAACAGCTTACAACGTTTCCTCTGTTTTCTCCAGGCTGGACAGAGATCAGTACCCAAAGAAAGCGCTTGGATTCTTGAGTATTTGGGAACAACTACTGTTTGGATCGATCCAGAAGTCTAGCCTGAGCTGTTCGTCTCTGGGTCTAGTTGATTATTGGAAACATCTTCTTTCAGATAAGTACACCATAATTTTCCTGCCTGTTTCATTGTTTTCTGCTGTTTGCATTTTAACAGCCTTAGTTGGAGAGTGCACAAGTTGAATTCACCGTCGAGTGTTTTTCAGTACAGCAAATCGTTATGGTCAGAGCTAAATATTAAAAATAATATAATAATAATCGAGGAGAATTATTTGTTAGAGCCAGGCCTGAAAGCATCCTGATCGAGAAAATTAATTTGAACAGGAAAATTAATGATCTGGTTGGCAGAGAAATCAGAAAAAAAAATGAAAATAAGATTATACACAAATTAAGGATTGGATATAAACGACCATGCCATTTTAGTGGCTACAAAGCGTCGACTGCATCTTCGCATAGCGAAGTTCTTTTTTTAACTTGCCATAACTTATAAACAAATGAATATTAAGAAAATGTGCTGAAAGATAGAAAAAACGCAAGTTATACTGATATTTCATCTGTTTACTCCAGGTTAAACAGAGGTCGAACTGTGCAGCTCTTTTGGACTCTGACGCAAGTTGATATTTGAAAACAACTTATTTCAGATAAGTATATATATCGTAGTTTTCTTATTTTTCCTGTCATTTATCATTTTAGAAGACTCGGAGTGATCATAGTGTACCGTCTTATTTCAACTTTTAAAAATTATCAAAGACAGCTGGGATATTGCAAAAACACTGAAGTAAGTAAAACCAAAGTATTTATTTATTGCAGACCTGAATCAGTAAATGGCAAATTCGTATACTTGGGAAAGAATAATTTATCGAGAATGTGATCTTGCCGACAGAGAAATCAGAGAAAAGCTAAAACAAGATGAAAATAAAAAAATCTTTATTAATATGCATAACATCACCTCACTGGTCAGAGCACCTTCATTGAAACTGCGCAGAGCGACATTTTGTACCAGTCACAACTACTAAATATTGCGTTAGTTTAATGAAACAAAGAAAGGCTTAAGTTATGTTGACGTTTCCTCTGTTTAATCCAGGTTAGACTGCGATGTATCAACGAAAGTGTATGGTCTCCTGAGTGCATCATTTTGGATGGAAGTGACAATGTATTGAGCTCTTGGATTCTGACGAAAGGTGACAATTGAAAACGTCTTATTTCAGGTAAGTACATCAGAGTTTTATTTACCATTTCAGACTCCGAGTTGTCGAAATGAAATGTCTTTTTTCTTAATAATGACAAATTGCCTTGCATCTTGTAAAAAAGTGTTTAAACTGTCTTTTTATATCACCAAATATTCCGAACAAACAGTATAAGAAATGTACGCAAAGCAATCAGCAATAGGAATTAATATTTCGCGTCTGGGGCGGAAAGGGTTAAAACAGTTCGTTTCAAATAGTTACGAAAAATACGTTCTTCAACCAAAGAAGTTTAGAAAATTGCCGAAATGGTCAGTCGTTCATCAATGAGGGTCGTACAGGGGTATTCTCGTGACCCGTGATTAGCTGATTTTATTTTCCGTGAAACGTGAATTTAATATATTTATTCTTCGTGACCCGTGACCAGAAGGTTTTGCGTGAAACGTGAAGAGCTTGAATTGATAACCGATATTCGTGATTTCACCACTTTATTGACTTTATTTTGTGTGATTCTGAGACGCGAGACCTCAAATGTGATCTCCGTATAATTATCGTAACGTCAAACACTCTTTGTAGAGTAAGAACAGGATAAAAGAGTATGTTTCTTTCTTATTTTCGTAATTTCTTAATCAATTCTGATTTCTTCAAACACTATTTGTAGCGTAAGAACAGGATAAAAGAGTACTTATTTTCGTGATTCGGGAAAATGAAATTTCAATATCCGCGATCCGTGATTATTTATTTTTTTCGTCCGTGAATCTTGCCAGAGATCCCCCCTGTACGACCCTCATCAATGTCCAGAACAATTGATCATGGAATTCAAATCAAAAGTATCAGATATCGGATATCGTTGCCTTTTCTTGTAGAGAGTATGTTATCAAATATGTTCATTTCGATTAATTTCTACTAAGTATTCAGTTGATGCGGTAAAGAAATTATCATCAGGGTCGGGTTGTTCTAAAGCTGATTAACACTAACCCAGGATTAAAAGTTGATCGAGGGTTCAATTTCTCTTGTATAAAAGTGTTTAAATTGATTGTTTTGTGGAGATTAAAATAAGTCCACATCAAAAACTGGAGGACATAAAATCGAAACAGTACACCCCACTGAAAAGTTAAAAAACCGAAATCAAAATTCACTTTAATCCCGGATCAGCTTAAGGAGGCTCACAACGGTTTCCAGCAATTTCAAGCTCTTAAACTTTGATGGGCCAGTACTACAAATCTTTATCAGTTGCTGCTACAATAATGATATCGAACAAATGTCCAATCATTGCTGAATACGTTGTGATCATTTTCATGACGTCATTGGTTACTTTAGCAACAGTTTTACCCGTTAAAAACACCCTTAATTTTCCCTTTAAGTGCTTATAACTCAAAAACGAGTCCGGTGATCCCCATTTTTTATTATTGAATAATGATTGGCATGTTAAGATGCAACTTTTTGCAACCTTTTAAGGTGGCTCTGAAACCGCTCCGGGGAAATTTTTTTAACTTTGCAAAAAGTTGCATCTTAACATGCCAATCATTATTCAATAATAAAAAATGGGGATCACCGGACTCGTTTTTGAGTTATAAGCACTTAAAGGGAAAATTAAGGGTGTTTTTAACGGGTAAAACTGTTGCTATAGTAACCAATGACGTCATGAAAATGACCACAACGTATTCAGCAATGATTGGACATTTGTTCGATATCATTATTGTAGCAGCAACTGATAAAGATTTGTAGTACTGGCCCATCAAAGTTTAAGAGCTGGAAAGTGCTGGAAACCGTTGCGAACCTCCTTAAATCGTGCTTTAAACAACTCGGGCCTGGAGGATATTTTCTTGATGAATTACCAAATTCTCTGAAGTAATCTATAGCAATTAATAGCAAGAAATGTATAGCAATTAGTAAGGAGAATTAATCATTTGAGATTGCTGTAGTCGAAAATTTAAACAACTATTTCGTTTTGGGATTTTATGGTACCGTGTTTTCTCGTTAAGACGACCCCCGGCGTTTATTTCAAACTTGGCCTGGTGGACTCAAAGTTTATTTGACTCCAGCAGTTTATTCGAGCCCGTTTTTTTGTGAAGCAACGGTTTTTATGTTTGTTTTTGACAAAAATGTATTTTGCTAATATACCTGCAGCTCATTATACCTTAAGTGTCATTGTCAGAGAAAACCAGGCAATGGCGAAAGATGGGGGTCGGCCGATTTCCCTAATTTTTTCAGCATTTGAAACCTATCAGATAAGATTAAGATTGGTGGTATTTAAATGATTTCTTGGCTTTTCAATCCTGAGATTGACCACCCCCCTACATTTTGGCACAGAAAGTGCCAAAAATCCATATAAAAAAGGCCAACTTCTCGGTACTAGAAACCGATCTCCCTTTTGCATGTAGTGCACATATTTTTTTCTCAAGGTTAGTTAACTAGTTGTTAATATTTTGGCTTTCTCGAAACAAATTTTCAGTCAAACTAAAATTTTTGCCAAATTTTCTAATGTGGGTAGGTAGCTTGTACCTTACCACATAGTGAATTTCGGGGTTTTTCAAATTTTATTTTTTCAAAAGTGCGGAAGTTTATTTTTTACTTTATTCCATTTTTAAACAGTCTATACCCGTCTTAATCAAAAACAAGAATTTATTGATTGGCACAAAAAACTCCCTTTCCACGAATTTTGTTCAAAAATGCCTTAAATCGCTCTTATGGCTACTTTCCCGCCAAAATTAATTCACACTAAAATATTATATAAAATCGGCAAAATTGCATTTCGAATGAAATTGATGTATTATAATTCAGTTTAGAAACAGCAGAATGTTTACCAAATATGTTAAAAATTAATTTCGAAATTATAATGTAATTAAAATAAATAAATATTGCAAAACTGACACGAATTTCAGTGTGTATTTCCCGCGAAAATTCAGTCGTATTATGAAAGTACTGTTTGGATTTTCATGGTATATTCAAATTAGCTTGGTTTGTCTCAAAAGCGTGAAAACGAAATTTGAGTGAGAAACTCTAAGAAAGATTACCCTCTTCTACTCTTTGTGACTCCAATGTCATCCTTGGAGACCCAGGGGCAGCTAGTGGGGAGGAGGGGAAGTCGAAACTGCGGGAAAAAATCGCTAAGAAAAGTCAGGAAGGAAAAGAGGAGCCCCTGAAGAAAGAGTCTTACCAGGCCAGTTCCAAACTGTTCTCGGAATGCTGTCTCCTTATTGCGCAGAAAAGGTCCTTTGTATTCTCTTTGTTCGAAAAGCTCCAGGTGTCATTGTGTTAGTAAATGTTTCTTGAAGTGGCGAATCATAAGCAAAAGCGAGTGCTTCTGAACTATCCTGTAGTACATTCTAATATTAACTCGACCCTTGCTTGGGTACGAAGTCTGACCAAAAGGATTGGTTATAAAACATAACACAGACAGTGATTCTCGTGACTTTGAAACAAACATTTTGTTTATGTATCAGTATGAACTATGCCGCATTTGGTGAAAATGGTGCTTTTTTGCAAATCAGACGTTCGAGTTGACGAATATTTCAATACAGTCCTAAACAAAGATCAAAACACCGATTTTTTTTGTGCTTTTATTGGTCAAATTGGAGTACATTAAATAAATAGTACGAAATTGCTTACACCAGGAGCGTCCCGATGACAGTTGCATCAAATGCATAGCACAATTGAATAGGAAAAAACGCCTCCTTTTATACTAATGACTTTTAAATAAAATGTGCTCACCTGAACTTCTACCTAAGTCCACTTGTGTCTTATGTTTGGTTTTGTTTGGAGGAGTAGAAATTGAGGCGAATCCAAACAGAGAGGGGCTCAAATTATAACCAGCCCGACAATAATGCTTACATTACAAATAAAACGGTCCCACAAACACGGTGTGGGTCACAGACCTGTTTGCATTGAAACTCGTGAAATGGATAACAACCTGAACGTTTGCAAGGTTGCCAGTCGCAGTCGGCTGTTAGTTCTCTTCTAGTGTTATTTGACAGATGGCCATACCTGTTACTCTATCTTCAGTGAAATCAAAATAGTCTGGTCTGCATAAATTAGCCGCATCTCATTGATTGCTGAACTTCGAGATCGCCATCCCAGCTTGCCACTCACACCAAGACCTAGTAAGTGAGCTTACAAGAATCTAGTGGCAGAATAGTTGTATTAGATCCAAGAAAACTACAAGCTGATTCTCGTGAAGTAAACGAACAATTCATATCATAAGAAATCCAGAGCCATCTGACAATTTGGAATACAAGAGAAAGAAGGGAAGGCCGAGAAATGAAATCATTGTAAAAACCAAGTATTGGTTTGTTACAAGAAATTGATATTAAAATACAATATTTCGGCTCTATTTCAGAGTCATATTAAGAATCTCAAGCCTAGCATTAATGAAGGACTCAAAGCCTCCAGAGAGTTAGAACTATTTTCTCTGATTCCCAATATTTCTATACTTTATTACGTAACTTAAACACGCCTCAGATATTTAAGTTCCTCTTGTAAATTTAACGTCACAAGACTATGACTCTGAAATAGAGCCGAAATATTGTATCTTAACATCTATTTCTTGTAATAAACCAAAACTTGGTTTTTACAATGATTTCAATTGTCGGCCTCACTTTCTTTCTCATATCATAAGAGTGCTGCGAATCACTGTAACATGAGAGTCCAGAATGAAACATGATAACATCTGAAAGTCCCGCGTCGTCGGAAGAAACGATATCGCAAGGTCTTCTATTTAATTAGAACCTTGGATCATTGCTTCTAAGACTGCCTTATATATAAGGTTTATTTTCACGCTTTTGAGACAGATCAAGCTAATTTGCATATACCATGAAAATCCAAACAGTACTTTCATAATACGACTGAATTTTCGCGGGAAATACACAACTGAAATTCATGTCAATTCTGCAATATTTATTTATTTTAATTATATTATAATTTCGGAATTATTTTTATTAAACATATAAAGATTCTGCTGTTCCTAAACTGAATTATAATACATCAATTTCATTCGAAATGCAATTTTGCCGATTTTATATAATATTTTAGTGTGAATTAATTTTGGCGGGAAAGTAGCCATAAGAGCGATTTAAGGCATTTTTGAACAAAATTCGTGGAAAGAGAGTTTCTTGTGCCAATCAATAAATTCTTGTTTTTGATTAAGACGGGTATAGACTGTTTAAAAATGGAACAAAATGAAAAATAAACTTCTGCACTTTTGAAAAAATAAAATTTGAAAAACCCCGAAATTCACTATGTGGTAAGGTACAAGCTACCTACCCACATTAGAAAATTTGACAAAAATTTTAGTTTGACTGAAAATTTGTTTCGAGGAAGCCAAAACATTAACAACTAGTTAATTAACCTTGAGAAAAAAATATGTGCACTACATGCAAAGGGGAGATCGGTTTCTAGTACCGAGAAGTTGGCCTTTTTTATATGGATTTTTGGCACTTTCTGTGCCAAAATGTAGGGGGGTGGTCAATCTCAGGATTGAAAAGCCAAGAAATCATTTAAATACCACCAAGCTTAATCTTATCTGATAGGTTTCAAATGCTGAAAACATTAGGGAAATCGGCCGACCCCCATCTTTCGCCATTGCCTGGTTTTCTCTGACAATGACACTTAAATAAATACACGAGGGGCCTATTTTCAACTCCATCTTGGAGACCCGGCGTTTATTCGGTACCTGGCGTTTAATCGAGAAAATACGGTATGTTTTTTTTTCAACCAAACAAGAATTTAAGAAAGTTTCAAATGTTGATACAACGGAATGAACATATCTTACAAGAAGATTTATTTAAGGATGAAAATAAAATTCATTACCAGTAATTCATCATCTGTTAATTAAATGAATGTCATAAGCACTAGCTACTTGAAGGATGGACTAGCATCCCATCCAGGGGGGAGTAGAAATACTCCTAGTCGCTTAATGCTACGGAAACCGGGATAAGCTCCGGCGGTATGAGCCACTTTGTAGGCTTGACGCAGACTTTACCTTACTTGAATGATAGCTAGTTAGAATTCCAGAAGGATTAAGGCCGAAAACATCTTTCTTAGCGAAACTCCATTTTTAAGGATTGACTATATGGTGAACATGACAACCCAGAAACTTCAAGTGCCTATGAAATGTTTTGTTTTACAACTTTGCGTTTTGTATCATAAATATTCAGCCGTACCTAAATGGGGTTTTGCCATTAAAAATCTTGGAATGTTCCAAAAATCTTGTGATCAGTCAGCATTGTGAGTGTCTTGTAGTTCAGCGTTTTAGCCAAAAATGCACGACAATATATGAAAGTCAAAGTTTGTGACGTCAGATGGTTGCAGTGCATAATTACATACAGGTCTAGTCAAGGTCTTTTTCGCTATTGAGACTGAAATTGAAGAGAAAAACCGTCAACCTGCTGATGTAAATAAGAAGACCTTATTAAAATTTGTGGAATTCTTACCATATACAGCTATACCTTGCATAAATTCAAAGATCTGTACTCAGAAAATTAAGAACGCAATATTTTCCACACTGTCAAATTAAAATAATAATATATACCATTCGCGGAGAATTCAAGAATAAAAATCCTCCTACTGAAAAACGAATTAGTGTATTTTATTCAAAGTTATTAGTTTCTAAAGAAAACTGTTAATTGAGCTGCATCGGGAGGCGGGGGGGGGGGGGGGGTGGGGTGAGTCACTTACTTGATATCTTGATATTTTCAAAATGCTTTTTGTGGGTGACGGAGCGCTATTAGCTGGAACACTTCTTTTGTCCGAAGAATTTTCAAGTTTCAAAATGGATTAGGCTTCTTACAAGTTATCTGAGTTTTTCCAAAACGTCTATCGTTGATAATTTTACGTTTCAGTTTTTACACTGCTTTGAGTAAAAAATGTGGAACATAGAAGAATTAATAAATAAATATCTGTACCAAATCACACTGAATTCAAAGTTAATTAATCCGGTATTAAATTTATCCCACTTTGAACAACTAAGGCCAAGATTTGATAACAGTTCAAGCGTAACATCACTACTCCGATTGCTGCATGGTGTTAGGCTGAGAGCATTGCGATACATTGAACACAGGATTCTCGTTTTACTTGTCTTGTATATCTAGTGACATTGATGAAAGTGGTGGAATTATTATTATTAATAGTGATGATTAATGAGGGAAGGAAGGAAGGAAATGCGAGCAAATCCACAAAACATCTTCACAAGATGACTGAAATTTTCGAATAAACTGTAATTAATTTTAAAATGCCTTTACGATAAAACTGTGGTGCAAATTCTTCATCTTTTAAAAAGTCACTTAGATTTGGTAAACAATCTAAACAAAAATGAACCACATGTCCACTTGCTGGTTTATCAAACCAAAATTATTAAAATTCAAAATTAATCGGTAATTTCAAGAGTTAATGTAATTTCTATCACATTTATGTAACATTCAATGTCAGAGAAATGCGCGTATTGATCATAAGGATCTGTTTGCTAAAAAGCGCATTAAATTCTTGCAGACAAGAAACTTCGATCATATAATTTAATTAATGAGTTTATTTTTAAGCAAATAAAGTAGAACACATTAATTACCAATTAAATGAGGATTGTTATTAACGCTGCAGAATAATGCGTACATCAGTCGTTTGCGTACATCATCATCAGTCAACCCGCGATCTTTGACCAACCTCTTGAAAACGCCTTCTAATGTATGGTTTCTGTTTAATTTTGTCAACAGACACAAAGCTGGAGATGAGAAGACTTACACATGAAAATGTGCAGTGAAGCATGAATCGTCACAAGGGTAACTTCAGCATGCAAACCCTAGTCTGAAAATCATCACGACGTCAGCACGTTTCAGCATTAACTTTTGACAATTTTTTGACAAAGAAAGAACTATATTTTATAAAGGTTACCTACCTAAGTATCGTACCATAAAAAGCAATGTTCATTGCCATATCAACGCAGGTCAACAACACTACTGAGATAAAAAGAACTGATTTTAAGATAAGTCATGAGTCGCATATTTAAGTTAGATTTCAAAAGTGAAACTTATGTAAAGAAGGGCAAAAGAGCAAATTAAAGCATCGCCAAAAAAGCTCTTTCAAACCTTCTACGAAAAGACAACAAAGCATCTGAACATAAAAGAAAAAAGTGGCCGCATAACCTAAATGGTACGCACGGCAAAAACCAGTCTCTGTTATTTATTTTAATAAATAGATCGGAAGAGGTTCCTCCCACTCACCCTCCTCCCACTCCACTCCGGAGAAGGAGAGAGTGAGGGGGAGGGTCCTCCCACTCACCCTCCTCCCACTCCACTCCGGAGAAGGAGAGAGTGAGGGGGAGGGTCCTCCCACTCACCCTCCTCCCACTCCACTCTGGAGAAGGAGAGAGTGAGGGGGAGGGTCCTCCCACTCACCCTCCTCCCACTCCACTCCGGAGAAGGAGAGAGTGAGGGGGAGGGTCCTCCCACTCACCCTCCTCCCACTCCACTCCGGAGAAGGAGAGAGTGAGGGGGAGGGTCCTCCCACTCACCCTCCTCCCACTCCACTCCGGAGAAGGAGAGAGTGAGGGGGAGGGTCCTCCCACTCACCCTCCTCCCACTCCACTCCGGAGAAGGAGAGAGTGAGGGGGAGGGTCCTCCCACTCACCCTCCTCCCACTCCACTCCGGAGAAGGAGAGAGTGAGGGGGAGGGTCCTCCCACTCACCCTCCTCCCACTCCACTCCGGAGAAGGAGAGAGTGAGGGGGAGGGTCCTCCCACTCACCCTCCTCCCACTCCACTCCGGAGAAGGAGAGAGTGAGGGGGAGGGTCCTCCCACTCACCCTCCTCCCACTCCACTCCGGAGAAGGAGAGAGTGAGGGGGAGGGTCCTCCCACTCACCCTCCTCCCACTCCACTCCGGAGAAGGAGAGAGTGAGGGGGAGGGTCCTCCCACTCACCCTCCTCCCACTCCACTCCGGAGAAGGAGAGAGTGAGGGGGAGGGTCCTCCCACTCACCCTCCTCCCACTCCACTCCGGAGAAGGAGAGAGTGAGGGGGAGGGTCCTCCCACTCACCCTCCTCCCACTCCACTCCGGAGAAGGAGAGAGTGAGGGGGAGGGTCCTCCCACTCACCCTCCTCCCACTCCACTCCGGAGAAGGAGAGAGTGAGGGGGAGGGTCCTCCCACTCACCCTCCTCCCACTCCACTCCGGAGAAGGAGAGAGTGAGGGGGAGGGTCCTCCCACTCACCCTCCTCCCACTCCACTCCGGAGAAGGAGAGAGTGAGGGGGAGGGTCCTCCCACTCACCCTCCTCCCACTCCACTCCGGAGAAGGAGAGAGTGAGGGGGAGGGTCCTCCCACTCACCCTCCTCCCACTCCACTCCGGAGAAGGAGAGAGTGAGGGGGAGGGTCCTCCCACTCACCCTCCTCCCACTCCACTCCGGAGAAGGAGAGAGTGAGGGGGAGGGTCCTCCCACTCACCCTCCTCCCACTCCACTCCGGAGAAGGAGAGAGTGAGGGGGAGGGTCCTCCCACTCACCCTCCTCCCACTCCACTCCGGAGAAGGAGAGAGTGAGGGGGAGGGTCCTCCCACTCACCCTCCTCCCACTCCACTCCGGAGAAGGAGAGAGTGAGGGGGAGGGTCCTCCCACTCACCCTCCTCCCACTCCACTCCGGAGAAGGAGAGAGTGAGGGGGAGGGTCCTCCCACTCACCCTCCTCCCACTCCACTCCGGAGAAGGAGAGAGTGAGGGGGAGGGTCCTCCCACTCACCCTCCTCCCACTCCACTCCGGAGAAGGAGAGAGTGAGGGGGAGGGTCCTCCCACTCACCCTCCTCCCACTCCACTCCGGAGAAGGAGAGAGTGAGGGGGAGGGTCCTCCCACTCACCCTCCTCCCACTCCACTCCGGAGAAGGAGAGAGTGAGGGGGAGGGTCCTCCCACTCACCCTCCTCCCACTCCACTCCGGAGAAGGAGAGAGTGAGGGGGAGGGTCCTCCCACTCACCCTCCTCCCACTCCACTCCGGAGAAGGAGAGAGTGAGGGGGAGGGTCCTCCCACTCACCCTCCTCCCACTCCACTCCGGAGAAGGAGAGAGTGAGGGGGAGGGTCCTCCCACTCACCCTCCTCCCACTCCACTCCGGAGAAGGAGAGAGTGAGGGGGAGGGTCCTCCCACTCACCCTCCTCCCACTCCACTCCGGAGAAGGAGAGAGTGAGGGGGAGGGTCCTCCCACTCACCCTCCTCCCACTCCACTCCGGAGAAGGAGAGAGTGAGGGGGAGGGTCCTCCCACTCACCCTCCTCCCACTCCACTCCGGAGAAGGAGAGAGTGAGGGGGAGGGTCCTCCCACTCACCCTCCTCCCACTCCACTCCGGAGAAGGAGAGAGTGAGGGGGAGGGTCCTCCCACTCACCCTCCTCCCACTCCACTCCGGAGAAGGAGAGAGTGAGGGGGAGGGTCCTCCCACTCACCCTCCTCCCACTCCACTCCGGAGAAGGAGAGAGTGAGGGGGAGGGTCCTCCCACTCACCCTCCTCCCACTCCACTCCGGAGAAGGAGAGAGTGAGGGGGAGGGTCCTCCCACTCACCCTCCTCCCACTCCACTCCGGAGAAGGAGAGAGTGAGGGGGAGGGTCCTCCCACTCACCCTCCTCCCACTCCACTCCGGAGAAGGAGAGAGTGAGGGGGAGGGTCCTCCCACTCACCCTCCTCCCACTCCACTCCGGAGAAGGAGAGAGTGAGGGGGAGGGTCCTCCCACTCACCCTTCTCCCACTCCACTCCGGAGAAGGAGAGAGTGAGGGGGAGGGTCCTCCCACTCACCCTTCTCCCACTCCACTCCGGAGAAGGAGAGAGTGAGGGGGAGGGTCCTCCCACTCACCCTTCTCCCACTCCACTCCGGAGAAGGAGAGAGTGAGGGGGAGGGTCCTCCCACTCACCCTTCTCCCACTCCACTCCGGAGAAGGAGAGAGTGAGGGGGAGGGTCCTCCCACTCACCCTTCTCCCACTCCACTCCGGAGAAGGAGAGAGTGAGGGGGAGGGTCCTCCCACTCACCCTTCCAGGGAATTAATTCAAATATTCTAGCACCCCAATAAAAGAAATATGGCACCTAACCTGCTATAGAGTGTATTCGTATGACGTCACAGCAGCCATATTAGTGTTCCAAAACAAAGAAACGGCGGCCATATTACTGTACCAAACTCTGTTTTTTTTTTTTAAACGTATTCTTTTGTTTTAATGAACCAATATGGCCGCTACTCACGTGAGTGAAAACGCTCTATAGTATAGTATAATATTCATTTCTTCTTTTGTGTTGCTTCACGTTTAAAGTTGGTCTTTTCTCTAGAAGGAAGATAATTTGTCAGAGACTCGTGCAAGTAATCAACCACAATATTTCCCTCAAGGAAATATTAGGTTTAAAGTTTAACTTACATACAGTCATCCAACCATCCGAAAGTGAAGACAATTCCTGGAAAGTATCCCCTCCCATAATTTTTAATTTAATAAGGTTGAAGGCTTGCAAGTGAGAGTTGAACTTAAACCCACAAATCTCCTCTCTTTTACAGCTAGTAGATTGTTGGTTTATGGACGAGATTTTGATTACCTTCATGATATTCCCAAGAAAAGCTGAGAATTTAATTTAAAGGGGAGCAAGACTGCTCGTGCGATTGCCCTCTCTGACAATTGTCCCTTCTTTAATTTGTGCAAGGTTTAATTGCTCATGCGAGTAAACTAAATTTAAAAGTGAAAGAAAAGACAACGACACAATTTTTACCGCAATCACTTTTCGTGGGGTGCGGCATATTTTACTATCTTCAGTCACCAAGTATTTAAAAGAAGGGATTTAAGAGCGTTTGGGTTTTGCCTTTAATCTGCTCTTAGTATCTTATTTTACATCAGTAAGTTAAACTAAATTTATCTCAACTCTTTTGTTGTTTATTTTTTCTTACTGTGAGGATTAAGAAAAACTCTGTCTGCAGTAACACTATTTGTTGTAAGTTTATTAACCCATTTACAGCAGTTACTAAAAGATAAAGAGGTCAGCATTAACAGTTCCCTTATACATTTCACCGAAAAATACTGAACATCAAGATGAAATAACTATTACGAAGAGCAATTGGACAACCTCTAATAAAAGCTTAAGTAACGTATTTATTGTACCAGTTTGCAAGCTTCCACTAGATCATTTTTCTTTGTAGGTTTTTTCTTCTGACCGTTCTTTCATGGATTATAATCAGTTCGTACAGTCATTTTAAATAGTAAGAATTAGCTGGAGTGATTTTACTAAACCCGTGAAATAGCTATTCCACTATTAGATAATATTTGACACTAATTCCATAGTTTTCTTTTGTTTAGTTTTGACTATTACGCACTAACTCAGCAAGATATCGTTTCACGGGTTAAATAAAATCACTATCCATGGGTTCAGCAATTACAATCATGTACGTATCAGAAAATTGTGATGTTCTTTTATTCGCACTCAGTATCTGTATCATTAAGATTGTCGTAAGTATAAAATGTTTTAACTCTCTCTCTATCCATGAATGAATAAGTTAACGTTTGCAAATGTTCTTGTGTATGTCTTCAATTGTCTTCAGCGCCGTTGTTTATTTTCTTGGCTGTTGGATCTCTAAGTACCTGCAAATATTTACAATATATCAGAAAACATATCAAGCATGGAATAAATATTTAGTGGCTTTAGATGACGACAGAAAACATTCGTGTAGTGACAAGTACATAATTTTATTGTGGAGAAGGGAAATAAGGATTTCTATTTAAGTTAATAATGCTGATGTTTAGAGTGATCAAAATCCAGTTTCTCCTCGAGTAACGACATTTTTAAGTAGCAAAAAAGCAATATTAGAAAACAACACATTTTTAAATTTAAATAAATAAATTTTACTGCAATGCAACGCCGGCAATAATTGATTAAACTTGCATATTGGCGCGATCTTTTTTGCTTGCTAATAATCAACATGTTTATACCACGTTTCTTTACTAGCTTTTTGTTTATGGAAAAAATTGAAGTTAGAATACATTGTCTTCTTTTAGGTCAGTTTTGTTTGAAAGTATAACCCAACTTTCATTTTATTTCACTCACTCCAATTTGTTTCTTTGAACATAAATATAAGATTTTCTTGGTCCTTGAATTGCACTCTGGCGTTACCTTACGCACAACATTTCATCTCACGAAACTACCAGTTGAACGACTTAACTGCCTCTTATACGAACCAGTCTGGAGACTTTACCACAAAATCCATACATTTTTATGTCGATAAATGCTTCAATTTCTACATCGTAACTAATGTTTTCAAATGCCTCAAAACCCCGGGGAAAAAAGATTAGATAATATCAAGATAATGGTGATGAATTAAGATGATACTCGAACAAAAACATGAATTACATGAAAATTAATTCTTGTCAACTGTTTGCTACATGCTTTATACTTCTAAGTATATTTGAGAAAAAAAAACAGAAGAAACCTTGAATCATAATCTTTTTTTTTTCAAATGAACTGCAAGCGATGAAGACTATCCAGTTTCAATTTGGACATATACCTACACAATGCCTTGCAATTCAAGCCTTGCCAACAAAGTAAAATTCTAGATCATTGGAAAGCGAACATGGTACAGGCACTGTGTTATTCAAATGTCACGGGCTGAAATCACTGTAAGTTTCTGAAATGTTTTAAAATATACTTTCGTCACGCTGAACGTTTTTCTGCCGCTACTTAAAAAGAATGTATTTCCCGAATTTTTAGTCAGCATCGTTTAACTAGCATTAACATTTTTCGCAATATTCTCGTGTGGATAGTTTGTTAGAACACCACCAAGTTCCACGTTTGCCAAGTTCAACTTCTCTTCAATCAGTGTAAAGAATTGGTGCACAAATGAAACGTTGGAATGTTTTTCTGTTGACCACGATTTATTCTTCTAATAAAAAAACGACTTGCATTTTGTAAAATCTTTGTTCTGCGAAAGTTCATTCAATATGAAAAGGAAGGGCGGAAGGGCGGGTTGGGTGGGAGAGATATCGAGATGCTGAGGGAGACCCAAAGTTGTGCGGAGCGGGGGGGGACCTGTGGACACGAGGGGAAGGGGCCGCAGAGTTTTTCTCTTTGATATCAGCACTTAAGTTTTTAAGTAGAAAAACACTTTAAAACGAGATTTGATGTTTTATTAAATCATTTCTAACATTTATTTCAGTGGCATCTTCCTCATCTCTGGCACCGCCAGAAGCATTTTCAGGTGTCTGTGTCAGTCTGACCTTTTGACCAGTGACATCGTCTGATTTGTCGTTTTTGCCCTTTACCATTTCCCTTGATGCGAAATCTTGGGAGGAGCGCGATACCAGCTTTTGTTGCACAGTTCCTGGTTAAGGCCTTCAGAAAAGACTGCATTTGCGAGGTCTTCACCATGGGTTTGTATTTTGTATTCTTTCTTTCTTCCCATATCTTCCTTCCGTTACGTTTTTCTTCTTTGCTCTTTCTTCTTTTTACTCTTTTCCTTTCTTCTGCAGCAGCTGTATCCCGACGTAAAAACCTGCTCAGTAGTTTTTGCAGCCATAACTGATACAGTATTGTAAAGTTCAAATTTACCTATTCAGTATTCAAAGTGTTTCTAGATGCTTTCATTTATATGCAATATGCACATTCACTGCTCACTCAGTGAACTCATTCGTAGCATAGTTCAGCCCTCCCTTGTTTCCAGTTAGAAAAAAGCATGTTTCAAGGTGCTCGATAATTTAATAATTAATCAGGTATTCAGAATGGCCATGCATATGATCTGATGATGGCAAATAATTATCTGTTATGTAATGTTTTTGGTCGTGAAAATTGCGATTGTGTGTGCTTCTGAGGAAGCGGAGCGTTTAAATTTCACGGGGCTGTTTGTGGGAGGGCTTAAAAAATTTAGTAGCAGCGCGAGAAGGGCTTTTTTTGCTGTATCTTTCACCCCTCACACCCTCCCATCCCCCCAACCCCCTTTCATATTAAATGAACTTTCCCGAAGTCGATTTTTGACGAACAATTCGGTTCTGGGTTATTGGCCAAATACGTCATACGAATAGTACTATAAATTTGCACCAAAGAAATGAAACAACTCGTATTTGACAGTTTCGCATTAATTCTAAAAAGATAAGTCAACAAACTCTATGTTGACGGCTCGAAATATTAATTCTCGATCCTTGTGATTTCTTCATCTTTCCATATTGTTTCTAGCGCATCAAGACAATATGATTACCGATTACTTGATAGTTCTTTTTTGCTAGTATATCAAGACAATATAACGATAATAACAATATTTCCTAGTTAATGATTTTCTTCTTAAGATACTTGATAATGTATCGATATGGTAAGAAGATATTAGATTTTGATCAATCGTGGACCTAACTTTATGTTTTATGGAAATGTTTAATTCAGTTTTTGTGATCTGCTTGCTTCATGTTGCCTGGTGTATCGAAGTGTACTTATACTGGCGATGCAAGTTTTCGAAAACACTTTTTCTTCAAATAAATTGTAAGCGACAAAGAACACTATAGAGTTTCAAATTAATTAAGTTGTGTTCCTCGACCCGTGCCATGCGATCATACAAATTTTAACATACTCTCTGGTCACATGATGGACTAGAACTAACGCGATTGGTTTCCTTTCAGTATTATTTATAAATATCAATTCTTCATACTATGAAAATGCTATATTTTCCTTAATGTGAGATCTAAAAATTTGACGCTAAATCAAGACAATAATATTTCCTATTTGACTATTGTTTATTCATGTTTTTGGAAACTGCAAGAAAAAAGACTTTTGCCTCTTGTAAGGATTATAATCATTTTTTTGGTTTATGCAAATATTCAATATGTTCTTTTTTTATTTTAGTAACTTCTATACATTTCTCTTTAATGCAAGCAAACAGGAGTTTGTTCCAAAAGTGAAGCGCTGACAGGATGGATAAAGTTTTGTGACCTGCACGATTTAAAATACTTCTTAAAATGAGCGGCCATTTGTTTTCTTCAATTTGCTGTTCAATCGCGATTTTACGAACAACTATGATTAAATTTTCCTTATCAATATGTTATACGAACAGAACTCCAATTTTGCCCCGACATTTAGAAACAACCGTTTTTGGCAGTTACCAACTAACCGCGAACTCCAAATATCTAGATCCTTGCTGATAACTTCATAACCTCTTTTTGCTGGTATATCAAGACAATATTTCCTGGCAATATATCCGGTAAGGCGATAATTGATTTTGATCACTCTTGGACTAAAGCTTTTATGGCAAACAAAAAAATACAAGATAACTAATCTATGATGAACTTATCTTAATATTAAAGATGTTTCCAATTTCCTTATTGCGCCTGTAGAGTCCAACAGCTATAATCATTGCACTCTAAATCGGCTGTACTTTCTTTCAAATCTCTGCGTTCAGCCTGGAGAAAAAGGAAACATAATTAACTCAGGCTATTTTTAATCGAACATTTAGGAAGGATTAACATACAAATACCACTGTAATATTTTACTGATCATGCGAACAATCAGTTGTTACTCGGAATAACCATTATCGAACCTACAATTGACCAGCTCCCAAAGTATCAAGGCCTCAGTCATGCTCACTTTGTAGCGATATCGCGAAAGTTCGAGGGTTCGAGTACCGTTGTTACTACTGTTGTTTCTAACTTTTTCAGACTACAAAAAGCAACTGCTTAATATCATTAATTTCATTCATTTGGCAATTCTCACTAATTTTCTTGCAACTCTTTTGTTGCTAGTATACCAAGACAATATTTTCTAGTTAGTGATTGATTTTCTTCATAAGGAAGCAATCGATTGGCAAAGGTAAGGAGAATTTTGATCTTTCTTGGGCTGAAACATTTTAAGAAAAAGACAAGACAATTACGTTGAGCTTACTTAAGATAGTGAAGACGTTTCCAATGTGACTGTGCGCAAGTGTCCAAGGAGCTAATCACTGCGATCCAGAATGCATGGCTGTACTTTCTCTCAATATGTCTTCTTTCAACCTGGAAAGAAAAGAATCATTATTAATTTAACCTATAAGCTATTTAAGTCAACAAGAACCGACAATTGACCTGCTCCCAAAGTATCAAGACTTGCTAGCTAATTTGGTCGAGCAACCCTCGGTATCACGAAGGTCATGGGTTCCAGTCCCGTTGTAGCCTTGAATTTTTTCAGGCTACAAAAAGCAACTGTTTAAATCGCTTGTACCCTGCGAGGATCATTTCATTCATTTGACAATCCTTACTGATTACTGCACAACTCTTTTGTTGCTTGCTTATTTCCCAGTTGACGATTTTCTTTACAAGATAATTCGCAATGTATCATGTGGTAAGGAGATATTGGATGTTGATCACCCTTAGGTTGAAACTTTTATGGGTAAACGAAACAGCAAAGGGACGAGATAACTATGACGAACTTACTTTGAACAAGATATTTCCACTGCCAACTTGTGCCAGAGTCCAAGAGCTGATCACTGCAATCCAAAATGGCCGCACTTTCAACCTGCATTTAACCTGGCCAGGGGAGAAAACAATAGGACATTATTATCGAAGGATAATTTTCCGGCTTTGTTTAATCTGACGTTTAGCAAGTCATCGGTTTCAGTTCCCGTTTACTGATTAATGACACACATCACTCTAATATTTTACTGATCATGCTAGCACTAAACATTTTTCAGTTCCGGGTTCAGTTGACCCCGAAAATAACGAGAAATCTATGCTAAGGTTACTCCATACCATCGCACTTCAGAAACAAATCGTACACGTCCAGTTTGTAAGGGAAACTACCACAAACTAAATAGACACTACACCTAGAGTTGGAGAAAAATATAACATATGCTGACAATGTCTCTTCTTCGCGAACAGAAGCAGATAAACGCTAAAATGAACGAGTTTCCAATGAATTATAAATGAGTGCCCAACCGTACATCAATCTCGATCAAAGCGTCTCAAAATACTAATTTCCCTTTCCTATACAACTCATTTTAAAATGGCGAAAAAATACATTCTCCCTTTGCCTATATGTTAATTGGCCCTCGTTGCCTCGTTTTAAGCCAAAGATTCTTTTGAATTCTGCAGATGCGATCGAGGCCAGAAGGGCCAATTAACATGAAGACAAAAGAAGAAAGTAATTTTCCGCAATTTTGGAATAAGGTGTATTGGTTCTGATATTAACTTTCCAAGTTCTAGTATCAAATAACGGGCGAAATGTGTTTATAAGGGATTGTTCCTAATAGCGAAGCGCGCGCGTGACGTCATGACTCAGACAAACAAACCGGAATGGCGGACGATTTTCCTAAAACACTTTCTAAAACAGCCGGTGTTTCTAAAACACTTTTTTGAAACAAAAACTTCGCCTAGATTCCCTCTATTTCTCGCAGAACACGCTGATGTTGTTTGAGCCTCGTGTGGGGTATAATCATTTGCATTCTATCTTCAAACCTCGCGCGCTTCGCTATTGCTCAATGAATGTTTCGAGGAAAATTCACAGAAATCTGTTGCATCTACAAAACCGGTTATAAGACACCACATACACCCTGCCGAACCCGCTTCTCAGCCGACTTGCACCCCGGTTACAAGCTCCTCCCCCTCCCCGTACGCACGTCTCCCTTGTTTTACTAAACATTTTTTACTAAAACTATCGATTTAGCACAGAGGCCGTATCAGTTCATTTCGTAACGTTTCATTACCTCTTTCGAAATTGTATACGTCCACAACTTCAAAACTACTCGCTTTCGATATATTTTTCAGCCAAGGCGAATCTTTTTTTACCGGCATATTTTTTATGTTTGTATAAATGTTTGTTTTGTCAACTGTAAAAAAAGGTACAAAAAACAACCTTTCCCCACAGTATTTATAAAGTTATTAAAGTCAAAAGGCCAAACGAGAGTATCTCTTGTCTTTTGACGTTGCCATGGCAATAGTTACTGACGTCATTTGATTTAAATGCGTTTACTGATAAATGGTTTACCGGTTTTCAGTAAACAATTTTCAGCCGCATCATCAGGCTAGCCATAGAATACTAAGGCGGGAATTGTCTTACGTAGAAATAAGGTATAGCTCAAAGTTTCTTGGAAGAGTTTATTGTTGTTCATTGTTGTAAGGTACATTAACAATAAGGTACGTATTATCGTAGTCACTCGGGGGAGTAGACTAAGGAGTTTCGACTGGTTACCATGGTTACTGCTAGTCTACATCTGGAGGTGAGGTAAACTGATAATGCGTCACCACAAGCAACACGATGGTCGGCTGTGATTGGTGGATTCTCGATCCTCGCTGTTTCGGTGGGTAGTTTCCTTGGACGTCTGTTGCCGTATCGGTATCCTGTTGTTGGGGGTGAGCATCCTGCTTCTGGGATGTTCCGTTACGCTATCCTTGCTGATGTTGTTATGGTGAAGTCTTGTGTAAATAGTTTCTTTGTCCATGTTTGTGTCCCAGTAAGAGTCTCGATCTTTACCTCGTTCCAAAGCGGGCAGTGCCGATCTTGTGGGCGTATTCTGAAACGGCGGAAATCTTGGCTTCGCGGGAACCGGATTCTATTTAGCTACTCTGCGACTGATGAAATAAGACATAAGACCGCTTCGGTTTATTTTCACAGTATGTCAGCTCACTGAGAATGCACACATTTCTGAGTTATCAACTTCAGTTATCATTTATCAAGTATATTGCTTTTTTAAAAAAAAAATAGCTCGCGTGCGTTTCAAGAGTTTATTTGTTCAGTTTTAAAGTTGTTTGAGCAAATAACCATGTAGCCCTACAAAGGTATGGAGTAACCTTATCCCAGTTTTAGTCTCTGGGTTAAATTAAAAATTATCTTGGCTGGTCTTTCAGTGCTAGTCATGAGAATTTGGTAAGGTGTAGAAAATAGCCTCTAATTAACGATTTTGATTTTAAGGTAATTAACAATTTACCCAATATGGTAAGGAGACACAAGAGTTTCATCACTCTAGGATTGAAGCAGTTTAATCAAAGATGGTACACAACAGAAGATCGAAAAGAAAACTGAAGATAAACTTATCTGAAAGAAGATGTTCTGTAGTCGACCAAGCACACACTGCGATCCAAAATGGCATCTGTGTTCAATCTCGAGAAAAAAGAAGAAGAGGCATTATTAAATTAACTATTCAGTTTCCTTTGTCAAGTCAAAATTCTACTAACAAGTTTGGTTCTGGTCTATAAGCCAATAGAATTTAACTAATAATAAAAACTTGTCAGTTTCACGATGATCACAGAATATAACAAACTGGATGTAAAGATTCGAATTATAAATTCTCCTCACTGATGCCTCAGTTTCTCTAAAATGTAGGTTGTGAGAAATTGGTATTATATCAAGAATAATAAAAATTTGTCGAGTTTATTTCATCATGGCATGCTGGACAACGTATCAATTAATGCTGCAAGTAATGAGACATAACATTGTGATCACTTTTGGACTGAAATCAATAAAAAGTGACGGAATTACCTGAAATTCGATGTTTCCAGGGCTTAACTGCAGAATACCCCGCCACTTATTTACATGTCATTGAATAAGAATAGCATCTATTGTGTTATCCCTCGTTCTTCAAAAGGTACCGACCCATGTAAATGAGGTGGACTAAAGTGGCGGGGTGTTCTGCAGTTGCCCCGTTTCCAGTAATTAACTTGCACGAGAGTTCGTGAGCTACACACTGTGATCCAAAATGGCTGAATGCTCCTGCTTTCAATCTAGAAAAAAGGGAAACATAATTGATTAAGCTATTTTTCTTTGTTCAGTCGAGGTCATGCTATCGAGTTTGTTCCTTGTTTAATGTTCACTACGTATACGTCACATGAATAAAGAACGAGTAAGATTAGGGGAATTTAAGTCCTTACTGTTTTGTTTCTATAGTCGCCGAGTCCCACGATGGATGTACGGAATCTTGGAGTTTCTCCTAACAAACATTCCTAGAACATTGGAACAAAAATACCCCAGTGAGAATACTGCGTCGAGTTATTGGTTCTTTTTCAGGCAACATAAGAAAATGAAAACAAAGATAGTTTTTAAAAGCTTTCTTCGTAATGTATCATTGCACTGATTATAACGTAAATTCTCCTCAACACTCACTGGAAAATATAGACATGATAAAAATTTCAAATTGGACTAATCTCGCAAGCACAAATTCAGCCGGTGCTAGAAAGTTGGTCCTGTTTAAAAAAGTTAATGAAGTTTTTAATTTTTCGTGTATAAAAAGTTCCCTTCCGTTGCTAATGTTTTGTAGCGTTTAACATGCGACCAAGTCAATAGTGAAGGACAAAAACTGGACTTCGCGTAATCGTAGTTTACAAATGAATAACCGGATAATGCACGTGCCACAAACTTACAAGCAGTTCAGGAAAACCAATTTGCAAGATAATAATTTAAAAGTGAGCAATTCTGGGGAAACTTTGTTTGACTTATCTGTAATTGGAGTTGTTTTCAACGATAAGACCGGCCAAGATGGAACAACAAAGACGCGCCAGCTTTTGACCGCTCCACTGAAATGGCTGCACTGAATTCCTCTGGACAAACCTCTGTTCACTGTTGTGGAAAAGAGCAAGAAAAACGTTTACAATTTAGTGGAGTTTTGTAGCCATTTATTCACAGTGGCAGCAAGTTTGGTAGCATATCATACACAAACCACAGTATTGTGCGAACATAAGAGAAGGTAGTTTCCATTTTGGCTACATAATGTTTAATTTAAATCTAACAGTACATTTATTATAAAGAACGATGATAAAATGAACAGCACAAAGTGGTTTGAGTAGTAGCAGTTACCGCAAATGGGAATTTTCTAATTTTTCTCTTTTAAAATTTTGAGTATAGATCAAACAAACTTCACCTGTTATTCGACCAAACGAGATGTTGTAGGGTCTTGTATTTGCCTTTCTCTCCAGCGTCAACAAAAGGAACGTACCATGAAACCAAGTCAACCTCAACCAATTGGAACACCTTGCTCGATTTTGGTGAAGCCTCTCTCGGCCTGCGAAATATTTTTTTCAAGTTATGGAAATTACTGGCGTTATGTTTAAACTATTAAAATAAATCAAACTACCACAGCTTCTATATGAATGAAAGCGACTTTGCAAGCGAGAAAAACGTAATGTACACGGCAGCACGCCGAACTTTTACAAATTACAAATTACCAACTAACAAGTGTAGTTGCAGCCGGATTAGAAATTCTAACCTACTGTTCAGTGCTTGTACAACAAACGAAGAAAAGAAAAACTCGCTCGACTAAATCACTACTTCAGAGACTTGACTTAAACAACGCTCAATTTATGGCGTCACCGATGAGCACGCCGACGGGAGCTTTTATCCACAGAATCGCTCAGAGAAACCGTTAAAACGAAAGCTAAACTAAAGGTCACTAAACGAAGAGTTATAATCATAATAAGCTATAACAATCACACGAATTAACGACAAAGACAAGTTAGAAAACGCAGACTTACCCGAAGACGGAGCATAGCGAGGACTGAGACGAACGTTTGCACAAAACTGTGGCCAACACCAAAATGATCAGCGTATCCTTTGAGACTTCTTTATGTACCTGATTAAAATTCATTTCACTTGCGATAAATGCGCTTTGACCAATCTGAATATCTCGGTAAGATTTTAATGCACGGGATAATGAATATTCGACAAATATCACCAGAAAAGCACGAATTTTTAAAATACGTCATGTTAATTGTTTTAGAAAGTTTGGGTAAAATAAATGAAGAATTTGTTCCTCACTGTATTTGAAGTGCAGAGTAATTTCGAGGACCGATTTCGGATAGAAAAAATAAAATAAAGAACACATATGAACATCTGCAAAAGACTTGTAACCCCACCGCGTCCATGCCTCTCCTTTATTTTCTTTCTTATGTGCGTAAATCTATGAGGTAATGCTGAATACTTCGCATATTTACGCACATCTGAAAGTATACGAACACTTGAAAATCCATCTTTTCGATCGGAACAGAGAAAATAAAATGATTATAGAAATAATCAAATTTCGGCGTTGTCATATTACTCGAATATTAAAATCACAAAAGTTTTATCAAAGGGTGCAGCTCATTCGTGTTCCGTTCTGTTCTGTTTCCTTGAATCAAAAGTCGAGTCCTTTTGCAGGGCTGGAAACTAAAATTTCGGAGCGCTTGCCATTTGGGCGAGTGGCCTTCAAGCTGCACTCGCCCAGATAATTTTTCACTCGCCCAGTCTCCTAGCTCCACACAAACACAGAAAACATTACGCCCCACTCCCTCCTCCGCCCACGAACATAAAATATCCAACTTTAATTTTAATCACGTTTGACAACCGTTTGACACTGTTCCTTAGTTTAAGCTAGCTTAAGGAAGATTACAAGGTTTCCGTTGAGTTTCTCAGTTCACCTTTAACGGGTTTACCTCGGTGTAAGAACCTGTGATATTTTTCTTTGTTTTGGAGCTATTGTTTTCCTTCTCTATATTTGTTTTGCCAGCTCTTTGTTGTATTCTTTGTTATTTGTTTTACGTCACCGGTGAGTTTCGCATGTTCTTACACCGAGGATGAGCCCTTTTAAGGTCTCTTCATCATTAAACGCTTACCAAGCGAAGCTATTTTTGTATGTTTGCGAACCATTAGCCGTGTAGATTATTTTAAAGTGGAAAGTAGAAAGTTACGCTTATTTTGAATAATATATTCTGGAGCTGAAAATCGTGCTCCCCAAACCGGGCGAGTGAGCGGTGATTTGTACTCGCCCGACCTGGGCGAGACGCTAATGTCCAAAATCACAGTGCTTGTCTGGCCGTGACTGGTCTTCTCCATACGTGAAGTCATGAAGTACTTACAGCATAACGACCTGCATCCGCTGGAATATAAATTCGCGGTCTCGAGAGTCTGCCCCAGGCTACAAGATGAAAATCCAACATGGCGGAGGCGTCGGAGGGAAAAGGCGTTTCTCAAAGAAGCCTTAGAAAGCGACGCAGAGAAATCCGCCACAGAGCCCAGAGTCTTGTAGAAGGAGCTACAGATCCTTGGGAAGAGGTAGAAGAATATGAAACAGTAATTCCAGAAGGTGAAGAAGATGAATTCATTGACGAGGAAACCGCAGAGGTCGCCGAAGAAGTAATCGAGTTCACATACACGATAAGGGAGCTCGGGGCGGAAATGATTCTAGGTGAGGATTGTTTTGTTTGAGTTTTTATAAATAGCGTGGAACTAAATAACGGATAACAAGTTTTTAGCTCGAATGACGAGAAGAGAAAGAAATCATGGCTTCAATGTATTCAATTATATTTATTTTTCAGTCCGCAAGTAAATTAAAATAAATATAGTCGCCCTCTAACGGTGTTAAACGATAAAGTGCCCTACGGAGGGTGTTTTTGCGGAATTTCGGCCATTTCATAAATACTTCGTTTGCACGTGTCGAAGTACTTTGTAGAACGAGTGAATTTCCGGGCCAAGTTCGTATAACTTAAGCTGGATAAGATTAACGGTTACATACATACATACATACATTTGCCTCCCCACTGTATGATTGAGTCATAGAGACTGGTATGCATATGATTCTGGCTTTCCTAAGCAATTTGCACTTGGTGGTGAAAGTGCATGCACGTGTGTGCTCTGAATCACAAGGTCCTGTTTGTGAGTAGATCAATGCAGTGCCTCCCCACTGGGTGTACATGCACCAGTGAATTGTTGGGGGGGGGGGGGGGGGCATATGTATTAAGGATGGTTTTATTTTTATTTTTGGCAAATATCTTGATATTATGTAGAAAAGAATCTTGATTTTGGAAAATTTCTCTTTTATAGGATATGTGTGGTGGTCACTTTTCCATGGAATAGCTCCAATGATTTGGTTCTATCCACTGAATGAGCTGGAAATTTCTGGTTATGAGGCATTTGTTATTACCATTCTCTCGCCTATATTCACTGGGATTAGCATGCTGCTACAATTCTCTGGTACCATACATGGCTTAGCATTTTGGAGAGTTCTTTCTTTAGTGGGCATCGCTTCTTTTCAAGCACCAACAACTCTTATCAGATTAGTAATGTTGGCATTTGGCTGTGGAACAGCAATGCTTTGGTTTTGTGGAATGATATGGTCCAGGGATCCTAAGGAAAGGTAAGAAATAATTCTGTAAACTTGCCACAGAATACTGAACTCCTTTGAAACTAGTGCAAGTTTTATGCAGGAAAAAATACATGTACACTGTATGATTGAGTCATAGAGACTGGTATGCATATGATTCTGGCTTTCCTAAGCAGACAAGACCCAAGGACTTTGTAAAAGGCTTCTCTACGTACAACAAAAACTTACAGATATACAAACAAGTTGTACATTCTCGTATCTGAGAATTTAGAGGTGGTGATGTTTGTTATCCCGATCACCCTTTTTACTTGAGAAACAGTGATCTTGTAAAGGGTAAAAATGCACTGTTACTTGTTGTACGTCATCTTATGTTTGTAAATTGTCTTGACTTTTTCTTGATGAATGCTGAAAACATGTTAGCCATTGATTCTACAGTCGAAACTCTCTTAACAGACACTCTCGTAAGCAGACAGCTCAACTTACGGCCGCCTTGTTTGAAACCCCGTTTTAACTCCCATACAAACTCTGTATTTTTACATTCTCGTAAGCGGACATTCCCGTAAGCGACCGCGGACACTTTTAGAGATTACGACTTAGACTTTTTCTTTGTTTTTAAGCTCCCGTAAGCGGACACCCCAAAGAAAATCCTATTAACAACCTCTTGTTTTTATCAAGCAACTTCACATCGCCGTTCGTCGCAATGATTTTATAGTAATTACAGTACCAAGCTCCCGTAAGCGGCCATCTATTCCCTACACCTCTAGTGGCCACTTACGAGAACCATTCTCGTAAGCGGCCAGCTCCAGTTACGGACATTTTTTTCGCGTCCCGAGGGTGTCCGCTTACGAGAGCTTCAACTGTATTTTTTTGCAGGGTTCTGTCATTCTGGGGTCTTATCTTAGGCCTGTTCCTGTTATTGGTATTGCGTATTTCGTTCGTCACTGTCAACCCAATCTGGTCAGATGTCACCAGCAACAGGGTTATTCTTCTTGTTGCTGTGATCGCCACCTTAGACAGAGTGTACACTGGCTACATGATGTCTATCTCTCAGTCAGGACCTCAATCAAAGTCGTCAACTGAGCCCCAAGACTCAAGGGTCTCAGGTCCTGGGTGGTTCTTAGTTGCTTTAGGATTTGGTGCCTTGATGTTCCTTACTCATGACGTGTTTGGTGAAGTGTCACTTGTTTGTCGCTGGGCTGTTTCAGGTTATCCGCACACAGGTCCCATGCCCAACCCATGGGGGTATGTATGCATGGTGCACTTTTAGTCTATAATACAGCTTTTACTTGTAAATTCATAACATTATATTATCTTAGTTTGTAGAAAGTGTTGCTGTAGATTTGGTGAAGGATTAAAACACAACATCCAATACATGTGCTAACATCCAATCAACAGGTCACATGTATTGTATCTCATCAGTATACACACTTTTGGTCTGACCTAAAAGGTCTCTCGAGATGCAAAGAATTCAGTCAATAACTGAGTGAAGCTGAAGCACCTTCTTTTAAATATGTTTTTTTAATTTCTTGAAATATACTTTGTGTTTGTTTTGTCATAGTGGTGCAGTGATAATTGCTCTTGGCATTGGTGTCCTTCTCTCCCGTTACAACTGGACTAGTAATTTGTTCTGGTGGCTTGTTGGCTCTGCTGGTGCGGCATTACTGTACTTTGCCCCTCGTTACTGGTCACTGATTGGTGGCCTTGTGCTTGGTGTCTACACTATGTCTATCTGGCCAGCAATGATTGACAGGCTGTACTGCCGTCCTGTTGCACGCACACTGACGCTGGCTAATTTGGTTTACATTGTCCTTGTCCTTGGGTCAGTGTGGGTTGTGGCATTCAACTTTGTACCTGGAGGAGAGTACACAAGAGAGAGGACACATGTGTTATTGGGTGTCACAATGGTTCTTATTGGTAGGTGCATGTACAAATACTGTTCAATTAAAGTTATTTCAGTCTTAAATGGGGGCTGGGTCACAATATTTTAGGCTGAAAAACTGTCACAATAATAATATTGTTTAAAACTATAGTCAGAAATAAAAAGAAACTCAGAAAAAACAAAAAAGGGCATGGATGGGCAATATTAGAGAAGATTAACACGGATTGTATTCAGCTAAATTTGAAAACTTTATCCTTTTTTCGAGTTTATTTCAAATTGCATAGAAGTTTCATTTATAATGCTCAGAAGTTGTCCTTGTTTGTTTTGTAGCAGTGATTTTGTCAAGGAGGGAAAGACTGTTGCTCTGTGATTTTGAAGTTTAGAGTTAATAATAGTTACTACATGCAATACAAAAAACATAGGCACGCTAAGCGTGCAGGAGTTATTTTTTCAATTGATTGCGAGGCTTGGGGTAGAACTGGGTGTTAGTCCTGTTGGGATGGTTTATTTCATGGGTTGAGCTATTTGTGCATGGTTCATGTGCACGGTCCATCGCGCCGACTAAGAGCTACTTTTGCAAAAATAACTCAAAAACAATTTAAAAAGAAATTGTGCAAATGTTCTAAAAGTAGGCTGCTTTCCCTTGTAAATATGACTGTGGTGTGCAACTGATCGATCGAACCATACTGTTGAAGACAAAAAATACGTCTGTAATTTCTTCAAACGTAAACAGAAAAAAATATCTGGTACCTAGTCACTTTTAAGGTTACTTTGATGTTTAACTATCCATCCCCTTTCATTCCAAGCCGAAAGAAAACCGCTAAGTACACCAAAACATGGATTGAAAACTGTTGACAACATTTACCGTAAACATGATCACAAAATCGCAAACACGCTCACTAAGAAAGCCAAATTGACCCAGAAATTGCAAACGAATAGCCAGATGGAACAAGAACAAAGTATTCTCGAGTTTCTGAAATAGCTCCATTATTTTCATCAAACAGAAACCTTTCTGCAAGCAAGGACAAGTTTCTTTCTTCGAACGCGAGAAACAAACAACTCTAGTCACCAGTGCATTTCAGCCAAACCACGTGACGATTTTACTTGGACTGGTACAATATTAATTTCGCAACCAGAAGCAGAAACGTGCCCTAACTTGTAAGCGTAACATGATCAGTACCGATATTCCCATGGCCGTGCTAAAAATAGCTGTCAATGAAGTTGTGTGACACGCTTGACTGCACACCCAAAGAGCTAGTTTTCTTTTCAGCCGTTGTTTTTTGCGTGACGAGCCCAAACAACGGCTGTAAAGGAGACTACCAAAAAGCTGGCTGTCTTTTTCTTTTGCATATGAGTAAACGTAACTGCAACCGCTTTGCGTTGGGAATATTAAATAAACTAAAAAGGTATTGCGTCAGCCATGGAATGCGCTGACGTTGCAGCTTTCACTTTCGGTACGTGACAAACAAGATTATGTTTACTTTGGATGTTTATTTCGCCAGAAGCGACAGTCGTTAATTTGTTTGCAATTTTGCGACCATTTCTTGTCGGTTTAGCCAGTTGAAGTGAATCTTTTGGCTGTTTCATCGAGGCGAGTTCAGAGATCTGAAGAAAATAAATTTGGCCGACGTAAACACTTGCAAGCATTATGTCATTGGTACGGAAATAACCGCATTGCACCCCCGTACTACTAAAGATAGCCATCAATGCGAAGCTTGAAATGTGAGACTCGCACAACGACTACTATACCTTCCTACGGCCCTCACTCGTGGCACAAATGATGATTTTCTCTTGCTGTGCTATCCAACCACGTTGTCAAAATACCTAATTTAATATTTGCAGAGGAGACAAAACGTGCCCTTGTAACATCATCACGTCATGAGTTTTTCAAACGATAGTACAATAAATAACTCATGACCGCCCATGTGAAGTCCTACTATTCCTAAGCAGGAAACGTCAAACCTCCGGCCACATTCCAACCTCACTAAAATACCTATTATTTGGCAACTCTCGAACCCAAATAAACGCACATGCCTCAACCTATTACAATCACGTTATTCTTTGGGGGAAAACCCTTGAGAGATTTGTGGTCACTCGTGTTATTACTTAGCCAAAGCTCCTACTAATGCTATACTTTTAACCGAGAGAAAACAGTTTAAACACCAGAACACCGCGCGGTTGGAATCTCAAATCTTTAACACTCGCCCTTACAAACAACAGCGTCAGTTGGGGACCAAAACAAAACGTTCAGCAAATACACAACACTCACATTAAAAATGGAAGTCACAACATTTATTCTCAATATACATATTTATTCTACTCAAAACATCATACATTTTAATACAACGTGGTCAACAAATACTATACCCATATTGTGTCGTCAACTGAACCAGTTGATTCCGTAAACCAAGAGAATTACCTTCACCACAATGAAATTTCCAAACACTTTTCGCTTTCAGAACCCACACACAATGTTCTCACCCAAAGCTACATAAAAATCAAGACTTGTAATAGAGGCTTCAGACCAACACGGCCCAATAAGGTCGAATCTATAGCAAAACAAAAATGGCCGTATCTTGAACCGAAAACAAATATTCATAAAAACGATCCATATATACAAGCCGCAATTTGATTGGTCTTTAATAGAATCCCAAATCTGATTGGTGTGAAATACATACATGAATGATCCACTCAACCAACATCCATCCATCCACTTAATAGCCAAACACGTCTTCATGCCGACTTAGAGTTATTTTTTTTAAAAAATAACTCAATAATAAACAATTGCCTGAAATACTGTGGCCAAGTTCCTTTAATTTTTCAAGTAGGCATTTCAATATTGCTTGGATGATGCAGATGTTGTCATTATTGGATAAGCCCGATAAGCCCACCTTACTTCTGCATGAATTGTAAATAACTATCCTTGTTTTGTTTTGTTTTTTTGTGGCAAATAAATGATGAGATTTGGTATGATTATGTGAGGTGGATAGTACAAACTAAGGAAAGAGAAAAAAGAAACAACAGAACATAGATGGAAATGACAGCCAAAATGGACCAGAATCGGCAATGAAATTAATATTGTAAACTCTTTTTATCTACATAATGAAAGCTATGCCTTGCGTGAGCATGCCCTAAGATGCTGGAAGCCAAATTTCACATTCATTACAGTCATGGGAACAAGTGACAGTTTTGGCAAATCTTTGTTGAAGCACTCAAAGAGTTTCGGAATCATTTCATCCAGTCAAGAACTAGCCAAGCACTCACCAGTACTCCTGAAGTACTCGCCTAAACAAATACATCATGTTGTTTTGTAACTTCTGAGACGAAAACCGCAGGCAAGAAGAGAAGTGATCGGGCCATCAACTGTCACTAGTTCCCCCGACTGATTTGTTAATACTTATTTTTGTTCATTTTGTCTTTGTTAGGACTTGCTTTAAGGACAAAGTCAACACCAGATGTCAAGGAGGCCTATGGGAAAAGTAAAAAGGAAGACAGTGTTGATGATAATGAGAAACGTTCTAATATTCAGTCTTCCCCAAAACAGAAACCCCTTGTGGTCAAATTCAATAATGTTGCTTTTGTTGAGGAACACCCTGGAGATAGATTTTGGTTTTTCAGGACTCACATCATACCAGGTAATCTTGTTTAAGTTCATGTCATTTGTTTCTGCTCAAGAGATGTACACTGATGTCTTGTACTGATGTAACTAAACAGTCTGTAAAACTGCCAGTCAACTCAATTCAGGGTCACTTGCAGTTGCCAGCTATCATACATGACCTGGCTGTCCTAGAGAATGTTGCTCTCGGTAGCTTGACCCACAAGGAAAGTCCTTATACAATGAACGTGAGAAAAGTTGCATGACTGTACATCAAGTTGGCTGTCAATCCAAGTCTAGACTAGTTTGTCTGATGTGTCCTCTTTGTCTTTGCAGTCTTGGTTTGCATTGTCATGGCTGCAGTAGTTATAATGGCAGTGAGATATCACAGAATTAATTATGTCACACCACAAAAGGTTTGTTTATTTTATCCACAGAGCAAGACAAGAACAAATACATTTATTTAAGAAACTTTAAGATTCTTAAAAGTTGGTCTTTGCTTTTGAGATTCCTTTGAGGGTGACTTCGGAAGAATCCCAAATACAGAGAGCAACTTTAAATATTTTCAAGCTAAGATGAGAAGTGAAAGAAAGTTTCAGAGATAATTTGTTGCTCTCAGATTATTTCCATGGTAATGTACCAGTTTTGACAAAAAAAAACAGAAACCAGTTTTGATAAAAGCTAGGGACCTCTCAGTTTTTGGAGACTAGAACATTCAGTTTTCCTGTTTTCCAACTGATTCAGTGGAATAGGAACGTTTTTCTAACCAACTTGGTTGTGTCTGTAGGAGGACCCTAATGTGTTCTCAGCCATGATCTGGACTGTTCATTTTGCATATGATAATGTCGGCTGGCCAAGCTTTGAGAGAGCTGCACAGATGATTAATGACACTGGTAAGTTCATGGCTTTCAATAATATTTAATAAGTAGGTGGCTACCCTTGTGTGGCATCTTTTTGGAGAGCAATATATAAAGGCTGGTTCACACTAGCGACGGAATCGGAAGCGGAGACGGAATCGGAAGCGTAAGGAGTGTTCCGATCCAGTGTAAATCAAAAAACGGAATCGGAAGCAGAGTCGGAAGCTCGACGGAATCGGAGTCAGAAGGATCAGAAGAGTTTCTTTTTCTACCGATTCCGCTTCTGCTTCCGCTTCCGTCGCTTCCGATCCAGTGAGAACAAGGTGATCGGAAGCGGAAGCGGAATTATCAGCCAATCAAAAAACTATGTAGAGGTGTGTGTTATATTTTATTTATGCATCTGGGACGTCGAACAAGTTTGTAAAACACTCGCAATCACTATGAAAACCAAAATACAAAACTGGCAACATATCGAAAGTAGAGCTCTCTGTCTGACGTACGACGTTCTCTCACAAGCTTTCCAAATTCGCCTTGACTTTTCCTTATTAAAAATACTCCACGTACCCGCAGCCTTCTCCTTCTCTGGTTCCGTTGCAGATTTGTTCTTCGAAGAAAAAGCAAAAGCAAATTAAAAGCAGCAGTCTCTCTTCATCTCCCGGGTCCGTCATCTTGAATGTCTGCAAATGAAAGCGAGGCTTACGCTAAAAGCGAGGCTTACGATTCCACTTCCGTGCGCCAATTCACACTAGATCAGAACTTTCTTCTGATTCCAACTCCGCTTACGACTCCGCTTCTGTCGCTTCCGTCGCTAGTGTAAACCAGGCTTAAGAAGCTGAAAATTTTATCCCCCCTTTATCAGGAGCTGCATAAATTTTACCCAGCAGGGGTACTCAGGATTTCAAATGACGGGGATGATAGAAGTGTTTTTTTTTTGGGGGGGGGTGGGGATTGAACTTTTCGATTCCTGGATTTTTTTGGCTAGAAAAATTTGGCAAGTATTTTTTTTGATTAAAGTAGGGATTTTTTTGGATATTACTGACCTTGGCTGCATAATTTTATGAAAAAAGCACAATCAAAGGAAGTGTTCTTGGGGGTCTCATGTTTTGGTAGTATGGAGGGCGTGCCATTTTAAATGTAAAAAATGAACCTGAGCCATGCCGCAGAAATAGATTGTGGTACCTGCTTTGGCTTATAACTTTTTAAATTTTCCACCAGGGACTGCCATCAGTGCTAAGTCCCCCCTTCCCCCTCCCCCAGGAGATAAACACCTGTTAAGGGAAGATTGTATATGTTGTGGTTAAATTTTATCTTTGGTTTAAAACTTTTCTAACCAGTTTGATTTGTATTCCCCATTGTTTCAGATCATGATAATGAATACAAGACAATGAAAAACAAAAATTAATAAAACTGGTTTGAAAAATTTCAAACCAAATATATAATTAAACCACAACATATATCTCAGTGATCCTTCAATACAGCATTTGCCGAGTGAGAGTGTTTTGAAAAACATATAAAATGTATTTGTATTTATATTTGTAAAATATGCCTGTGCAAACTGATATCCACACACCTGTCTCCTCAGATGCTGATGTGGTTGGTTTTCTTGAAAGTGACTGTTCTAAGCCATATCTTGGCAATCATGACCTGGCAATGTGGTTTGAGGAAAGGCTGGGCATGTATTCAGATTTTGGACCTTCCACCAGAGATCACACATGGGGGTAAGGGCGCATTTATTTGCAACATACATTCACGTGTATAGCCACTGCATTTGCTCAACGGGCAAATGCGACTGCTATACACGTCCATTTGTGTTGCTTAACAAATAGATTCCATTTTGCCGTGCGTCTGTTCAGTTATAGATCACAGACGACGTCAAAATGTGGTTTTAACAAAAAAGTGGCCCACAAGCCGCTAGGCGAGTGGTTCACTGATGTTCTTACCACATTTTGACGTCTTCTGTGATCTATAACTGAACAGACGCACTAGGCAAAATGGAATCTGTTTGTTTTATACAATAACAAGACTTCTGTACACTTATGTATCGCTAAAGCGCCATCACCGGTGAGCCTCGGTTGCAATTGTTTTCATTTCGAGATAGTTTTCCGTAATCACGAAGCACTGTTAAACCAATTTTAAAATACGCTGTACGAAGGAAAAATGAAATGTCAACAAAAGAAACTGACCTTTATTCCATTTGTACTCTGCAAGCTTTAACTAAAGGTAAGCGTTCAACGGCGTTAAACTGCCATTCATGGATTTCCAGTAGCGTCTTCAAACTGCTCGAGCATCGGACAAACACTTGCAGCTTTCGATAAATATTTCTCAAATCAGTCACTGTCTACTTTAAGCTTGTTTAGCCCAGTTAAATGTCTCAAAAGGTGTAGAGTATTTGGCGGATTGTTCCTCGATGTAGATTTATAATTAAGCTGAATTTTCTCTTGTTGTTTTCGTTGCAAGTTTTGAAAAACTTTGCCGAGAAGACTGACTTGGACTATGAACTCTGATCACGCGCGCGAGTCACACCACGCAGTGACGTCATCTGTGCGTCTGTACCCTAATAGATGACAGGCATCAGCCAATCACAATGCGCGCAGTAACTCGGTTGTTGTATAAATATATATACAGTACGCCCTAAATTCCTGCTTTAAATGCAGTTAAATTTCAGTTCTCAAGTACATTTCCTTTAATGTTTGTTCTGAGAAGTTGGTGATGCATCAGGACAATGTTGTCGTAGTTGATGATTGTCTTTGTTCATTTCACCTTTGGATCTACCAGTTGACGTGATAAGTGAAAAGAACTGATCTCAAATCTTGTTATTGATATGATTACAGCCATTGTTAACTGATTCGTGTCTGTTATTCTTTGTTCCAGTGCCACCCTCCTCTCCAAATATCCAATAGTAAAATCCCTTCATCATTTACTTCCATCTCCAAAAGGTAACAAAATGTTTAAAAAAATTATCTGAGTTATTCCACCCCCTCTTTTTTTTTTTTTTGGGGGGGGGGGGGGGGGGAGGGGAGGGGGGACATACTCCCTTTGGTGGACTTCACAGTGAGGGGAATGGGGTTTGATGGAGAATGGGGTACCTTTTTCAGGCTCTAGGTATATAAAGGATTCCACAAGTTATAGTTGGAGTATGCAAAGGGTAGGGAAAGCTGTCTTTTAGGTATTTACATACATACATACATTTTATTTCACGTCCCCACGGGGCTTTTCAGTGAAATAAATAAATAATAAATATTCAAAATTAATTACAAAAGTTATATTCCTAAAGTTAAACTAAATTAAGCTAATAACAATTCATTAAAAGTGTCTTCCTCAACTTGTTCCTGAATTGCGCTAACGACTGGCTTAACTTTAAATTTTGCGGCAGGGCGTTCCAGATCGATACTATTCTATAATAAAAGGTTCTTTGTCCAGCTGCAGTTCTAAAAAGAGGAATGTTTAACAACTGCGAGTTTCTGGTTTAGTAGGTTGATATGGATGAGCGCTTAGTGAACTGATCAGACAGGTACTCCGGGGCAAGGCAATTCATACATTTATAAGGACCTTATAAAATATCTCGAACAGACCCATCAGACAGTTGATTCATTCAAGTATTTAAAGGCGTTATTAATTATTCAAGTGAAAAATCAAGAAAAAAGATGTAGTATCCGTTCTGTAGGTATGTGAAAGGGGTATCATTTTCTATCAAAGGTAAATGCATGTGGTACCTTTTCTGTCAAAAATGGGATATGAAAGGGTAAGGGTTTAGACCTCAGGGCATAGCCTCCCTGTATAAAAATTTTTGGATATCCCCCCCCCCCCCCCCCCCCCCGTTCCACCTGGCCCTACTTACTGATTTTCTTTTGTTAAAAAGTGAAAAAGTAAGGTAACTTTATTTGTACACGGTTTCTAGAAGCTTATGCGGCCGTGTATATGAAACATACATAATCCCAACTGGCAGAAGGCTGAGCAGTGGGCTGTTTACAAAGCATGGAGGAGTTGAATTCGGGAGCACCCAACACAAATCCATCTAGTGGCAGGGAGAAGGATTTGAATGCGGGACCTCCAGATTGTGCGCTAACCACTAGTCCACGATGCCTCCAATGTGATAAAATGTTACCATTTTATGGAATTGTGTTATTAAATCAGAAATAACCTTAGCATATTCCCATATCTATGTTTGCATGTGGTACATGTACACGTAAATCAATTTGTTCACTTACTCCTTCAAAAGTTCTTGGAAAAAAGTAAGCTGCCAAGTCAATAGAACTTTTACTTATACAATATGGAGTGGTAAATATTGTTATTACTCACAGCACAGTGAAAACACAGCATTTCAAGTGATAACATAGTAAAGCTGTTTTTTGCTGACTTTTGTAGGGGAATTGGCGCCAGCTTTAAGTGCAACCATCAACATAACTGGGAACCTGGTGGACTTTGTTTTGGTTCACATGGGAAATGATCGGTAGGTAAAAAAAGTAAACATAACCCCCTCACTGAGAGATACCAGTATCTAGAGTGATGATGCAAATGGTGCTACACAACCCACTGACCCGATCACGTGATGAAGATTAGCAGTAAGCAGTCAACGTGTCCAACAATGAGTAATTGTAAAGAACAGCTCCCTTCAACCTTATACTGCTCTATTTTAAAGTAAAATGTCTGTTTTGGGAAACTGTCGGTGGCCTGTCGGTAACCTGTCGGCCGACAGACGACCGGCAGTCGGTTGAAGGGAGCTATTCCTCACAATTACCCAACAATGAGCTAAGTTGTGAAACAGATCCTCAAGATAACATAGATTCTCCCTACTGGTCGTCGCACATTTCTTGAACGTTAATTTTCTGAGAATTTGGCGGTACATCGACGCAATGCTCCCATTTTAACTTTTTTTTCATTCGTGTCACTTGTCAGCTTCATGTTCAAACATTGACAAGAATGCAAAGGCCTGGCCAAACGGAGGCGCAAGTAGACGCGAGATGAAAACTTGTGTCTCCGTTTGGCCACGACTTGCGTGCACTTGCGTTGACTTGCGTTCACGTTGGTCGATATCAAATTTGCACGCAAGTCAACGCAAGTTTTTCACCGTTTGGCGACCCAACGCAAGTCTTGTTCTTTACTTCAAGTACTGAATTACAGCGCGTGCAGTGGCGTTTAAAGGTTTTTTTTCTGACAACCTGCGTGCTCTTGCCAGTAGACCTGCGAGTCCGTTTGGCCACTCAACGCAAGTCTGTACGCAAGTTCAACTTGCGACTACTTGCATCCAATTGCGTTACCGTTTGGCCAGGGCTTAAAAATTGAATTTTGCTTCATGAGCTGTGTTAAATCTTTTTCAGTGACAACTTGGACCGAAAGCTTCAAGCACAGGAACTGGCCAGGATAATGGACGAAAGGTTTGACTTGTTGTTTTGATGAAGTTGGCGTACTCTCTTTATCTCATTCTTTTCATTCGCTTTTCTCTAGAATCGCATAGCTCAAAGAATTCTCGCGCTCTGATTGGCTAGAGATGCGAGGGTATTCAGCGCGGTATTGCGACTTGAAAGTGAGGCAGCGCTTAAATTCGCAACATTCACCACATTTTCATTTTAAAAAGGTTATGCGATTCAAGGAAAATCAATTACCTGACTCGTGAATTCCACGTTAAATTTCACTTGAAAAACCGATATCGCACTCATCGCTTCGCGATTCGTGCGATATCGGTTTTTCGCGTGAAATTTAACGTGGAATTCCCTCGTCAGGTAATGGATTTTCCTATAATATCACTCACTATGTTGTCACTTTTTGCAGCCCTAACCCTGTGGTGTTTCTGGGATATGTGACGTCATCCCCCAAGAGTCGTGACTACCGCGTGCTGACGGAGAAGGGACGAACCAAGGTTGGAAGGAGCTGTCGTATTTTGTATCATGTAGTTCCTTGTGATGTATTGCCTCAGTAGACTACAGAAATCCGTGCAGTGTATGTCGCTGTTGCGAGGTTCTGAATTTTCGCGCGCACGAAACAACCAATCAGAGACGCTGTACGATTATGTCATCAGTATGGAATTTTTAAGCTCCAATCTCAGGCGGCTGTATACTTCCCATTCTCCTCGCGGTTTCGCGGTTTATATTAGAGGGCCAGCGCCGAAAATCAGCACTCGCGCGTCACATCCCGAAATCCGTGTTACTTAAGGTGAATTTGTGCGTAAAATAAAATAGAACATGTATGTACGGATTGCGTTTGCGGAAAGAGTTGAATGTACTTCAACCATTTCTAAACTTGATTCGACTGTCATTTGCAGGACATTGATGCAACAGATTCTGACCGCTGGTGTGAGTACATCATGTACCGTGGGCTTGTGCGGCTGGGATATGCCCGGATCTCCCATGGGGGACTCAGTGACACCGAGGTTCAAATGGCCAAATTTCGCATTCCACCTCCAGGGGAGAATTTCAAGGATAACGACATTCTCACGACGAGTCCTAAAGACGTTCCAGAGAACATACGATTCCCCAACAGGTACTTAACACAATTCCCAAACTGATCGAAAATTCCCGGGCCGGAGGGGACTGAACTATCGCATAACAGTGAGGGGTGGGGGGTGATTGTCGTACCCTTTGGAGGTTGAAATTCATGGTTTAGTTCCGCTAAAATGACCAGCTTTTCTGTTACGGCTACTCCGGTATCTTTGGGAAGCAAATAATTATGGTGGTAACCACCTCTCGTTTTAGAATACTTCAGCGAATACTAGTGATTTTTCGCAGCATAACTTCTTGATTTCCTCTACAGGTTTGGTGCTTTTTACAAGGGCCATTACTACGCTTGGCAGCATCACTATCACATGTCAACTCCAAAGTACTTTCTGCCAGCAGAGAAACAGAACAAATAACAGAGATAATATAACTAACAGATCACCGCAAGCCTGAGGACATCGTTGAAGTGTGGAGTGCAATGTGCTACTCAGCTTGGTTTATGACGTCGGGACTTACACGAGAGTTTCCGAAAAAGGCTCGAGTAGAATCGGATATCTCCGAATTCGCTCGACAGTTGTTGTTGCGTCAAGAATCAGGCCTTTGTAGGCCATGACAATAGCGCTTTCATTCGAATGAACATGCAAAAGACGTGTGGAAATTTGAAGAAATGTAGCGAAAAGTGAAAGGCGAACTCGGCCAGAAAAGCAGAGTATTAGAGAAAGAAACGGAAGAGTTAGCTCTTTTTCTCCCTCTCTTCGCTTCCTTCCTTTACCTAGTATCCCTTTTATGTCTTACACTTTTTCTTTTTTAATATTCTCCCGATATTTTTTCCCTTTTAATGTTCTGCATCGACAGTATAAGGAGCGTGTTGGGTCGTAAAATCATGGTCATTTTATTAGTGAAACTTTTTTTATGATCAACCATAGACTATATTTTCTATTCTACAAACAATCAAGCCTCATTCTTTTCCTGGAAATGAGAATCCTTTGATTAAAAGTACCAAACTGAATATTTCTGAGACATTTAACAGTGCGTTAAATTATGATGGTACTGCTGAGCTGTTGTAAATTAGACTGTCCACAGCCTCTCGATTTTTCAACGCAAAAAAGCAAACGAAGCTGGCGTCCAGTTCTCTCGCCGTTCTCACCGCGCGCTCATCAATCGAAAACAAAAACACGAAAAAATACAGGGCTGTGAACACTCTAGTTGTAAATTTAAAAATCCATGTAATTCTCAGAGACCGGTTGTCCAAAACTTGGATAACGCACCATCCATTGCATAGCGTAGTTTGATCCACTGGATAGCGATCTCAATCCTTTGAGCAGCCGGCCAGGGCCTGGTGCCGGGTTGCTCTGCTTTGAATTTTCGCGCGAAAGCAACAACCAGTCAGAGACGCTACACGAATCTCTGAAAAGTTACGTCATCAGTATGGAATGTTTCGGGTCCAGTCTCGGAATTTCTTTCGAGCGCGCGAAGAAGGGTCTGGTATTAAAGGGACACTAACACGGCTGATCAAATAAATTTCTTATTTCCCCAGTATGTTGCCAAATGCCACCAAATACATGAATAAATTTGATGAAAAGATCCCACAAAACAAGATAGAACAGTTTTGAGGAAGAAGTACAGGATTGCAAGGATGGAAGTGGATTGCGATTGATTTTTGGACAGGATGTCCAGAAATCAAAGCTGCTATTCTGGTGAAATTTTGAACCTTTTAGTTGTCACTTTTTCTCTTAGATGATATTTCTTTGCTACCACTTTTAGCATTTTTCTCTTCCTATAAAGCGCAATAATAGCAAGCTACAGGCCATTCTTATAAAATATATTTCAGGCATGACAGTGCCCCTTTAAACTGGCAAGTCAAAAGAAAATCATTAGTAGCAACAGTAAGGCGCGTATCGATGTACGGTAGAACCAGTGTAAACATGTCCAGCACAGTTACAAGGTCTCGACACTACTTTGCATGGCCAAGCTTTCGCTTTTTTTTTTCTCAAAGGAACACAACCCGAGAGGCTCGCGAGTCGGTCCGAGAGGAGGACGGAGAAAGCTCTCCAAAAGCTTGAATCGTATACCAGTCCTGTCGCAACTTTAATAATACGACAACCAGCGAAATCTCTGCCCACAAATCCTTGGCATGCGTCTGGCCTGGTCGAGTGACCCCTGTACTGGGCACCAGTAATCTCAACGGCTCAGTACCAGGCCACCAAGTCGCACGCGACCTTAGTCACCACCGTGATCACAAATCGACAAAGAAGTTTTCTCCTGATCGCATGAAATCTACGCGCGTACGAGAAACGAACTTAAGTTGTTGTGTAAACGGTTTAGCTGTAAATATTAAGAAGAATTTGGAATCGAGACGTCCAGACAGGTTTTACATTCTTTCACCGTTGTCTGCTTTTTCATTCATATTTCCACCTGCATTGATTTTGATTTTGATTTTAACACTTTATATACGAAAGATAAACAGCGAATTGACATAAGAGCAGTGATAGCAACAAAGAGTTTCGCCAAAAATGGAGCTATAAAATGTAAATTAAAAAGCGAGAAAACTTCCTTACACAAGTTATCAATAAAAGAAAACCTAGCCTGCGAACGCAGACGAATTACCGGCTGTTGCTTTACGCCGCCGACAACGAAGTACACGGCAGGTTCACTTAACACACCAGTGAACACAAGTTTTCGCGCGAAATAAACGTAAGTCTGGGCCTGTTAGTGCTTTCATGGCAAATGAAAATAAAATTATTTACCGGCAGAAAATTTCACACGACACGACAGAGCTGTCGCAAAAGTGTTACGCCATAAAGAAGTGAGATCAGAATTGGAAGATTCCGAGAATACCACAAAGCACCCTCAGAAATGTTGCGCCTATTATATTTGCCCGCTAACTCAAGCTTCGCGAGAGCGTTTTAGAATGTCCGCAAGAGTACGCGCTACTTACGAGAGTGTTTTGCTTCTTTGGACTGTGGTTTCATTCGTTGTTTTAGCGCCTGGCATCAAAGAAAAGTTACTTGAAACGACATTCATCAAGGCCATGTTCAGGTGTCAAAGTATTTTGGACAAAACGACCTGTCAGCAAGTATTAAGTTATGAAATTGTTCATCGTGTGTTCCTAGCCATTGCGTTGTACCACTTCATGCTTGCTTGTTCAGTTCTCACAAACATCCCATTATTCCGAGACCGTCTTCAGAACCACTGCTGGATTTTTAAACTCTTGCTTCTGGTTAGTTTTGGTATAGGAGCTTTCTTCATACCTCAACACAGTTATTTTATTGTTTATTTTCCTTATGTGGCGTTGACTGGCAGTTCTCTATTTCTTGTGCTGCAGTGTTTTCTGTTGATTGACATTGCGGAAGCTTTAGTGGCATGGACAATAACGCAACAACACGAGGAACGCAAATGCAAGATATCTGCAAAATTTTTGTTGTCTCTTCTCATTCTTATGTCTATTGCATTATTCGCAGTCAGTTTTGGTACAGTAGGCTTTGTGCTTGTCACTACCTCGGCGCAAGACTGTACATGGAACGATGTGTTTATAGCGCTCAACCTGGGAGCGTGTTTCATCTCTTTTGGAACTTCCTTGCATCCACGAATAAGACTTCACCTTCGTCCAGCGGTTATGTTCTTGCCATGCGCAGTGCTGATTTTTCATTCAGTTTTCGTCATGGTTGTTGCGCTTTCAACACAAGAAAATCCCGGATGCAATCTTGAAGGAACATTTCTTTCCGGGAAGGATCTTTTGATTGGAGTGAATCCAAGAGTTATTTTAGCCTTTTTTGTAATGCACGCGACTTTGTTTTGTGGATGCTTTCGAAGCAACGATAATTCTTTTACGCTTGGACTTCTGAGGGACACGAATTTTGAAAAAGGAGTGGTTGAAGATGAGGCTGAAAAAGAAGATGAATCGCCTTACAGTTATCCCGCTTTTCATTTCTTGATGTTAACTGCATCTTTGTACACCCTAGCAACTATGACAAACTGGTATGGTCCGGTTATAAACCAGTTATCCCCGAATGACAAATCCGTACTCATTGGGCTGCAGGCTCACTGGAAACCAGCTCAAATAGTTACCATGGTAACATGTTGTGTACCTGTTTTGCTGTACATATGCTTCATGATCTTTGCTATCACAACACGTGTACCGAAGTTTTATCAACCACAAAGTTTATCAAGAAATTATTCGTACATAGCACCAGAAAAAAGTCTTGACCGTCGCAACAGCTTCTCTCCTTGCGCAGACCGCAAAAGCTACAACACACGTATATCAAATGATAATATTAACTATGAGATTGATTTGGCAGTTTCGTGTCAAATGTTGAAGACTGGTGACGAGAGTGAGTCCAAACACGACCTCTCTTCACAAAGCTATAGTGACAACTTGGTCGTGAGGTGTAGAAAAATTCGAAACACTTCCATAAATTTCTACCATTTTCCTAGAGAAGTCTGCCAGTCGTATTATGGCGGAAGGAATGGCAGTAACGCTTGCACTGTGATCGCTGTGTTGATAGCTAGAGCCTTCTGTTGTGGTGATGTAAAACCGCAGCAAGCAGAAAACCTCAGCGAAACTTGGATTAATTTGTTCAGCGGCTGTATCGCCGAGGGGAATAGATTGTATGACATGCTTATCAACACCAAACAACAAGGAATTCTTTACCTGTCTGTGGAAGACGTCGTCGAAGAGTTTGGAAACACGCTACAAGTTAAAAATCTCGGCTGCTCTCTCCCTGTCAGTTTTGTTTCAGAAACAGAAACTGCAACGATTCGCTTTCAACTTGAAAGATTACAGAAACTTAACGAAAGGCTAGCAGTAATATTTATCAAAGATTCCCGGTCCGGGGTCTTTCTTTTTGACAAGAACGGTCCCCTCCTGTTTGCAGACAGTCATCCTTACGGATCAGGAGGGGCAATCCTTGTTTGTGCAAGTGACGTTAGTGAGTTAGTAATGCTGTTAGCTGAGATCCTTCATCTAGTTTCGTTGGAAGGTCTTGGAACTCTGACTCAAGTTAATTTTCACTAGACACGGGATATCGATGATTATAAAAAATGATAATGTATTCAGGCAACAATCTCAGCCTGATTAATGTTGGGGCTGACTTGACATGTCTTCCTTTCTTGGACTAGAAACATTTTTATCAAAATACCTCGATTTCTGAGTTCTCTCAACAAGAATAAACCCATCACCTTCTACAAACCTAGCTCCCTGAAGTTCAATTTAGGGCTTTACACCTTTGGGAAGTGCTGAAGATCGTAAGTCTGACACTAGCATGGGGAAGTCGAAAAAACGTTTTCTGAACGCCTAAAACAGGCAACGCGTTAGACTGGCCTACAACTCGAGCTCACAGAGCGCGAAGCGCGAGAGCGAACGCGAAGCACGAAGTCGCGCCGGTTCTACTGCCAAACCGGAAACGAGAAGTGAACGACTTTTAGAAAGTCTAGCAACGCGTTTGCCTGATGATTACAAGCAGTTGAGTTGTCCCTGGGGCAGGAGACACAAAGTGAATTTTCAACATAAAGTTAGGTAACGTATAATACTCTAACGATTTGAACGTCAGCCCGTTTTCACTGCTGAGCATTTTGCACTCCAGTTATTTATGCAGCTGCGTGCGGACAAAGAAACTCACGCGCCTGCGCGCAGGCAAGAGAAAACAACTTTAATTTTATTAAAATCAAACCGTGTGATTCAAAATTGCGGCTTTTGTTTTGCGTAATTTGCATTGATTTCAATCTTTTAATGGAAGAGAAGAAACAAGACACTTGTGTATTCCTCAGAAAAAAAGAAACTGAACAACAAACTTATAATTCAGGGAAAAGATAAAACTGCAGAATTCAGAAAAAAACTGTTGCATCCTTCTCGCTGTGTTGAAGCCCGCACGTGCTTTAAACCACACTTATCAAGCTCGCCGATGTGTACAAAGAGAACACGTCACGTCACGTGTGATCGCGCAAAGAAACGCGAAAGGTAAACAAATGATGTGTGAGCGTGTGTCCGGCGCTGCATCAAAGAGAAATAATAAAGTGTTGTACGCCGCTGTGGTTCATTTGTAACTGTGTTTATAATTACTTACGGGTCAGAAGTTTTCTTGAATAACGTTGTTTAATCCATTTTACTTCCAAAGGTAGCATTAATTGCATCGTAATTGGTTCACGACACAAATGGTTTTCGCGGTATTTTGTTAATATCCTTTCTCAATCACCTGCCAAATATCAAGCAAACAAGAGAGTGCTTTACAAGGCCGTAATTGCTTTGTTTTGAAGTAAAAAACAAATATTTCCCCGGAGGTTTGATACTGAAATGGTATCATTGTTATTCTGAAATTTATGTGCCAAAATTCCTTTTGTGTTCGTGGACCGTGAAGTGACTTCAAAATAATTCATGAAAGGAAAGTACGTAAACACTGGTAAACAGTAAACACTGTCTGTCCTTATTCGTTCCCGAAGTGATCCCTTGACCTTAGTAACAAAGCTTTTCACTCAGCCATTGATGTAAGACGTGATTTTGTTACAACTCACGGATTCCTTTTCAATGGTGGTTTACTGTTCCGGTGGCGTTGCTAAGAGCGATTGAGTGGTGAAAATTGGCCTCATTGCAAACACATGTGTCCGGCACAAGTAAATACGATAATCCTGGGATGAAGTACTTGTAAAGGATGAGGTAAAATCAAACTTAAAGTTTCCATGGAAGCCATGAGGATTTGGAAGACTTGAAGGTAAGTTGAGTCACTTAAAATTTACTCCCGCCATTTATAAATATGCCATTTATTTTAGGTCTGATTCAGCTGGTTTGCCGGCATATTACATGAAAGTCAAAACTGAACCGAAGTTTATAACGCGTTTGTTCTGTTTGTTCGTAAATTTTTCAGTTTGATTCTTGCTTTTGTTTGACCAAAAGCGGTTACGTTTTGTCGCGGTGATGTGTAGAGTGACATCAGTCGTGTGACAAATATGTTGTCAAAACATCATGACTTTATGCATTGTTTTTATCGAATGTTTGATGAAGGATTCCATTTTAGTTTTGGGGAATAAAATAAAGTTCTTTCCCGCGATTTTCTCCACAGGAAAACAGCTTGATCTTCAAGATGGCTTACGAAAAGTCAGTCATTAACATCAATATCAACTTTGACGGCGAAGATCAGCCGCTTGCTCATCTGCCGAAGCCTTTTCTACCGAGGAAAGAACGCGGCAAAGATAAAATTGCCACGATCCAGCCAAGCGTGGAAGCTCAGAGGACTGCACTCGAAATACAGAGGAGAGTATTGGAGCTTCAGAAATTTCGCCGGGAAAGCCAGAGCGCCCTGGAAGCACCATTGTTAATGACAGCTATTATAAAGAAAACCCATCAAAGGCTAGACACCATTCAGGTTGGTACTAAACCTCTCAATGCAACATTTGATTGACGTTGTACTTCTCTTAAAAAATATCAGTAACAAGGCAGGTATTAAGTATTAAAACTCTGTTTCTCCCAGGGAGAATCAGAAGAATTACGCAAAATGCGTAAAAAGCAGTGTAAACAATGTGTCAACTGTCTATCCCTAGTCGAGGACCTTCTTCACGGGCTACCGGTTTTCTTGTTACCGACCTGAAGCCCAAACGGGTTCTAGTTATGTATCAGCACAGCTCTGTCCGTGCATTAGCTAGCAGCGGCCGTGAAAGTAAAACAGAAAACTTCCGAAAACAAATAAAACAGACAACGTAGAACCCCGTTAAAATCCTTGAAGTGCTCCAGTGGATCGGTTTCTGTCTAAATTAAAGTTGTATGAAATACGTGACTACAAGTGTACCGACCACAAAAATTTTACTGCTATGCACTTCACTCCTCGATGGAGCATAGAGTTTCTTCAGTTGTCCTACACCTGTCCCACCCCTCCCCGATCGATCCTGGGCTCAGGCATCATATGACGCTATATCTTGGCTATCTGTCACAGTTCATGTTCAGCTGACGGTGCCTTTCCAATCATGTCCAATCATCATTTTACTAGGCCCTCCCTCCAGGTTTGCCACTTGTCTCTACGAGTAACCCTGGTGCGTAAGTGGAGTTGACTTCTGTGCAATTTTATTGCACTGCTGCCATTTCAGTAATAAAGAGCAGGTTTTAATCTGCTAATGTGTGTAACGCGTCACTAACTTGTTCTTCACTCTTGGAGTTTATTTGGTCTGGTTTGGATTTCCGGCTGGATACAAATAAGAAAGCGTGATGCTGTAGTATATATAGTTCCTCCTGCTCCTAAATGAATAGGGGCTCTCCAGTCAGTTCTATTGAATGATTAACACGCGGTTGATACACCCGAGCCACTTCCTATTCGCGCGTGTTACGCGCACTCACACTTTATTAAACTCAAGCTTTTCCTCGGTCTTAAAATTACCCATGTTTTGTTTTTCAGGAGAAAAATCATCCTCACCTCTCGGTAAGTTGTTGTTGTTGGAAACTGAGTTAAGTTTTTAAAGAAGAAAACTCAAGATAAAAGTCGGGTGTGTTCTGTTAGTGTAACGTTTGAAGTACACTTTTTGATCAGAATTCTGACCACATGTTTAAAACAGCGCGTCCTTCAAAGAAAGAACTAAACAAAATGGGCGGATGTAGCGGTAAATGTATTATATTGTTACATTAAGCTTGTTATATAAGCCATGTCCGGTTGTTGTGGTTCGCGAGGGCGATTAGTTTGCCGCGGTGTTTTGTAGTGCTTATTAAAACTTGCGGAGAAGATAAAAGACCCCCAAAGATGCTTTGATTTCCGTTATTCAAAAGTGCGTTTGTAGAGCTTGTATAATTAAACGTCACAGTTACCAAGGTGCAAAACAAACCCGCAGGAAATATACACACCACATCACCTGCACAAATAATCTTCAAAATATTCTTCCATGTCAAAATATTTACAAACGGCTCTGTAGCTCGACTTTATGATGTTTGAGAAGAATGATTTGTGAACATGTTTAAAACGAGAGGCCGAAAAGATTTGCATTTGTGAATATGGTTAAGGTAGGAAAGATCCAAATCAGTTTTATTGCACGTTTTCGTTTGGTTAAAAAATGTTGACAAATGTTTAGTGAAACTGAGAGGATTTATTGAAAAAGAAAAAGAACTAAAATTAACTAAGCTTGTATACGTAAAAGCCGTTTTGAAGAAAACGCAGATGGAAATCTATAACATTGACTTTCGTTTTCTCTTTTTTGTTTTGTTTTGCAGGCTTTAGAGAAATTTATCTGGGTTGCTCGAGTGGTGCATGTACTTGTTTCGTCCTGTATGAGATGGAGAAGGTATTAAGATTCATTAGAAATAATAATTAAGTAGCGAATTCAGTGTCGTTTACTTGATTCGCCAATTTAATCGGCTTGTTATCACGATTTCTAGCTGTTTTTGATTTTAAAATTCGCCGTTAATCTCCGCTTGAAATAGAAACTATACGGTAATTCCAGATTCATCCCTCAACGTGGTTTTATTTCAATTGTTTTAGTGGGGTTTTCCAAAGCAGCGTTTGTTTTAAATGCGCTTTCGCTTGCCATATAGACGGAAAAAGTGAGCTTTCACATTTGTGTAAATCATATGACAAGCAAATGCCAAACACTTATTCAAGAACGCTATTTCTACTTCAGGCAAAACTACCGAATGTAAACATTTAGACTTTTCCATCAGATTCCCAGATTAGTTGAAAATTGATTTTTACTGTTGAACAAATGTTTTGACACAAGAAAGCAACTTTCGTGGGTTTTTGAAAGCATAGAAAAGCCTTGCTAAATAAATTTGTATTCAACAGGAAAGAAAACATTTTCAGCTTTCTTTTTTTGAGGCGAAGTGCACCTGGAAAGAATTTCTTGATTAACTTTCGTATTTTGGGCAACAATATATTTTACAAGTCACGAATCTTTAATCTTGTCTGAAGACAATAAACGAAAGCCCCCCTGCACAGAACTGTAGCTAACTGTTAAAGGCAAGTTAAAACATTTGGTTTGGTTAAAAGTTGAAAAGGACATGGAATGAGCTTAGCGCCGAAAGATTGTTTTCAGTGGATTTTCGGGTGGTTCTTTTAGCTAAAATAACTGTAATTTTTTATATTTCATAGATACAAGAAGTCTGATGGTGGCACTAAAAGCAGCCAAGCTTCAGCTCAGTCAGGGACAGGAAAAGGAAGTCATAAGAACGCAGGAATTGGTTTTGATTCACGATCATTCAAAGGAAAAAGCAAGGTACACAGCTACAAGACTGCATACATAGAATGTTGCGCACTTAGAAAGCTGCTTCTGGTTGAAACGATAAAACTCTTTGGAGTAGAAAGGGTCTGCGCTTTCCCTGCAAAGTCTCGAAAAGAGTACTCCACGAATTTGTCACGTGGACTTGCGTACAAAATCACGTGCGTTTTGGCTTTGAGTTTATCTGATTGGCGCGTTATTCTTCCCCGAAGTGATTCGCTCTGTGATTAATTATACTTGGTGTTTAGTTGTGCATTTAGTTTTGCTTAAGTCATCATAAGGAAACACTTCTAACTCTTAATTTCTTTTTTATTTTATAAGATCTCGGAAGAACTTCATCAGATTTTAACATCGGTGCCCAAAGTGAGGACAAATGAAGAACTTAAAAAGGTAAGAGTCGCAGGGGGTTTTTTTGGCCTGGTCTCAGCTTAGTATTTTTACCAAACTTATGTTCTTTCCCTCTTTCATTCTATCTCAGGTCCAAAGACTGTGTCGTAGTACGCGTGCATTTATGATATTTCCGCTGGAAAGGGAAGCTGACTTGTCTCGTCTTGTCGGTTATGAGAGGTAAGATTTTCCGACCGGTCTCCGAGCCCGAATTGTTACGAAGAATTATCGTAAAGTTCCGGTACTTATTTGCTAGTTTTATTTTCATTTCAGATACGATAACGGCCGAGTCCTTGCTTGCCAAGGGAGAGTACCAGAAAGATTTTATTACGTTCTATCTGGGAGAGGTACAGTTGGACTAAGTTTAAACTTTGTTATTTTTTTTTGGCTAGAGTTTGTTACGAGCAAACGTAATCCGTGATTTGCTAATAGCCGAGGTCAGTTTTTTTAATCCTACCGTTGAAGCCCTAAATTTTAATTTCCACTCAATCAAATTGGAAAATTCACTGCGAAGATCGTTTCTCATTTTAGCTTTATATTTTGCGTTACATTACGCTACGTTATACGTTACGTTACGTTATTTGCCAGCCAACATTTTTTATTTGTTAAATACTAGTTAGTAAAGTATGTGTGTATGACCTGGCTGCTGGTGTCACTAAGATGTCGTTTGGAGAACTGATGCAGGGACACACAACTGATGTAAGTTTGTAATTTAGACAAGACGCAAAGTACTCTGAAATCACCATACCATACCATACCAAAGCTGCGTCTTTATCGCTAAATCAATCCGTCCAAATGAATAATCTTTTAACAGTTACTGGGTTTAGCTCTCTCTTCGCGTTGAATTTTTTCCGGCTTTTCGAGTTCTTTTATACTTTTAAAAGAGTTTCTATAACTATTGAAACAATTTCAACGTCTTGAGAAGTAACAAAACTGATGTGTTACTGCTCTTTCTTTCCCGTAGCCTGTGGAATTAATGAATGGCACACACAGAGAACACTCACTAATATGTAAGGGTCCTGTGGAGGTACTCGTACTTGATAAAGAGGTAAATACGAGTCAAAAACAAGATAATTGACAATAGAGTGGTTTTATTGTGATTTTGATAATCCTTAAGCCAACTGAATACTCACACTGCGATTGTAAATAGCACAAATAGTATAAACGATAAATGAAAACGTGGAACAATTTAATGGGAAGCGCGATGGCCTAATGGTTAATGCGCTGGACTCCGGATTGAAAGATTCGGGTTTAAGCCCTGGCCAGGGCAGTGCGTCGTGTTTTTGGGCAAGGCACTTTACTCTCTTCACCCAGGTGTACAAATGGGTACCGGCGAATTTACTGCTGTGGGTAACCCTGTGATGGACTAGCATCCCATCCAGGGGGGAGTAGAAATACTCCTTGTCGCTTCATGCTACTGAAACCGGGATAAGCCCTGGCCTGATGGGCCACTAGGCTCGCATGGAGATTTAACCTTTACCTTATTACAATTTTCTATTTGAAGTGTTTTTTGTTCTAACCACAACCCTAACTCTATGCTATGAAGTTGTTTTGTGTTTTCACTAAATTAAACTGATTTCGGTCAAGCTATAGAAACTGTTCTTCCATCGAGAGCTGAAGACATATTGAATATAAAAAAAATATGAATTAAGACAAGGGAATACAGAATGAAAGGGGAACGTGAGCACCTTTAAATTAGCTGTAAAGCAATTATTTTAATTCATTCAATTCAGGTCGGAACAGCATGGTTGCTCACAGTGAAACGTCTTCTTCATATGATTCACATTCTGTGCATAAACTTACCTAGAATTCGGTTATTGCACGTTTTTGCTGCGTCGGAACAGCTATGAACTGTACAAATATATATAACGTATGTAGAGAGTCGTTTTACCGCTCATTAAAGCTTTTGTTAAGTGCCCTTTCTGATGCCGTTCCCGTTGTGGTTTCTTAAGCTCTTTAATAAAAATTCTGATGGTCGGTAGAATAACGTAATAACAGCGCACGTTGTAAGAGGATAAAGGAGGAACAAAAGGAACAAAAGGATTTTTATTCCAAAAGAGAATTAACAGGTAATAAATATTTCTTAGACCTTGTCATCACCGAATTCTTAGCAAACACCATTTTGAGTTAAGAGTTTGCTTTTAACAAGATACAGTTCAAATGTTTTCCTGACACCTTTGTCTTTGGATAGCGAAAATTCGTGTGCGTAACATAAACAGGTAATTAATTACTCATCTCTAGACGGCCAAACACTTCACTGATCAGTCATGCTCAAAAAATCATTGTAAACTTGTTTTCGCGCTGTAAATTATATCTGCGCCAACGACGAAACCAAGAGACAATGTCATCGATAAATGTTACTCTGGCAAGCTAACGACTTCCTAAGTAATAACATTAAGCGTTAATGAAAGAATTTGTTATATGTAGCAAAGATTGTAACTGAAATTTTGTTGTAGGATTTCATGGAGTTGATGAACACAAGCCCAGACAGCGGTTTACCAATTGAAACATTAAGGTACTGTTTATTTAAGGTTCTTGTTACTGAAAAGAAACAATTTTGATTTCGACTACAAGTTTTTCACTGAGCCAGTTGGTCCTACCCTTAATCTTTGATTCTGTTTCTACCTTGCAAAAGAGTGATCGCAGTTCTGCATAAATTTGTTACGATGCTAGTCCATTGCGGAAGTTTTGTAAAATTTTAAGGAGTTTGTCTAACGACAGGTTGTGTTGTGTGAGTTACTCACAAAACGTTAGCTTCATCGCAAGTGTCGAAAAACACATTGTGATATTCTAGTTAGTATTGTGATAAATTATTTAACGTTCGACAGATGGTTTATAAAGTTATTCAAAGTTTGTCTTTGTACTTCATGCGTAAAACCCAAAACTGGCGAGGGCCACTAATTAGCTATGCACAAGTCAGCCGTAAAAGATGGAAATTATTGTCGTATTTGGCAAAGATTGGAAGGTGGAGTCGAAACAGAACTAACTATCTTTAAAAAATGCTAATTCAAGTACACTTGCCGGTCTAATTAACGGCCTTGAATGTGACGTGTTGCCCTGGAATGTGGAAATTTGACGTCGAGAGTGAACGTCCAGAAAACTCTAAGTTTGCGATCAGTTGATTGATTGTGTTTGGTTGTGTTTGCTTTCTTTTATTTATTTATTTTTTTTTTGCTTCTTTTGGTCCCTTACCAACCATCTTTCTTAAATCCTGTGCAGGTCAATTGAACTTTTTCGAAACTTTCCACTGGAGAAGTTTTTCGACGAAAAAGATGCCATTGTGACCAAATACTTTGCGTAAGTATCCTTGTTGTCAAAAAGTCTTCATAACAGTGATAAGTAGGAATTCATGAGTAAACATCTTACTTTAGCATAAGGCAAGCATGACAAGAACGAACACTACGGTGCGTTTTGCAGCTTGCCGCCTCGCTGCAGGAAAAGAAAAGTATAGTTCATTGGCAAAGTCGCACTTATATGTTGCAACTCCGTCATAAAATAGCGGTGGGCCAATTTGCAAAACAAGGCATTGTGCAACAAGGATTACGAGTTCATAATATTCACTTACCTATCTGCTATGTACTACATTCTTGCTTTCCTCTATTTGCAAATTTTCCTTTATAGTCCATGAGCCAGTAGGGTGGTCGGTATCATCTGGGGGGATTAATCTAAATGGTAATTTTTAGAAAGGTGGAGTAGTAACTAGTCAGAAAATACCTGATAGCAATTGATCGGTGGTAGTTTGTGGAATTGGGCGCCTTTGAAAGTTTTCTCTTAGCATGGAAACGAGGCTAAGGAAGAATTGTTGTAATAGCGCCCAGTTAACAACACGAAAATTCCGAAAAGCTTCACATCATCGTATATCCTATTCTAGAAGCTTAATTTTACCTTATTTGCTTCTTTCAAAAGTCACGTGCTATGTCACATGCGCATTAAAAGGTAAGGATAAAATTGAGGACGGCGGTATGGGGCCCAGTTCTCGGCCGGGTCCAGTTCTCGGCCACTTTATGTTCAAAAAAGTATTTTTACCCAAAGATAGACTGGTTCCTGTACTTTCGTTATCTTCAGTCTTGCCCTCGCACTAACTGTAGGACGTTGACACGTTGGGCTGAGGCGAAACAAGGTGAATTTGTTTTTCCGAAAACTTGTTTCAACTCCTTTAACCTTTTCATTGGACTCAGGCGCGTGACGCATGTTACAAACTTTCTTTTCTAAAATAAGCCCCTTAAACAAAATTTGTGATCGTTATAACAAAAATAAGTTGTAAAAGTAATTTAATATACTGAAAAGGTATTTAAATCTTCTTTAATATATAGATTTGCGCACACTCTTTTTGTGGAAGAGAACTGGGTCCACTGGCCAAAAACGGGGATCGCAAACGAATCTACCATCTTGGCTCTTAGTTACCAGCTCGGATAGAAAAAAAAGTGTTGTTTACACATATGAACTGAATACTGAAGCTAGTTGTGGGCGCAGCTTCAAGTTCATACGGTTCTTCTGAGGTACCTGCTATTTATATTCTGCATAACTATCCAATTACTCCAATCGCTTCCGCAAAGCTGTCGACTTCGTCCTGTACATTAAATGGCTGGTTTTCACAGTTGGGCAGTCTACTCATTTCTTTGCACCTCATGCCGTTAGCTAAGCGGACGCATAGAGCAGATCATTAATTTTCTACTGTCGACACATGACAGAGGTCCAACGGGCCTCCATATTGTAGTCCGATGGTCGGATCTCCCTTTTTAGAACACAGTAGTTGCTATTTCAGATTACTGACTGTTGTTGTGGCGATTTTAAGAGCCTAGAAATAGCGGGTCAAAGCCTTTAACCCTTTCATGAACTCTAGTGAGAGTTCCCACTTCCTACATGGCCTGGTGACCACACTCTCCTTCACTTGTCGCTGAACCTTTACTATCCTGGGGAAGGCGCAAACAATTTATGCGCGCACTTTAACACAGCCTTGCAGGCGTCCCGTCCTAGTTAGCAGGCCTGACTGTTGAGTCCAACGACCCTTCTGTGGTTTCTGGTACGTTCCACATTTAACGAACAACGATGTCGCAATATAGTCGACAAATGCAACTGAGATATAGTGAGGACATCCCTGTCTTCAGATCGTGAAGGTGCTATGCCCGTATTTGCCTATGTGAAATGCATGCAGAAATAAAGGACTATCTGCCCCTTTCTTACATTGAAGTCAATTACCTCGTTACTGGCTCTTTGTCGTCTAGCTTCTGCCTTTCCATCTTCCATTCACCCGGACAATAAAACTGATGACACGTTCTGTATTGCTGTCGTTTGTTAGGAAACTTTGTTCATGTCTGACTAAAGGTCTGAGTTTTGGTGATGCCACGCAACTGATGCCGTTTAGCTCTGCTTGTAGATGTCTCTTCTCATTCTTTATTGTCATCCTTTAATAATATAATAATTAATATTTATATAGCGTTTATACATTGCTGTTCTAAGCGCTTTACAATAATAAAAATCCATTCCTTGGTACGTGTCAAATACTATATATGTATCTTGCCCTGTGCGTCTTCCCTCGGCATTTTATTTACGACTTAAACACCTCCAAAAGACACGAGCTCACTCCGTCAATTCCGAAGCAGAGCTACTGGGAACTCGTTCAGCTGCCATTTGCACATTTATTCCCTAGCAAAGTTGCAAAAGTAGCCATGTTAGTCTTGCGAAGGAAACCAAAAGGGATTAACAAGGTATAACGACAGCGGCTCCCAGTGGAAGCAAGAAAATATTCCCCATCTAAGATTCTATCCTTGTGTCATTGGTTCCTTAGATAATTCAACCAAGAAGAGACCAATTAGGCTTGAGTATAACTGTTGTTTCACAAGAAGCGACCTTGTTTCTTCTGAATCAGTCAAGTGAAGTGTCTAATTGGTTTTCAAGAGATCATGGAATTTCTTAACTTGTGGGACTTTACTTCTCCATGCCTTCCTCTTTGAATGCGTTGTAGTATTTCTCACCAGTATCATATGCTCTTATCAGGCTTTTGTGCGAAGTTCTTTGAGATCCTAAAGAGATCTTGGTTTTCAGAGAAGGAATGAAACAGATATTTGGTCAGCTCAACTGCCATCGCAGAAATGGTTATTGACAATTTTGATACAAGATCGCTGGAGGTCTGTTTGTTATAATTCGTGTTCTGCTTGACTGTACCTCGTCTCTCACCTGCGCATAGTAAAGAGCAAGGTTCTTAGCGTTGTTATTCTTGCTGTGCACGCCTGGAATCATCGATCGTATGACACGAAGTGATAGTTCTATGTTGCCCTCTTAAAACTCAAGTAAAAGAGCGAGGGTCACGCCCTTATATAGCTATATCCACACTTTCACACCCAAAAGATGGCAATCTCCACCACAACGCCACAGCTTCTCAGTGAGCTCTATCATGTCTTCATGACCTCTCTCATAATACAGGTAGAACCACATACCAAAGTCACTGCAAGGCTTTGGGCATTTTATGGTATTTATATGGTCTATAAGCATGAAAACCATGGAAAAATGTGGCGGATTTGCTTTATACAACTACGCTGAAAATGTACCAGCGAATGAGAAGGAAAATCAACTCGAAGTCCCACGCGCATGAGTTCCTCAGACTGATCGGAAGTGTTCCAGTTTACATTTCTACTCTAAACTTGCATTGGTTACAAATTAGAATTAACACTCGAATTAGCAATAAGACTAATTAGTAGTAATTCTTACGTCTAACGCTAGGTAATAACTACAAACATCCACGAACAGAAGTCACTTCATTAAAAAAAAACAGCTTCAATTATATATGGTGGGAATAATTGGAAGGGAAGCTCGAAATGCACACGAGCCCACTGCATCAACCAGTACAAGGATATCAAGAATATCAATATTTATAAATAATAAAAAAAATATCAACACAAAGAAAACGTAATTGTGTGTATGATATACAATGCAGACGCTATTTTGGTGTACATCCCAAACAAAACGCAAACGCGAGGCGGTCACGTGACTTGCCACGTGATTTATGTTACGCGTTTTGGAACAAGCAATTGACCTGAGAGCCATGCACTAAATAACCTATGTTTCTGCGCAGTTTAATTTGAACAGTTTGGTCTCCAATAGAGTAAGCCAATTTTAATAAGATCATACAGACGAGGTGGGGGGGGGGGGGGGACAGAAAAACCTTCACAATTCACAGAAACTACCTCAGATCGGTTGCTATCAGGCATTTTCTAACTCTATATTAATAGTACTTCTCAAAAAACACAAAGAACTTAAATCCCCCCGGATGATACCGATCACCCAATTTTTGGGGTCTGGCTCATGGACTATTAGTTCTTGCAATGTCGATAGAGAGAGTTCTACGGTAAATACAACAAGCTTCCCCTAGTTGATGAATTTCAATACTCTTATTATCTACCTGCTTGCCAATGTATAGATATTCAAAGGAGAAATAACGTCTCAATCAGTTTAAGAATAAGCTCGTATCTCGTATCTAGAGGGTCAGTCTAAACCAGGCTGGAAGCTCATAGTTCGACTCTAGTCGGTACCTAAGGAATTTTGTTTTCAGGGTAAGTTCGACTTGTGAACCATTTAGACTGAATAACCTTAAATTATTTCTTGCAGGAAGGATGCGGTGATCGTAAGAGACAGCAATGATACTCCATACTTCTACATCGTCAAATCGGTGAGATTGGGCATTTCTTCAAAGCAAGGCAGCTACCTGCTCCTAGGCTCGATTACCAGCCGCTGTTCGGGGAATGAGCCCGCGCTCCTCACCAAAAAGTCTCTTCTCGGGGAGGAACACAAACACCGGACTCGAGAGGGCGGCGGAAATCGAGCCTAGCTGCTCCCAAACAGTTGATTTTGTTGTTGTATATTTTCCTCAATCGGTTACCATGCTTACCTGTTGCTCGTTCTCCACAGGGGAGGTGTAAGGTTGTAAGAAAACAAGACGTTCTAGATATGAGCAAGACGACAAAACTTCCAAGAATTAACACAGTGACGAGAAAATACTCACGTAAGATTAAATCTTTCACACGCCAAGTTTCAAATTTAAGTACTTCACATGTACATGTCAGTCAGAGAATTAGAGAATCGTCCCCTAGCCCGCAGTTTCTGTCGTGGCCAGAGGCGTTGCTAAGTAACAGAAATGTTCTTAATGTGCGATGACAGCATGGGTGAGAGTTTTCCGCAAACCAATTAGATGATAAGAATTCGCATCCTTCGGGTGCGTGAGTAAAGATTTGTCATAAATGAGCTTACTTTCTCCCCCAGTTGTTGTCCTTTTCTGCATAATGGTCACTTCAGTTTTATAGATGCATGTGTTGTACCAAAGTACAATGACTCTTACTTTAATCGTTTCAAAAAGAAATCATATAGTAAAACCAGCATAACCCGCTTGACTATTGTCCCTTGTTTCTCTCAATTATTTTAGATGTTTTTGTTCACTGGCGTAATGGAAATTGTTGCAAAACGCGCAGAACGTTTTCCTTTCTCCCGTGTTTAACCACCCTCGTATCCCACATTTTATCAAATGTTACAATCCTGAAGGCAGTTTTATTTTTCTTATTTAATTTGATAATAAACAAGTTTTGAATACTTCACTTATATTATCATCTCGTATATTCTTCACAGGCTCGACGCCCGGTAAAAACCCTGCAAGTCTTCTGGAGGTATTTTGTTCTTTTTTAAAAACAAGATGTTTGCGAGTTCTGTAACCTTAAATGCAGCTCTAATTATGTTCAATTATAAAAGAGCCATTTAAATAAATTAAAAGATAACCAATATGCTGTGAATGATGTGGAAATGATTGTGGCAATATGACGTTTGTGGCGCTGGAGTTGGATAGCTGTTTCCCGTTCTGCCAAGTTATTTTAGTAGACATCTTGCATGTAGCGACACAGCCCTAGCCAGACACTCGCCTTGCACTTGTTACTGAATTAAAGTGGTCAAACAATGGTTATCTTATCTGAGTACAATCATGTCTTATTCTCTCTCGGCAGCTTACTGAATCTTATTCCAAGCAAAATTCCCCACGATTTGATACAATGAAGAGAAAATCAGGTAAGGAAGCTGGTGTTAATTAGTGAACCTGTCGTAGAGAAATAGAAAGCAACTTGTATTTTGCGGAGTTCCAAAGCTGTTGTTGTTTGTTTTCTCGCGAGGTAATGCCACGAACTCGCGCGCTGACATGCGAAACTCGGGTTGAAATCGCAGCGCCGCGTGCGAGAAATCTTAGATGCGGAATGAGAATAATCCAATTTTACCTTTTTAACTTTATGTCCCGTTTTTATTTACCTATAGTCAATTCAATGAACCCGAACATAAAACTCACAGACGATTCAGGAATTATGTTTGGCGAGAAGCGTGATAGTCAACCAAACAGTTCACGTGACCTTGACATAGTGAGTTACTGATTGATGACCTTTTTACATTGTTGTGCTATGCTGTGCTGTGCTGTGCTGTGCTGTGCTGTGCTGTGCTGTGCTGTGCTGTGCTGTGCTGTGCTGTGCTGTGCTGTGCTGTGCTGTGCTGTGCTGTGCTGTGCTGTGCTGTGCTGTGCTGTGCTGTGCTGTGCTGTGCTGTGCTGTGCTGTGCTGTGCTGTGCTGTGCTCATCTGTGCTGTGCTGTCGTGTTTTATAATGTTGTGCTGGACCATCCGTAATTTAACTCCTTTAAAACGCATGCTCTGCTTGTTATGCCTCAGGAAACAGTGCTTGACGCTGTAACAACATGTCCGAGGAAACCAGATAAAGTAAACAAAAGAGTGTCTGAGCTGTCAGTCAGCATTCCCACGAGAACAGCATTACTGCAAATCGCTGTACTGAAACCAGGAAACATGTTTGTAAGTATCACATTCACTCTCAATACAATTAAATGCCGGATGATGTCTAACAATTATGACATTGAAAATGAATTCTGGTACAAGAATTCTTTAAAGACTAAAAACCTCTTTTGTGCATTCCGTCATAGTTTTGGTTCTCTCATAGAACCCATAGAGTTAGAAGGTCGTGAAATTCAACGTACATTAGTGTAACTGCTGAAAGTGTAACTACTGTGTCGGACGAGATAAATAAATATGTTAATCCAAAATATCCTTGCCTAATTATAATTTTCTTGATTGATTTATTTATTTTTCTTTTCAACAGGGCCTAGAATCCATGATGCCAAAAGTTGCAAGCAAGATAAGTTCAGAGGTTCGATGATTAGGAGTGAAAATGCGATTTTTGTACCTTGTTGGGAGAAGGGCGCTCAACCTTTCCCCGTTCATTAGCAAAAGACTAGAATTAAAAACGCAAAATCGTGTGCGTAACCTAAGACAGTACCAAACTCACGGCCTTCATGCCTCCCTGATTGTTTTGTATGGGAAAGCGTCCATCCCATCCCATCTCCTCTATTCCCCTTCCCTTCCCTCTCATTTTTATTTACGTTAATAAAAACGAACTTTGTGCTTTTCTGTAATAAGCTGAACGCCGGAGAATTTTTTTTTAATATATTTTTTTATTTATTTATTTATTTTTATTTTATGTCTTGCAGTGATGGGAGCATGCCTCCCTTTGCAAGACCCCCCATAATATAGATATAGGGTTAGCTTAAGAAGTCAACCATCTCCCATAGAACACCTAGCCTATAGTCCGCACAGTAACCATATACGTTTTGTGATCCTGTCTAATCGTGAACCAGTTACATAACGTGAAAACTAATCCAATGAATCATTTAATCTCCCCCACAGGCTGATGCCGTTGAAGAAAACCAGGATCCCTCGACGAAAAGTCTTATCTTGGTTAGTAATCAAATCTGGCTACAGATACAACCAAAGTTTTCTTTACACAGGCCCTTGCCGGTGTCTCAGGGAAGAAAAGAGTCTGAGTACGAGACCAAAGAAGTTAATTACGTCATAACTGATAAAGATGATATGTTCATAACTGTTACTAAGCAACCGTGTGTCGTTTGTGACGTCAGTTTCCTTAACAAACAGATGTATTGTTTGTGTTTTCAGATCAGTGAAGGTGCTGAATGCATTATGATCAATAAAAGGTTCTTCCTAATGAATGCCAGCATCACCACACTTGTTCAACTCAAAGCTTTGGTATGTACTTAGAGTTACTATTACTATGTAGCTATAGCTAACATTTCGTAGAAACTGTTGCTGACATATAAAAGCTAACTGGAAATCATAAAGCAAATCACAACAAAGGCGCACTCCGTGCTGCACAATAAACTATAAAAGTCGTAGTTAATACAAGAATTGCAACCAGTGTTGAAAGCGGAAATACTGCGTAAGTCAATCATAATTGGTTTCTTATTTGATAGGCCGGAAAAAAAACATTTTTGAACACAATTGACGAGTTTTATGAAACAATTTAAGACCAGTCGCTTTTTGATGTGGAAACTGGAGTTTTAACGTCTTCCTGGTAAACCACCTTGGCTTGAACACATAGCAACAGAGAAGAAGCTAAATTAAATAATCGTTTGTGTTTTGTTATCAGAGAGAGGACTACATGACCGTACCTGATGCGCGTCACCGGATCCAATGCTTAGAGAGCTGGGACCTGTATAAAGGAGAACTTATAAGAACTCTAGCCACAAGAGCGGCCAAACATCCACGAAGATAGCAGTGAGTGAAAGGACGCGGATTCCTCAAGCTCTTTATATGCAGTGGTTTGCTTCCGCTGGCTCAGATGACAGGCGTATCATCTTGAATTTTCCCTCTGTCCGTTGATTCTATTTGCTGCGTCTCACTAGCATTGCAGTGATGAAAACTGCGAGCTTGAATAAGCGGCGTTCTACTTCGAATAAGAAATGAGAAGTGCTGCTCAATCTAATTGAGCGAATAGGCCTTGGGCTTCTGTCGGAAGTGTTAGAGTGAATAGCGTGCATAAACCAATTTCGGCTACTAGTAATCCTGCCGATAAGAAAAAATTTTGATAAAATATTTTTCGTGGTGTAAAAGGTTGTAAAGTGTTATTGGCAATAAGAAAGAAAACTATTTAAACAAATGACTTAAAACAAATGAGAGCGACTGGTGTGAATTTCAAGAAATGATTATTAAGGTATTTATGTTCAGTCTATATTTATTCAAGAGACAATTACTTCAAAAATTATAACATTCTTTACATAGACACTCCTTGAAGGGCTATTTTTGTGCACCTGTAAAGAGTTCTGATTGCGCCACTGCAAGGAGAGGTACTGGAAACTAATCCAAAGCAATCAGTGACGCACCCGTGTGACATGTTTGTGCTAAAATAACTTGGAAAGGATTATTTGAAGAATAAGCGTGCATACCTTTGATAATTATGTTTAAAGCAATTTCTGGCAGTAAGTAATAAGTCAAAAAGAGTGAATAAATGAATAATTTTGACTTCAGTAAACAAACAAACAAAATAAAATAAAGACCTCCATGAGAATTTTAATAACCTGTGTGTTGTCATGTTGTGATGAGTCATAATTTTTAGCTTGTTTGCGTTGATTGCGATGTCTAAGTTAGCTTAGAAAAGAATGTACGTTAAGCCTGGTTCTCATATGGCGCCAACCCACTTGCGACATAGCCGCCGGTACGTGCCTGCGATGCTGTTCAGTCACGAAATATCTCTATCGCCGGCTCTCCGGAAAAACTGCCTAAGTGCCTGCGAAGGCATGCCGGCGGTAAAGACCCGCGATGACCTTTGTTGTCGGCGGCGTATGTTTTCATATGTGGGAACAGTATCCCAGGCAGTACCGGCGGCTACGTCGCAGGTAGGTGGGCGGCATATGAGAACCAGGCTTTAAGGAACCTTGTTGAAAACCAAACATATCCGACGTGGCGTGTAACTTCATGTAAAACGAATGAAACGTAAATCAACAACTTTATAAGAATAAGTATGTTCCTTGAAATATTTTTTAACCATATTTTCGCTCGACTCTCCCTTTTGAAAAGATAATGAGTCTCAAAAGCAAGCAAGAAGTGATGGCTAGTTTCACCAGGATATTAAAATTATCTCCAGGAGACTTTTAAAATTGGCGCAAACTTGATAACAATGCCCAAACTATGATTATGTGCAGACCCTTTTCAAAACAATTTTTGAATGCACTTGTTTATTTTGCTTGTTTGCTTTGCCCTACATTACCGTTCCGGCTTCACATCTTGCTTATCACTTAGAAAAGTAATTAAAAACGGGCAGGAAGTTAACTTTTATTTTTCATGTTATTCTTTGGCGGTGTCGTCAACAATGTAGTACTTGGTCTAATTACCGAATTCACGGACGAGGATGCTAAAAAACGACGACAACTTGCTTTGAAGGGATTGTTATTCTGTTCAAACAATAATGTGTTTTGAAAATTGATTTTTCACAATCAAATTATATTTGGGCTATGCTAGATGAAAATACATTAATAAAAGACTCTGACTAGCTTCAGTCAAAAATTTGATTTTCGAAACTGGTTCTTTCTTAAAAGCACCCAGTGAGATAGCATAATAGTCAAAACAAAAAACACTTGTTTCGTTTGGACTGTAATTGCACGTTATTTTGAGACAGAAGTAGTAATTATCACTATCGTGGCAGGTGTCACTGAAATTACATTTGCCGTCAAACGCACAAAAGATGGTCATTTCAGTTTGCGTTTAAACTGAAGCAAATAAAAGGAAAACAACTCTGAATTCGATTCTGGAAACAAATCAGAAACGTGCTCTTCGGTTTTTATCGCTAAAATCAAGACTGCAAAAATCTGGTGTTAAATAATACTGGTAATGGAACGGGAAGTGGCAGATACAAGAAGCTTGTTAGAGGTCATCGTATACACTGTTATTGCCGCTATAACGACAGTTTTGTCACTCATAGGAAACTCTTTGGTTTGCCTCGCTTTCTATCGAAACAGAAGACTCCGCACTGTTACCAATTTTTACGTGCTATCTCTGGCAGTAGCTGACATGACTGCAGCAATTTTTGTATTTCCATTCGCCACAGTCGCTTCTGGGTTGCGCAGATGGCCGTTCAATTACAGCTTTTGCCAGTTCACTGGTTTTCTTGTGTACTACTGGGCCCAGGTGTCACTTTGCACTCTCTCGCTTACATCGATTAATCGATATTTTTGCGTTGTGAAACCACATCAGTACTCCAACTTCTTCACTAAAAAGAAAACTGCTTTATCCATTTTCTCCATTTGGATTTTTCTGTTTATCTTCTTCCTTACGTTCACTTTAACGTTACCTGTTGGTTCCCAGTGGGATCCTAACAGCTTTCACTGCCGCGCAATTTCTCTCGAGGAGCGTACAGACAGAATTATCTACGTCTTCTTTGGATGCTTCTTCATTATTCCCATGTTGCTGGTGGTGTTTGGTTACGGAAGCGTCTATCGCGTTGTCAGGCAACACAATGCTACCATCGCCCCTTCCCTTCGAGAACCAAACAGCCCTGCGACAATTCATGCACAAGACATAAAGGCCTGTCGATTGCTTTTCGCTGCCGTGTTTGGATTTTTTGGTTGCTGGACTCCACTGAGTGTGTCATTTCTTTTACGTTTTGGTTGTGATATATTCATTCCTTCTGTGGCGCAGTCGATTTTCACGATGCTTTCTACTTTCTCTGCGTGGATTAATCCAATAATATACGGAGTCTTGAACAGAGCGATGCGCAAGGAGTATCGAAACATACTGCTCTGTAGGCAAGTGGAATAGCAGCTTAAGGTGGGGGTATACCCGATTTTGAGTGAAATTTTAAGAGGTTTAAGGAAGGGACAGAAGAAAGAAAATTATTTTTGAAACACTAACAGACAGTTGACCCCCACGCAAGAACACCCCAGGTTGTCAGGGGACTGTTTGGGTGTCCATATACTAATTTTTAACTTCAAATTCTAATTTTAAAATCACATTAAATCTTCAATATTTTTTATTTCTCCAAATTTTACTAATCCTTTGAGAAAAACTATCTCTTCCCAAACATCCCCAAAAATCACCAAAAAATTTACAAAACAACGCTAAACATAGCTTTGTGAAATGAGCATAGAATTTCTGGATTACTTGAAACGTGATATTCGCATTAAGCCAAGTTTACCGGTGGAAAAACAGGCTTCAGGTGTACCCCCGCTTAAATGTGAGATGATGGGCCAGAACAGTATATTATTTCTTGATACGAGAAAACGGGTAGTTGAATTCGCCGGCTCTTCCTTTATTAGGCTAATTTCGATATTGCTTCGGGCATAAAGCAGTGTCCAAAAATTCTGTCTAAAATTAAAAGAAATTGGCCTGAGAATTATTACTTCTTGTCTAAAAAGGGACATGTGAAATTTTAGGTTTAATGTGGTTTATACAAACGTGAACGGCGAACAGTGCGACAGTTACTAGCATAAACTTGCAAATCAAAAGCAGAAAGCTATAATCTATTTTAAGTACATGTAGTACTCACGAGCCGGTACTCGACACAAATAAAGGATTCATAAAATGAATAGCCTGCGTAGCTGGCGGGATTTCGCGAACGAGTGCTTTTTCCCCGGGTTTTTTAGCGGCCGCATGCTTTGGTCTTGGCCGCTAAGCAGCGAGGGGCTTGGTGAGGAGTCGAGTTGACTCGCGGCTCCGCCGCTCGCTGACGCGGGCTTCGCCCGCGCGAGAAAAATTCACTCGTGCCCGCTAATCCCGCCAGCTACGCAGGCTAAAAATGAATGGTAGCATCTCACTCCCCTGGATTGTCAAAAAAAGCGAAGTAATCACGAAAAAGATACTTAAATGTGTTTACAATGGCACAGAAGATCCAATTATATGGGCAATAGAATGACAAAAACTAGCGAGTTTCTTTGAAGAAAATCTTAGCAATTTCAGTGTCATGTTCTAATTTTGTCGAAAAACATTATAACAACATCTTGACAGAAGATGGAGTGGTTCCATCAAGAGTGGTTTGTTTGATACAAACAAAAAGCACAAGTGGTCAGACACAATTTGTTTTTAATATTAGTTTGCAGCAGTCCACTTTAGGTACTTCATCGCTAACATTAAAAGAATCTAATAAAAAAACCCTGAAAATATATTGCATTAAGTGTAGTCTGTTCCAGGGGAGCAGCGCGAAATTCGGGATTGCGTGAGAGGCTAAATTAAGTGCACTAGTGCCGTTTTAGTGAGTTTACCCTCCATTATTTAATTTCCCGGAAACATCACCAGTAGAATAGAGCCTTTGAATCACCGACGGAGCACAATCATGCTAACGGCGGGACAGGGGTGGCCTGGGAACAAGTTTCAGGGTCGTTTCAGGTCGTTTGGCGTGAAAGTGAAAAGGATCTGGGAACTATTTGAAACTTCTAATCTTCAAGAAATTTCCAAACCCTTTCATGCAACCAACAACAATCGCAGCTGTGAAGGAAAACAGATTTAAAGTCTCAAATGAATGACAAGCTGAAAATAAGGCCAGCTGATTTAATGATATAAATATTATACAAATATTATTCGGTAGTCATAGCATATAATTAGCAAGTTTTTTTTTTTTTTTTTTTTTATTGGCAAATTTTAAAATTGCTTACATTGATAAGGATACAATTATAATTACAGACATTACTCACATTACTAACAATCCGAATATTTACACTTCTCACAATAAGATTACTAATGCTAAAGTACAATGAAAAATTTAAATAGAAATTACTCGTTAAAAGGAAAACAACTACAATTACAATTAACACACACACACAAAAAGCATAACAAATTTACTAATAAATGTGCTAAATAAGAAAATTTGACCACTTTTTATTAAAGGCAGTGCGATTATTGGTCATGATTGCGATGTATTTTTCCGTTTCAATTTTATCTCGAACGAGAGTGATATAATCGGCGAACTGAAATCTTTGGTCTGTTAGGGCATTAGTATACAAAAAGTATTTTCCAATTATAATCAAGTGGTTAAGGGTTGAACAGGACGAACAGTTTTCTGTTACGCCGTATATTATTTCTGTTTTAGAAAGAGAAGTCTTTTTTTTTTTTGATAGCGAATTATACCAAGTAGTGAACTCGGACCAGAAAGATCTGGCTGCTGAACATGTGAAGAATAAATGAGCAATCGTTTGTTCGACATTGGTACAGTAGGGACAATAAGGGTTTGGTTTTTTCTTCATTTTATACAGAATGTTATTTGTATATAGTATGTTGTGAATTACCTTGTACTGGAAGACAGATAGTTTTACTTCTTTCGTTACGCAAAATGGAAGCGAATAAACACCTTGTCGCGTTTGCGCATCAAAACCGCATTCTATTAATCTTTTATCTGCGGTAGGAGGACATTGCTGTCGGTTGACCAGAGTGTTATAAACTGTTTTACACGTGAGCTTGTCGATTGCGGGATGCGGGTCTGTCGGGACACGATGATGCTCGTCTCTTTTCAGACTCTTCTTCCAATGAATTGGTATGGCCGACAACAAACTTAAGTATTGTAAAAAATTGCATTTGATTTTGAATTTTTCCAAGAAAGTATTAAATGACATGAAGCCAGTTCCTTCATCGTTAACAATATCAGCAAGGTTTTGTATGCCGACTTGATACCATTTACGATAATAAACTGATGATTTGCCTATTCTTATGAATCGGTTGTTCCAAATTGTTTGGTTTAAGAAATCTTCTTTCTTTTCAGGAGTAGTTCTGTTTAAGTCTTGCCAGTGCAATATTATATCACGGTAGAATTTGGGTAGGTGATCATTAATACACAAAGATTTTATGTCATAGTTGCATTCGAAGAGAAGCTTGCCTCCAACGTTTGAAAGTAATGATAATGGGATAGATTTCCATGGTTCAGTTTCCTTGGAGCACAAACGTTTTACCCATGATATTTTCAGCGCTTTATCGAATAGTGAAAAGTCAATCATGCCAAGTCCTCCGTCATTCTTGCTTCTTGTGATAGTTGTTTTTTTAAGTTTTGGATTTTTGTTTTTCCATATATATCTGAATATTATGTTATTGACTTCATCGGTAAATCCGTTTGGAGTGTCTAGCACACTACAAATGAAAGTTAGTTTAGAAATCGCAAGAGTTTTAACGATGTTAATTCTTCCATATATCGATAAGTCCCTGGAAGACCAAATGTTTAATAGTTTTTTAAGGGGATTAAGCTTATCAAAGAAATTCTTTTCAGTTGCAAGCTCTTCGTTATATGAAAAATATACCCCTAGGGCGTAAATAGGCTCATCACTTAGTTTTAAGTCTAGCACACGGTCTTTTCTATGGCGCCAGCATCCCAACCATAATATTTCTGATTTGGATTGGTTTATTTTTAGACCTGAGCAACTTTCAAATTGGCTTAATAGATAAAACAGATTATGAATTGACTGGACATCCCTTACGAAGACTGTTGTATCGTCTGCATATTGGGAGACCTTGACCGTTTGTTCTTTGTCAATCTGGATTCCTCTTATCTCGTTTGAACGTGTAATAGCATTGTTTAAAATTTCCACGCCAATTACAAATAGGATACCCGAAAGAGGGCAACCTTGTCTGACTCCTCTACCTAAGTTGAAGTGCTTAGTTGCGAAACCGTTATTCAAGACGCAACTTGTGATGTCCTTATACAAGACTGAAACCCACTGTCGTAATTGTGGACCAAAGTTAAATACCTCTAGGCATTTTTGCAAGTATTTCCATTCGATGGAATCGAAGGCTTTCTCGAAGTCAAGAAAAACGGCAAGGCCTGGAATATTTTTAGCTTTAGTAAAAGACATCATATCTGATATGATTCTGATACTTTCACCTATATATCTTCCCTTCACGTATCCAGTTTGGCTTGAACTGATGATAGTTGGCAAAACCTTTTCTAAGCGTAGAGCTATAGCTTTTGTGGCAATTTTGTAGTCATTATTAAGTAGCGATATTGGTCTCCAGTTTTTCAGATAATTTTTATCTTTGTCTTTTTTCGGTATCAATGATATCACTCCAAGTTTTTGAGTAATTGATAAAGACCCATTTTTAAATGCGTAATTGAAACTATCAACCATGAATTGTCCGATAACATTCCAGAATGATCTGTAGAATTCAATTGTAAAACCGTCTGAACCAGGAGTTTTATTATTTTTAAACTGACCAAGAGAATTTGCGCACTCTTGAAGTGTTAACAGTCCTTCGCAATTGTCTGCTTCTTCGATGTTAAGGGTATTCAAACCATCTGAATGAAAAAAGTGATTAAAGATTTCTGATTCTGGAGATACATCTCTTGACCTGTAAATTTCTTTGAAAAAAGTTTCTTCTTCTTCTAATATTTGTCCGGGATTGTGAAGGAGAGATCCATCTTCTTTTTTCAACGATATTATATGTTTTCGTTTATGATTTCTTTTCTCTAGGTTGTAAAAATATTTACTGTTCTTTTCACCGAATTCATACCATTGAGCTTTACTGCGGACCATTGTGCCTCGAGTTTTATTGGCAACTACTTTCGCAAGCTTTTTCTTAACGCGATCCATTTCAATTTTAGTAGCTTCGCTGAAGTTAGATCTTATCTTTTCCTGTAAGCGAGTAAATTCCATCAATAGGTCATTTTCTTCATCCCGTTTTTGTTTGGCTTTTCTTTTAGCGAAGATTATTGTTGACGCTCTAATTTCCATTTTAATCATTTCCCAAAATAATCCTTTGTCTGGGACTTCTTGATATTTTGAAACAATTTCTGGTATTTGTTTTGTTATCATTACGATATAATTTTCATCTGTTAACAAAGAGTTATTGAATTTCCAAAATCCAGGACCGCGTGTTGTTTCTGTATTATTAGACGACAAAGAAATTGTTAAGGCAGAGTGGTCTGAAAAAATGTTTGGTAATACTTTGACATCTATAATTGAAGATTGCATATCTTTTGATATGAAAAAATAATCTAATCTGCATTGAATTTTCATCGATGGATTATTCCACGTAAAGCCTTGCACGTTAGGATGTTTATGATTCCACGCGTCAACAAGATCTTGAGTGCTCTTTAAAGTCTTTATCTCTTGAATCACACCTTTTTTATGAACAACCGATCGTCCTCCACATTTATCTTTTTCGCTTATCGCACAATTAAAGTCTCCACCAATCACCACTTGTTCATTTGCATATGTATTGAGCAAGGAGTTTGACAAGCCTCTGAGGAATTGTACTTGTTGGGTTTGGTCATTTGGGGAATAAATATTCAAAAACACAAATTTTTCACTGTCTAATAATGACAAGCTGAAAATAAGGCCAGCTGGTTTAATGATATAAATATTATACAAATATTATTCGGTAGTCATAGCATATAATTAGCAAGTTGTTTTTCCTGAATATTATTATTTTCCAGTTTATCTGATACATATTTTAATAAGGTTACACCATACCATCATTAAAGAAATTTTTTCTTCTGTTTATCCATAATGAAACTTATTGTCTATAATTTTATAGTTTTATAGTTTTATAGTATTGTTATTAGAGTACTTCAAGTTGTAACTGTTTTTAAAAACCTCTTCAAAGTATTTAGACCAATCCTGGCAATTTGTTTGTTGAAATGATTACAAACTGTATACTGCTCAACGCATGTGCCAGATACGGTTCTTAAGCTTGTTTCGTTATCTATACTGTTGCTATGGTATCAACAGTATTATCACGAAATAAATAAATATTTTATGTATAATTTCGGTTTTTGATAACTTTTACTCATGATCTATCATTCTTGGTTCATTTTATGTGCTATACGCAGCCAAAGGTTTTTCACCGAAGGTTTAAAACAACGCCACTATCTCTTCACTTTGCTCGATTTCTTCCCAATAACTAGTGCCAGCCGCGAGCTTTCTTAATCAGATTAGCTGCTAAATGCAAAATTCGCGTTGTTACTGATATGTCGCGTGACTCTTGACTTCGTTGCGCGACAATTACGAGACAATTACGGTCTCAAGAGATGACGTGACATGTTTAGCCGTAAAATTGCCCAGTAGCTTCAAAAGCGTGTTGCGAACTGTTTCATATATTAAACAGCTGTGATTGAATACATTACACTTGATCTGCTGTACATTTCATATACACTGTTACACTGCGACTCCTCCAGCTTGCGACACGGTGACCTCTTTTGAATTCGTCTCTACAACTGGAGAATTCTGGTTTTGCTGAGTCAGCAGTCTTCGTCTAAACATGACGCCCACGACAACCAATGCGATCAAAAGCAACACACAAATTCCCGCGATACCTATCACCAGCGGGTTCACCAAGTTTGTATCGCGGGCTCCGTTTTGCTCCGCCTTCTCGATCTCTTTTGATCCTTTTGATGACGCATTTCGGCGCGTGTCCGCTGGCTCGGATAGCAGGCGTATCATCTTGATATTTGTTCCTTGGCCATGGACACCTATTTGATGCGTGTCTTCAAAATCGCGGCGAGATAATCTATGGGAAAGCTCGAATAGGCGGCTGTCTACTTCAGATAAAACATGAGAAGTGATTTCGTTTTGGTCAGCGGTGGAACCTCGAACAGAGCGAGCAGGCCTCGGGCGACTGTCGGAAGTGACGGAGTAAATAGCGTGCATGAACCACTTCCGGCTCCTGGGAACCTGCCAACGAGAAAATAAGCGCCATGTTTATCGTCATGTAAGGGACATGGAATGTCGATGCACCGTAGTTGGGCTTTCGTTAAACGGAAGATTTATGTTAAACTACTTTACATAAAAAATCCTTAATGAATTTCTGATTATATATTATACAGTATATCAAACGGAGAAACATTAAATAACCACACGCAAACGAAAGTGCAAAATGCGTTACATACCTCAAACAGTGGCGCGCTGTTCATCACAAACCCATCGGACCCAGGATCCTCAGAGAAGTTGGTAGTTATGATTTCTTCTTCAGCAAACTTCGCCTCAAAAGGTACATTGGCGAGGTATTTGTCTACTGTACCGGGCTCTTCTCTGTCCTGTTGAATAAAATGAAGATTTTTGAAAATCGTAGCCGTTCATTCCGGAAGCTCTACTAATTCACGGTGCACGTGAAACTTGCGTGACAAGGAAATGAGAGAAATGTTTCATCACAAGTGTAACACAATGCAATGGTTCAAAATAGTTTTTTAAATGGCGTCCTTCAAAGTCCTTTATATCTGGGTTGTCACAAATGAGAGGACCGTTGCGTGACAACTCAAAGAGACTGCATGTCACGTGTCAAGCGTCATGTTTGTGAAGTTGTAACGGAACAGTTGCTTGGCAATAAACTGTTTCAATCTCTTTCATTTACAAACAGTTTCATGAGACTTAGGACTGCTTTCTCTTAGGGAACAATTTCAAAATAAACTTCCCTAGGTACACTTGTCTTGTCTTGTCTTCTCTTCTCTTCTTAATGTCGAAATTACCCAAGTTTTACATTAAACAATGTTACATTTATTTAAAAAAAAACTGAAATGCAGTCTTACCAGAACTTTTAGCCGATGCTCCAAGTACAACGACCGCGCCATACATCCAAACTTGTTCTTTAGAGGATCGTACGTAGGAACAAACTCCCCGACCCCAGTACACAAGTAAACCTTCTCCGCAGCCAGAGCATACCCCATACTACCCCTGCCGAGACCACTGCCCTCCAACAGAGTGATGAGACCATAGATCTTCGAATCTATTCCAGAACAAGAGTTTAATATACAGGTCAGACAAGTATAATTCAAACTTTCGTGCTAATTCAACAGTGTTATAGAAAATAGAAAGAGGGACTTGCTTGCTGTCTTTCAATTTTAGACATTGTTTTCTAGCGGAATGGCCAATAAAATCAAGCTAATAACGTTTGTTTTCTGCCTGTCTGGTATCTGCTGATTTCTGTTTCTCTTGTAAACGAGTAAATTATTTCATTTCGCCAAAGTTGATGTATTTTTGTTTATACAAGAATTGAGAAAATCGGACAAATTTGATCACCCAAAGAAGTTGAAAGTTAGGCATTATTAAGGCCAAATAAGTTACCCTAGATTAAAAATCATTAATGTCATTTAAGTTAATGGCACCTCTCGAGAATGCTGCGTCCACATGAAAATCGTCCATTTTATCAGCGTCGCCATTCAACCACAGATTCCGCTCGGCCATCAGTAAAAACTTAGCGGAGAGGGTAAATTGCGCGGGAACTGGATCGGGAACCTGCTGGAACCTGATTGGCAGAGTGAAAGTCGCCGGGTCACGTGGATGGCACGTGGGTGGCTCTGAGTAACTCACTCCCTGGAAAGAATAAAACAGTTTAGATGTATAGAAAGCGCTTAGCAACATTTAATCCTTTCAATCAGAAGATTGAAAAATAAGTCTCTGTAACGACTGTCATACATTTCCTTTTAATTTTAGTAATGAGAATTTCTAGGTACGTCGAGACAACATCCACTGGTTAAAGATTTATCTTCATCGTTATCATTTGCCTTTTGACAATGCACTGATTGGAAAAAAAATACAAACAATAAACATGTTAGACTTCTTTTCAAACTCACCTCATCCGCGGTACAAGGAATCAGCTTGATAAAATAAACGCCCGTGTAATCCCGCAATGCATACTGGGATTGGAATCGCCAGCTCTGTTGAGGGTAGTCAAACGTTTGCTCACTTGAAACCAGGCTCAACGCGAAACTCAGGTGCGGGCGGTCACGTGACATCACCACTGCCATCGCTTGTGTACCTTGAAAAACACAAACATAAATGGTGAGCTGTAAGAGATGATGGGGATCTTTCATCATCCTCTCTTGTTAACATTTTGGGGGCTGGACCCTTGGCAAAGAAGGAAAACATTCAAACACAATTTTATCATGTAATAAAGGCTTGACCGTCCTAACAAAGTTAACGACAAGACAGTTTTATTAACTTACTTGGATTTTTGAACAAAAAGGTTCCTCGAAACTTTGTCTTGGTCTTAAAATTGACCACAAGTCTTTTGTCTTCCTCGCGCACGGAAATAGCTGTTGACCAAAGATCTCCGTTGAACAGACCTCCTTCAGGAGTCTGCACGCCATTATTTAACAACACAGCGGTGTCATAAGTAAGATGCAGGCGCAAAAACATCGCGTGGTCATAGTGGATCCAGTCCCCTCTATTCCTCGGTACACGATACACGTAAGACACATACAGTGGTACCCGCACGGTAAGCTGGGATTGAGCGATGTCACGTGATTGTCCATTTGACGTCACTGAAGCGCCGCAGTACTGCGTAAGTTCTGACAAGTCGTAGTAACTGTTGAAGGTCCATACACAAGACTCCAGGTCCAGATTTCTATAGAAGCGCAATGTTCTGTTGCTCCGTAGGCCCGCGCTAAACTGGTATGGCTCGCCTTCATTCATGCTTTTACGGTCCTTGATGGAATTCGTAACGAAACCGAAGCTGGTGATCAGTTCATTTAAGTCCAAAAGATTAGAGCACTTGTGTTGAGCTAGTCGCAGTACACCTGGACGAAGAATTCGCTTGAAGTTTGTCAACCTCTTGGTTGATATAAGCGGTACAAGTCCGTCTGTATGAGGAAGGACTAACTTAATATGAACTTTGTTGGAATATTTATCACCTGTCGCTCCTGTAAATGAAATACTCGCTACGATCTGCTGCGAACCCACACGATGAGGATCATGTGACACACAAAGCCCCTCCTTACTACTCACGTTGACTTGAGCGCTGGTCGATTCAAGGCCCAGCTCACCGCGGTCACTAACCGCCCGCGCGATACATCGCACTCGAGAGCCTGGCACTAAGTACACGCTATCAAGAGTCACTCGGTCGGTTCTTGTGAAAAACGTGTCACTGGTCAGGTCTCTAAACTCGTCACCAATCTGCCAGCGGTACTGCGTCAAACTGTTGTCGATTCGTTGTGAAGAGCAAACGGAACCAGTTTCCGCATAACGAGGATGTTTTGGATCGCAAGCCTGCAAAGAGATAAAAAGATGAAAGAGTGATGCCTCTCAGTGGAATAAAATGAAATTATCATCATATAATGTCATCGCAGAGGTGGAGGCGCGGTAGCCTAGTTTTTAACGTGCTGGACTCTAGTGGTCCGGGTTCGAGCCCTGGCCGGGTCATTGTGTTGCGTTCCGGGGCATTTACTCTCATAGTGCCTCTCTCCACCCAGGTGTATAATTGGGTGCCGGTGAAATAATGCTTGGGGTAACCCTGCAATGGACTAGCATCCCATCCAGGGGGAGTAGAAATATTCCGCTTAATGCTACAGAAACTGGGATAAGCTCTGGCTTGATAGGCCACTTGGCTCGAACGCAGACTTTAAGCCATTGCAGAAAACATCTGTGTTACCACCAAATATACAACCTAAAGAACCATAAAAAGGCAAACATTGATACTTCTTCCTCTTTGTCGGTCACTTACCGTTACACATATGAGCGGATAACCCATAATCATCTCTGACCCTGTCCCACCGACGTCATCGTAGTCACGCAGTGAAACAACTTTTGGTGACAGCGGGAATGTCACGGCGGGATTTGTAGATGGTTGTTCGATGTAGACGATCACTTTCCTAATTCCCAGGTCACTCTCACCGGTTATGTCTGAGCTCAGGTGGACTGTGAACGCACGACGAATTTTCCGGTGAGCGTCAAACAGTATTTTGATTGCTATCATATGACTTGATTTGTTTCTTGAAAACTCAACAATCTAGAAAAAGATAGAAAAGATAGGAAAATCCAGCATACGTTTCGCAAACTGTAAATAAAAATCATAGCCTAATTGAGATTTGAAACCAAAGACAAAATCAATATAAGAATGCATTTTTGGGAGAATTAACTCAGTGATAGACAAATTAGGGCCGATTTACACGGTACGACTTTCTCGCATGCGATAAGCTTACGACAGGCCCACGACATGACTTTATAAGGACCATTTACACACGCGCGCGTCTGTCGTAAGGATGTGGTAGGTTGATTTACACGACGCGATTCGTGTTGTAGTCATGGCGTAAGCGTGTCGCATGCGATAATCGTAGGCAAAATCGTACGGCTAATTCGCTCCTAACGTGACATCGTAACCGTTGTTATATAGCCTGGCCTGGCCAATCAGAGAAGAGGCCACAGGTTTTGATTATATTCTCCAATTTAGAGCATTTATTAGCATCAGAGATAGATGATTTCAACTAATGACTGTCGGTCAAAGGAATGATGTTAAAATGGGAAAACTTAGGCCCCCCAAAAGTGTTTAGGAATACTAATTTTGACCAAACGGTGGATTTTGTCTTGGGTTTTGAATCTTAATTTTTCTTTGGTACAGAATCTTTATCCTACGTGAAATAAAAAACAAGAAGTTTTTGTTAACCTCGGTCATTGGCTGATAACCTTTCCCAGCCTTTGCTGATCCATCAAGTGTGTACACTCTGACCTTTGACCGCGTGGTCGGGTCACCAGTCTTCTTTATTGTAATCAGCGCCTGACTGTTCGCGCCCGCCACGGCAGGACCAACCACAAATACTCGCTCCTTTGTAAACTGGATGACAGGTTCTATGTAAAAAGAGACCAATGACATGAATATTAGTCGGTGAGGTAGCCAAACATCAAGAGGATTCACTTAGGACAGGGCAAGAGGAAATGTAATTTAATGGGCAAGAAAAATCTTGAACACTAGCATTATTTTGGCAAGAATTTTAAAACAAAAAACGCTTGAGGTACGTTGACCAGAATTTCTTTTAATTTGATCCGTTCTTGTGTCTCCACAGAGTTAAGACAAATGCCAATAGGAATGGTTTTTAAAAGTACTCACTATCTCCTAAATCCACAATGGTTATCACAGTAGCGTTCCTCTCTCCTATCCGGCTTTCCTTGTCCACGTTTCCAAATTTTAACCGGAACTTCTCCCTTCCCTCAAACATGATATCGTCAATGATTACCACAGGACATGTCTTCCGGTTCTCTCCTGGGTTAAACAGAATCAATGACTCATCCGTGTCTGGCCGCTCTTTGAAGTCTAACTCCACTTCCGCTGTCATGTACCGAGTGTAGCACCGAACTGATGACGTCGATCTCAGGTCACCAGTGCGCATGAGTACAACATTTAGCGTACCTACTTCCTCACTGGTGGAATAAGATGCCTTGTCGAATTGTATTATGGGTACTAGGTAGAACAACAGATAAAGGAAACCTGTTAAAATGACTGAAATATTTGAAAAGAAAGAGATATCTCAGCTTTCTTGACCGACATAGAAATATGTCGTATTTCTTTCGTACTTTTCTGTCGTTTCAAACAATTTAATTAAGTTTTCGTCGTCGAGCCCATTTCGAGCTCCTTCTTTTAGAATGAAAAAATCGCAGACAATCCATGATTATAGCATCCACAACTATTTTCCACGCACAGTGAAGGAAACAAGGACCTTGTAGAATTTGTGGAGTACAGGGGGATTGCATATGATCTTCATCCTTGGGTGGGGAAAAAATTCTCCCATTTTTAGAACTTCGAAGGATAGGGGAAGGAAAATTTATAAGGGGGTCAACCCCAGGGGAAAGCCGGTGGCATGTGCACTACAGCACGTTTTGTGATTGGATAGTAACAAACCAGCTCCGTTTAAACCGGCCCCAAGAGTCTTCTTAGTTTCCGCTCGACTATGAAGGTAAAGAAAATGTAAAACAAGACTTACAATCGGACACTGAGTCGTCGATGACGATGACAGCCTTGCTTGCCTCTCCTACCCGAGTGTTGATAGGAGTCCTAAGTACTAGTTCAAATTCCTCCCTCCCCTCCACCCTGGGGAGCCCTTGGTCGTCACGGATGGTTATCTGTACTGCCTGACGCTCGGAAAAAGGCGGAAAGTAAACCATTTGAATGAGGGGGATATAGTCTTCACTGGCTGCAAAATAAACGCATCAATCATAAGTGACAGAAGTTCGTATCTTTCCCGTTCAGTCAATTTGGCGAGAAAATTCATGGTGTCACCGAATACTGAGATAAACTCAAGGGTAATTATAACATATTTCTACACTTTTTTCACACTTTCGCACATTGTTAAATTTTTAATTGTGTCCTGAAAACTTCCAGATTTATGATGAAGTAAACATTCTGTGTCTGCACTCGCATTTTGTGTGTAAACGGCAAAATAAATCTGAGAGATAAACATTAACAATCCCAAAAATTTGTTCTTCGTCACCATTCTTCTTGTGTGGTCACAATTTACTTCACCAGTGGCTACAACTCACGAAGGTGTACAACACTACACCTTCAGGCTGCCAATGTTACGCCCAAAGTACGATCATAGTCGGCATGTTTTAACTGGCGTTCAGATGACTTACTTTAGGCTTGCATAACAAAGGACCTTGCCAAAACCTTGGCGTATTTTCGGCGCGGGATATACACGGAATGTACCCTGGGGGGTGCATTCATGTGATCTAACGTTAAATAGCCGTCTTTTAAAGCATAAGCTGTTAACTTAAAACCTCTTTTAAATTTAATGCGAAAAAGCTTATTTCAGTTGTGTTTTGTCAGGAGTGTTAGCAATGAAAAACCGAAACATTGTGTTAGTGAAATAAAGTTCATTGATGACCAAGAATGCCAAATTAATTCCCCATTTGAAAAACAACATCGTTTCTCTCTCTTTGATTTTTTATCTTTCCCCGTTTACTTGAAAAAAATGCAATAATGTTTTTGAATGAATGTGTCATGGAATAAAATCTTAATGGGTTTCACCAGCGACATAAGTAAAAACACGAGAGAAAAGTCGCGACATACACAGCTATTTAGACCAGTTGTCTCTGGTTGCCGAGCCACCCCGGGAGATTAAGCTCTTTGTACGTCACGTTTTAGTAAATAACCGTGGACCGTCATATGAGAAGCCAAGCCAACTTTGCCATCTCTCACATGAACAAACTGTTCGCAGCTATTTATAAAGCTATGTACAGAAAGCTCTCTCGCCTGGGGTGGCTCGGTATGAGAGCAACCCCCTGCCATGGACGTAATTTGAAGTTGAAGAAATTTCATTTTCATACAAACACGTTACAAAGTTTTAAGAGAATCCGAACGACTCGATAACAACTTATCGAAATGGATTTACATTCTCGAGGTCGTCTGTTGTCAGCGCTTCAACCCAGTTGTATTTTCGTTATTTCTCGGGTTCTTTTCCATAATACCAAACTATTGTTTTCAGCCTTCCTTGGATCTAGGACTATATTTTTATCTTTTTGAAATCATAATAAAAACAATGAAAAGCATGAAGTTCCCGTTTTAATCCCTTGCCTTTCTAGGGGACGGAAGGGAGTTTGACATTGTTATCTTACCTCGTGCGGATATCGGATCAGTCTGCCTCGATCTGACGAACACAGATGATGGTTTTGAGAGGTCGGTCCCAGTTCTCTTGAGACTGACATCAAACTTACCGACACTCTCATCCACAGAGTAACGAGGCTGATCAAAGAATATCTTTGGCTCTAGGTAAACAATAACAAATCATTCTCAATGGCAAAGCTTTTGACAATAAAATCCTGAGAGTATCATGCAAAATATACAATTCCCTGCCGAAAGTAGGGGTTAGAAAAATATTTGAATAAGAAATTTCAGTTAAAACAAACTGTAAATTGACTATAAATAAAGTTATTAATCAAACTGAGTGTCACTTCTCCAGACTTGCTGCACGTAGTTTACGGGCAGAATAATGTTTATATGATAAATCTGATTTATAATATCACCTTTCCAGACAGACATGATTCGGAGGCGTTTAACTTCTTAGCCATTAGCGAGTAATCCTCTTTATTTTAAGCTTGTTACTGTGCATGTTTTTAGCCTGCAAAGGCAACCGCCTGTCACGGCGCGATTCGAAACGAGAGGAGTGACTACATTACTTTAACAAGCGTATAGTTGTGTTTGTAGTTGTTTGATGGTTGGTTTCTTTGTTAACATGTTCATGCGCTTGGACTTTCTTTATTTTGAGATAAATAAGAGGTCTTTGTCCCTGAGAGAAGAATTTGTACGCCAGAATTTCAAACAATTACATGTAAAAGGAATTGGCGTGGGTGGATGGCAATGAAATAAGCTAAAATCGTCTTCCTGCATCAGGAAATCATTTTGGCGCCATGGCGCCAGGCTGAAAAAAGGTCTTTGCTTGATAACATTTATTTCATGTTTAATATATTGATATCGTGTGTCGTCTTACCATCTTTTTTATCAGGAGCTATTACGATCGTAGTTGAGTTTCTTTCGCTGTTTATTCTGCTGCCAAGATGCGAAATCACTGTTACATAAAACTTCTCTTCATTTTCGTACAGCGAATCATCAATAATGATGACTGGGCAATCTTTGGTTGTCTCTTCCTTGGGAAGCAAAGGAGGAAACGTAGTTTAAAAAACAAAAATCAAAAGGCATGAATTTGCTGAATTAAAATTACAAACATAAATGAGATGACGAGGTAGCCTCGGGGCCACAAAGTCACCTACTCGAGGGAAAGTATTTTTGTGTCTTATCAAGGCAGACTATTGAACGAAAGAACTTTTTGTCTTTCCGAAGTTTCGCATTGCACCAAACATACTTGACCGCCATGCTATTTCTTTCGCGCGCGATTTTTATAGCTAAAGGAAACCAAACATTTGTTTACCCCCGATGAGTGATTTCAGTAGCACGTGTTAGTAAATGAACGGTCATTATTTAGAGGGTGGAGAGGGCTGGTGCGAATGGGGGAGGGGGGCTCAATGATCTTTATACAGGGAAAAGGGGGGACCACATAATAGCTTCATTTCATTTGCACTGGTGGTCAGAATAAGAGGGTTTGAACCTGCGACCGTTGTCCTAGCCACTCGACTACGCTGCCTCTAAACCAGTTTACTGAACTACAAAATATTACACATATCCCGTATGTAAGCACGCTCGACTGCTAACCTTTTCAAATGTAATCACGCTATCCTTGTTCCCAGGCCTTGAGATAAAGTCAGAGTATGACAATATAGATGTAGGTAAGGTACCTGTGGCCCAACCTGGAACACAGGAACATCAAGTTAAGCTGATAAGATACCTAAATACATCTCCTTTCAAACTACTAATCATACGTTCACTGGTGTTACGCTATGACTGGTTCCGTCTAGAGACTAGTGCAACTGAACGTATTTTAAATGTTGGAAGCGAAGATGCCGTATTTTTTGCCAATCAGGAGTAAAAACAACCAAACGTGGTTTCGAACATGCAAATTTGTCCATCCTTGTCAACAGTTAGGAGTTTTCAGGTTCTAATTGGTTTATTCTATGATCTGCAGTCTGAGTATTTAGCTGTGTGGTGACTTAATTGGTTTTAGGTTTAAAACAGACAAGATACTTTTTAAACCCCTTCCAATGCACACTTGACGTGCTGACACACAACGAGACATGTCGCAGCGGCATGTATCAGGGACAAATCACTTCATTTGCACACACATGAAAATGAAGCACGGACGTCTTGCAGCGACATGTATCAGGGACAAATTATTTCATGTACACACACAAGAAAATATGGCGGACATGTTGTAGTGACATGTCCCATTGCGGTCCCTCAACATGTCCCTTCTTCATCTTGTGTGTGTACATGTCTTGATTTCGTCCCTGCTTAATGTCCCTCCTACATGTCCCTCCAACATGCCCTTCGTGTGTCAGTAACCTTAAGGCAGTTATAGCATGGCATTTGAAGAAAATGTTTGAGCTAGAGGTTATAATAATACACCAAAAAAGAGAGGGTTTGCGAAAGAAAGAGCTTAACGGGGTAAACTTTTCAAAATGGGTCAACTTCAAGTCTATAGATGGCATTGCATGATTGCATTCTTTCTTTCTGTAGTCATGCCACTCTTCTTCCCACAGTCAAATTAGCAAGTTAAAGCGTCACAAACTCTCGCGGCGGATAGCCCTGAAACTCAGAATTTCTCATTCTGAATACATGGTTTGCAGAACTGTTTACTTCCGGTCATACCTTCTTCCCCAGAATAAGAAGTTGTCACACAGGCAACACATAACCGCTGACTGGTATCTCCTGTTCGTCTCAAGGGAATTTTTACTTCTCCGACGTTTTCTTCTACAACGATGTGACTACGGACTGTCTCCACAGTTGAAACTGCAAAATAGAAGAATCAAAATGGACTTGTGACAACTGCTATAGCAGAATGAAGAGGAAACGAAGGTGAGTTCTTGAACACATTTCAAGGTTTTAGATGCGGCAACAAAAGAGTACACATTATTACAGATAGTATTTAGTCCTTACCTGCTGCAAGCCATGCATGCACGTTTCTTCAAAAACTGGTTTTATACCAATTCCCCTTAATACATGCACCTGTAGTGATCCTCAAGTTCCGTATTATAATTAATAGTTTAATTAATTATTATAATTTATTCATACCATCCTCAGGATCTGTGATAGTCACGTGAGCTTTCCTAGGTTGCCTGATGACACACATCTGAGGACTCGTCAGCTCCACTTCTAAAGTTTCATTCGCCTCGTAATTCCCATCATCCTGAATGTGTAGTTTCCACTCTGCCCTACTCTGTCCAGGACTAAACTGCACATGCGCGGGACCAGCAACCGAGAAATCCTGGCCTGGAGTAGCTGTTAGGGCCTTAATGGTGACGTGCACGAACGATGGGTCCCCAAGAAAGCCCCTCCTCACAACAACAAAGCGCAAAACTCCATCTGTTTCATTCACTTGGTAGTTTTGGTGCTCAAAAGACACCCACGTCCATGTTAAGGAAAATCGCTGAAAGCGGAGCGTGTTTCCAGCGGGGTCAGAAACATCAAAATCAAACGCGTCATTTGTTGCGTTGCATCCATTGTGGAGGATATACGAGATGTTTGCTGCGTCGATGTCAGATTGAGTAAAGTTAGTTATGCTTATGTTACTGTTATAACGACCTTCTGTTACGAGTTTTCCGTTAACTGGTGGATAAGTAACAGTGTATAGCAGTTCAGAGTTTCTGCTATCCAGATCTTCCACTCGTAACGCAGAGCTTCTTATTACAAGCCCGATTCTATTTCCCGGTAAAGTTTCAAGATTAGTAGCGCCTCGGTTGAGAACCAATTGCGGAATTCTGTTGTCCACAGGAATAATAACCACGTGTATCTCACGTGGTTCGCGAACGAGAGTCTCAGTGTCTGGAAACACATAAAACTCGTTGTGCGCTCCATCGGTAACTGTGACTTGGAAGCTGTCCTTGTCCACATCTGTTCCATCGTGAGCGTAAGAGATTCGATTAAGGTTTATATCCTCCTGCGTGAACACGCGCGAGGGAATCCCGCGGTTTAGTAACCAACCATGCAAAGGAACACGCGTGACTGTGTACACGAGACTCCCAGGCTGCGTGTCTTGATCTTCCGCGCGAAGCTCAAAAGGCGTAATCAAAACATTCTCGCCTTCGTTTACCACGAGTTTGCTGTGAATTAACACCGGTTTTTTGTTGTCAATGTTGATGAGTGTCACCAAAAATGCTCTAACCACGCCATTTGTTCCATCTGAAACCTCAAAATCAAAACTATCAGCTGTAGCTTCGTCACTGCTTGTGTGAATGTAGACAATTTTATTTCCCGCCAGATCAAGTTGTGTGAACGAATCAAGTCGAACTCCCGGGAAGTCTAAGTGTTCCAGACGTCCCTTTTGCGGCTGCCTAATTAAGAAATACCGCAGCTTCTCATTAGCACTCCCAGCATCGCTGGCGCTCAAGAAATTGGTTGAGATTATCATCCGGGAGTCCTGGGCTAAGCGTACACCTTTGTTTATCACGGTTGGATGAATCCTATCCCCCGCGCTAATTTCCACATAGAAATCTTGATTTAATCGCGTGTTTCTCCCATCAGATAAATCGAATTTGATCATGTCTCTCTCGCTGGGGATGTTTGCATCTTGAGAGTAAATTATCCGTCTTTCGTCAATGTCCCTCTGAGTAAATGTTTGCCACTGGGCCAAGATTACAACGGAACCATTAACGTTTATTCGCCTGAGAAACCCTGCCCGTGGAGGACTGCGCACTATAAATGTGATGTTCTCATCCGGGGAATCTACATCCTGGGCTTTAAGGTTGTTCGGTGTAATTGCTTTGCTTTCGCCAACAGACGCAATGCGCAAGCCGGCATTCACAGAAAGCGTAGGCTCTTCATCATCAACAGGAGTTATAATCACCGGAATTGAGCGAGTTGTGTTATATTTTCCATCCGAGACGCTCAGAGCAAAAGAATCTTGAGTGCTTTCGCTTCCATCATGCTGGTACACGATCGAGGTCGACTTCTTGATTTGCGTCAAAGAGAACCTGGGAACTGGTGACATGGCCCCCTTTCGCCTGTCTGTGATCATTCCGTGACGAGGTGGCGTGACGACGAAGAACATTAACTCGTCGAGAGGTTCGTCAGCGTCGACTGCGTTCAGAACAGTCACGTCTATAATCTTTTCATCGCCCTCCTCCACGTAGAAGTCTCGCGTAAAAATCTGAGGCTTCTCGTCATTTTGCGGGATGATATCGATATTAAGCAGGTACCGAGGTGATGTGTTGTTGCCATCTGAGCACAAGAAGGCTATCCAGTCCTTAGTCGGCTCACTACCCTCGTACACGTTTTGCACGTAACTAATCCGTCCAGCCCGAATATCATCAATAGTGAAAGAAGTAACGCGCTTTCCTGCGTTATTGATCTCTGATCCTGGCGATGGCGTGACATTTTCCAGGAAGCCCACTGTGGGTTGGACGTCGATGGTGCATGTGACGTCACTGTCACGCGTGTCGGGGTCAGTGATTGTTAACTGGCGTGACGTGAGCTTTGTTTTGCCGCCCTCCAACACAACCACCTGTTGGATCCTACTTACCATGGGAGGCTGACTGTCCACCGGCAGAATCATTGTAACCACGTCGACCGCTACAAAAATAAAAACAAAACAGAACATATTAGGCAGGGAGCGTGGCCTAGTGGTTAGGACGCTGGACGGAGGTCCCTCCCGGATTCAAATCCTCCTTCCTGCCACTGGATGGATTCGTGTTCGGTGGTCCTGAATTCAACGCCTCCACGTTTTGTACATAGCCAACTGGTGATGAACTGTAATCCACTTCCATCCTTGTAATCCTGAACTTCTTTCCCAGAATACTTGTTCTATTTTTTTGTATATTTGGTGGCATTTGACATTTGGCAATTCAATATTGAAAACAGAGGACTTTCGAAAATCAGCCACCTTCCCGCACTGTCCCGTAAAGGGGCACTATCGCGGCGACTTTTACGTTTTTCGAGGGGAGGGGGGGGGAATGTGCTTAAGATGAAATGAAACGCTTTTTTACCTACACAGAATACTCGTAGAAAGTCAAAATAAGGATATCTATTGATTTTCTCAAAGGAAGAACAAACCATAGTGAGTTACGGGCGATTTTTCCACAAAACAAAGAAAAAACTTTAAAAAGTCAGCCTGACGTTTTCAAGTTGCAGCCATTCGTATCCTGGCGAGCCGCAGCCAAACACACTTAATTATAGTCTCAGAGAACTGGTTGGGTAGTTTAGAGCGAAACTGAACCAGTATTTTTGGGTCTCCTGTGATTAGAATGTCTTTGGGCTTTTCAAAGTTATCCTAAAAACTGGTGACAGTGTCCCTTTAACAAAATTAATGTACAAAACAGTGATACCTTCATATACCTTCATATCTTCTTCCTTCTCGAATCCAGGTCTCCGTGTCATTCAAAAGCGTCAAATTAAAATGATCCACGTCTCCCTTGAGTCCGGTCTCCCTACCAATGTGCTCGTAAAATATCAACCCCGCTTCCAACTCCTGAACACTGAACTCATAGCTCATCTTGCCATCGCGTAAAATCCTCCCCACCCGGGGTGGGCTAGCAATGCGCAGTATAATCTCTGTGTCACGTGGGCTTTGTGAAGTCGTGTGAATTTTGATGGCTTCTCGTGAGTGTTCCTTTACTGTTACTGTCATGTTGTACACGTGACACGTCTCATTCTTGTGCTCTGGAGTGATTACTAGTTGGAAAAGAGATAAACATTAAGCCTGATTCGCACCTGCGACGCAAATGTGGACGCAAATACAAACGTAAACGCGTACGTTCACACGTAGAACGCAAACGCAGTGAAAACGCAAAAGATACGCAGACGCAGTTGAAATCTTTTTTCAAGATGGCGAACAGGTCACGCTTCGCTTGCTTGCGTTTGCGCTCGCATTTGCGTTAGCAAAGCTCACGCGTGGGACAAATGCGAATACAACGACAAGCCAGGTGCAAGAAAATGGAAAAGTCTCCATTCCTCGGGCTTGTATTTGCGTTTGCGTTGCGTTTCCATCGCTCGTGTGAACCAGCCCTTAGACTACAGTCAATATTATTTATTCTGAACCCTTTGAGTAGCGCGTGGGTTGAAATGCTTATGTAGACGGCGTATAAACAGAGGTTGGAAACACAAAGGTACTAGGCGCGAATGTACTTTGAGATGTGAACGCCTACGAAAGTATGCGCGTCCAAAATTTTATTTCCACCAACGAGGTGGCGAAAGAGAAAGCAACTTTTCAAATTTTAACTTCAGTCACTCATCACGCGCTAGACAGGATGATCTCGTCACAGCTATATATTTCAAAGTGGCGTTTAATAATCGTTTATTTTTAAACAGAAAATGTCCTCCACTGCTATTAGCATCTTTCAACCAAAACAAGGTCAATAAAAGGCCATGCGATAAAACGCTTATTGACTGACTTGTCGAGTCCGCCGTGCACGTTGCATGGACCCCAAAAGTGACAACGATCCCCATGTCCGGATTGATGAACAAAACTATTACCTTTTAATTAAACTAATTTGCCACTTCTATAACGAAATTCCAACGAATGATGTGCGGCATAACAAGTCTTTTGTCAAAGTCGATTGAATCCGTTCACTGCGGCATAAGCAGATTACAGGAGATTTTTGCCCATGAAAATAACGTAGAACTTTCTAATCTGCAATCAAATGTGCTTTCAACGCCGAAGGATTGAGAGCATTCCAATTTCCAGGGCTATTCCATTGTTTGATGAAGACAGTCATCTATATCGCCAACGCAGGTGCTAATGTTAAGTGCAGCTTAATCCAATTAACGAAAGAAAGAGTGTCTCCGTTTTAGCGAAACTCTTTTTCAGTCTGTAACAAGATTTCAACAAAAAGTCACGAAAATGGTATTCTGGACACTGTTAAGAGATGGATTCGAACAAAAGATTCAAATATTGTAAAACATCAACGCTTGCTTTTCATTAGTTTCCAACGCGACCAAAGAAAACAATTAAGTGTAATTGTTTATTTTTCGAACCATATTTAACGTATTGCGCGTGTCTAGTTTAATCCGTTTAGTGTGGATTAAAAGGCATTACGAAAGTAAAACTTCAAAGAAAAATCTTCAACAAATTTCGGCACGAAAATAAATCTTGCATGCTGTTGGAAAAGCTACCTTTTTTGCAAAAATAACCTATGATTGACAAATGAAGTGCGAGTGTTCCAATTCGAGTCATTTATTTCTCAAGATCTTAGCGTTGAATAAAAACATGTACAGTATTTATAACTGATGGAAAAAAAAAAAGAAAACAGGAAAAGCGCACGCAAGTTCCTCAAATAGAAATATGGTGTTAATTAACATCAAAACATATTTCCTGCTTGTTTTAATCGCCTTGCAATGGAATGTTGATCAAGTTATAGTGTCATTGTAATTAATAATAACGCACACGCCCTCATAAAATTAAGGTGTTTGCCCTTTTTCGCCGCAATTTTTTTGCGCAAAATCTCATAATATTTGACATCATGTTTTGCTACCTTTTGCCGATACTTGCGAGGGTCCTTTTCTTCTGAGTCAGTGAATTATGTGTTGGTTTAACTCCACCCTTTCTAGTTTACTGCCCTTTGGATCAAATTATCGAAGTATTTTCTATCATACTTTTTTGCGCTCGTTTTAGGACTCGGCAAGTCTGGTACTTGCTTTCATTGCTACTCTCGGGCAGTCGGTCTCGGCTTATCGTAACATCGCTTCTTAAGAAATACCTCTTTCCTATCTCTTTGAACCTTCTGTTGTACAATAATCCACAAATAAGCCCCGCGCGCTAACCGCACACGACGGAGCACCACAAAACGGAAGAAGTGCTTAGACTAGTACTTTGAGTAAAGTTGTCGGATTTCTTCGCTTTAATCCACAGTCCGTGCTCATGTCGCGCTGTGTTTGTTTTCATTTCGTATTTTGATTGGAAATAAACTTCCAGTGTTTTCGGTTGCAGCACGAAATTTAAACTTCATTAAAAATAACCAAAAACAACGGTTAGTCTGCCGAATAGTCCAGCGTGATATCACATTAAAGTGAAACCAGGACGAAATTCTAGCATCTTGATACTGCGAGTCTCACGCGCAAACAAGCCAGCTTCCTTACAAGGAACAGCTCTCAGTGACCTAACTTTGCACCCAGTTGTTAGCTTATTAGAGACTCCTTCCATGTTCTGTTGTAAATTATACACCGTAAATAAAAACTAAAAACACCTTAACATTTTTTCCTTTCCTACTTCTGAGCAAAACGCTTGCTTAAATAGCCTCCTTCCTGTCGAAACGATTTTTCTCAATACAGTGTAATAAAGGCATTTTAATTCCTGGAATAAACTGTAATATTCTACGGGTATCAGCTGCCCCTGTTTCCCTCGACGAACGTTGATGCTTCAAACGCATGCGCACCGTACCATGCATAGTGATCAGTGCCCTTCAAGAACTGTAGAACAGGCTAAATTAACTAATACTCAATTCACACACGCCAACAAAATGTGTTTAGTTAAACCAGGTTGAACGAAAAGTTTTACAGAAAACTGTAAGACTAAATTTTGCATAGCGTTCCAGTAAGCGCTGACTTGGGCTTTCGCTGTGCTGAATATGAAGTCAACGAACAACAGTAAGCAACTTCTCTAAAGAAAACAATTTTAAACCGTGTTTGACTAAACAGCCTTTAAATGTGTTTAAGCTTCGGTGTGAATAGGGTACAAATAAACTGAACAAAGCGTAAAAAATCACGTTAGCACAGACTTAGTATGTACCAATGGACTGAAATATTTTTTACACAGAAAAATCTTTTGGCCGGAAACCTAAGATTGCCGGCGTGTGGTTTTAGTTTACACTAAAAACTTCTTACAACCGTGCCCCAATCTTAGTTAAACATATATAAATAATGCTAAAAGGAGCCATGTATTGTTTTGTTTCTAAGCCGGAAACTCGACGGTTTTTCTGGAATTTTCTTTACTAAAAATTAAAGATGTGTTGTAAGTTTGCATTAGGATGTAAACCAAAGTAAAACAGTACGAAAGTGTCCAACAGTTTCATTGGGACGATACGAAACTAGAAATAATAAATATTCCATTCGCCTCACTGAGACTTTACTTTTAATACTCGTTCTGAGATTTTGGCGGCAAATCAAGACAATATCCTATCCCCTAGTAGGCAACCGGCGTCAGTTGATCATTTTCTTCATTCTCAATACCCGCCTGCTTGATAACGTGTTAATGTGGTAAGGTGATTTTGGTTCTTGTTCTTTGTTTCGTGTCTTGCTCGTTCTCTGCGCTTACATGTAAAGTTCTGAAACAATTCAGTCAGAGCACTTAAAACAAAAATACCATTCACCTTTCCGTTCATGCGGTTCTATTCTTTATATAGCATAAAATATAACACACCTATTTCCAAGAGGAAGTTGGTCGTTTGGATTCCATCGTCAACTGTCAATCCCAGCTCATCGCTAGCCTCGCCTTTGGTCACGTGACGATACCGCATCCGGGAAGTTGTAACATCCTGGACACTGAAGGTATCGAGATGCTGCATTTCCAGCTCGCCCTTGAGGAACACACCATATCTGGGCACAGCCGTCACAGTGAAAGTTATTTCATCGGCGGGTGTGTCTTCGTCGAACGCCTTCAATTGTTTACCTCCAAGAATCGCTTGGCTTAGTTCCGACACTACCAATGGCTGGACTTCCGCTCGGGGAGCTTGGTTATTGACTGGTTTCAGAACAATACGAAAGGCCTGATTTCTAATCGTATTGCCCGATAGGTCAGATACGGAAAACTCGAACTGGGCGTACCTGGTGCTTATACCGAGTTCTACGTCAGGAGACTTGAAGCAAATTTTCTTGTGTCGCAACTGAAGCTGGGTGAATCTTGTCACTTTCATCTTAATATCGGAGAGCAGAATTTCTCCCGCCAGCTCGATTATGTTTGGATTCACGTCAATGAAGTGTGGTTCTTTTGTAATAAAATACGTTAGCTTGTCATCTTCAGAATCCTTATCTGTATAATGAAGTACATCCTCGCTAAGCTCCACCAGTCCATACTCGTCAGCGGTTAATTCCAAGGGGCATCCGGGAAACAGAGATGGTGGCAGATCGTCGACTCTGCGGATTGTAACTTGGAAAGTTTTTATTGGAGAAACGTTCGGGTTGTCTGCTTGGTCAAACATGACAAAAGCTATTTCATCGGTGAAAACCTCTCCGCCGAGATGTCTGTAGAAGAGTCTTCTATCATTGATATCGGACTGAGAGAACTGGGTAACGTTCTTTTCATAAACACCATCTTGTTGTAAAACCCAGTTTTCACCTCGTTCGGGCGGATTTCTCATTCGCAGACACAAAACGCCGACACTGTTTTCTTGAAATAGTGAAGAGCCTGGATTTTCTTGGAAGTTAGGAAAGCTGATCACTTTAAACTGTATTTTATTGTCCTCGGAGTCAATGTCAGTAGCACTTAGCATATACTGATCTACCAGCGCGACCTCGCCCTCGTCCAATGTAAGACCGGTGTTGTACACCAACGTTGGAGCGGTATCGTCCACAGGACCAATGGTGATTGGAAACAAGAACTTCACTTCATGTTTGCCATCGGTCAGGCGGAAGATGATGTTATCGCTGTACGTGTCAGAGTTGTCATGGTGATATGTGATGACAGGTATTTCCAAGTCAGTCGCCATGAAAGTATCGATCTTGTGTCCCATAATCCTGAGCTCGCCGTGCCGCAGACCGCCGATCACCTGAAGCCGCACATCATTAAAGTTATCTTTATCAGCGATAGCCAGATTGGATTTTTCAGTGATAGCACGTGATTGACCTTCAAACAAGCTGAGACCCGCGTTTTTCGTGACCATAGGAGCGTCATTATTGGTCGGTTTTACCATGATCAGCAACAGAATTTGTTCAGATTTCGCGCCTTCTGTGTCCACGGCTTCCAAAAGCATTTGAAACATGCGCAGTTCACCAGTCTGTGTCGCAGGCGGTCTGTACGCGATTTTAAACTGTTCGATATCTCTCTGATAGAAAGCTGTCAGCGGTTGATAAGGGTCATCCGTGTTTACTAAGGAGCCCTCTCCTGATTGTAACGCTTGAGTGATATTAAAAATTATCTCGCCTGCATCGGTTTCCGTGTCAGAGGCGGCTAGGATATCAGAAGTTATCGGCGCAAACGTGTATTGATTGACTTCAACGGTATGGGAAGCTTGAAAAGAAGCCACCGGCCTCTGGTTCGATCTCGCTTCCAAAATTCTCACGATTATTTGAAAGTATTCCCTCTCGATTCGATGGGTACTTTGATCGATAACCTCTACAACCAAGGGAATAAAATCGCGATTAGAAGATGAAAGCTTTTTATGTTGATAGCGAATATTGGACCGTAAGAATTCACCACACTCGTATTGTGCCGAGCTGCCTTTGTCTTCTGTCACGTTTACAAGTTGTCCGTATCGCGGAATTATTCCACTGTTGAAGTTTAGAAGTGTCACGGAGCATATTTTCTTCGCGTCGTGTTTAAAGGCAAGCACGTCGCTGTTGATACTTGTGGATATGCCCCCGAGTTCAACCACGGTGATGGGTAGATTCTTGTTGACGATTTCCATGTCCGAGAACGAAACTGTCACACGAAGATTGAGTGGAATTAAACGAGTCTGTGTGTCGGTATTCGCGCGGATTTGTAGCTTAACGAAGTCTTGCATGAAAAACATGGACCCCAGGTGGGAATATTGGACGTCGCCGAGAGAAAAATCACACGGGAATGTGTCCGGTACCAAGAAGCCCACTCTCTGTGACAAGGGATCACTCCGTAAGACAGACACCTTACAAGCTGCTCCTTCGAGAAAATTGATTTTAAGATCGCGCACCGGATCCAGGAACACAGACCGGCCCAGTTCCACTGTGATCGGCGATAGCTTGGCCACACGAAGAAATCCATGGCAATAAAACATAAGCTGGAGGAGGCAGGCAACACGCAACAGGCCTAATACTCCGTTCATTGTTTCAAATCCTCTGAGATGCTGAGATTCTCTCTACTGGAAGTGATTCAAATATGACCCGCTTCGTAGCCGCGGAAGCGTGCTTGTCTTTTGCTTGCAACGACTCTGACCAAATGCTTTCTACACGAGGTTAATGATGTTACCGGAAACCGACCCGAACAAAAGTTTATTATATCTGCACATCAGCGCTCAAAAAGATTCAATTTACACCTTTATCTGGCCGACCACAAATTGACACCGCTATTCGCTCTGCACTCGGTGCGTACGATATTTGCAAAATATTATGCAAACTTGCTCAGACCACCTGGTTGCGGAATGTAGCGGACCCACGCTTCAAGGCAGTGTCCTGAGCTGTTATACCAGCTGAATTCAGCTTAATGAGCGGAAATGCTCTCGGGAAATATCAGATTCTGTCGAGGTTAACTCGTGTCTGGCAAAATTAACTGTCACGCTCTTATTAGCATTAGGAGTTTGAGAAACGATTTTTCAATTCTTATTGTGTTCGCGCCGTGATAGCAACAAACAAGCCAGTCAATTAGGCGACGATTAAATCCCTCTGATTCCTGAAATTTCTATTTTTCTTTCTCGGCGCCAGCGCATGCTGCTAAAAATGAGAAACATCTGTTAAGGCGCTTGAAGAGTTACGAAGCAGATAAGTTGCTTAAGCTCGGCTTATAAACACAATAAAAATAATATGATATTTTCCATTGTTTGCCGAGCTTTGTGTTGTTGTCAAGGGACAGGAAAACCCTCCCGTATGTTAAGTAATTAATTTCCCTTCTCGCGCGAGGCAATAATTCCAAAGTGGCAACGGAAGTACACATGGCTGACGCTATTTGTTTATCTTCACGTGGAAAACGCTGACTAAATTTTCGCATCTTTCATTCATTATCGCCGCGGGAAACTCACTGTTTCAACACAGTTGAAAGAACAAAACCTCCCTAGGTTGTACAGTAACAAAAAGTTCTGGAAACACCCACAAAACCACAGTTTGTTCATTCTCTGAAACGGGGGTTGAATTCCATTTTGATTAGGTTCAAAGTTTAGTTTGTAAGGAGACGTGTCTCGTAAGGAAGCTATCTCGTACTTTCCCTCTCCAGGTATTTAAGATAAAGCTACTACGAATTATACGTCATCTCTTCATGGATTTTCGCTCAGTAGACAAGCTCATTAGCACTGACGATTAGTTGAAATAAGATTTATTGCAATAGACGGAGTGTTTTACCTCGTTAATGTTGATAATAATGTGTGATTTTATAGATTTGACACAAAAGAGGGATGCGATCTGTTCCCAGCGGGAATGGAACAGGTGCGAACTGCCTGAAGCTTTCTGATGCTTCAAATTTTATCGCAAAAAATCCAGAGTTTAACATTCAAAAGTTTCCCGGCGAGAAAATCATCTATTTGCCTGCTGGGTTCAGCGACAAAATCCGCAAGATTGCAACATAACGTTGTAACTCTTCTGACATGAAAGATCGGTTACGAAAACAAACAAAGCGTTTTTGATCGCGGACTGTCCTGTTACTTCAATGCGTTGTTCTTTTTCAATCAATGAATCAAAGAGCTCATTGATAACATGATTTATGTGCGTCTTAGAGAAACTCCACTGTTTTTTGTCACTTGTTACTTCAAAAATATCTTGTGAAAATACTACGCGTTGACACCCATCCTGCAGAACACAGTGCCAAGGGGGTTCTTAAGGTGCAATAGTCCCATAAAGTACGTCATGCAAATAGTGTACCTGTAACCAGAACACTTCATACGATAACAGCGAAGAAAGTAAGCCCATAATCTGCGCTTTATCGAACAGAGCAGCTAGTTCTTAATTACATGCCTTTTCCGAACATCGATCGAACAGATCTTAATGAATGGCTAATTGGGCAGAAAGTTGCGAGGTTTTAAAGTGAAAACAGACATTAAGGGGTAGGTTGGAAAACCAGGAATTCGGAATTCGGAATTCGGAATCCGGAATTCGGAATTCGGAATTCGGAATTTTATTAAAAGAAGAAAATAATAATAATAATAATAATAATAATAATAATAATAATAATAAACACAAGAAATTGAAGAAAAAATATTAATTTAATAATATCCATTAATTAATAATTGATAAAAAGTAATATACAAAATGTTATTTAATTTGTTAAATTAAATAACATTTAATTTAATTTTTTTTTATTTAATTTAATTTTTAACTCTAGACTCTTGCGGCGTGACAATCAGACGGTTGCAGTTGAGTCACTATATGTGGTCACGCAATACCTTACTTTTAATTATAAAAAAAAATACAGAAAACAAGAAAAAACCTTAACAAGAAACACCCTCACATTCCCTGTACTTTGTTCGTTGTTTCTGAGTAAAAGGTGTGTCACAAAACAGCTTAAAAGTTTTGTTAAAGCTTTTAAAGTTTTTCTGTGCTTTTAAGTGTTTCCGAATGTAAAGAGTCGCATGTCTGATAACATTGTAATTTATATATCTAGCGTGAGTACACATCTAACAAAAGCATTTGTTCTGTTTCGTGACTTTTAAGTGTGCTGTAATTTGTCGTTCAATTATCTTCATTCGTAAGGACACTGACATTTGCATCGCCACGTTATTTATTGCTTCCTGGATTTAGGAATAATTGAAGACAAGAAAACTCAATGTACAATATACTATCATGCAAAGAAAGAACAATTAAACCTTTTTTAAAAAAAGCCAATGTTCCGAATTCCAATCACTATGCCTTCTCGTCCAAATTCATAACTCCTTTAACAAAGCTTCAAATCTCTTGTATGACAAACCTTTTACTCAGAAACAAAGAACAAAGTACAGGGAATGTGAGGGTGTTTCTTGTTAAGGTTTTTTCTTGTTTTCTGTATATTCTTTTATAATTTAAAAGTAAGGTATTGCGTGACCACATATCGTGACTCAACTGCAACCGTCTGATTGTCAAGCCGCAAGAGTCCAGAGTTCAGATTCTAGGTTTTATTATAACTTTAAATTAATAATTTATTTTTTCTTTACATTTGTTTATTATTATTATTATTATTATTATTATTATTATTATTATTATTATTATTATTATTATTATTATTATTATTATTATTATTATTATTATTATTATTATTTTTTTTTTTTTTTTTTTTTTTAATTTTTTTATTTTTTTTTTAAAATAAAATTCCGAATTCCGAATTCCGAATTCCGGATTCCGAATTCCGAATTCCGAATTCCGAATTCCGAATTCCGAATTCCGAATTCCGAATTCCTGGTTTTCCAACCTACCCATAGGTCACTGATCTCCCATTTGGAGGCGTTGTCAGGAATTTAAGATAGCCTGGCCAACCTGGTTGAATGACACTAAATTCTCTGCAGAGAGCTGTTGTCGACTGTTAGTTATTTTAATCTTTCAATGATAAATTGCCCCTTGAATGTCGATCAGCAGAAAAGGCAGTGTCTAAAAAAAGTCTTAAAACTCGTGACCATAGGTCACTGATCTCCCATTTGGAGGCGTTGTCAGGAATTTAAGATAGCCTGGCCAACCTGGTTGAATGACACTAAATTCTCTGCAGAGAGCTGTTGTCGACTGTTAGTTATTTTAATCTTTCAATGATAAATTGCCCCTTGAATGTCGATCAGCAGAAAAGGCAGTGTCTAAAAAAAGTCTTAAAACTCGACCGGCGGTTTAAACATCGGATAAAAAGTTAGCCCATTTGAAGAGGGCGGGGAAGGTTCCAGTCCATGCACTAATTCGTTGGAACCAAACCTGACCCTGCAATTGACCGATAACTAAGCAAACAACATCAACTAACTAAATACCATTTCGAAAAGCTTTAAATGTTTACAAAAGTTACAAAGCACCGGAAAAAACTAGGATTGCGTGTCCATGGAACACGAAAGCCTTAACCTTTGAGAGGACCTGGGTCACGATAAGCGAGGAAAGAAATGCCTTTCTACTTTAATTACGAACGTAAAACTTCGCGGCGAAAATGAAGCTCTCTTTCTGTCCTTCTATAATCTTTAGCTGAAAAGCGAGCAAAGAGGATTTCTTGAGCGTTATAAACTGCATTTTTGCACTAGTTGATTTCTTTAAGCCGGACAAAATCACGTTTTGGAGATTTGTAACCCAATTAGTTCCACCTCATCCCAATAAATCATCTCTACTTGAACATTTCGGATTCTTCTCATTGTCTTATGTTTGTAATTTTCGCCGAGCTTTCATTGTGTTTCAAGAAGTTGTATTTACTATTTTTATGCAACGATCGTAGTCTCGCGTGACTTAGCCAGGTGATTAAGGTGTGCATAAAATGTTTCTTTGTAGATATTCACGTGTTGGTTACTAAGGTCGCACTAGATAAAGTTCACTGCAGTTAAGCTCGTTTTACTCAAAACTAATCAAAATGAAAGGCCTTGTGTCTCACGATTGCCCAATTGTGAACTGAAGTGTGAAAATGGCGAAAGCAAACGGCTGTTTGATAATTTTAGACTATGCACCTTAACTACAATTTTCCTCCCTGAACCTTCATGGACCCTCCACGCGTCCACTAGAAGAAATCAAAAATAAAGCTGCTTTTGTTGCTCAACAAAAGTTATATTGTAGTGTGCATAATATACGATACTTGTGAGCAAAGTCAATCCCAGTAGTCTTCGGACTTGTTTTATTAAAAGTTGTTATTATTTTAGCTGATCAGATCTTATTAGATCCAACGTTAAGTTTAACGGGATCATTGTCTTTGCAAAACAATAAAAGAATCCGGGTCTCTGCTTTAAAGTTAGCCGCCGCACTGGCCGACCAACAAGTTTATTTATACATTGTTAACTTTTCCATACTCGCCATTGTTAATCAGTCATCATTATTTCCAAATGTTGACAATGCTCCTTTCTCTATATATACGAAATCCGACTCCGATTTCTCGTTCTTCTCCTCCTTCTTCCTCTCCTCTGTCCCGCCCCTTTACACTTCCCTTTTCCAGTTAATACCCTTCTGTTGGCGATTCGATCGAAAACTCGATACTTCAATTAATAGTTCACTGGCTAAAGAAAATCACTAAAGATGGTGACACTGAATAAAAAGGTAGTTTTCCTTTAAAAAGTAAGATTTTTCCAAGATCCAAACACTTCTACGCATTTTGGTTCAGTTGCTCTTTAAAAGACTTAAGTGTGTTTGCATTTCCGAAGCAAATAAAACGTTACCTCCTGTTAGAACAAAGACTGAACTAATTTTCCACTAAGCTGAGTTTGTAAATTCGTGCGTGAGTGCTTTATTCATTGTTGTGTTTTCTATTGTTTCTTATTAATTACCTGCTTCCTATTTATAACTTAAATCGTACGGGGAGCTAACTAGAAAACCTACTGGTTTATTTAGCTTCCCAACTTACATGCTTTTTTAACTACACATACAATATCCTTGACTGCCTTAACAAGAATGTAAAAATCGGGTGTATACATTTACAATATGAGCTCAATAAATTATTATTATTATTATTATTATTATTATTATTATTATTATTATTATTATTATTATTATTATTTATTCGTAACAACCCTTTCCGTCCTACTCCCCCCCCGCGCGCGCAAAAAAAGAAAGAAAAACGAAACACGCACCCACAAACAAACAATCGAAGCAATTATTGACCACCCTTGTTTGAGCTTTTGGAGGTTAATACTTTTGAGTACCGGCGTCAAATCTTCATGGCACAATTCAAGGAAACTAAAATGACGTGGACTAGCGGAAAATGCCTCATAGGGGAGAGAAATTCCGGAAGGGGAGAAACATATTCCAAACCATTTTCACATACCACAGAACTCATAATGGTAACTTTTGTGACATTCTTCATCAAATCTCTGTGACATCCATGCTGGTTTCATTTTTGTGGCTCACATGTCAAGTACATATTGCGCAGTCCCTCCGCGAGGAACGGGAACTACACACGCGGAAAACGCGCTATAGGGGTTTGAACAAAAAAAAGGGCGAGACTTTCTTTATCGTGATTTTAGACTGATTCTCGCCGTACACTCAGTGGCGTAAAGTAGGAGCTGCCGGCACCTTACTTAAGTTTGTGTATCTTTCGTTTAAGGTTTGCGTGTTTTCGGGAATATTAAGTGTCATTGTCAGAGAAAACCAGGCAATGGCGAAAGATGGGGGTCGGCCGATTTCCCTAATTTTTTTAGCATTTGAAACTTATCAGATAAGATTAAGATTGGTGGTATTTAAATAATTTCTTGGCTTTTCAATCCTGAGATTGACCACCCCCCTACATTTTGGCACAGAAAGTGCCAAAAATCCATATAAAAAAGGCTAACTTCTCGGTACTAGAAACCGATCTCCCTTTTGCATGTAGTGCACATATTTTTTTCTCAAGGTTAATTAACTAGTTGTTAATGTTTTGGCTTCCTCGAAACAAATTTTCAGTCAAACTAAAATTTTTGCCAAATTTTCTAATGTGGGTAGGTAGCTTGTACCTTACCACAGAGTGAATTTCGGGGTTTTTCAAATTTTATTTTTTCAAAAGTGCGGAAGTTTATTTTTTGTTTTATTCCATTTTTAAACAGTCTATACCCTTTTTAATCAAAAACAAGAATTTATTGATTGGCACAAGAAACTCTCTTTCCACGAATTTTGTTCAAAAATTCCTTAAATCGCTCTTATGGCTACTTTCCCGCCAAAATTAATTCACACTAAAATATTATATAAAATCGGCAAAATTGCATTTCGAATGAAATTGATGTATTATAATTCAGTTTAGGAACAGCAGAATCTTTATATGTTTAATAAAAATAATTTCGAAATTATAATGTAATTAAAATAAATAAATATTGCAGAATTGACATGAATTTCAGTTGTGTATTTCCCGCGAAAATTCAGTCGTATTATGAAAGTACTGTTTGGATTTTCATGGTATATTCAAATTAGCTTGGTTTGTCTCAAAAGCGTGAAAATAAACCTTATAAATAAAGCAGTCTTAGAAGCAATGATCCAAGGTTCTAATTAAATAGGAGACCTTGCGATATCGTTTCTTCTGACGACTCGGGACTTTCAGATGTTATCATGTTTTATTCTGGACTCTCATGTTACAGTGATTCGCAGCACTCTTATGATATGAGAAAGAAAGTGAGGCCGACAATTGAAATCGTTGTAAAAACCAAGTTTTGGTTTATTACAAGAAATTGATGTTAAAATACAATATTTCTGCTCTATTTCAGAGTCATAGTCTTGTGACGTTAATTTTACAAGAGGAACTTAGATATCTGAGGCGTGTTTAAGTTACGTAATAAAGTATAGAAATATTGGGAATCAGAGAAAATAGTTCTAACTCTCTGGAGGCTTTGAGTCCTTCATTAATGCTAGGCTTGAGATTCTTAATATGACTGAAATAGAGCCGAAATATTGTATTTTAATATCAATTTCTTGTAACAAACCAATACTTGGTTTTTACAATGATTTTATTTCTCGGCCTTCCCTTCTTTCTCTTGTATTCCAAATTGTCAGATGGCTCTGGATTTCTTATGATATGAATTGTTCGTTTACTTCACGAGAATCAGCTTGTAGGTTTCTTGGATCTAATACAACTATTCTGCCACTAGATTCTTGTAAGCTCACTTACTAGGTCTTGGTGTGAGTGGCAAGCTGGGATGGCGATCTCGAAGTTCGGCAATCATCAAGATGCGGCTAATTATGCAGACCAGGCTGTTTTGATTTAACTGAAGATCTGTCAAACAACACAAAAAGAGAACTAACAGCCGACTACGACTGGCGACGTTGCAATAGTTCATGTTGTTATCCATTTCACGAGTTTCAATGCAAACAGGTCTGTGACCCACCCCGTGTTTTTGGGACCGTTTTATTTGTAATGTAAGCATTATTGTCGGGCTGGTTATAATTTGAGCCCCTCTCTGTTTGGATTCGCCTCAATTTCTACTCCTCCAAACAAAACCAAACATAAGACACAAGTGGACTTAGGTAGAAGTTCAGGTGAGCACATTTTATTTAAAAGTCATTAGTATAAAAGGAGACGTTTTTTCCTATTCAATTGTGCTATGCATTTGATGCAACTGTCATCGGGACGCTCCTGGTGTAAGCAATTTCGTACTATTTATTTAATGTACTCCAATTTGACCAATAAAAGCACAAAAAAAAATCGGTGTTTTGATCTTTGTTTAGGACTGTATTGAAATATTCGTCAACTCGAACGTCTGATTTGCAAAAAAGCACCATTTTCACCAAATGCGGCATAGTTCATACTGATAGATAAACAAAATATTTGTTTCAAAGTCACGAGAATCACTGTCTGTGTTATGTTTTATAACCAATCCTTTTGGTCAGACTTCGTACCCAAGCAAGGGTCGAGTTAATATAAGAGTGTACTACAGGATAGTTTAGAAGCACTCGCTTTTGCTTATATGATTCGCCACTTCAAGAAACATTTACTAACACAATGACACCTGGAGCTTTTCGAACAAAGGAAATACAAAGGGAATACAAAGGACCTTTTCTGCCCAATAAGGAGGCAGCATTCCGAGAACAGTTTGGAACAGGCCTGATAAGACCTGATAAGACTCTTTCTTCAGGGGCTCCTCTTTTCCTTCTTGACTTTTCTTCGGCGATTTTTTTCCCGCAGTTTAGACTTCCCCTCCTCCCCACTAACTGCCCCTGGGTCACCAAGGATGACATTGGAGTCACAAAGAGTAGAAGAGGGCTATCTTTCTTAGAGTTTTTCACTCAAATTTCGAAGCGTTCTCGATCATATTTCAAGCGCAGTTCAACCAATCACGCTGCTTTGGGTATCATTGGCAGTGGCGGATCCAGACCTTCAGCTAAGGAGGGGGGCCGCTTTTAAAGGCTTGACTATGAATGTTGAATTCTGCGAAGATAATTCCAGCACTTCAAAGAAAATGCGCTATTTCCGAAAAATTAAGGCGGGGCCCCGGCCCCCCCGGGCCCCTCCCCTGGATCCGCCACTGATTGGAAAGAAATCTTCAAAGGCCTACACCCGTCCCGGGCGGTTTGGGGCGTTTCATATGTCAATGTGTTGACTAGCTTTGGTCTCCTTTATAGTTATGCCTCCTTGTGACTTATACATAAATTAAGAAAAAAAAAACGCTTATATAAATTTGTGTATCACAAACGCCTAATCAAACCTATGAAAGACTATGATAGTGGCACAACAACCGTGTTTTGTATTACGATAAAAATGTTTATCTTCCAGACAAGTCAATTTTTGTGTAGCCGTGGCTGGCCTATAACCTTGAAGCAGATTTGTGCCATAGAAACCCCAAGAAAAGTTATTGCGACTGAAGTTATTAGTCCACTTACTCCTCGGTTTTTGAGCTACGAAAATAAATAATCGCGGCGGTAGGCGGGGGGGGGGGGGGGGGGGGGGGGATAATTAGCCGATGTGCAACGCTTGCGGTTACCAGCTATTGTTCAGTTTACAAAATCAGAAAAATGCTTAGATGAGTAGACATCTCATTTGTGACACTGAAGTGCATGCCTAACAAATAAATTCGTTTTGTTTTACAATCACTTGATTGTACGATCTATAGCAAAACTTCCAACATCTCACCAGCATGCTGTAAAAAATCAGTGGTAAACAGTACAAGTGGCCTCCGCGTAGTGTACGTCGTCTGTAATGTTCTGTGCGACATTTCATACGAAAAACTTTAAAAGTTGATATAATTGTTGATGCCATTGGTGGTCTGATTACGGTAAATGTAGTCTGAGTATCAAGGGTAGTTGTGGGCATGTTTCTTTTAGTGATAATGCGGTGGGTGCGCCGCAAAGGTCCGCTTAATCTGAGAGTGAGGGTTAAAATGAATCTCAGAATGCAGGAAATGCGGACTTCAACAACTTGATTATTCAAAGTTTGGCGGGGAAAAATACCACCGGATCCCCCCTAGACGCTCACAATTCCGGCGCTTGCGCCCACCCAAGCAAAATCCTGCTTACGGCCCTGGAAATGACGTACAGGTCAAGCCTATCGTAATCATGACATTGTTAGGCTCCCACTTAATGCCTATTTTGGGTGAATATTTTGCTTTATGCAAATTCACAGTCAAACAATGCAACTTGGGGCGGTTGCAAGTTGGTACAGTCCTCAACAAAGATCAAAAACAGCGATTTTTTTTTGTGCTTTTTTTGGTCAAATTGGAGTACGTACATTAAATAAATAGCACGCTAACAGTTACATTGTAGCTAAATTTTATAGGGAAATCCTATTACTAAAAATTGTAAAAGAAAAATTGCTCAGTTGAACTTCTACCTATGTCTACTTGTGAATTGGGTTTGTTTTTGTTAGGAGGAGAACACATCGAGGCGAATTCAAAAAGAGAGGAGTTCAAATTACAACCAGCGTGACAATAATGCTTACATTACAAATAAAACGGTCCCACAAACACGGCTTGGGTCATTGACTTGTTTGCATTGAACCGCGTGAAATGGATAACAGCATGAGCTATTGCAACGTCGCCAGTCGTAGTCGGCTGTTAGTTCTCTTTTTGTGTTGTTTGACAGATCTTCAGTTAAATCAAAACAGCCTGGTCTGCATAATTAGCCGCATCTTGATGATTGCCGAACTTCGAGATCGCCATCCCAGCTTGCCACTCACACAAAGACCTAGTACGTAAGTGGGCTTACAAGAATCTAGCGGCAGAATAGTTTTATTAGATCCGAGAAAACTACAAGCTGATTCTCGTGAAGTAAATGAACAATCCATATCATAAGAGTGTTGCGAAGCACTGTAACATGAGAGTCCAGAATGAAGTTTACAAGATAGCATGAGCTGAAAGTCCCTTGTCGCAAGGTCTCCTATTTAATTAGAATCTTGGATCATTGCTTCTAAGACTGCCTTATATAAAAGGTTTTCACGCTTTTGAGACAAACCAAGCTAATTTAAATATACCATGAAAATCCAAACAGTACTTTCATAATACGACTGAATTTTCACGGGAAATGCACACTGAAATTTGTGTCAGTTCTGCAATATTTATTTATTTTAATTACATTATAATTTCGAAATTAATTTTTAACATATTTGGTAAACATTCTGCTGTTTCTAAACTGAATTATAATACATCAATTTCATTCGAAATGCAGTTTTGCCGATTTTATATAATATTTTAGTGTGAATTAATTTTGGCGGGAAAGTAGCCATAAGAGCGATTTAAGGCATTTTTGAACAAAATTCGTGGAAAGAGAGTTTCTTGTGCCAATCAATAAATTCTTGTTTTTGATTAAGAAGGGTATAGACTGCTTAAAAATGGAATAAAACAAAAAATAAACTTCCGCACTTTTGAAAAAATAAAATTTGAAAAACCCCGAAATTCACTCTGTGGTAAGGTACAAGCTACCTACCCACATTAGAAAATTTGGCAAAAATTTTAGTTTGACTGAAAATTTGTTTCGAGGAAGCCAAAACATTAACAACTAGTTAATTAACCTTGAGAAAAAAATATGTGCACTACATACAAAAGGGAGATCGGTTTCTAGTACCGAGAAGTTAGCCTTTTTTATATGGATTTTTGGCACTTTCTGTGCCAAAATGTAGGGGGGTGGTCAATCTCAGGATTGAAAAGCCAAGAAATCATTTAAATACCACCAATCTTAATCTTATCTGATAAGTTTCAAATGCTGAAAAAATTAGGGAAATCGGCCGACCCCCATCTTTCGCCATTGCCTGGTTTTCTCTGACAATGACACTTAATTATATAACATAATCATAACGAGATAATTACCGCCGAAGTTATCGGTGCGTTCCTTTCGTTCGATTCGACGTTTAGCTAGCAACAAAACGCGAATTAATCGATACACAGTAATACATATGGTACATGCATACAAGCTTTTCACAAAGGTTATCGCCAACACGAAACGCTTCAATGCAAAAACAACATGTCTTCTGCGATTAACCTGGAGGTTAATTGTCATCTTTTTTTAATATAAATTAAATGGGTTTTGCGGGATGGTCAAGGGCTAGTGATTATGATCGATCACTGTTCAGGCAAAATGCGGTATTTTCATATAATGCACTCCAATGGATTTTCCGGAGCGGAACGTTTGATCGAGAGGCACGCAAAAAATTATTTTTGTTTTATTCCAACATTCCTCTTCTTTCACGCTTTGTCTCTGGGTGCGTTACTGAACCAACAGATAATCAGGCTGAAAGATGAAACGTGGTTTTGTCCCACGCTCTAAAAATTGTCGTTTCTGAGAATTTGGTGACCATCTGATGATATATTTCGTAGCTGATTAGTCTTCATATTCTCATAATCTGTTTCTTTTATAGTATGTTGATAATGTAAGGAGAAAAAGACGTTGATCACACTATTTAGCAGTTGTGCGGGCGATACGGGGGTCATGAAACTCCCGCTTCCCGTATCTTCTACTCCCGCTTCCCGTAAATTTTACTCCCGCTTCCCGCCCCTTTTCGTAGTGATTTCCTCCTTTTTGTTCGACTTCTATTGCGAAGTATAACAAACTGCTGCGAAATTTTCTCAATTTCTCCCGGTTCCCGCCACCTTTGGACTCCCGCTTCCCGCCTTCTCTCTTCCTGCCTCCTACCCCTTTTCTTTCGGGCTCCCACCCGCCTATCCCCACCCACTCTGGAGGCGGGCAAATGAAAAAGACCATGGAAATCGATTTGCTAATAGTCAAGCGCAATTTAACAAATGATGATGATCGGTAGATTTTTTTAAATAAGCAACAACGGCAGGCAGATGACCACTAATCCTCTTTGGCAGAGCCGAAGAAAAACAAAAATCGACATAAAAAACACAGTTGAATATATAGATTAAATGACAGTCACGTTTGCCCAATATTTCGGTTCAAATCAAACAGTCTGCTGCAAAACAAACGTTCTAGCGTAGAACTTGACATTAAAATTGGATCAGTGGTCAGCAAATTATGTCAAAAATGAGGGAAAGTTTTTGTTTACCACGGGGCTACAAAAATATGCTTATTCTCCCTAGCCCTTAGAGAGTTTGTTTTGTAAATTTGTATGTGTTAATCTGTATATACTGCGTTTTAATCCTGTGTGTGTTTTTCTTCTCCTTGCCGTAAGAATCATCCTGTCGACCATTTTTTGGCTCAATATTTCTCCGGCGATCATGTATTTCAATAATCCAGGTCTGTAGTCTTCTTCCTTGGAGGTTTTGAATACGGATTTTTTTTCTCCAGACTTAACGGCGTGCTACGAATATAGTCCTTCATTCCCCTGCTTGAAGTTATCTGTTGTTGAGGATGACGGGGTTAAAAAAATATATGCTCAACCGTTTTCCAGAATGAAATAGCTTACTTACTTACTTAATTCCATTCAATCTTTTTATTCTTCATGGCCTCTAATACTCTTAAAAACTCTTCGTCGGCTTTCGAACAATACAAGAAAGCCGATTATACTAAATTTTCGGTTGTTTACAGAAAGCTAAAGATCAGTTTTGTATTAGTGTAAGTTGGCTTTCGAAGGCAGTCGACGTTTTTGTAATTAATCATACAGAAGGATGAATTTCATCTGCGGGAGTCGATTTTTTTGTCAGTTTGGCAGTGTAAAAACGAAATCTAAATAGAAGATTGAAACATTGGTCATTTTTAATCCTGGATTACCGTTTAACACTGCCCTGCATAGATTGACTTAATCGATTTGTTAAAACTTTTTTGGGTCCGATGAAAATAGTATGTTAAGATTGATATGGGATCGAAGACCTTTTCGATGTATCTATAAACGTACAGAGTGTTTTGGCATTTAAAAAGCTAGCAATTTGCAACGACTAAGCCATCACAAAGAATTCGAGCTACGTACGGAAGTCCCAAGTTTCGTCGGCTCCATTTTTCGATGCTTAGAGCAAAATCTACTTGAGTGATTGCCGCGTTAAAGATGAAAGGCGCCATAAAATCCTGTTGTGAAAGCAAACAAATACACACTTAAAATAGAAAAGCATTAATCACCTCTAATAAATTCTGCAAGAACTCTCTTGACCATTAAGTTAAGCATTTAAGCTATTTATTGTATGCAGGCAGATCCTGCATACTTAGTTACCCCTCTAATACCCAAGGAAGAAGCACATATTGCATGTCTTTGCCACATTTCTTTTATTTCAATTCTACGTGGGTCTAGGGAAGGGAATTCTGGTAACTGGCCGTCAGCCCTCGTCTTTTCGGCAATAAAGTAACACCCAACTGGCTGACTGGGGCGGAGTTTATTTCCGAGCCCCTACTTTTTCTCCGGATCCCCACCATTTTGTTTCTGGACAGACAAGAATTTCAGACGCCTGTCCTGATTATCATAAGCGACTGATAGAGCTCATTAGGAAGCTAAAATTCAGGATAGACAATATAACCTTTTGTAGTCAAGGGACTGAGTTAATGATTTGATTTTTCATCTCTTGACTGCCTTCTCTCGGGTTATTTTGACTTAACCCAAATAAAACATCTTAACCTCTGGCTCGTGTACTTAAATTTGTCCGTGTTTTAGTGAATATCAGAAAGGTTTAAAATACTTTCTCAGCATGTTCTCCAAATAGAAATAGCTTACGTACTTTACACTCTACTAACTTGAGATCTCTCTCTCTTTAAGTTCCTTATCAGTATGCGGTGATTTAAGTATTTTCCTTAAGTTATATTAGTGGTAAGTGTTTTCAGTATTTTAACTGATTATCTGTGGATTGCTATGAGCTACAGAACTCTTGATCCTCCCTTGTTGCTAAAAATATACGTTAAAAATTGACTTTTATGCTGTTCCCAGCGTGATGACGGTAAGTCGGCTTTGGAAATGAAAGTCGTCAACGACTTTGCTTTCATTTTGCGTCATTTTTGTATGTTTTTCGTGTTGTTTTGCAACTTTAAATAATGAAAAAATTAACTTTCAGTACGTGGAATTAGCACTGGAAAACGAATGGATAACATACGAGAACAGGATTGAAGCCACTCAATTAATTCTGGATTAACGCAGTTAATTAGATTTCCAACAACATTGCGGACGGACTCAGCATGAAGTCGCCTTGCCAATTAGCTAATTGAATTTGCGAAATTTGCTCATGTTTCTTTGAGATATCCACTTTAAGGTACACATCTTAACTTTCGGTCGGCAAAGACCTTAATTATTGCAGACGTTTTGCAATCCGCGTATATTTCGATATCAGTTCCAACCGTGCTGTGTCTGAACAAAGGCGACTGAGGAAGTCAAGCTGCAGCCATTGGGCGCGAAGATCGATTACATTTTATACCTCTTAACACTTAATCAAAATCCAGTGAGACAACAGGCTCCACAAAAAAAGAATAGAAAATAAGAGATTCTCTCCCTGTTTATAAGAGCATTAACGGACGGAAACTCTAGACTTACAATTGAGACCTCCATGAAAATTCGGTTTGGTTTAGCTTTTAGAAATCCAACTCCAGTTCTCGATACTTTTCTTTTTTAAAAACTATTTTAGAAGTCCGGATTGTACATACAGCCACCATACCCCAGATGATGTTTTCTTGGTCTGCTGGTTTCTACCATTTATCAGCTATTGATACTGTAAAGAAAAAGTTAGATGTAGGGAATTAAAACATTAAACAGAGATTTCCTGTCGGGCAGTGACCCGAAATGGTTCTCCAAATATGGGAGAAGAAGCAGGACGGCTGACAAACACAGCTACAGTTACGTCAACAAGAAAATGCCACTCGTTAGATTCAGAAATAGCCGGGTCTGGATGAGGACTGGAGGCTGCACCTAGTCTTGCCCCCCCTGTTCTGCAGCCCGGGTTCCAGAGCCTGCAGTGTGGAGGAGGCTGGGCATGCCCGCCAAAAGTGCGCGAAATGGAAAAGAGAAGAAACCCCATTCATAATTATTTACGATCACCTTCACTAAGTGCTTACTACACAAACACTGCATTTGAAACCTCCAGCGAAGGGTCGCCTGGCCACACACTAACACTACATTTGCAATGTCTATTACGGGACACCGAAGATGCTTCCTTATGGGGGGTTTAATAAACTATTATTATTCGTATTATTGAACACAACCTGTCGACGGTTTTAACCTTGTGGTTTCACGCAATCCGTGCGCGTGATGTTAACAGCGAATGCACGGAGACCTTCAACGTTCCCCGGCACCAATACCAACTGAGCAGAAGCTATCGCAGCAACGGGAAAGAGCCTGCAAGGCAGTCGTTTCAGCTTTCCGAGAGCACGAGAGCTTGAAAATGCGCAAAACGTATTGACAGTAGAGAGGTCCCTCTCAATTTTACATGGGCCCCTCCATTCAACACTACCCTCTTGTGGCGTGGAACTGAGGGTCACGCCCATCATTTTTCACAACTTTCCTACCTTTTCCATATTCTTTTGGCAGAGGAAATTTTTTTTTTCTTCCTGTGTCGAGCTCACTAACAGGCAGTCTTGAGAGCGTTTTCACTCACGTGACCAGCGGCCATATTGGTTTACTTGTACTATTACAGAGGAATGGCTTGGTTCAACATGGCCGCCGTTTCTTTGTTTTGAAACACTGATGTGAAGTCATATGAAAACGCAACGGCTCACGAGAAAGCGCACAGCAAACAGTTCATGCATGTTGAAACTGAGGGCGTATTTATTTGTCACATACCCGTATTAGCCGTCGCATTTGCTCTTTGAAATTTTTTTTAGCTCGACAACAACAAAAAATTCCAACGGGAAAATGCGACGGCTATACGCGTTAGCGCGTATGTTGCAAATACGCCCTCAGTTCAATCAAATTCAGAATACGCAGACGTAGGCGCCCGAGTAAGTGCGGGGTAAAATAATGTATATCGCAATAAAACAGTTGGCACATGCTTTTAGCTGGGAGCTATCGAGTTATGGTACAGGTGGCGAGTTCACTCGAGAAGCTCATCTCCTCAAGTTCGTGCTCCAAGCATGAAGCAATTATTGTGGTTTCCCAGACTCGTTCCCAGTCCCTACTTATTTGTTCTTCAAAGGCGATGAAAGACTGGGGAGAAATGATGTCAAGGTGGCGGGGCAGGCTGGGAAGGGCGAAAGAAAAGTAGGGACGCTCCCCGATTTTCGTACGGCCTTCCCTTGATGCAATGCGTTCTAATCAAAACCGCCTCAGGAGAGACTGGGAACGAGTCTGGTGGTTTTCAATAACATGTGAACTCCGAAGTTCAAAGCCCAACTGACGTCTGGGTTTTACGCTGCCGTCAATCACAATTATGGCGACACCCAACTAACCTTGGAACACAGAAACAAACAAAATGTTTCCCGAGAGGTCCGCTTAGATGATTGGCAGCAGCGAAAAACATGAGCCGTTGGTTGAGGTTTGAATTTCAGAGTTATTGAAAACCGAAATAAATAATAAATCATTTCAAAATGTTTGTGTTGGAGTTGTAGTTATTTTTTCACCATGCACGCTCCTCTTATTCCGAGTGAAGTTCTAACATTTGCGAATCTTTAGGAAAGCATCTCGTTCCCAGGGCCTCTCAAGAGAAAGCAACCTGCAATGGAGGTGCAGAAGCAATTCTCATTTGCATACCTCACTTCCACGAGCCTCGGGGGAATTAAGTGATATTTTACTGTAGATAATTCAATAAATCAACCACATTGCCGAGGAGAAAACCTGTTTTATTTAGCTCTTGGGTCTGCATGCAAAATGGCAACAAACAGTCGATCACGCCAAATTTATTTAGACCTGTGATATTTAACTTAACGTAAAAAAAATCCGAATCTATAATTTAACATTGCATCTATTTTACAATATTTCATCTTGGTACAAAACAATGCACACAAAACATGCATCAAATACAATATAAATTTCGGATCGCGTGCGATCTTATCCATATTAGCTGAACCAGATGACATCCTTCCAAATGAACACACTCAACTCCCGTGGAAGCAACTTGCGAGTGGGGGAAGGATGGGGGGGGGAGCAAGGTTTGCTTTTTATGGGAGGTATACTGGGGATGGTTCATGTAACACAAGAACGTTCAGTACCCATGCTCTTTGGATCAGGCTAAATTTGGATACACTACTGAACAGCAGCAGTCAGGAGTAATCCTTTGTGGAGCTTACTTCAAACCATGTAAAACAGCAAAGCAAGCAAGACAAAAGATTTCAGCCGACCACCTTGTTTTGGTTTCCTCAACTTTTCTTTTTAATTTTAATTTATCCACTAACTTCTGTCTACTCCATCTAAACCTGCAGTAAACACATCAAATCACTAAATAATTAAGATCTGGGATATAGTCCAGTTAACAGTACCCTGAAAAGGAATATTAGGAATGTCATGAATAGCCACATCAGTATTGAAATCACTTTCCAAAAGGGATAATTATAGCCACAAAGGCACAACAGCCCTTCAACAAAACTACAAGCGAAACTACAAGCTTTGTTTCTTGTCATACAAAAAGGAAACAAAGGGTAGGGCTTCTATAAGTGAGCAACAAATCTAAATGGGACTGGGCATGTTGTACAACACGAGTGAATTCAATTTAGAACATGGCTATTCATCTACATGTAATGTAACAGAATAATATCAGCAATGTGGATCAAAATGGTTATAACTTAGGTAAACAACGTTGTGACCAATATCCACCAGTACAGTAAAATAAATTCTGGCTTTTATCATACCAGAAGTTGTAACTAAATTCAACCTGCCCAAACAAATGATGCAATTTTGTTTTTTGGAAAAAGGGTTAAGATTGAATAAATGCATGTACTAGGTGGATCCAGTCACCACTGTAAACTTCACTTGGCCAACTGCTAAGCTACAACATATTACAATCAAAGGCCATTCAACTAGTCTAGTTCACTACATCTCGAAACAGTATAACATTTAAGACAGTGGACTCTCTCCAATCATGTCCATATCAACAATACACTGCTGCTAATTAATAAAAGCGAGGCAACCTAATCAAATGACTTCAGCTCATATTTATTATCAGTTGTGCATTGAATATAGGGACTGATCGGATCACATCTATTATTTTTCTCTAGATAGTTTTTTTTTTTGTACGAAAGAAATAAACTTGCTTCAGTTATAATAAAATCGTCTATATAAATTGCTATAACAATAATTACTATAATTTTAATTTACATGGTCGAACATGACCTACAAATTAGAAAGCATTCCAGACAGATACTGTTTGAAGTTCGCTTGAAGTAGTTCCCTGCTGCTAGCAGTTCTTGATGACCGAAATGCTTGAAGTAGTAGAGTGTCTCTTCTCTTGATGTACTCGCACAATTCCTAAAAAGAAATCATAATAAGCATCCACAAAAGTTTTCAAAGCCCTGGTCACAGCTAAAATTGCAGAACAGTTGTTCGGGTCATGAGAGCTACTCAGTCAATGAAATAACTTTGGGGAGATAGTGACATTTATTAAAACTACTTTCCGCTGACTGCCTCTAAATTGAAAAATCATATATAACAAATAAATCAAAGCAGTCATAAACATAAAATAAAACTGAAGTTCAAACATGCAAGCTTTTTTGGGCACAAGTATAGATGTGTTTTTTAAAAATCTTGCTGCTGCCCCATTTCAATATTCTCCTTCAACTTTGCATTTCAAGGCAAAGTGTGACTTATTCTATGGCACATGGTATAAACTTTTTTATACATTTCTAAGACAAAGCACAGTTTGGTCCAACCTATTTGCATTGTTTATCAACTACAATAAACTGCTAATTTACCTTGACGTGTTCTGAAGAAAGGCCGCCATTTTGATGCAGTTCTCCAAGATGAACACACAAGGCTTGCCAGTCTGATAAATAAAGACACAATAAAACATTCAAATTAATGACAATTTGGAATCAAACATTACAGTGTATCTTATCACATTACTGTGGCTACAGGTAAAAAAAGAATTAGAATTTGCAGTGGCATTTCAAGAAGCTCTTCATCGACTGTTTCCTGATGGAGAGAGGAAAACTGGAGAACACCCTCATAACAACAACAATAACACACAACAAACTCAATCCCAGACCACATTGGTGGAACGCAACCACTCTCACCACTGTACCGCTACTGCTCCTCCCAGTTTATTTTATAGAAAACAGTCTGTCAAATCAAACACTCAAGACCTAGCACTTAAGGTATAATCTGTATGTTACAAAGAGATCACACTGGAACAGGAAAGTGTCAAAAGAGACTTACCTTGTTCTTCATTCACTGCAGGTACCACAACTGGTACAGGTTCCACAATTTCCTGGGGTAAGTTGTTCAACACGATTTCCTCAATTGAGTTGAAATCCACAGGTAAAAGGGTTTCAGCGGCAGTGATAGGAATGGTATGATGCATTTCAACTTCCTGAACTTGTACGGGTTTGGGTTTGTAAGTGAACTCAATAGGTTCACTCGATTTTGCATCTTTGCCATTTCCAAATGTCACCACCACATTAACAGTGACGGGAGAGGTTATTTCAGTGTCACAATATGCTGGAGTGAGGACCACTGCAGCACCCTTCAAAAGGAAACAAACACTGAAATTAGAGTACTTTAACTACTTTTGTTTGCTCATCTTTTGTCTCCTGGTCAGGGTCTAAGTGCAGGTAAGGGTCACTTTGTTCATGTTCTTGAGCAAGACACCACACAGTGCCTCTCACTACCCAGAAGTATAAATCCTAATGACATGGGTTGCAAAATGTTTTGAAGTAGGCGTCAGGAACTGGATGAGTGGGCGGTTGTGACAAATTACTGTTCTTTGTGCTAGCTGATTGTTATGACCAGAGTAAACAGCAACATAATCAAGTGGCCAGCAGAACTCCATCAGCTGCAACCTTGTTTTGAAAACTCTGAATGGGTTTGTTAGGGCAGCCAGACAAAAATGCTTGGGGCTACCTGGGAGAGTAACAGACCTAGTCATGCCATGGAAGTTATCTACAAACTGGAGTTCTCTTCTCAGAATGACATTAAGTCTAGGGCCAAACAATTTTGAACTTGCAACATTCCAGAAAGCAAACAGGTTTTTGTCCCTTTTTCCGCTAAAATTAAAGCCAAAAAAAAAAGAAAACTTGCTTACCTGGTGTGACTTAGACTTGTCAACCTCTGCAAAACTCTCCCAAGTTTCTGCAAGGAAAATTGGATTAACATTTAACATGTGATTGAAATATGCATTTTGTTCCGAAACCCAGAATGGTGCTGATCAACCCCTATTCAGCACAGGTTCCCAGGGACCGACCCATACCTTACCCCTCCCACCCCTGCCGCCCAAGTACCAGGACACAAAGGCTACGCCAGACATCAAGCAGACAGGTGTCAAATAGGGGAAACAACATTTTTCGTGCAACTAACCTGGCTGCTTGATGAACTGGCTGACTTAAAAGCCACTTCAGGGATGGCAGAAAATCCTTACAATACACTAAAAAAATAGTTAACTTCAAAATATGATAATGATATTAGGAAAAAGCTTATTTTTGAAATTTGCATGATTTGAAATCTAATTTGAACAAAACCTCAAAATAAAAGCAAAAATGAAACAGAAAATGAAACAAAAATCTTTTTTGCTTATTTCATGAACACTTTCACAATTCCAATTCCTTCCAGTCTCTTAAATTTTCAAGAACATGTTTAAAACAAGACTTATGTTTTGATATAAACACAATTGACCAATCACACATACAATTTTCATAACGTTACCTCTAAGGCATATATAACAAGGGATAACAGGGGCTCCGGGTTGATGTAAATTTCATTTTTTTTATTTCTATCCAAATGACGGGAAGGGTTTCTTTGCGAACAATATGCCTTGGAGTTTTATCTGCCATTCCTGGCAAGGTAAGTTCCCAATCCTCTCATGCGCAAAGATAATGACAGCCCTCAGCAGATAAAGAACCAACATTGTTCAAGGATCTCACAAAACTCCAATATGCAGTATGAATTTAGCTTCGAAACTTCCATGCAGACTATGGAGGGTAATATGAAACATACCAATTTCTTTTGGGTATAATGTTGGTTATTTACCCACTGAAAGTTGTCAACTTGGTTCTTTCTCTTTGTGTTTTAGCAATGAAGAATAAAGCCAGTTGAATTCAAGGCAAACAATTTCAATTTGTGATGTATAATTTTAACTCCAAGGCTAAAAACACACAGAGAAGAAAAAGAACTGGGAAAGTTTGAATCACCAGAGTTTAGCAACACTAATAGCCGAATGTTTAAAATGTGTGCTGTAAACAACATGGTTCAAACTGCCAGTAAAATGAAAATAAATAAGGAAATACTTCTACCTTTGGCAAGGTGTAAAACCTAACTTTTGCAAGGTCAAATTCAATTGCAAGGAAACATTTGGCCCTGTCAGCTTAACAGTGAATTTTTAGTGCCTCGTGACAGAACAATTTGGATTCAAATTTGCTTGTGTTGATTGTGTTGATGTATTGATAATACAGTCAATGCTAGATTGATAACGAGGTCAAACTAGCTCTTGGCGAGCCAAGCAAACTTAACAAAAATATAAATGAATCTAAACTGTGCTCTAAGGAAAATTCCAGTGAAATCCTGCATGCCTAGCACTTAAATTAGGGCACCAAGTAAATTAATCTTGCTGGGACACAGTCTTAAAAAAGATTTCCTTGAAAATGGTTGGTAACACACCTCACCAAAGACAAAGCAAAGAAAAACCGAATACAAAGTAAAAAGACAAAAAATTTGTCTCACTGTGCAACTGTGAAGATAAAATTCATGCGCAATTGTCTTCCACTGTAATGAAGTGTTAAGGTTGTCGACTGGAGCCCACAATAATAATTGCTCACACATTGCTTCAACCAAACAATGTTTACCACAACTTCTCAATACAGGCTTGCATCAAACACCTTTTCATGATTGTTTTCAGCAAGTCTGACAGAAAATTTTGAATATACAAAACTCCAAACTGATTGAACATGCAATCAGTTTTTTTGGCTGTTTTTGTTGTTGTTTTTATCTTGTTTTGTTTATTTTTGGGTCAACACAAGAGCATGAGATTGCTGCTGTTCCACAGGTGTTTTATTTGTTGTGCAAAGTGATTGGATGAAGATACACAAGATATATCAGCACACATACACTTCAAGGATAAAATATTTTTTGTCTCTTTAGTTAATTCAAACAATGACACAAGTCTTCTTAATCAGTAATTCTCTCTTTTGAGTAAGAGGTTTACCGTAACTTTGGCCTTTAGAATGTACATACTATGTATCCCCAACCACAAGATGTAAATTTTGCATCAAAGCCTAAGAACCGCTTGAACCAATTTACTCTTTAGAACTGAGAAAACAATACAGAAACTTTCTCTATCAAAGATTCTGGTATGAACAGATACATTCAATACATTGACCTCTCAAAGGTCAAAACTTCATGTGGCACAGGTGTTAATGTGCAACAAACTGCTGTAAAAATACAACAGCATTCTTTCAAAAAGGCTGGAAGAGCAACAACCTCAATGCTGTGCTGCTGAGAAGACTGGTAAACATTGCCTGATGTAGACGAAACTATTCTTAATTTAACAGTTGAAACTAGAAGAAAATCAGAAATAGTTGAAGACTCTCAAACCAGTGAGACTGACAAAACCAAAACTTTGTTCTACTCATGCCATGACGACTACAATGTTACAATACTACTTTCACTCTACGATGCAGTTTAGGGAGTTAAAGAAGTTGGTTACTGAAGAAAATGGAGCACTATTGTACTTTGCTTCAACATTATCTCTTTCTGCACATTATCACAAGAATGAAAATCAGCTCAGGATTACAGAGAGAACACGAGAAGAAAAGACTTGACAATAGGAAACATGTTTCTGGTCTATAAGAATGTAGACCAAACTGTCAGCACTACTTTTATGTCAAAAAGATCTTAGAGATAGATGACACCGAGCACCTGTATTATACAGCTCTTCCACCGGTAAAAAAGCAATTATGTGAGCAATGTCCATTGTGGTCAAAACAGTGTCAACTCTGGAAGCGCAATAACTGCAATCAGCATTAAAACCTTAAAACCCACCCATCAACCCAAACGTAACCCCCAACACTATGACAACAAACCCAGTGGCAGTACTTTGCAGAAGCAACATGTCAAAATTAATTTATGTTCCTTTCAGTACAGATTTTTTTTTGCCAATTTAGAACTTTCAAATTATAACCTTCAAACAATTATTGTTTCAGTTGAGTAATGGCAATTTTACAACTTCACTCCCTACCATTCAACGACGATGGCACCAAAGCATACATATTTCAGCGAGCAATGATGCACATGCTACAACTCGTTGGCTATGCAAAGTACTTGACGATACCAAACAAAAGCTGGCATGCCTCCTGTGTCTGATCTCCAATGAAATTCCTTTGTCCAACACAAAAAAAAACACAGCTAACATGTTCTATAGGAGAACTGTTGAGCTGGCGACACTTGGAATGTCTCTAACACAAGTTAAATGTATCATTCCACCCCCCTTGGTGTGCTTTCTTTCTAACAAAACACTGCAGTAAAAGGCCAAAAAGAATCTCTTTATCATGTCCAAATTCAATTTTCTAAGTAAGCTCAAAACCTTATATTTTGGTATTCTATCAGTGTCTTCATATAGTCCCAGAGTGACGAAATATCACCTCATAATGCTTATGTTCAAGGTCATTACAACCACCTTTTTACATCAAAAAATGTGCTTGCGACCAATTTCTTACATTTCCAATGGCAAATGCGTCACTTTAAATGCTTTCTGCTTTTTGTGTTTTGTTTTTGTTTTGTTTTTTTTAAGTAAAGACTTACAAACATCAAACAATTCATCTTTATGAAGCATCCAATTATTGTTTTTAATCATTTGGGGATTTGCAGGCCACCGTAAAAACTTGTTCTATTTAGAAATGAAACAATGACAACTCTTATAGCAACTTGCAGAATTCAGGGCAGAACAATTTGACAATGCCTTCATGCGTGAAGTTACAACTTTTTATATATATTTTCCGTCTGTTTTGAAGGAAATAATCTGTTAGCGACACTTCTCCTAAACTAGTTATGTAGCTGTCACCAGAATTCAAAATCTTGCTAGGAGAGATGTCAGAGCTTGGTTTCTTTGGTGCTTTTGGCCACAAGGGTGTGGTGATGTGATCTAATTTTTTCTCATAACTGATACATAACCAATACATAGTCATGAAAATCACACAAATTTCCTACTGGTACTTTACAGATCAGGGCAGGGATTTAAACTGTAGCTTAAGAACAAGTTTTCATTGTGCCTGTGCATGCTTATGGAAAACTAATGGTTATCATGAATCAACAGGTTTTCATTATGCCTGTGCATGATTGCAAGGAACTAATGGTTATCATGAAAGGGACAATTTGGCAGAACAAGTCAATCACTGTATGCTTACTGACCATTTTTAAACATCGTCATGTTCAAATTAAGTTCCCAGATATTCAGCACATTTGTCGATGTTTAATGACATAGATTATAAGTTTTTGTGCAACAAAAGTATCATGAAGTGACACTTAACAACCACAAGACTTTTGAAGACAGTTGTTTTCATAGCCAAATTTATTGCACACCTTTCCCACAAGTTTTCCCACCCATGTAAACCCAACCCTACATTACCTGACCAGCCAACCCAAGTCCCTTGACGCAAGAATTTCACAGAGATCAGCCACAGATAAACACTTCATTTCAACAAATCCAATCACTTTCAAAATTTGCCAATTTACAGCAAATGACAAGGCTGCGGGTGTTTTAGACAAACACAAATTTGATGAATGTAAATCATCTTTTTTTGCCAAACAACAAAAGCAATAAACTTCTTCAATTTGACTAGGCTCCGAAGCCAAGATAATAATGAGGCATGTCAGCTTAAATATAAAACAACAAAAGGCTGGGTTATCAGATTACAATGCATGTTACCCTTTGTCATCTAAGGTGTTCTATTTGAAGAGTTTTTCTTAACTTTCCTATCTTGTTCAAGATGCAAACTGCTCGATATCTAAGAAATTTGCGAATATTTCCAATTGACTTCACTCTGCATTGTAAGCTGATACCCATCAATCACAAGAACAAAAACAAGGAGCACATCATTTTTCAGTTTGCTGCAAGTCAGTTAATGTCCGTTTACAAGGTTAACATCACTGACCGACAGTAAACAACGAACAAATTTAACACCTTGTTTATGCTCCCGTGAACATTCATCAAAACTACAAAGGACAGAGAGAAAGACTGCCTACCAGAGGGATTCGCCGAAAAGAATCGAACTTTGAAACCTGCCAGGAACAGAAAATAAATAGTTCAGTACACAGAACACCTCACCATGATAGAAAATATCAGGCCTGTTACAAAACATTAGCCATGAAACTCACCTGACTGAAACTTTTTTCCAATCAGACCCAGTTCATCACTACCCTCAACGGAACCCTCACTAATACTGGCCCACCATATTTCTGGATTGCCAGGAGGACCAGCTGCAAGACAACAAACAGATCTCTTCAGTTATAGGATATGTTATTTCTTAACAAGTTTCTTTGAGATTAAACAATGGTGAGCTGACTATCAATTCTGTTTATTGCAAGTTCTTGGAATGTCAAAACAATAATTCCCAGTTAACGATTTTTGTTTTGCAAGAACTACATCCATACCTAAAAGCAAAGACAACATAACTGTTTTTAAATAAGCGCCACTTACAAGAACTACACTGGAACACTTTTGATTTGCACGATAACTTTGAAGCTGGACGACCATCTCTTTCTGGTATCTCTGCCTGAAATAACAGTCGTGCTTCTTTGCGTTCCTTCTTCCAGGTTCTAGGATCTATTCCCCTTTTTCTCAACTCTCTGTCACCTTCCCAGTTTCTCAGTCTGCGAATGCTTAGTGAGTCAAGCCTATGATAAGAGTAAACAAGTGAATATAAGTGAGAGTGTTCTAGCTATATGTCACACAAAACAGCAACAACCACCAATACAAACACTTATTCTCCACAAAATATTGTCAGGGCAGAAAATTAACTTTTTTCCAGTAGCCACTTGGCTCCTAAATATTTAAAGTGGTAGCCAATTCAATGCTTTCATCAATTTCCTCACTCATTTTAAATTTAAATGAACTCAAATGGTTCATATTTTGTCAAACGCAATGAAAAATGAGCCCATGCTACAAAGAGGACACTAGAATGGGTCATATACAACATGAAAGGTTACCTAAATACAAGATGGCATCAAGTGACGATAAATTTACGTTCGTGCATGTGCTGCGTTTTGGAAATGAGCTTAACGAGGAACTTAACTAAAAATTTATCTTGACAAATCTTCAACAGTCACTAGATTTCTAGGTAAGATGCGATTAGAAATTCTAGTCACCAATTTGGCAACTAACTTTCAGGATTTGGTCGCCAAAGTGAAAAATTTAGTCGCATTGGTGCCTGTATTAGGCGCAATTTAACACCCTGATCATTATTTTGGAATAACCTTGAGCAGACTTAGGAATACTTACACAGCAGTCATGCTGGTGTCTGGAGCAACCATAACCTGAACAGCTGGCACTCCCCCAGGCAACGTCGTTTCTTTACAAGGGACCTTGGTAGAGCCAGGGCCATGAATAGAATGATAATGCGGCACACCACTACTGGTGGTCAGGTGGACTGTAATCCACACAGCTTCATCATATCCTGTCACCTAACAATGGCAAAAACAATATTTAACATCGTGCAACTCTGAAAGCTTAGAATATAATCGTCCGATTTATCTTTACGTTACTGATTTACTTTAGTTTTGGCTATTGATTTGATGGACATGTTTACATGTGCAGGGTTAGAACCTCCCTGAGAAAACCTTTTTATTATTATTAAAAGCATTTTTATTGACCACAAAATTTATTTTTTCAGTTTCTTTTTTCACCAAAGATGATAAGATAAGGTTGCACAACTAAACACAGTCTTAACAATGAAGTTGGTCAAGTTGGACAGGAAAACCTTTCCTGCCATGTCAAGCAAATGTCACTACCTCCCATGCAGTACTACAAAACTAGACAAAACAAAAGAATCACTGGCTCAGGGAATATAAACTAGAGTACAATAATTAATGTTTTGTTTTTCAAAGACAACACAGAAGGAAATTGAAAACTGTATTACCTTCACAGCTGGGAAAGTATTGTCTTGAGAACCATGAATAGGACCTCTGCAGCCTTCACTTTCATATCTTGCTCGGTAATTCTAAAACAAGTGTAGAATGGAACTTGTCAATACCATTAAATTAACAGAATATATATCTTGAAAAGAAAAAGAACTTTCTCAATAAACATTCACTGATTGCTAAGTTACTTGAACATCAAGGCTGCTGCCTAACGGGCGCCCGGTCGCCTGGGGCGCCTAAGTTACGAATGCGGGCGACTAAATTTTTGTTCAAGGAGCCCGGATGGGCGCCTAAGCATAGATTTTCCATTCTCATCTAATGACTTCAATTTCCTTGTAACTTTGTTCCACTGGCGTAAGATATATCCCGTTTAAAACCATAAGCGCTTCATTCCAAAACGGAAATACTAAAATTGTCCACAATAGAGATAATTTTAGCGTATAAATGCGTGCAACTTCGAAAACCAATTATTTTCGACTGTTTAGGACTGGGACTGACTCCCAAATATGGAATGAAGAATGAATAGTATTATGGGCTGCTTCACGCTTCGTTCGCTACGTTGATGTTCTGGAGGATTTTGGAGGAGTTTATAGTGAATGTGAAGTAAACATTTTACGGATACAAAAGTGAAATCAATCTCCTGGCCATTCATGCATCAGGTCTGATCATGACAATTTTAATCTGCAAAAGCTTGATACAAAAACCTTTTCAACAAGCCTAAAATAATGTGCAGAATGTTTTGATGTTACACTTACGAATTACTGTAATTAAGCTTGTTATTTAACTCAAACTTTTATTTTTTCACTTTAGAGAACGCTTAATTTCATAACAACAGAAAATGTGTGCCTTTTCTGTGACATTCTTATCAGCTACCGCTTTTTGTGGATCAAGTTTGTTTGTTTGTTCATTCGAACTGTTTCGTGTTTATCTCGGTTATTGAACCGTGCAAGGAGAACATTACTCTTGAAAATAATAATGTGCTAGAAACTTTGCTGAAAACAGTTTGAATAACATGAATTGTTTTTAAAACTACTAAAATCTATTGTATAAGCAACTCATTTGAAAAGCCTAGAAACAGTTTTTTTTTTCACAACTTAGTTTTTCTGGTCTATTTTTGACAACTGATTATGAAATGTAGATAAGATCAGAATTTAATTAAAGTGTTTACACAGGTGTTTTGACTTTTTATTACCTTTGCCTTAACCTTCAAATAGACCTGCTAAATTGTAATCTTGGTTCTGTTAAACCTTAATTACTAACAATAATTCAAGTTCTTTAGTGAGCTTGCTGTGCAAAAGTGAAATAATAATTTTGCTGCTTCATGCTTCATTGATTTTGCTTCAAAACTTTGGATGTTCAAAACTCCTATTAAACATTGTTTTATTTGTTCTACACATTTTTAACTTACTTTATCCAACATTCATCACAGCACAATATACTGGTTGGATTTTCAAACTCATTTTCAGCCTACAGAAACTTTCTAATATACACACTCCTGTTCGTCACCCAATCAGTGTAAAAAGGGTTTTATCGAAGGAGAGGCTCGGTTAAATAAACTTTCGAGTTAAGAAAGCTGGAATTTCTCACACAACTATTTGAGGGAGGTTACCTTCAGAAGCTTTCAGAAAAAAATCTTGTCCGAAGGAGTTTTCTGTTCACGTACAAAGGCTCTACTGACAATATAAAATGTGTGTGCATGTGGAAGGGGACGGTAGGGGGGGGGGGGGGGGGGGAGGGGGGGGCTGCTCCCCAGACCCCTCTCCTAGATTTTTTTTCTTTTACCCCACCCCCCACCCCCGAGGATTGACCATGGCAACTTTTAGGCTGGGCTCCTAAAGTAATGGCTTGGGCTCCTAACTTTTGATGTTAGGAGCCCGAAGGGCTCCTTAGAAATTTCCTTAGGCAGCAGCCTTGAACATTATTAAAAATAACCCTCTGATTTGGTAAGGACCAATCAATTCAAACTAAATTAGCAATTTCTTTGAGGTATCAAAGGCAAATACCTCTTCAGGCTCCTCAATAATCACAATCTTGGGTTCATCAGACTTCCGAGCATTCCTGGGCTTGCTCCTTATTCTGGATGGAGAAGCAACTGGAGGTGGGCTGCTTATCTTGGTAACAGTAGCTGTTGACGTTGACTGGCTGGAGGACACTGACGCAGAGTTGGGTGCCAATGCAGTAGTTTGACTCATTTGAACCGACTGAGGACAGCTGTGAGATACAGATGTTGGTGAAGCCATGGTTTGAACACCAGCCATCACGTCATCAACACCAGTAATTTTGGCTTGAGATTGGTAAGGTTGAGATCCAGAACGATCCACTGAAGTTAATGCCAAAGACATACTAGTTTCCACAAGAAGCTTGTTGAGTTCCTCCAAGACACTGTTGTCATTTGGAGTTCTTGAGCCCTTTCGTCTCTTTCGTCTCTCAGAAGTGTTACATGGAGGTTGGGTCATAGCATTCAGTGGAGAAGATGGATTTTCCATTTTCACCATAAGAGGTCCATTTACTGCTTGGCTGAAAGCAGATGTAGTTTCTTCCATATCACTGACATCCTCAATACCTGATTCTGAGGATGAATGATGTGGTGAAGGTGACGATACTGGGGAAGGTGACGCTGGACAGCTGTCAGAGATATCAGAATCCCATGGTGAACTGGTTGAGTTATCAAGATTGGGGAATCCAAGTGGAGGGCAGGCAGCAATCTGCGGCTCCAGGAAGGTCATGTCCATTTGAAAATCTGCTGCTTCCTCCATTGGCACAACAAAATCTGCAACACAAGGACATGTTGAATATGAGGAGTGGAAAATATTGGGACTTTTTTATCTCTTGCATCAGGACTTCCAATAAAGCCCAACGTCCACTGAGCCCCAGCTGTTGCTCTGTTATAAATCACTGGCTTAAAATCATGCAGCTCCCTATAAAGGGGAGATGTTTTATGCTCCCTATATTGATCTCACTACAACGACCAACACTTCTTCAAATCTTATTGAAAGCACTGTAATATATGCACGCGAGTAACAACTGGACCTGTGCAATTGCAAATAGCACAAGGTTACTTGGTGCAAAATCCATTCAAGAACTGCATGTGATGTATCCAGTTTATACCTTGGAGAATGAAGGTGCCAAAAAACCAAACAAGTTATGCAATTCGAACAGCCTCATACTGCAAGACTTTTTTTAATTTTAAATGTTACTCGTTCCATCAGTTTGCCTGCTTGCATTAAGCCTATTAAGAATGTGCATTAAGTGGCGTAAACAAAAGAAACATCCCTAAATTGTTTTTTCAATCTAATTGTACTGTTTGGAATTAAGCCTCTTGTAACTTATCACCAAACAATTGATATGCAATAGAACCAAATTAATTACGCAACAACGATTTTTTTCCCCACACGAAAACAAACCAAAACTACGACTCGATGTCAACTTAAACTTTAGAATAAACAGGTTTTTTTGCCTCCAAACGGCAGCTATCTTCAAGATGAGAGCAAAGGGCAAAACAAATTCCAACAGTGATTAAATCAGTGTTCTTGCCACATAGTGCGTAACACAGAAACTTCTTATTAACATTTGCTGCGAATGGAAGACCAAGGAACATCAAAACAGATGATATTGTTCGAATCTCAAGTTTATTTCAATATTTTTATTATGTTTTTCCTTCTTAACAGCGTATAAAATAGAAACATATCAAGCACATGGGAGGCGAAACACTCAAATTGAACGAGCTTTCGCTGTTGCCAAGACAGTACAAAGCGAAGGTGCTTTCACAAATAACTTACCACTTGGTTGCGAAGGATTGAAAAGTCCAATTTCTTTATCTTGGGTTTCAGGCGAAAAATGATCTGCAAGAGAGCAAAAATAGATCTAGACAAAGCTTAATTAAACCCCGGAAACGAATGATGTCTCGAGGTTCAAAGTTCGAATATTGTACACACATTCTTTTCATGAGTACTTTGCACGCTAATTGAACATAATTTTAATTGCCACATTTTCGTATCGAAAACGTCTTTACTTCTGAACTATATCTACATGAATTTTTGCGGCTTTTATGCGTTCAGGGACGCAAAAACTTGTATCGTAAATATGTGGCTTGCGGACCCGGTAAAAACTTCACAAAGGTGTCAACTAGCTGATTTCACCTTTCGACACACTCGAAACTTAACTGCAGAACAAATCAAATTTTTGAGAAGAGGAAATCTAAAAAAAGACTACAAAAAAAAATCAAAGCTGTTTTAATCCTGTTTGGTTCGGTTTATGTTTAGTAATCATTTTGCTGAACCGTTTTGACTAAACAGTACAACAATGCGTAAGCTTGTAGACAAGTTTCACAATCGCCAGCTGAATGTCTTGCAAAAGGTTTGAACGCAAATATATATTTTGGCGCAAAAAAAGTCATTTGCATTCATTTTGATTATACAATAAGCAATTTGACAGCCCTGTGACAGGGAGAGCTGAAAGCAATCGACGGGTAATTTGGTAAAAGCAATATTGAAGATAAATATGCATGAATGTACATGTGGTCCAAAGCGTGATTAATATATCCGGCTGCACTTTATCGATAAACTAAAGCAGCTCACTGCAAGGAAACAATATAGAATAAATCGCAAACACTTAATATCACATTCCTCCTTCGTATTATAGCTTTGGTCCTGATAATACATCGCCGAAAGAGCGTAAAATTTAAATTGGCGGTCACCGCAATTCACATACCAGCTACGTTACCTGCTTCGAAGGGATTTCTCTCCTCAAACTCCATCGTAAAGCGCTAGTTTATCCGCTCAAATTCCAAAATGAATCATAAATGATTCTCCCTTACAGCCTTCAGTCTACTGGGAACGAAATAAGGGCCGAAAACGGGGGAATAACGTGGATTTTATAAACTGTTGGCCGGCGCCAATCCTTCCCACACGCCTTGTTCTTACCAATGAAGCTCGCGTGGCCTACAGGGAGTTATCAATCAACTTTGGCTCCGCCTATTGGTAGTTCGAATAATGACATCATCTTACAACCAAATATGGGTCCGGTTGACCACATGGTCAAAGGCATTATTTGGATATTTATGTCTGAAGTTTCTCCTCGAGGTCCATTTTATCAATTTGCATATCTTTATTTTACTCTACACCAATGACATCGTTTCATTTTTATCCATTACATTTCTTTTTGAACAGGATAATTTTTGTTTTGGCTGATTATGAAAACATGTCTGTAATAATATAACTCAAGGTAAATTAAAAATTCTTCTTCTTATCCCGACTGTTTCCGGTGTATTTTGTCTATTCAGTACCTATTTTTCTCGCTGAGAAACAAAATAATGCCCTGCCACACAATTTGCACAAACTGATAACCTGGCCCACCGTGAGGGGAAAGAGAAAACCCTGAGTTACGAAACTAAAAGGAGCTAACAGATGCCCTCGTGATCGAGGACACGCCGGAAAGCTATTTCTTTTATTGTCTTTTATTTGAAGCACCGGAGACATAGCATTTAAAATTTGTCTGGAGGCTTTCATTATCGCTTATTTATCTGCCCTAAAATTACCCTACCGCTTTTTGCTAATTTTAAAAAGTAATAGTAATTGAACGAGACAGGTGAAAAGAACGCAAAAATAGTGTTGAGCTGAAAAGCAACAACAGTGTAAAAATCGCCAATGCGCCAAGTTAATTTCTCAAGTACCCCCCTAAAATTCGCATTTCGATCATATATATTAAGGCAGCGCGGTTTTACAGTTATTTCCTGTGGCAAGAGCTAAAGGAGGCTGTGCTTGCAGGGGTACTTGCTATCTGTAATAAAATATCCAGTCACAGACTTCGCTCGAGGTAACCATGCGCTCGACAAAGGCTATAGCTATTTACCATCGGTAAAGTATTAAGTTACATCCTCATGACAAACTCGCTAAAGGGAATCCTGTTTCCGCCTTGTTGGACTATATATGCCATGTGTTTGTCCCTAAAGCTGTCCGTGATGACTACAAAATGGAGTTGTTTTGATTAGACACATAAGAAACTTATAAATTATTCAGATCACACAGAGTCAATGATCCTTGTCTGACAGCCATATGCAAATTTCCTGTACAGCTTATGGCAACCGAAGACGTCTCAAGAACACAAAGGATGAATCGAATATTCAAGAAATTTCGCTCCGCGCTTCACCAAATTTCACGAAACTTCAGCCAGATTGTGCTACAGAGCTAAAATAGCGAAAGCTGTTCAAACTAGACCAATAAGAAGTTTAGTTTAGTTTATTTTTGAGCGCCAAAGCGAGGAATTCATACCTATATCGATGAAGTCAACTTCACTGTCGATCGGAGCCATTGATTCACCGACTGCCGTCGTCTGCTTCATCTGCGACCAGATTGTGTCGTTTATCATTGTCTGGCCTCTCCAAGAAAACTTTAAAACTTGATTTAAAGTATTTCTCAAACCGGTTGGAAGGTCTAACGGGGAAACTTTCCTTCGGAGTAAACTCGTTTGACCGGTTTCGGTTTCGCGCGGTATGCAAAGCTTTACTTCTTTTCGCTGGTTTGATAATTTATTCAGTTTCACACCCCTTTCTGCGGGTGTTTATATAGCCTTCGATGTCCTGTCGGCGTATGATTGGCTGTTAATGACAGCTACTTTCCAAATAAGGGGTTTTGCCCATTGCGCAGCTGGAAATCATTTACGTTGCAAGTGAGCATGCGTGTTGTTTCTATTTTGGGCAAATTTTTTCTGACGTAACGTTTGAACTATGAAACAGGAAACATATACCGGTTTAAAGTCCATTAGACCAACCGCAAAACCTGTTTTCAATCTGACATTGATTGAGTGACATGACAACGCAGTGTTTGTTGGTTTATTTTCTCAGCTTCAAAGTTGTTTGCAGCATCTATTCATCTTGGTTGCAAACTTCCCAAAATACATAATTTTCTCACAACACACATTTTCATCTTGACAAAAATTGCGTTTTTGTTTAAATTTAAAAAACCGATCATACAATCATTTTGTGTTTTAGAGCTTGCCTGGAGGGTGTATGGAAATTAAATAATTGAAAGAAAACCAAAAGCTGTTACTTTACTTTTGCCTACTTTTACGTGCAAAATACGTCAGAACGATGAATGCTGATTGCTTTTGTGGTTGTGTCCAAAAAAATCCCCGCTCGTGATTTTCAGGTTTTTTTAGATACACTGTGGGAAGAGAGGAAGCCAGGGAAGAGAATGAAACGCGCTCAAACCATCTCACATTACATGAATTGCGGTCTGACACGTGCCTGAAATTGTTTTTTTCTCTTTCCAAGATTTCAGTCGTGAAAGAAATGTCTCAGTGCTAATGAGATCCTGCTAGCACCGCTGCGGATTTATTGATGAATCCAATATTTGCATTGCAGTTCGACAGGCCGCTATATGTTCGTTTTGAAAGCATTATTTTCATGTGTTTGAAAGGTTGCCAGATTGAGCGCACCGAGGTCGCGCTATTGACGCGTTTTGCATTTTTGTAGAAGATGAAAGGTAACACCAACGATAAAATCATGTACAAACCAATTTAAGCGTTTTCTTTGGCGCATTAAAGTTACTTGGTCCAGCCATTAAAAAAAATAAATATTGTTCGACTGTTTTAAGCTTTCGAATCGTTCAACCGCCAAAGACGCGTTTGTATCGCGCGAGGCGAGAGACCCTCGCGTGTGTTTTCGCCCTGAAAATAATACGTGATTTCAATACTCTCAACTCACAAAATTGAAACATTCTACTAATTTCAGGTACATTAGTTTCGTTAACCAATCTCAAAAGCTGGCAACCTCCGTGGATGAAAGCCGACAATCACAGATAACAAATTCTCTATTGGTCAACAAAGCGTGTATTGCACCTCGTAATTCCAAGTGTTTCTAATATTTTAGCTGCTTTGCATACGAAGCAAAACAAACTTAAGAATGGCACGTGATGCGTGAAAAGATCGAAATTTTACGCGAGATGCGGTTTGATGTGTGGAGAAACAACGTTACCTGACATCGATAGATAGTCTGTATACGTCTGCTGTGCTGCACTGTTACATAGCTATTGCGACCCCGATCAGAGCAAAAAAGTTTACTCATGTAGGCAATTAAAATAGAAATTGCACTATTACTATAGGGTCTTAATAGTGCATCAGTAATATAAACACAAACAGCTCACCTCCTGGAAGGAAAGTGCTTACAAAATGCTCCACAATTTGCATGGCGTAATCGACACTTTCTCCGGCATGTACAGGTGGATAAAGGCCTTCAGCCAAAATTGAACGTTCAGCTAAAATAGCGAAAAGTCAAAATACTTGGCCGGTTAGAATTTTGGATCAGTTAAAGCTACCTACTGAAAAGAGCGCCATCAACTTTGGGAAAAATCGTACCTTTGGCGAGGAAGTCGATTACATTCATCAATTCCACCTCCGCAGATGCTTGGTCTATTTGTGGCCAAATTGTGTCACCGCCAATCATGGTTTTTCGTTTTCCAGAGATAACGCTTTTTAAAAGCTGGATTTGAACTTTTTAAACCGGTTTAAAGGTCTAACGGGAGAACGTACCATCGAGTTAAACTTGTTTGTCCGGTTACTGCTGGATAGAAGGGCCTTATATAGCCTCCGGTTTCCTCTTGGCAGACGATTGGCTCATAGTGACTGCTGGTTATTTGAATTTGGGTTTTCCCCTATTGCGCATCAAGAAATGTTTCATCTGGGCACAGAGCATGCGTGTAGTTAGAGTGCGTCATGTTTCTAAAAATGAAACAGGAACAAACCGGTTTGACCAACCACGTTACGATCAACACGGTTCTCGATATGACGTTAATTGCATGCTTGACAAAGTTAAGATGCGTTCGCAGTTTGTGTTTTCGGGTTTGTTAACGGAATTTTACGATAATATGCTAGCTGCACTAACGTCTTGTGATGCTAGACAACGTCACGATCGATATGCCAGCATTTTTGTTACCTTGCCAAATAATTACCGATTGCCCCAAAAATTACCTCAATTCCTATGCCTTCTCAAAATTACCACGCTTCATAAATGCCATGGTTTTACATATATAAACAAACAAAGCTGACAGTTCAAATAAATGTTGCACGTACACGGAATTTGCATGAGCGTTTGTTCATAATCTGTAGTTGTTAAAACGGCAGTGGAAAGGGTTTCTAAAAAAAATTTTACTGAAGAATTAAATCGTCTCTTGTACGTCCATTTGAAAGGGTAAACATTTTTGTTCTAGGGATTGTAACACCAAGTCTTTTTTCTGCATGTGTATTGAATTCATGATTCCATTTGGATGAAATTGCAAGTCCAGCACAGCTTGCCCCAAGTGAAGTTCAACTCAAACGTTCGTAGGTCTCCAGTGGAAAGAGAGGCACGGTGAAAATAAAGTTTCTTGTCTAAGAACAAAACACAACTGAGTACCCTGGCGAAGCTTTAATCCGAAATTCTTGATTAAGTGTTCACTATGGGACACCTTGTGACTAACTGATATATTTAACCTGTAAGGATTCCTCTCCTCAGTTCAGGGTGCCCTTTTCATTAGCTTATTGCTGAGCCTATCCAAAAATGAACCAAAATACTTGTGTTGGTTTTAATTTTCAGCCGCCACCCTTGGTCGCTCGTAGAGAAAGGGCTGCAAAATTCACGGCATTTGTACCGATACGTAGACTTTACGAAAGTTTTCTTGAGTTACACAACTCGATAACCGAGAAAAGCTAAAGAAAACACGAGTCATTGCAGTCGTTCATCTGCGGAAATAAGTGATCGGTTTTGTCCATGAGGCTAGTTTCTGAATGGTTTACTCAGTGTTAGCTATGATAGAGTTCTTCTATTGGAGAGTGGTCTTAACAAAAACCAAGCCGTCAGTATGTTCATTGCAAAACAACCGCAGTCCATGCACTCATTATGTTTTCAGACCGATTTATAAGTTCTATGTTCTAATACTAAGAAGTATTTTATCCTAGTTGTGGCCCAAAACCTGTTAGCTAATTTGTCTCTATGCATCACATATTCTTGAAAGAGGTATAGCTTATCCCAACACAATTACACAGTTACTTGTATAGCCAGCTGAGAATGAAACGGATAGCAAAACACAACGCCCGATACTGGAAAAGAAAAGAATAAAAATGTACCAAGCAAGGCTTAGTGGTTTGTTTTGCCTTGGACACTGGACTCAGACTGAAATCCTTCTTTTTATATATCTACAACTTAATTTGACTTTCGATTGTATTTCTTTTTGTTCACCCGTCTCACAGAAAAGCTATGTCAGTGCTTAAACTTAAATAGCCAGGTTTAACCTGATAAGTCACTTGATTGAAAGCACCGGAAAAGAAGACTGACCCGTTGCAGTCAAACTCCGGATTAGGAAAGCACATGTTGCTGGTTTATCATTCCATTGCAGGATAATTTCTCTGAAAGATTGCTTTGGCTCGTTTCCCCTATAGAGGAGCAATGTTTGCTTTTTTTTCTGCAAACATAACTGAGAGGATCACTTCTTCGCTTCACTCATTATCTGGTCGCTGTCAAAAAGTATGACTTAATCCATAGACATCACTTAGCAAGTCATGATCATGTTCATAATGGTAACGGCATAGTACTAACACCATAGAATAGTTTGCTTGTTGAAACTAAAATAACGGCGGTGTGTTGCCGAATCAATTAAGGTTTCTGGGCAACCGAGCTTGATAACTACTGATCGACTAGGAACAACAATACAAGCACGACTTATACCCCGTTTACACCAGCAAAACACGTTTAGTTGAACCAGTCTTAACAAAATGAAAATCAGCAACAGAAAACTGAGAGACTGAATTTAACTTTAAGTTTAAGTAAGCTGTTATTTGTGTTTCTATTGTGGTAGCTTTGAAGTCCATAAATTTCAGTTAGCAACATCTATAAAGAAATCAATTTAAAACCATGTTTAACGAAACACCTTTTAAACGTGTTTAAGCTTTGGTGTAAATGGGGTATTACTTTACCTGGTATTACAGAGCAAAAATGAAATAAATATAGATGTCAAGACCTCTAGCATACACCTTCTGTATTCCGTTTTCAAAACCGACAACGTAGCATGTCCAACGTCAACCATTTTATGAAAACTTAGCCAGGAAGTCCAGGTTTTAGCTAAAGTAAGTAAGGGATTTTCTGGGTGAACACAAAATTTGCAATTTTGAAGTGGTTTTGGTAACAATGACACGAAGTAACGCTTGGCAGTCCTGCTGGCTTAAGATGAGAATGAGAAATGTACTGAGCATGCTTTTTAACCTTTTACAACTTCGACACAGGTGGTAAAATCAATTAGAGCATTCCTTAATTGCTAAAATACAATTAGGACTGACGGTTATTTCAGTTGAACGGTATGGTTCTTCGTCGTTAAAGTGAAAACCATCTTGACTCCACTATAGAAGAAGGTGTAGCTGGAAAACTAAAGCCACTAGGGAAACGACTTATGGAAGTATAAAAAATAAAGAAAAAAACAGCTTACCTCCGGGAAGGAAATTTATAAAGTGCTGCACAATTTTGATGGCATAATCAATATTTTCTCCATACACTGGTGAGTTGGTTCCATTGAGGGATGAACTGGGTCCGTTGAGGGATGAGCTGGGTCCACTGCTGGGCATGCCATACATCTTTCCTGCTTGGGTCTTGTCCTGTCTTCCTCCTTGTCCTTTGTCCTGAAGCTTGAGTCTTGTCCTGTGTCCTGAAGCTTGAGTCTTGTCCTGTGTCCTGAAGCTTGAGTCTTGTCCTGTGTCTTGAGGCTTGTGTCTTGTCCTGTGTCCTGAAGCTTGTGTCTTGTCCTGTGTCCTAAAGCTTGTGTATTGTCCTGTGTCCTAAAGCTTGTGTCTTGTCCTGTGTCCTGAGATTGTCCTGTGTCCTGGAGCTTGTATCTTGCTCTGTTCCTGCTTGTCCTTTGTCCTAAACCTTTTGCCTTGTCCTGTCTTCCTACATCAGTCTTGTTTGTTGTCTTTTGTCTTGTCTTTTGGTTTTGCCTTTGTATTCACGCTTGTGACTTGTCTTGTTTTTCTTCTTAGAGCTCGTCTTTCAGTCTGTGTTTTTCCGGACGCTTGAGACTCGACTGATCTTGTGAAGAGCAGCTCCTTTTTCTTCAGCCAACTGATTTGCAGATCACAATTCTTCTTCTACCACTAAGGCCTTGCTTCCTTTGTGCATCCGTGTATGCCCTTTGGAGCTTGCCTTACAGCTGGTCCTTTAGCTTAACACGCCAAATTGGTTGAAGACCTTTCCTGTAATTTTAGTACCTGCGTTCTGCTCTGTGATATAGCCTTTTGCAATTGGATTGCGCCTCGTTGTCAGCCGAGCTTCTCTAGGCTACTTTCTGTCAACTGTTTGTCTTGTTGAGTGCCGTCTCAAAAGTTCGAGCTAGGGTCTTGCTCGTTCAAGTTGGAATCCTTGCCAAACGTTTTCCTAGAATGGCTCTCTTGGTTAGAGGTGCATCATTCGAATGTAACACATGGTTCGTATTTGTCGTCGGTATTCACCTGTTGTTGTTGTTGAGAGCTGTTTCTTCGCTAACGTAGCTGAAGTGACCTCCTCGAATGTTTGAGCTGAATTTAGCTGGTCCAGTATTTTAATAAGTATACACCTGAACAGACCTGCTTGCAAACGCGGAATCTGATTTGTCAGCCGCCTTTGCAGAACAAAATCATATTGTTCTAGAACAATAGCTTGAGGTCACAATGACTTGGCGGATATGATAACAAGCTCGCCTGAAAGAGAGTTCCAGCAACATTTACGTTACTAAATATTAGCAAACAATTAGACACTGTATGATAAGTATGTTCTTCCTGCGCAAGTGAATTGAACAAAACAAAAAGACGAAGATTGACTATTGTCACCATAGCATAAAACACTTCCGTCGCACGCCATTTGAAATCCTTGCACGTCGAAGACAAGTTTTGCAAGGATGGTGCCCTAGCTGTTTTAGAAATATTTTTCCAAATTTCACAATGGAGTTGAATTGAGCACTAGAGGTGCAATCTCAGTTGGCATTTCGAAAGATGCGGGAAGTCGAAGATATAGAAAGGTCATTTTTTGCGTCCGCATACTGTGAAATATTAATAATTTCCTATACCCTTTGGCCGGCAGTTTTAATTTGTGGTTACTGATTACAACAGTTTCCAAAGCAACGATGTTCTCTTTATGCACTAAAAACCAATATTTATTCCCACACTTAATTTCTATTATATTACACGAAATCTTGATGAGATAGTTGAGACAGGAACAAAATGAGAATAACTTTCTATTCGGAAGCCAAAAAGTAGGCAGTGATGTCACCAACCGATACAACTTGCAGTGCAGACCTTGTGCCAGCTATTAAACAACATAAAATATCTGTAGCGTACAGACATAGACGATTAAATAATGTTAGCTGACACTTTGAATGTATGGTTGCACTGCAAGTATAAAATTTTGACAAAGATGGGTAAATAATTGAAAAACCAAGACATAGCTGAACAAACCACTAAAAGCGTCCTGTTTATCTTTTTACGGAAGAGAAATTTCACTGCCAAGTAAGTCTGCGGAACGTGTTCCTTTTCACTTAGGTCTGCAAAAATCAGGACCAAATGTTAAAGTCAATGTTTCGTGAACTTCAAAACTGTAATTAAATCGTATAAACTGTAACTCCCAATGAACTAAATGATTGTGTCTTGGAGACAATTTTCAGAAAATGGACATTTTGCTGCCGTTATATTTCACCTGAAGAATGGTCAACAAAGTGGAACGTGCTAAACTTAGACATGAGCATCCGGTCTCATTCATTAGCTTGTTACTTTGCTTTTGACGCTGCGTTGAATCTAAGTAAACACAAAACTGGCTCTTAACAAAATGTTTCAGTCAATTCTCAACAGAATTTCGCTTACTTGAAGCAATTTGTTCTGTACAGAAACACGTTATAGATCGACAGTAATTATCTGCTGTAGAAAGTTACAATCGTTCTTGCACGTATTGGCCATTTCAGCGCCGAGCCGAAGTTTAAACCGAATTTTCCGCATTCCCGTGTTTTCTGTTAAGTCATAGTACCTTCAAAACTTTAGCAAAAAACTTTATTGCTTGCTAAATTTTTGCACGTTTGAGATTCAAAATAGATGAATGAGAACATTGTCCGTTATACACGTCAGATACAAGCCGCGTATGCGGCTTGCCTAAACATGCTAAACACTGATACGTATGGTAAAGAAGACGATCTACACCAAGATTCTTCAATAAGTTTTTTTTTGAAATCTTTAGGCGATAAATTCTTCTTTGAATCTCCCATGGAAAAAAAATAATACTTTACAATTACATCATGAATCGCGAAAAGCCTTGACTAAATTATACTAATTACTGAACACTGATTCTGAAAGAAGAAGAAGTAACACAAAATAAGTCAACTGTGCGGAGCACATGTCACCTTGAGTTTGTGCAAACTCTATTTGAGGTGTAAGCTTACCTTGACAACAGCTAGAACTGTCTCAGTTTGTATTTTTCCTTTCAAAATCAAAAATGTTATAGAACGGGCGACCAGTCTTTACCAATAATCTCCAGTCACGGTAAATTTTCTACATGGCAGCCATGATTACGAATCTAGTCATGGAAGTTGTTTCATGTAGAGCTCAATAGCTCCGCCGCTCAAAATGGTGGCACCATTATTTATCTGATTGATTTTTTTCACTGGGTGTATGTTCCAAAGATTAGTAATTTCCCCGACCAATATGGCGTTACAGTTGTAACGCCATAGAGTGTTTTCCCGAGCAAAAGGAATATTTGTAGTCTTTGTACTGCACGCGATGACCTTGTTTAAGCTGTTTCTTTCGATTTCTCTATAAACATTTTCCGCAGTAATTACCGGCTTTGGCTGTAAAAATTGTTTAAAGCAGAACTTCCTTGCATTGATGAAGAGGAAAATTACTGAAATTAAGGACGTTCGCGCGAAAATTTTCTAGTCGATAGATTTTTCTAAAATTTTTACTGAGGACGGATAATGAGTTACTTGTTTCAGAAATACAAAAAAAAGTGGGGGTCACCGACTTCGTTTCAGAGATAAAGTCTGTAGAAAACTACCCTGATTTTGAAAAATTGGCGCACGTAATTTCCCACGACTTTCAAGGTTTGTAGTTTAAATTATCGATGATGAGAAAACGGAGGCAAACGATCTTGGTGATATTTTGAAGAAGTGCGTCTGTTGCGAAAATAATTTTAAGTGTTGCCATCTTTTATGCAAAACTTAGCCCTGCAAGAGGCATTTGAACCCGTCGTACGGCAAAACGAAAAGATCAAAAAGCGGAATTCGAATGTGCGTGGGGCAAAAAAAATCAACCTTTTAATCGATAGATTTTTTTCATTTTCTCACAAAACGTAGATAATCGTTAACAAAAGTGATCTGTTAAGAAAAAAGTAGGGGTCACCGACCATTTAAGCGAGCAAACTGCAAGCGAAGTTATCGCAACGGCTACTCACCCTATATGTGGTTGGAAAGTTTTCTCAGCGCGCGCGCTCGATGCATGACGTGGCGTAGCGTTGCGACAGGAATTACGTGCGCAGTAAGGATGCGCATAAACATTTAGCGCGAACGTCCTTAAGTAAATGCAGAACAGTACAAATGAAACATCCAGAGCGGCTGAAATGCAGAAACTCAGTGAAGATCTAATAAGTCTAATAAGTCAGTCTTAAGTTTTTCTTCAGCTACAGTAAAAAGTCACTAAAATTTATGGTAAGGAAACAGTTTAATTTCAAAGATATACAGTTGAATCCCAGTAACTGGAACTTTCAAGGGAAATCAAAAATGGTTTCAGTTATCTGGGGTTCAAGTTATCGAGTTATTGAGGGTCAAATTAGTAACAAAATTACCTGGAGGGAATTGAAAAAGGTTCGAGCTATCGAGGGTAAAATTAGTAAGAACAAGGCGTGGAGGGGAATAGAAAAAGGTTTGAGTTATTGAGGGTATGATGAGTTATCGAGATTCAACTGTATACAGAAAACTATCTACCTAGTAAGAAACATTTTGCCCACATTTTGGCCCATATGGCTCAGTAGTTCTTTTTAAAACCAATATACAAAGCAGATTTAAGATTATAAGATCGTTAGAACCTCTAGCAGTCAGTACTTCAGTTCAGTGTTATGTGATAACAAATCGTGTGTCTTGATATTTCTGCTGTAGTACACTGATTTTAAATGTATATATCTAATTCCTAGGATAATATTGGTACTTTATGTAGCTAAATATATATTGCTTGACAAAGTTAGCCACAGCTTATTTACTTTCACCGCAGTTTACATCAGCCCGCCCACAGATCAGTCGAGTTTATTAAGGATCTTATATCTGCTGCTCACTAATACAATCATGATTTTCTCTTCAAACCATCAGTTTACAACCGAGAAGTCGGATCGAGAACTAATGGATGCCTTGAATGCGGCGAAGCTGTGAACTGAACTGACTGAAATGTGTTAGTGCATAATATATTACTGAACCGGTAATTTCACACGTATGATCATTGTAAAGCACTGATGGATATTAAGGGCGCATTCGTTTGGGATCAATCCGGAATAAGAATAATTGGAATAATGCAAGTTAGCGTTCGTTTGGCTGCTCTTCCTATTCCGGAATACTTGGATTTCCATTCCGGCTATTCTGCTCCCAGGAGCAGAATAGCCGGAATATATTCCAGAATATATTCTTATTCCGGAATATTCCCAAACGAACGCCCCCTAAATTTTGAATTAACACTACTGGTTGAAGTGAGCATTTTGGTAGTCGCAGAACCGATCGTTTTCACTTGCCTCGGCCACTCGGCCACAGGCTATGTTAAATTGTCTTCGGCAATTTTCCTGCAATTTTGAGACGTTATTTCTACAGAAGAAGGATATATTGTATTTTTGCAATGACATGAATAATTCTCAGTGTTTGGAACCAAGAGAAAATGTTAGAACTCAATTCATGCATGGCCTGCGGGTAGTCATAGTTGCTGGGCTGTCGTAGACTAAACTGACAGTTCAAAAATGTTTCAGTGTCTAAACACATGAGCCGCCAACTTCACATGCATGGTCATCATAAACGATCATAAAACAACAAAAAGTACCAAGACTAACTTAACATGTACGCAGCTTACTGAACTGCCAAACGCGCTTTTGAGCGCAATTTACAACAGCTCGTACTACATTAAGCACTAAATTATCAATCTGGTCGTAAACAGACAGTTAAAATAACAAGACAATCTTGTGTGCTCTCTTAGTTTGATGATTTTAATTTTAAATCCATTACGAAGTCAACTTCTTCTAGGTCTGGAGAAAAAAGAGTTTCCCAATACTAGCGGCTCAAAAACATGCAAATGAATGTTGAGAGTTCAGTGGTTCTCCCGCGTCGAAAATTCGTAAATTTCTAAGGGGCTTTATTCTGCCAATTCCTTGAGACCTCAGCGTTTAATTGGTTTATATTTTTCGCCGCCTAGTAGAAACTATACAGTGCGGAACAATTGAGCTAAAAGTTTAAGTAAGGACTAAGTGCGTTGAGATCAATCAACTGAAAATTTTGAAATATAACACGTACAACTTGAAGTGAGTCTTTTGATAGTTACATAAACGATGGTTTTTACTTGTCCGCTGCCATAGGCTGCGAGTAATCGTGCAATTTTCCTGCCTGCGTCGAAAATTGGGGCCTAACTTTCTACACAGGAAGGATAGTGTACTTCTACATGCATAAGTTTCAGTGCTAAGAACTCAATATTTGCATGGCCTGGTAGATTTCGTTGCAGCGCAATTTTCAGTCTGTAAAAGGAGTTTATTTGCTAAAAACACTCGTGAAACTAGCTATAAACACTCGCTCATTTTCCTAGCAATTTTCCTTATCGTATTGCTGTAATGCGCATGTACAATCAGTCGCCTGAAAGTCAGTGCGACAGCTCGCTAAAATTCTAATGAATGCTATTATCTTATTTACTAAGTGAACAATTTGTGATTAAAATCATAACTTACCGGTTAGAAGGCCAAACTGAAAAGGAAATAGCACATCATTCTGTATAGAGTTAATTTATAAGGGAACGTTTCATTGGCCTTGTGGAAAAGGAACAAATCACTGATTGCAAAATGTGTAGAGGGACGAAGAGTCTAATACCCACTTTTCCTAGTCGGAATAAACGGTTAGAAAGAGAAAACAATATTTGGTATTACAACTGAACAAAAGTTTAAAAACATAGCTTTACTTCTCGGAATATTTAAAAGTTTCAGTTACTTTGTAGCATGGGCCAACATCTGTCTTGTCGAAAAATCATTAAGAGCTCGCGGACAAGGTGGGAACTGGAGAGCAGCAAAGCGTGCGAGAGAAGAAAAAGGAAAAGAGAATCTTCGCCGACTTTCGATTTACATAACATTTTCGGGACAAAACTTCAATCTTCAATTTTAAATCTTTACCTACAAAACCTAAAAATTTCTGCCTATGCAATGAGACATGTCTTGTAAACTTCGGGTTTTACTATAAACGACTGTACTGCAGCGTGACAAGTCGTCCGAAAAAGTTTATACTGAAATGGCAAGCCTGTTGATCGAGTTTCCCTGGCATAGTTAGGTAAATTATCAGTTGAAAGGTTTGGCTTCAGATTTGAGCAGAGAGACCTGAAGAACTGAGTTAATATAAAGCGAATATTAAAACTGTTTCCGAATGCTAAATAAAACAGTGAGCAGGTTATAAGCTTGAGTGAACTTCATTCGCACGAAACTTTCTAACTCCTGATTGAGGTCAAATGACTAAGTTATCTCTCTGTAAAGCGCTTTTTAAATTGAAGAAATAAGAAGAATAGTCTACTGCAGGAATTTGACTCTGTCGACCCAAAAATTTTCAAAGGCTATGATTTTCAACTCATAGTCTTCCGCCTGACAAGAACGGAGCTGAATCAAGCTATAACTAGCCACGGTTCACTGCTCTCAGTCGACAAGACCGGAACAATTAGCGTGCACCAAGGATGACATTTTCGTGGAGGAATTCACGTAAACTTCTAACGATAAACTATATTCATATTTTATCCGTTATGGCAAAACTCCAGATCTCGCTCGTGACGTGAATTGACTCAACATTCATTCCTTATTTACGCGGATGTGTATTTTTCTGCGAGCCGCAAAAGTGGAACCTAATGATTTCTGCACCATAGTTTTGTGTTCAGGGAAAGGGGTTTTCCCTAAGATGCGGAACACAGAGGCAATGTCAACTTCCCGTAAAGCACGGGAAGTTTTACGGTTATATGATGCTGTGGCTACTCGGTCTGTTGGCCTTGACATTCTTGGCATATTGTTTTCTTATTGATACAATGTCAGGTTTTTTCATTCTGTTTTTGAGCTAACTTTATGATCTGTGCATTTTTTGGTACCTTCAGCATTTACCGGATCCAAATGACTAAACTGCGTATTTGTAATATTTGAAATACTCCATTTAGCTGCGATCGTTGGAAACCAAAAAAGCCGATCAATTTTTTTTGCGTCGTTTATCCACAGGGAGTGCATACAAGCGGTGTGACTGTATGTTCGAAATACAAAGACATGTATGAGAATATCGTAAGGGTTTTACTATCGTAAAAATATTGCGAGTATTGTCTACATGTAAGCCCAAAATAAACGTAAATCTACCACATCTGTTTATTTCGTCATCTCTGCGGCTCAAATGGCGAATTTGGGCAATTTGAAGGGTTTTGCTACACGTCAGTATATAAACCGGCACACCGATTGTATGGGTGCCCTGTGGTTTATCTGCCAATCTGTTAGTCTTTAAAAATACATACCGTACTCTCATGTATTCTGTGAAACGTTTAGGAGAAATTGCTTGTCTGCTAAACCAAGATGTTTGTTTTCTAGCCGCTCAGATCAGTATTTTTGAAAACAATGGTTTGTAAAAAAGGGAAATCGAAGAAGACTTGGTTTTGCGGTCGAGTGACAGTATACAAGAGAAAAAGCGACGTATTGCCGGTCAAATGGATCAGTGGATTGCAGACCAGAGTCCCATTCGCCAAGAATTCTAGGAGACTATTTCAGCCTGTTTAATAAGAAAAACAGGGACCTGTTTCGTGTTCAAATCGCGCTTTGCTTGCCACTCGTCACGCGCGCCCGCAGAAAGGACTGGAGGCGACATATGAGATCCCATAATGCTATGGTGTCGCCTTTCAGCCTTTCTCTCCAAAATCGCCCTTGAAGGTTTGTGATTGTATTATGAAAACGTTGAAAATATCCAATCCATCAGCCTTCAAATCGTGAGAAGCCTGGCCATTTAAGTGTAAATTATTATATTTTAACTCCTCTTTGTTTGTTTTGCAAGATGGCGAAGAAAACCGACAAGAAGAAGGGGCGCTCTGCCATCAATGAAGTTGTGACTCGTGAGTACACCATCAACGTACACAAGAGAATCCATGGGATGTAAGTGTGTTTCATTTTATTTTAAAACAGCTAGTTTCAACGAGACAATGACTGTGATTTTATATTTTTAATTATAAATGCCTAAAAATATTTTTTATTTTGGACTCTTATCCGTCGAAAAGTTAAAACAAGTTGCAGGATTTTCGAGGTAAAACTGGAGAGCTTGCCTGTTGGCTGAACAGCAGCTTTTTGATTGATTTTTTTTGTCGGCTCTATAAAACGTGCTTGGAGGCAGACAGAGAGTAGTCACTAGCTATAGATATTTTGTTGTCGTGAAGGCCAAGACTCGAGTTCGTTTTACAGTATATGACACAGACATTCTCTCATAAAATAATAGTAATTGAAATTATAAATAATTTTCCTGTTAACAATCATAAAAACTTGAATTCCTGCAAAAAGTAGTTTGCATTTATTAAAAAAATGAAATGACACATTAATTTTGTAGATACAAGGATAATGTTGTAACAAACTGTATTCATTTTGTTGCTAGTACTTGACCTTCAAGAAAAATATTCTTCTGATCAATCTTTTAGTGCATGACTACAAACAATGTGTGCATTATTAATATTGAAATGTCTGCATGATAATGAAACGTTGCTGGTCTTTAATTTTATTATTTGGATACAAGATCGCTAATATGACTATCTCTTAAACAGCGGCTTCAAAAGACGAGCTCCAAGGGCCATCAAAGAAATAAAAAAGTTTGCAGAGAAAATGATGGGAACCCCAGATGTTCGTGTAGACACCAACCTGAACAAGCATGTGTGGTCAAAGGGTGTTAGGTGTGTAGTCCTAATAGCTAAATGTTGTGTTGGTTGCTGTTGCAAATGTAGGCATTGTTCAGTGATGTGTTGTTGCTCTGCAATGCTGGTTGCATATTAAACCTTACAGATAGTGGTTTTAAATTGGGTGTTGTAATAGCAAACCTAAAGCAGTAGCTATTTACAACAAACTTTAACTACAAAATGCACCAGGGAGAACACAGGGCAAATGCTTGGGCGGTCTTGTGGGCAGTGCCAAGTGTGCAAAATGCACATGGCCAAGTTGTGATTACACCTAGTTTTGGCCTTGCATCTTTTGGGTTGAGAGGTTGGCGATGGTTTTTCAAACCAATAACAGAAAATAATAAAGTAGTAAAGTAAAACCGAAGCAATTCTGGATTACTTTCAACACTCAATGGAAAACTACCCTATAATGAAATGCAATCGGGTATAAATATTTTAATATTTGATGTTGGTTATATTAGTTGCACCAACAACATCAGTTTCTTTGTAGTAATGGAACAACTGAAAACAGCATTAACTAGAGTAGATTGCTTAGCTTTTACAGTTTAAATTCTAACGATGGTGATCACTAAATCGGTCTTAAAACTAGCACTGTTACTTTATGTTCCATATTCTTTTGCAGTTGGTTATTGTTTGTGGTCTGACATTAATGTAATTGAATTTAACTGGCTCTACTTGTTTTGTCTTGGTTGCTAGAAATGTGCCTTTCAGAGTTAGAATTCGCCTAGCTCGTAAGAGGAACGAAGATGAAGACTCTGTTCACAAACTGTACACCCTTGTAACTCACGTCCCTGTGGCTACATTCAAGGGTGTGTGATTTAAGTATTTGATAGATTAATTAAACTTCATATTTGTTTTCCCACGAAGGAAAAAAACTAAACTTTGCTGTTTGCCACTTATACGTCAAAGTGAGTAGTTTTGTGTTTAAATAGGTGAATTATTTTCTATTTTCCCAATGGATTTATTCAATAATTAGGGAAAACGTAAACAGGATCAGTAGCATTCTGAGATTTGCTGTTAGCCAGTACTTAATCTCTCCGTTGTTGTGTGAATAAAGCTGCTCACTATTCAGTCATGGAATCAAATGTCTGTTTCGCAAAACTATATTGCATTGCATTTTACAGAACTGAAAAACAGGCACCCCTTCTGGCACCTTGTTTACTTTGAGTGTTGTTGGAAGGACTTTGACTAAGTTGTTATTACTTCTTCTTTTTAGGCCTACAGACACAGAAGGTGGAAAGTGAGGACTAATAAACTGAACCTCTGTACAAAAATAAACTCTTCAATTAAACAAAGATCTTGTTTTATTTTGTGTCTGATGCTTAATTTTGTCTCCATGACCCTCTGAAACAAAAGACTTTGAGCAGTCCCTTGTTTTCCTCCATGAACAATGAAATGAGAAGCTACAAGCATATATTTCTGTATCACCTCACTTCAAGGTTTTTTGCAGCCTTTTGTTTCTAAAAACAAGCAACTGCTCACAGTATACAAGAGGAACGTAGATGAGTACCAATGATGCATGAGACAAATACAAAATAATATCTTGCAGTATTTGTACTCGAAAAGACTGGTTAAGCAGGTTTTCTGTAGTTATACCAAGTGTGCACAATGCAAACCATAGTTAAAAGAAAAAACAGCTAATAGACCTGCAGTATCACTGCTTTTTTGTTTTTAACTTGTTACTGTGCAAGTCTTAAAAATGTTCAGTGATGCTGCGTAGATGTCCAGTGAGATACATATACCATACCAAGGTTTTCTGATTTTGCAGTCATCAAAGATAAATCCACAGAAATAGTCTCACCCAGTCAATTCCAAAATAAAAGTACACCTCGGATCTGTCTGAAACAGCGAGTTTAATCAACAACAGCAACAGTTACAGGTTTATTTCATTCAATTATTACAATTCTAATGTACACATTGGGGATATTTGCCACCAGTCAAAGGAAATTTTCTGTTGCTGAATCAGATTATTTTACACAGCCCATCAGTTGGCCTGCCACAGGTTTGCACATGGTGGAGAAAAAATAGTCATTCACACTGTGAAGAAATTGAAGAAAAAAGAAGGGTGGGCTTACTAGGCTAGACCTCGTACACTTTGTTGCCCGTTTCTCACAATCTAGAGCTAATCTCATACCCAGACCTCCCGTGGCCAAGCATTTCACCATTAAACAGAGCGAGATCTGGGTACTAGACTATCTGCGTGTTTGAAACAAGAGTTTGCTATGCCATGTCTCTATGCTATGGGACTGCTGTATGTTTGTATCAGTTTTCAAGACAGAAGTAATAACCGAACAGTTCTTTTCTACCAACTGAAAAATACCCAAAGTAATAATGTATGGTTCCAGAAATTATCCATATCATCCCCATGGAAAGGAAATTTCCTTAGAACCCTGCCCCCACCCCTCAGGAAATTCCAATTAAACTCCATACACTTCCTGAAAATTTTTGGCCTTTGAGACGCCCCCACCCCCAGGAATTTTCAATCCCTTCTGTGGGGGGGGGGGGGGGGGGAGTTATGGACATTTTCTGGAACCAAATAATCAAACTACGATATTGTTGGCAAATTTTCAGTTTTGAGGCATACTGCATGGAAAGGCTAACAATGTTTGTTTGCCTCTCTGTTCTGTATTCACTTTTACAATAATGTTTGGTTTAAATAACACAAAATTGCAGTTTTAATAATTATTTCTTTGTATTTATTTAGATAATTATATACAATCTGGTTTGACTAGTCTTCAGTAAATAAAAGAAAGCTTGCAGTCATCATCAGCTGAAGAACATGCTGCCATTACACCAACAGTGCAAGGGAAGCTTGCAGTTAAAATAACTACTTGAAAGCAAACTGCTTAAAAATAGATGAGAACGACTTTGATTCATGACCATGAATAATACAACTAATTTGAAAATTGTAGAACAGTTGTTTTTCTTCGTGATAGCAAAGGAAATTTAAAAAAAAATGATGATGTGATTTACGCTCTCAGTTAACAAGATAAGATAATTTGCATCTACTGTAGGTTGTTCTTTGATTTGTTTCTCATCATGAATTTAGGGCCCTGACACAGACTCCAACACTGGAGGTACCGGTAATGCCAAATTGTAGCAAGGTCATTATATACAACATTGCGCACACTGAAGCAAAATGTGTAAAGTATTTTTACTTCACTTTGCAGTAGTGTACGTATAATTTTAATGTTGCAGTGTGTGCTCCTCAGTTCAGGACTCCAGATTACTCTTCAATGAAAAATGCTGTTAATGCGAATATCAAAAAGACAACTCCACCAATGATTGTCACTGAAAGAGAAAAACAAAAAAACATTACAAGTTCAAATCTAAAAAATACAAAATAGTACTTCAACATTGGTTGTTGAAAAGACAGAGTGTTGGTCAGCTCTTTATGTTTTTGTGGTTCAGTCAATAATATTTCACACCATGTGGCAAGAATGGTCAGATTTCTTAACCACGATTATCAGTTGAGTAAGGCATGAAGGAAGTTTGGGCACAAAGTTTTGACATCAAAACTATGTTGTTACCGTGGGTAACTAGCTCGGTTTCCAATGGTAACTTGTCAAACTCAGCCATTCCATGATTTGGCAGGCTTTTACGGGATGTGACGCAGATGCTACCAATGGATACTAAGCCAGTTACTTGTGGCAACAATGGAGTTTCAACGTCAAAACCTCGTAACCAAACTTCCCTTCTGAAAATCATAGTATTACACCACAGAAAATTCTTATCTAAGGATAATAGCATTCACTAAGGACGCCATGTGGCCTAGTGGTTAGGGCGCTGGACTTGCAACCCAGAGGTCCCTGGTTCAAATCCTCCTCCCCGCCACTAGCTGGATTTGTTTTCTGTAGCCCAAAACTCAACTGCACCATGCTTTGTAAATAGCCAACTGGTAAGCCTCCTGCCAGTTGGGATTCTGTTATGTTTAATTTGTTTCAAATTTGTTTGTAATGCCCATTTGATCATATTCGCATGAAATTTGCGTGATGCAAATGTTAATTATTACTATTATTATTATTATTATTATTATTATTATTATTATTATTATTATTATTATTATTATTATTATTATTATAATTATTAAGCACCTGTTCTAACTGATATTCTCTGTGCAATCAATCGGCCACCAATCACAGCTAGTCCTGTACATAGGGCATGTCCTAATGTACCACCAATTGTCACACCCACTACATTCTATAGAAAATGAAAAATAGCAATGGAACAAACAGATGTTGATTAACAATTTTAAGAAAAAGTAATTCATTAAATAGTTACCTATTAAAACGACATTAGAGAATTCTTTTCCAACTGAAACACCCAGTGAGTCATCAGTCAGAATTCTGTTCTTTTTGCCCTTTCCACTTTCTGCTTATATCACCATATAACAATATTTTTCAGCTGTGTAATAAATCTGTTATTAACCAATCTTAGTCAGGACCATACTCGGAGAATGTCGAGCCTTGTTCTTTTCTGTATGAACCTTGCTGCTGTCAAGACCTCTGGATGAAAAAATATTTCAGTCCTCTTAAGTTTTGCCAGTTACTCAAAAAGCCGACAGTTTTGAAACTTAAGAAAACTCTGTACAAAATTAGTTTCATTGTTTATTATTCCTTATCCTACCAGTCACAGAAAGTAATCTATTTACAAGTAAGTTGTTGCTAAACACACCTCTCTAGATGCAAGCAGTATAGTAGCCAGCTGTGACCTGTCGCCCCATTCGGCAAGGAATGTGAGGGTGAAGGCTTGAAGTAATATAGGTGACAGAAGACCAAAGAACTTTACAGGCTTTTTTCCACCTCGAATGATACCCGTTTCAACATCTTGAGTAACAGTAGACGACTCATCTTTTGCCATCTAAACAAAAAAAGAAATATTAATTATTACATGGTATCACTGCATGAGTCACAATTATTTTTGCCATCGAAACAAAATATAAATAATGCTCATTATGAAGTATCGACATTGTATATTTTTATGAGTAAATAAGCCATCTTTTACAAGACCTTAGGTTGGCTTAAATTACCAGTAAAAGCTCAAGGTGCTTGCTCAAGGTTTGCTCACAGAAAACTGTTTGCTTCTTGCAACAAATAACAAATATGTTCCTCTTAGAGACAAATTGTAATAATAAACACTTTTAAACAAATTATAGAAAAAAACCCACTGTTACTCCTGGCAGAATGCATCACACATACTATTAATAACAATAACATTGATATATCATATTATTAAAAATATGTATATCATAAATATTTTTAAGAGTAAACTTTTTAAAATATACAAAGTCAGTAACCTCAAAAGGTGAATAATGAGGTATACCTTTTTGATATAACCATACAACCGTAGATTAAATGATATACACAAGTCCACCTGGGATTGAAAAAGACCTGAATTCCCACTTGCCCTATGGACAAGCAGCCCTCAAATTTATTTTGCTTTCCCAGGCAGTTGCATGCTTGTTTTAATTCACTTATTTTCATGATTTAGTCAGCAGACATCTTGCCTGGGCCCTACCCACCAGGCAAGTGAGAAAGAAACATTGTCCACCAGGAAAACCTGCTTGTCCTGGATGACCAGCCATCACTTTTTTTAGCCCTGTCAGCACTAAAAATCGTTTGTCAGAGTCACCATTCTATGCAATAGCTAGCCCTGACTACAAATTGTGGGGTTCCAGAAAATATCCATACTCCCCCCACAGAAGGGATTGGAAATTCCGGGGAGGAGGGGGGCTCTCAAAGACCCAAAAATTTAAAGCAATGTATGAAGCTAAATTGGAATTTCCAGAGGGGTGGGGGGGGGGGGGGTCATAGGGCAAATCCCTTCCGTGGGGGGGGGGGGTATGGATATTTTCTGGAACCACACATTATGAATAATGCCAAAGATGGTTAAGCTTGAGACGGTATAAAGTCAGGGTTCTCCCAAAAATTTGAAGTAGAAAGAGAATGTTCTGATGAGTAGGCAGCACTGAGCAATGAAGCAATATACACATCATGTAATCTTACATGACTTCTAAACTGCTGACCATCATAGAGTAGTTTGCAAGCTCGTTCTCAGCATTAACACAATTCTTGCTTCGTTTTCTTCCCGTTTTCAGCCAAATTTACACTGTTTTCAGTTTGTAGAGGTAATTAAAAGGTAAAGGAAACCTATACAAATTTAAGATTGCTTCATTTTACATTTTTTATCTTGAAAAAATGTTATTTATCTCAAGAGCAGCCAGCACACCAAGGACTACTAGACAGCGATTTTCACCGGTCGCCGGGGCTTACGGAGAACACTGTATAAAGTTCTTGATTTGTCCAAACCTACCTCAGCCTCTTTCTTTTTCAGTTCAGCCTGAACCTCTTCTAACTCTTCCTGTCCTTCATTTGGATCCATATCATAACCTTCTTTCAACATCTTAAGACCAAAAAATATGAACAGTGCTGTTGATATATACAGCGTGTACTTCCTTGGAATGACAGTTGTTGCATATCCTAGCACTGATGAAAGAATCGTCATCAAACCAAGAGCAAGCATTGCTCCCATAAACACAATCAACCTAGAGTGCCTCATTGACATAATAGCTGCAATGAAAAATGTCTTGTCGCCTAGTTCAGAAACAATGATAACAGATAACGAGGCTACAAAAGCGTGAATGAATTCAATGCTAGAAACACCCCAGGAATTGCCAGCGGCTGAGGACTGCTTTGATATAGAATCTTGGAAGACAGCATTCTGAAAGACAGCAAACAAAACAATGTTATTTTGGCCTGGTCTTCATGTGCATGATTATTATCATACATGGCTGCAATGGACTGCAAGCAATCGCAAATTTGTATCTCCAAATGAATGCAGAATATTTGACTTTCCAATTCCCTGTATATCAAGGTAGTTTGTATTTGAAAAAACAATTAAGTTCAAGTCTTCACAACACTGAATACAGCTACCACAATTCCCTGTAGGCATTTCTCATATAAGGAATTGGGGATTGTGATTATCCAGTTCATTGTGATCACTTTAATCCATAGCAATCAACTAAGATTCACTATAATCATCTGCTATCACATACAGTAGAGCCCCACTAACTCAAACTCCCAAGGGAAACAAAAAATAGTTCGAGTTAGTGGGGGTTTAAGTTAGTAAGGCTGGTGTTAAATTTCAAAATATTTTGTTAATGATTAATAAAGTTCTGTATTCATTCAACAATGTTCTCAATTTCATAAGAGCCTGTTGCTAAAAGCATTATGTTTGGGAATTTTAATTTGTCATGTTGCTATCAATGAAGGTTTAGATTTAGACACCTGAAAAAGAACCGGACTGACACTTTGAGGTTTCCTGAGCAACATTTTTTCAATTAGCGTTCAAGTTATTGGGGTAAATTTGAGCCAAGAGAAAGATAAATTAGTTCAAGTTAGCAGGGAGTTCCAAGTTAACTGAGTTCAAGTTAACTGATAGTAAATGACTGAAAAAAAATAGGTTCAAATCCAGAGAAAATTGGATTATATTCGAGTTAGAGGGGAGTTCAAGTTAGCGGGAATCTACTGTACATCAATCATCTGTGTGGAAACCAGACGTTACTGAGGACGCTACTGACACAAACTGTAAAGTTCCCACAGATTCCAATAGAAACTTCTTTACATGTAGATGAGCAAACTCTTAGAAATAAAAATGTGATATAGCTATGTACTACTGGTTTATATTTTTTGTTTTAAAGTTCAAAGTTCCGTTCATTGAGTTAGAGATCTGAAAAGTCTCATATAACTTTGCCATTCACTGTGTAATACTCATGAAGGGATATATCATTATGGCAACTTATGCCAGTTGTGTGTTTCTATTAAGTTATAAAAGTATGGCTTTTAGCATGCATGTTCTACAGTAACATTGGGTTCACTAAACTTAGTAGAACCTGTATGTGGTCTATAAATTGTCTATCTGTAAATGTGATTGATTGTAACATTGTTGACTTCTAATCTATTTTTTGGCAAAGACTAGTTACTGCTAGAAACATGCCTGCGCTCATAGGCTAATCTATAGTCTGCTTGTGAGCATGGTGTCAAATCACTTTGATTTTTATCATTTTCTACATGCACAAGCCGAGTGCATTTCCATGTAAACCTCATGCCATAGATATGCCAAGGTTACCAAAACTCTACACTATTCCAAGCCAAAATAAGCCATCTAAACTGCAGCTTAAGCCCGTGCCAAATGAGGATGAGAGAGTTGATGAGTGTTCAAACTCTCACTCTCATTTGGCCTGAAACTCTCATGCACTCTCATCGAATTGACTCTCACTTGCTCTCATCAACTTTGAACATGCTCAAATATTTAACAAGAGTCTATGGGCTTACGTGTCACTTGACAGACTCTCAACAATTCTTGTTCTTGTTTGGCCCAAGTTGATGATAGTCAATGAGAGTTGATGCAAACTCTCAAGTCAACTCTTATCAACTCTAATCCTCGTTTGGCCAAGGTTTTAGATATGCCAGTTTATCCCAAAGACTTTTACTGTACACCGGTACCCTGCAATAATTCGAAACCCATGTAGAAGATCTTTGGCGTAACCCTCATTAAGGTGTATATGACAGATTTTTTTATTCGCTTGATCGAATTTACATGGGATGCTGATGTGAACCATGAAAAATAAAAATTTGAAATCGCTTTTTTTCACTGCACTTTAGCTGTCCGAAAACGTGAAATTTCACTTCCTGTTGGGTCAAAAACCGTGCAAGGAAAGGACCTGGGACTAGATGAGCCATGACGTCAACATCAGAACGTGCGTTCTGGTTTTCATGTCACGGCTCATGACGTCTCATGACGTCATGGCCCATGACGTCAAAACCAGAACGTGCGTTGTGGTTTTGACGTCACGGCTCATCTAGTCCCAGGTCCTTTCCTTGCGTGGTTTTTTACCTAACTGGAAGTGAAATTTCACATGTTTGGACTGTTGAAATGTGGTGAAAACAAAGACTTTGACATTTTTTTTCTGATGTTCAGATCAGCATCCCACGTAGATTTGATCGAGCAAATAATAAAAAATCTGTCATATACACTTTAAAGTACCCTGAACTAGGAATGCTATTTGCCCAAAAAACGATAAATAAGCTTTTTATGTAAGCTTAAATTGCCAAACACCAGTGCCAATTCTTATTATGATCAATTATTTTAATAAATTGATCAACACACAATAAACTCGTTATACATGAGGGTAACGATATTGCCGTATACGGCCAGTAAGATTTCTGTCGCGGTTGTTTCAGAAAGCTGGACGTGTACAGTTGTAAATTAAACTAATTTAAAATATCACTTCAATTGATCACAAGGTTAAACATAACGTAAAACTCGTGACGTTGCATTGCCGGCACGCATACATTTTGTTTAATTTGTGATCGTTCGCGACCAATTACACAAAGATTAGCCATGAAAATCCCTTACAACCATACAGTAAATGATTCCTTACTACTTCATCCTCAACTGGCTGCACAAAGGAGACAGAATCGGAAGTTTTCGTTTCTCCAGCAGAATCTCTCGCCGGGATTTCAGACGAAGCCTGGAGAACTCGTCCCGCTAGACCCTCAAGTTCATCAGGGACTGCCGCACACGCTACAGTCACACGGCACATTAAAACAACGGCGATCACTTGAAATAAACTAAGTCTTCCCTTACGATGTCTTCCCATGTTGAATCGATAAAAGAGCAATAAGTTAAACCATTTACTTTCACTTTATCGTGTTTATAAAATATGAATTTTTGAGAATTTTTGCGCTGAGCTTGGTAGCATATGTCAGCGGTTCACTTGTGCAACTCATGCGTCCAGAAGTAACAATCGGGTTGAAATTTGAACAGGGGAGGGGTGGTTCAGGCTAACAGTATGAGCCAGAAGTCCATAACTAGAAGTCTACATCTGGTATTAGCCATGTTCCAAACGAGCAGGTCTCTGGGTACGAACATATTTTCTCTTCGGTACAAACATTCAATATCGATTGAATTGAAAAATAGGACACGTCATCTGAAAGAGCATCCAAAAATTAGTAAATTCACCAAATTTGACGGACCCAAAGGCATCGTACACTGACTTAGTATGGGTTGGAGGGACAGGCGTCCTCCAATCCATACTAAGCTCTCTTATTTTAAAAGTGTACCATGCCTTTGCGTTTAAACCAATAACCATCAAATTTGGTGAATTTACTAATTTTTGGATGCTCTTTCAGATGACGTGCCCCATTTTCAATTCAATCGATATTAAATGTTTGTACCAAGAAAAAATATGTTCGTACCCAGTCCCCTGCTCGTTTAGAACATGGCCAAATCCACCGTACGCAAAAAGATGGCGACTGGTACATTTACCTATAATGCTTAGCGCGCGAAAACTGTAAAAACGCTCATAAAAGCGCACAGAAAAGCTCTAAAACCTTGAAACCCAGCATGAACAATGTTGTTAGTATGGGGATGAATTTCGCAAAAGCATAGCATTCTGTGTGCCATATGCGCTGTGTTAGGTTCGCAAGGTATTGTGGTCAAATGTACCGCCGCCATCTTTTTTCTTACGGATTGGGGCGCGTGCTATGTCTTTCGCGTGTAGGCTATTTTTAGAAACTGATGTCTCGCGAGAAAATGACGTAACCTACTATTTCGACACGATTGGAGTTCTAAGTTGCGGCCGAATATTTTGGAAAGTGGCAGGTGAAATAAATCAAATCACATCAAAACACTTGACAGGCCATTCTCTTTAATTCCAGAGGCGGATCCAGGGGAGGGGTGATGGGGGTTGCAACCCCCCCTTTGGGCAAAATTTTTTAGTTATTTTTTTTTTATTCTTCCTGAAAAATAATTGAATAAAATTGTTTTTTGCATTAAAGGTTACTACAATAGTGTACAACCCCCCCTTTAAAAAATTCCTGGATCCGCCCCTGAATTCTCACATTTCGACAGAAGTAGTATCGTAGATAGTGATTTCAAACGTCTGTTCAGTGGCATTTGAAGCTAGGCGAGTGAAAAAGCAACCCGTCACCGGGTTTCCGTAGACAAACTCACAAAACAAACAGGTCGACTTTTTATAATTTACTAGAGAATTATGAACAGAAGTTCCCCAAACTTTTAGTAGTTAAGTGTGTCTTTATTTTGTACAGCATATCCTCGTGTTAAAATACTGAACAACATACACAACACAATAGCTGCACACTGCGAAGTGCCCGAGAAGCACAACTTGAATTAAACTTTTGACGGATGTGAATGAAATCATCATTGTTCGATGAATTAAACTCGTATTTCTATTCATATTAAAACAAGTACATTACCTTAGTCAGTCTTTTGTTTTCATGCCGTCCTTATAATTCCAAAAACATGCGAAACTCGCCAAACTTGTCGTTTTCTCTGAATGTTGTTCTCAAACGAATCAAACTTCATTCTGTTCATTCCGCGCTCGATGTTGAGCGCTTCAGGGACCACGGTTTTGTTTTTCAAAATAGCAACGAACCTGTGCCAAAATGCACTTGCTCTCTTAATGCCTGTCTTCATCTTGAGAGTACCATTAATCTTTAGTGTCTTCGCATTTTGAATTTGACTCGGAATTAGTCTATCTTGCCCGCTGCCATTTCGTATTCTGACTCCAAAACACTGAGGTCCTCTCGCTTATTTGGATGCTCCGATGCTATCGTCATCGATGAAAGATGGCCTGATGATTCTTGTCCGGACGATTTAATCCTCACAAAACGGAAATTACGATGACCAACAAACAGAAATTTCGTAATGCCGTTCGCTCGAGTTCACTCGTCCTCTGTAGTTCTGCTTTTCTTCAAAAATTTGTTCAACCAATCAAAGGCGCGAATTAAAAAATACTTCAATGTGATTGGCTACTTGTTCGCAGCAAAGCTGTTCTAAAAATAGCCTACACGCGAGGAGCGCGAGGTACACGCGAAAGACATATCTCAAAGCCTATTACCAGAGATGTAGACTTCTAGTTATGGACTTCTGTATGAGCGGATCTTTTTGACTAACATCACAAACCATGAAAATCAGGGAAAATTCATCTTTCGCTCCCTCGTCCAAACGATGAGTCAGTCTTCAAAAACCCCTGTGTTTTGAATGCGGACTGGGGATTATTTTATTGTACTAATTAAAATTAGTATAAATATTCTTTGCTGTCAGTTTCGTGTCATTTAAAATTAGTCCAGCTTATGTTTCGGGAACTAACTAGGGGCCACAGCTCGAAACGATTAGGAGAGAGACCAAGTGAAGACTTTTATCGGACACTAAACCTTTGGGGAATTTGCGTGTTGTTTTGTCTATTTAATTTTGTTAGTCATCAGTGACAATTAACCCCTTGCAGACAGGACGCCGACCCCTTCTTACAGACCTGCCAGACAGGTAGATAGATAATCTCTATTTTTTTACACGGTCAAATCATCAGCTAAAAATTATACAACAATAATCCTTACATATTAATACTAAAATTCTAAAAAAAGCTGCTTTCCACTAATGCCGTGCCTTAAAGGTCCTTAAAGTACTTGTTTAAGTAAACCTTTAAATTGCCCAAGGGACTCTGCTTGTCTTACGTTGGAAGGAAGACTGTTCCATAACATTGCGCCGCTATAGGTAAAGACCTTCTTACAGAGCTCGGCAAATTGCCACAGTTATCTCGCGACAGAAAAATGCGATCCGAGTATGACGTCACTGGTTAGATTTCGCGGAAGAAGAAATATTATGCATTACAAATTCAACTATCAGTAAAGCGCTAATGTTTAATTCCCTCGACTTCTGTAATTTCAAAAACCTGGGATGGCCTCCCTTACATAAGCTATATGGGTATATGAGGCGCTAGTGTGCGTTTTTCGTTCTTTTTTTTTCAATTTTTGCCGGATGAAACTACCCAATGTGGTCCACGAGGCAGTCCACGTCTACAGCCCAAGTCGAGCATGATGAGAACATTCACTTTGCGCATGTGGAGAATGAAGTAGTTTTGGAGGTGGGAAAGTTCACTAACGTGTAAACCTGTTCATTAGCAAATTTTCGGAGCCCTCGATTTCCGCTTAGCTTTACTATGAATATCAAACCTAACTACCAAATACCCTTAAAATTCATTTATTAGAAAACAGTTCTAAGCCAATATCCCATACTCATCTCCGCGACAATTGCCGACGCAAATTTCCGTTTCGTAAACGGGCGCTGCCATTTTAGCAACACTTAGAATTTTGTCACAATCATCGAAACTACTAAAAAGAAAAGTGAAAATTGTACGTCACCACCCAAAATCAAACCTGAAACCTCTGGCATGCTAGCAGGCCTCTCTCACCACTACACCACCACGTTGATCCGCCAAACCCCGGAAAAATTTAATTATATAAGGTGACTTTCTTACTGTTACTTCTATAATAGATGACCCTAGCCTTATCTCTAACCTAAGCGTGAATCTAACTTAGATTTAATAATCGTCTTATCTAGGCCTAATTTCATCTAATAATCAAAACACAGTTTTGACCAAATCCAGGCCTTCATGTTCCACTTTTGATCTTTCACACCACTTCAGAAACTCTTTCCGATTCCGCTGATAAAGACTTTCAGAAAAGCACGTCTTACGAGATAAATCGCGAATCATCTGTAATTTAATTATATTAAAGGCTAATTTTCTCATGTGTCTGTTGGCTGTTTCAAAACAGTAGAACTGATCAAAAGCATTAAGTTCTCTCAGGGAAGTCACAGCCAAGCTGGCAAACTAGCCTGTCTTGTCAACTTCTTACTTATAGGCGAGTAAAATAAAGTAACACGAGACAAAAGTTTGCGTACATCCTCATCTTCCGCGACATCCATGGGCATCTGTTGTTCGCGATTTAGTGCTCGCACGTCTGCGTTGCACCGTAACAAGTACTTTACAATGTTGATGTATCCTTCGCTCGCTGCGTGGTGCAAAGCTGTCGATCCTAGCCCGTCTTTCTTGTTCACATTTGCTCCAAGTTCTACCAGAGCCTTGACGCTCTTCAGGTTCCCGTCAAGAACACATTGAGTTAGGGCAGTCATTCCGGACGCGCTTATGGCATCCAATTCAAACTCGCTCTCCCTTTGACGCAGCAACTCGATAATCTTCTTCGCCTCCGTAAATTCTGAATCCAATGAGTCTTTACTACACGCGATTTGAAGGATTAAATCGAAAGGTTGCGGACACGACTTGACTCTGTGCGCTTTCTTTTTGCTTTTCGGTTTCTGAGTTGTAGAGGCAACATCCATTATTCTGTGTTTTCGATTTCAGTTCAACGCACCAAGAGAGACGATCAAACTAAATGAGTCATGGCCTGAATAAGTCAGCACGTTCCGCTATTATTCTGAGAATGAGAGAGTTCAGATCCACAATGAAACTAAACTGACAACTGCTGTTAATCTGTATCCTGATTACCATGAGTCACCATCTGATAACTCGTATCAATGTCGCATCACGCGCGTTCAAACATTCACGATCAATTATTCCACATTGCTATGCGTATAGTCATGAGGGCTCCGCAAAGTTTATATTATGGGACCTTATGGAAACAGTTTAAAGCCTCATTTTAAAGCACTAAACAATTTCTTTTCGAGAACGTTTATTAGCCATAGAAAAAAATTGATGTAATGTTTATTTGTTTGTATGATTGAGTATAATTCCACTAATCAAACTTAAACAAACTTTGAAAGTATTTATCTTGGCATACCACAAGCCGATTGGTAAACACAAGATAACGTTCGAGGCAATTAACGCCAACAAAAACTTCCGGCTTTCCAGGAAAGAGAATTCCGTTTGTATACAGAAACTCGTGTTCTTTTAAAGTCTGATCTTTTATTGTATTATCTGCACCAGACATCAATTGGCTGATGTTGGTTTAGCTTGATCAGTCATGAAGCTCGATGTAAAACTGACTCAAGAGAGGCGGAAATCCTCGCAGCGCCTTCAGTTTCAAAATCTGTTGGCTGAAAACGTCAAGATGTTGGCACAGGTCACAAGACTTCATATTGATTTCTTTAGTATCAATATCACTGTCATGTTGGACTGCTACACTGTTTATATCAAATTACTTTGCATTTTTATCTTCAGCTCAGAATGAGTCACATCTGGGTCATCATGATGACCAGTGCACTGCATCTTTTCGTCTAGATATTAAACTTGTGTAAATAGACAGGGTGTTTATATAAACAGGCATTTCTAATCTTTATCAGAAAATTGTGATGCATTACTGTACCAAAACAAAGCTCTTCATGGAACAGAATACTTTCACAGGCATTGCGTGCCTATGTTTTTTGCCGGCTGAGGAACTCTGTCTAGTTAGCGCTTTAAAAAGTCTATAAATTTCGCGCGAAGCAAAGAGTAAAAAAAATATGTCGAGCAGTTATGGAGACTTTATCGAAAAAGTGCGATGACGAAGTTATTGAAAAGAATGCGATTGTGAAAGCAATTGAAAATCACCATTCGACGTGGCACGTTTTATACCTTGTGTAGACGGTCAATGCCATTTTTAAACGAAGATAAGCAAGGGAAAATCCAATGCACAAATTTTTCAGTAAGAAGCACATGGCAGCTGCTGCACAAGTGTAAAACAACAAACCACCGAAATAAATAAAAAAAAATCGTCGAATGTTTTGCGAATACGTGAAGAAAAGTTCTCAAAATGTTTGCTAAATTTGAGTGCGAACACAAAAACCTATCAAAGTCACCGAGGTGCGAAATTAGGCAAGAAGCACATGGCAGCTGCAGAAGTAAACGACAAAGCTATCAGATAAGGGAATTAAACTACTTTGAAATTTTTGTGAGATTACGTCAAGGCCGGCACGAAAATAGAATATTAGCAGAAGTCCATAACTAGAAGTCTACATCTGGTGTTGGGGCGCGTGCTATGTCTTTCGCGTGTAGGCTATTTTTAGAAACTGATGTCTCGCGAGAAAATGACGTAACCCACTATTTCGACACGATTGGAGTTCTAAGTTGCGGCCGAATATTTTGGAAAGTGGCAGGTGAAATAAATCAAATCACATCAAAACACTTGACAGGCCATTCTCTTTAATTCTCACATTTCGACAGAAGTAGTATCGTAGATAGTGATTTCAAACGTCTGTTCAGTGGCATTTGAAGCTAGGCGAGTGAAAAAGCAACCCGTCGCCGGGTTTCCGTAGACAAACTACTCACAAAACAAACAGGTCGACTTTTTATAATTTACGAGAGAATTTATGAACAGAAGTTCCCCAAACTTTTAGTAGTTAAGTGTGTCTTTATTTTGTACAGCATATCCTCGTGTTAAAATACTGAACAACATACACAACACAATAGCTGCACACTGCGAAGTGCTCGAGAAGCACAACTTGAATTAAACTTTTGACGGATGTGAATGAAATCATCATTGTTCGATGAATTAAACTCGTATTTCTATTCATATTAAAACAAGTACATTACCTTAGTCAGTCTTTTGTTTTCACGCCGTCCTTATAATTCCAAAAACATGCGAAACTCGCCAAACTTGTCGTTTTCTCTGAACGTTGTTCTCAAACGAATCAAACTTCATTCTGTTCATTCCGCGCTCGATGTTGAGCGCTTCAGGGACCGGCCACGGTTTTGTTTTTCAAAATAGCAACGAACCTGTGCCAAAATACACTTGCTCTCTTAATGCCTGTCTTCATCTTGAGAGTACCATTAATCTTTAGTGTCTTCGCATTTTGAATTTGACTCGGAATTAGTCTATCTTGCCCGCTGCTATTTCGTATTCTGACTCCAAAACACTGAGGTCCTTTCGCTTATTTGGATGTTCCGAATTTTTACAACTTCGATGCTATCGTCATCGATGAAAGATGGCCTGATGATTCTTGTCCAGACGATTTAATCCTCACAAAACGGAAATTACGATGACCAACAAACAGAAATTTCGTAATGCCGTTCGCTCGAGTTCACTCGTCCTCTGCAGTTCTGCTTTTCTTCAAAAAATTGTTCAACCAATCAAAGGCGCGAATTAAAAAATACTTCAATGTGATTGGCTACTTGTTCGCGGCAAAGCTGTTCTAAAAATAGCCTACACGCGAGGAACGCGAGGTACACGCGAAAGACATATCTCAAAGCCTATTACCAGAGATGTAGACTTCTAGTTATGGACTTCTGATATTAGTGATTTTCTTCTTTTTTTTTCGCAAGACATGCCCATCCGCCGAAAGATCCGAACAGCCAGAGTTATCCAACATAATGACAGACGGAAAGCTCACAGTGTAACTTTTTTTACGGCGAACTTGACATTATCAACCTATTTTATAACAACATGTATCTACGTAACGTAGGAAGATGACAGTAAAGGCCTTCGTTGTGCTCTTTGTTTCAAATTTTCAATCTCTTGGTGAAACGTATCTCATGGACTTAGAATATATTTCCAATGCGAAGCGCGTTTGTTTCGCTTCATGGATTAAAGAATGAAGTATACTTACTACACATGATGCAGGTTTCAATGATTAACAAGTGAACTGACTTCTTTTTCACTTGTACCAGTGATACCAATGGTGCCAATGATATCAATGGTATCGATCCACAACTCGTTTTCGCACGGTTTTCAAGTGTTTATGAAATGCTGTTTACAAATGGTGTAACAATGGCCAATTCCCTCTATCACTGACGCCCCTGCAGGGAATCATTCATGTGAATGAGAAATTCCAAACTTGTTTACAGTCAAGCGCGTCGAACCGTAGCCACCCGACTAAGTTTTTGACATCTTTTTGACAAGTTTTTGCACAACGGTTCATACGAACCTAACGAACGATCTGTGAAACGTTCAGTTTCAACCGGGTTTACAACCCAGAAGACATTTCCTGTACGAAAGGTTAAGTTTGACCAAACTGTCGGCATAAAATTTATTTATCGCCAGTTGAACTTGGCAAAATCGCTCGTGTGAAATGTTGTTTGAAACCTTTCAAGCTCTGACGTTTGAAGACGAAGCACGCAACCGTTGATACCCCGCCTTCCAGTTTTCAAAGCATCTGATTGGTAGTTTAACCCCTCGGGGACTGGGGGGGAGGGTATTTTTTTCAACATTTTCAGACATGACTCAAGTTTTTCCACTGTAAATTTCTTTTAATACGATAAATCCCCATAAACCCATACATTTTAAAACAGAAGAGATCCTGGACTTTTTTCTAGTGCTAGAATGAAGTTAATCTGTCTTAAAGAAAAAATATGAAAAATCGAGAAATGCAAATGAAACAGTTTTCTTTCTTCAAAACCGGTCGCGTTTTGGATAACAACATTTTTTTGGTACATGAGTTTTTCCTAATATTAATTGCTATGTCTGTCAAGAAATGTCTTTAGAAGCGAACAGTAACAATTAATGCAAATCTTTTGAGTATTCATGAATTACGATCAAGAAACAGTTTTCGGCGTTCTAACCGAGTGGTCACATTCAAATCCAGCTGGTAAACAATATCAGTGAACAATAGCCTCCATTTGGCTCGAAAATATGCACGGATATTTGTCCGCGGACATCATCTGTTCCGAGAAGCGAACAGTTTTCCGAGAGCGAAGCTCGAGGAAAACTGTGAGCTTCGAGGAACAGATAATATCCAAGGACAAATATCCGTGCATATTTTTGAAGGCAAATGGAGGTTATTGTGTTTATTATCCTTCAAATATATTTTACACAAGGCCGCATTTTGGGAGACCTTTTCTCAGAGCTTTTAAACGTCACAGAAATTCTGTCAGCGCTCAAAATATTACTAGTCTGTTCAAAGTGTTTAGTTTTATTCATTTTAACAATTTACACGGGATAAAAGCTAAACGTGCGAACGTAAATCGCAAAGTTCGAAAACTGGGGAATATCACTTGGGGAATATCATCTGATATTCCCCAGTTTTGGCTGCATCACGTGACGTGTTTCGACCAATCGCGCGCACGAAAAATATTTGATGGATTATAATATAACAGAACAAAATATTTATGATAACTGCTGTTGTTTTCCATTTCTACTCTTGTACGAACCTATTCATTGAAGTTTTTGTTTTGTCGAGTTCAAATCACGGATGATCGCATCAAATTTGAGTACTCACGCTCCTCAGTGTCCTCGCTGCCATCACTTTCTTCACCACTTTTATCAGCAGATTGTTCTTCTTCGCTACTATCGACAACAGAGCGTGAATTCGTTGTCAGAATCCAAGTGGACAACACGAAGAAATGAAACAGGGAGATCGTCTTTGTCCACAAAAGCCAAATCAGTCGGCTCTGCAGCCGAAATTTCGACTAATTTCGCTAGAACATTTCACGCTGAACATATGGCGACGCCATATTTAAAAGGCCGACGCGAAATACACAAGTAACAGAGCGAAAAATTCGCTAAAAATCGTCCATTTTGAGTTTCGAAGAGTTGTTTTCACACAAATGAGCCTTATCATATCAGCCAGCGGTTTAACAACATATTTGTACCCATTCCCCACGGACAGACTGAAAATAACAACAGAAAACAGGCGACGTAATTTTCGACGTCTGTGGACGTCGTTCGTCCCTTAAGGTGATGTTACACGGGACAACTTGCAACAACGATTTTTCGCGCAACACGGCGTCAACTTTTCGTGCTATGTTACACGAGCCAACTTTCTGAATATTCGTCATCTTGCGTTGCGAGTTTTTGACTTGGTTTCAAAAACTCGCAACGTGTTGCCGAGTAAAATGTTGCGCAAAAAATCGTCCCCGGTACCATGTTACACGGTGAACGATTTTTCGCGCAACATTGTTGCGCGAAAAATCGTTGTTGCAAGTTGTCCCGTGTATAAACATCACCTTTAGGGGTTAAAGCAACCGGAAGCCGTAAAACACATCAAAGTAATCAAAAACCTGTCAAAAAGATGTCAAAAACTTTGTTGGGTGGCTACGGTTGGACGCGTTTGACTGTAAGACAAACACAAAATGTTACTATTATTAATGTAAACAAAGTGAAAGTCACAGAACTGATATAGGAGGAGTGAACAATAGACTGAACATTGTTTACAGACTTACTGCGTATTTGTGAAGGCAATTGCCGTTGTCAAGTAAGGATATAAAAGAGTTTTTTTCATCATGCCCCATGCTAAATGAATGAAACCACTGCCATCGTGTTAGTTCAGGTTTTGGTTCTGAATTTAGTGCTTTTTGTCAGAAAAAGACAAATAATTTAAAACAAGTCTAAGACTGCGAGTCAGATTAATATCCTGCAAGCCGGTTTTCAGTGGTACTTTGCAGTATTTAACGAATATCCAAGGGAGGTAAGATATTAGTATTCACGTCAAATACCGCATAGACTGTCGTTCATGGTCGACTTCTTAAACTTGGCGAACTAAATTACAGACATTTTATGAAAAGTATGTTATTCTGTACTTTTTCAGTAGAAAGCGCTTATTTTGAAGTGCGTTGTCAATGGTCAGGGGTCGTCTTAGTGCTTAATTAGATTTATGTATCAAGTTTTCCTTTTCTTGGTAGCTTTAGTTTGATTTTGGGATACTGCTCGCAATTTTGCTCTCAATGTTGTGTACATAGATAGACATTGGACCTTTCCGTTGCGTTACATTATTTGTCGATTTAGGTAATGTTTAATGTACGTTTCTTGGCTGGCCGCTCTAGTTTCGTGATCGTAGATAGTAAATTTCTTAACACGTTTCAGTTGATCGGGGTAACACGTTGTAGGAGTATTTAGGTGTATTTGGAGCTGTTTTCTTGGAGTTTTCTACGCCCGGTGTTATATCAGATGTAAGTCGTTTTTCTATATTTCCATTTCTTATAGTTTTATTCATTTTCATTTAGCTTGTTATTCCGTGACCTTTTGCGACTCAATAATTGTCTATTGTTTTATTTTCATTTTTATTTTCATCTTTTATATATTTGCATGTTATTCCCATTTTTCTTATATTTTGTTTTGGCTATTCTGGTATTTTTTACATTTTTCAACGTTGTAAATAGTTATGTATCTTATTTCATTATATCTACATGTAGTTAAACATTAACTGCCATTGTATGTATATCCCTATTCAAATTTTAGAGCCGTTAGTTTCACATTGTACTGGCCCTGAAGAAGACTAGCTCTGCTAGTTGAAATATTGGCCAATTAATTTTGCCCTTTTGCCGTAGTACCAGCCTTGCAATCAATTTGATGTTTTTGTGCTCGTGCGGGGAAAATGTCGCAAGTAAACTATTTCTTTTCCCCTCCATAGACGTAATCTAACCCCGGTTAGTAACTTAACCAAGGACTTAACCAAGGGTTTAGTTTCGTCTGTGGCGCAGGCTACCATTTATCGGCACAAACTGGTTCCCTCCGCATTCATTCGTTCCAACCCCGGTATTACCATCCTTCCACGACCTCACCTCGGCACACAAACATGTTTTGCCGCCTATCGCGGAAAAATTTCGCGTGTTGTTTTTTAGTACAATCCAGACCAATCACAATAGCCAATCAACAACGTATTGTTATCTGGCATTACGAGGGGCGTTGGAATGCGACTTGTCATGACTTGTCGTGCCTTGGGGCAGGACATCGGCCCCTTTGAAGATTTGTCCGTTTTGACAAAATTTGCCCTTGTCCAACAAGTCATTCGCACTTGTTTTTGCGATTGTTTGACAAAATGTATCGCGCATGCAACGCGGACCAATCATAAGACAACTGCTTCTTTGTTTTCCTGAATTGTTTGACAAGTTCTAGGTCTCAAAAAACGTATTCGCACTTGTTTTATGTAACAAGTGACACATTAATCATAATGATGAAATCAACCAATTGTTACAAAATTTGTCCGCTAGTGCGAATTGGTGTATCGACCCGGATGGTCTTCGAACCCGGGGGGGGGGGGGGGGTACTCTCATAAATTTCGGATAGGGGTGTGCCGCGAAGGTTCTTAAACCCTGACCCTATTTAAGGATAAAGAAAACGAAAAATGACACCCTATTAAAGGAAAGGAGAAGCGTTGGGTGACGATCCAAATAACGGCTAACCGCACACGGCAAAACACAAATCTTTAAGGTGGTGGCAAACGAGGACACATTGTTGCCGACACATTGTTGCTCATGATGTTTCTTGGGTGGGCAAACGAGCGGGACACAAAACATTTGTTTTGTGTCCATGCCGCGCAAACGGGGAAACATTTGTTGCGGACACAAAATGTTTCTGACAATAATCTGAAACATTTTTTGTGTCTCGGACACAAATTCTGTGTCCGCAACAAATGTTGCGCGCGCGGGCAAACGGGGAAACATTTGAGTCCGCAACAATGAGTCCGCAACATTGTGTCCTCGTTTGCCACCAGAAAAAAAAACCTGCAATTTTGTATCCAAGAATTCGTCAAAGTTATAGGATGGGATCACAATGTTGTTTCACACTGCTATTTTCTATCTAGGTGTCGGCGAGCCGTTAGCTCGGTGGTTAGCTCGTTGTTTAGGATTAACGTGTTTCTTCACTGTCACAAAAATGGATATTTTTATCGTATTTTCAATTTTCAGACGTGACATTAATTTAAAAGTGATGTCTAAAGTGATTTTCAGTAAGTACACAGTGGCGGATCCAGACCTTCACCTAATTAAGGTGGGAGCCCGCTTTTGAAGGCTTGAGTATGAATGTTAAATTCTGCGAAGATAATTTCGGCAGTTCAAAGAAAATGCGCTATTTCCGAAAAATAAGCGGGGGATCCGGCCCCCCGGGCCCCTTCCCTGGACCCGCCACTGACACAAGAGAAACACGAACAATAGTAATGGTAAAGTATGCTTTTATTACTGATTGTACAATTTTATGGTCGCCATATTTGAGCCTCAAAGAGGGACACAAACATAGCGGCTGCATACTAAGTAAATACCACAATTTTCTCAAAATTATTCAAATTTCATAATTACTTGTTTGTGAAAGACGCTACAGAGCTATAATTTATACAAACGGTCTTTATAACGTTGATGAAAACCAACAATGCGAAACCTTCATATTTATAAATAATTCTATTAAAAATTCGCTATCATTTTTTCCTTTTCAGAAGTGAAGAGTTTTGACGATGAAATTAACCCAGAGATTTCCTCTACTGTTTGTAGCACTTTTGGTTAGCGCTGCTTTGGTTCTTTATTTTATTGGTAGTAAAACAGAAAATAGAGCTTCAAAAATTCTTGAAACTTCCTCGCCACGGAAAGAGGTTGTTGAACAAGATAGCAAAGAGTCCATTCCTGTCTTCGGTAAGTAACCGGTTTAGCAAGATATCGTTCTAGCTTGATCAGCCGGGTAAGACTGGTCAGCTGGACAGTTGACCGGGCGTTAGTCTGTGGGTTGGCAACTTTATGGTTGGAACTTATATAGGGACGGACCATTATTTTTCTGGAGGGGGGGGGGGGGGGATGAAAAATATTGAAAAAAATTGTTTGCAGGGCCTAAAAAGACAAAATAAATTGTTTGCAAACATCATATGTATTAAAAAAATAGTTTGCATAGAAGTCAGAGAAATTTTTTTTTAATTTTTTTTAACGAAGACTAGTGAGCAGTTTAAGGAAAGACTTCTTGTAGTTGTAAGCTTGTCGTTTATTTCCGCCGCGTTTCGTCTCTAACTGAGACTTCTTCAGGGAATGAATACAACTAGCAAAGAACAGCATATATAGCACATTCGCGTGCCTAGCTACAACTTCCCATGGAAGTGAATAATAACTAAAATATGCTGTAAACGAACGTTACAGAAAACGCCTTAATACATATGTTATTGCGTGTTGTTATATTTTGGGGGCCATACGATTAGCGCTAATCGTATGCTCCCGCCAATCTTCGTAGTGTACGTCTCAGAAAACGAAAAAGATGAGTTCAGAGGCGTTTATTGGTCGCCACCATAAAATATTGAATTAAATAATGATTGATGGCAGCAAAAGTGAACCTCCTTTTTGTGTCAGATCGTGGTTAAATAAACGGCACGCAATGCATGCAGAAGCGATGACGTTTCACAAGGGGTCTTTAAGAATTTTGAGGAAATTTGACAGAAAATTTCAAAAAAAAATAAATAAAAGTAGCTGACAACTTCTGTGTTGAATGATTGTTCGACAAAAGTTGCGTTATCTTGTAGCGCGACATCCGATACTGACGACATATGATACAAGGTCAAACGCTGTCTTGAAAATGTTTAGCTCTTTTCTTTTAAACTGTTTTAAAAAATGTAAAGATTTCTGTTTACTAAATCTAATAAAACACGTCAAAGATAATTTGTCTCTTTCGTTTATACTTAGAATCGGTCCTTTCTAACTGCCCGGGAGTATTTTGCTTTGAGTTCTACGCATCGGTCAATCGCAACAGACAACAGACAACAGATCCCGTCCACTCGCACGACGACCGATGACGATGACATGATGTCATCGCTTAAAAAGAACACGAACCATGCACCTAGTTCCCAGTGCTCTTCGGTTCAATTCAAGAGTAATCGCACATCACCCCAAAAATTCCATATATTCCATCGCTTTTCCCCTTTACAGCATTAACCGATGACGTCATAAAATGACGTCATCGCGTTAAAAGATCGAAAAAAAATTGTTTGCAGGAAGGTGTTGTTAGAAAAAAATTGTTTGCAGAGGTGCATAGATAAAAAAAAAGTTTGCAGAGAGAGATTTTTCCTCCCCCCCTCCAGAAAAATAATGGTCCGTCCCTTAGTATGAAATATCAGCTGTTTCCTCACCCTACCCCCCCAAAGGGGTTACTGGCGGGAACGACTTCCTCCCCAGTATCCTCTGCTGCCTTGCAAAGTTACTTTCGTTTTACGCTTTTGCAATACTGTATGTACTTATAGTCATGCAAATAAAGCTTGTTGTTGTTAGAGGGTCGTACAGGGGTATTCTCGTGACGCGTGATTAGCTGATTTTATTTTCCGTGAAACGCGAATTTAATAAATTTATTCTTCGTGACCCGTGATCGGAAGGTTTTGCGTGACACGTGAAGTTCTTGAATTTTAACCGATATTCGTGATTTCACCACTTTATTGACTTTATTTTGCGTGATTTTGAGACGCGAGACCTCAAATGTGAGATAAAAGAGTATGTTTCTTTCTTATTTTCGTAATTTCTTAATCAATTTTGATTTCTTCAAACACTATTTGTAGCGTAAGAACAGGGTAAAAGAGTACTTATTTTCGTGATTCGGGAAAATGAAATTTCAATATCCGTGATCCGTGATTCGTTATTTTCTTCGTCCGTGAATCGTGCCAGAGACCCCCCCCCCCCCGCTGTACGACCCTCTTGTTACATGCTTTAAGGAGAGCTACCAAGAGAAAATGACCACATAACCACTATTTCGTAATGATGTCGTGTCCTACATCGTCAATTGTGTAACTGCATATTAGCAAGTTCCAGGCAAGTTCTAAAAACTGAAAAGCGAATTAGAATTACTAAACTGATTTCTTTTTTAGCGGACGGCTCTCTGCTATCAGAGAAACTGGTTAAATTGTACGACGGAGTGGAGACATTTGTGATGTTCATTGGATATCCTCGAAGTAGTCACAGCTTAGTGGGCGCCTTGTTAGATGCACACCCAGAAATTATCATCCCGCATGAGTACGATGTGATGGCAAGATGGGACCAATACCAATCACCAGAACTTAAACAGAAAAACCTACAAAAATATTTTCTGTTTTACTACCTTCACCAGCTTTCCATGAAACAAGCGAAGTTTGGAATCCGTGGCAAGAGCTCTCAGAAAAGATACACGTACAAAGTGCCTGGTTTATGGCAAGGAAGATATCAAAAAACAATCAAGGTAAGCTGGTTCGGTCGAAGCGCGTTGGTCGAGGGGGTAATGCGTTGTACTTAGTTTTACCGAGTTTTCTATGAGTGAATACTCAACGAAGCGCAGCCGAGTTGACTATCCCTCAAAGAGAACGAGAGTGAATAATCTAATTGTTTCAGAAGAAACTCTAAATGATTACAGTCCAAAAACCTACAATTTTATGGACATGAAGCCAAAAATCAAGAAAAATTAGCCACTCCAAGAGCAATGCGTGCGCGATTGTGTTCTATTTTAATAACAATTACCGTAAATGATTTAATAAACGCCCACTCTCGAATAAACGCCCCGTATCTAATAAATAGTATCCCACAAACACTGTTTTCTATCTTACTCCGCGAGCAAACTACGCGTCTTATTTGTTTTGTTGACGTTGTTACAGTTAAAGTGGAATTGTCGCCTCTCTCCAATTAACACAACCTCGTCCCCAGGACGCTTTTCCCTTCCGCTTGGAAGAGAAAATTAAAGCGCCCTGGGGACGAGGTTGCAATAAACACCCAATATCTATTTTTAAAACACCCTCACCCCCTCCCCTCAGGACCCCCTAAAATGTAATAATATTAGATCATTCACGGCAGTGATTAGTAGAAACACAGCCGCGTTCCATGGGAAATCCACGAATCTGATTTGATAGCCATCCATGGAGACCCAGGGGCAGCTAGTCGGGGCGACGGTATAGTCGGGTCGACTTTATTTTCAGGCGAAAGTTTACAACAAGCTCGAGCTTGTTGTAAACTTTCGCCTGAAAATGTAGTCAACCCGACTATAATACCGTCGCCCTGACTAGCTGCCCCTGGGTCTCCGAGGATGGCTGATAGCACGAGGAGGTCGCTCCGCCAGAAATTTAATTTTTTGGCCGCGCGGTTTTTATTGATGTCCCGTTTTATGAGTCAAATGAGTCTGTGAGTTGGGAATATTTTGTCGATTAAACGTGTTTATTATATGGCTACAATAGTACGCGCGCTCTGATTGGCTGATGAGCGGGCAAGATTTTCTTGTAACGACCGGGCATTATGAAAATGTTTCTTGCCTTAGCTTTTTATAACTTTTTAAAGGTCAAACACTTGTAAACACAGGTCAGTTTGGTTTGGGAAAATTAAAGTGGTTAAATTTGCCCTAGATCATAGCGTAATGAAGACAAAAATTGCCTCATTGTCGAAGAAACCGTTTCTTCTGGTTTGGATCGCATGACCTTGAATGACCTCTTGCGCGTGCAAGCGGATATTGAAAAACGTTTCCCTTTTTTCAGTGCTAAAAAGGCCATATAATAAATAACTTATTAACCTCGTCCGTTCGGTCATTAGAGGGAAATCTCAGACCAAGGCCTTGATGTATTGACCGAGCGATAGCGAGGTCAATACATCAAGGCCTCGGTCTGAGATTTCCCTGTAATGACCTCACTCTCGGTTAATAAGTAGTACAGTATTTGTTTTGTTGCCTGGTGGAGCTTTTCTTTATCGCTAACGAACAGAAATTGAGCCAAAAGTATAAACACTGTTAATAGATGAAGAGATTTGTCCTATTAATAACGAAACAAGAATAAGAAGTTTGACTGTATTTATCAAAGTGTTTCATCACTTTGTTGAAAGGTTATCGGCGATAAAAAAGGGGGAAGGACGTCACAGGCGCTAAGGAACAGCACCGGAATGAAAACGCTAGAAGAAATCAGTCAAGTCGTTCAAGTACCAATGAAATTCATACACGTCATCAGGAACCCCTTTGACAACATATCAACCATGATGCTTCGCGCTACAAATACACGAGACCAAGTCAGCGAAGAAGGTGTCAAAGTGAGTTGGGTGTAGTCTTAATTTCAGACGTCTGAAATTCAGGCTAAGTTGGGCGTTATTTATTTAGTAAATAAACCCCCTCAGGCGGCTGGTATATTGAGGAGAATGCCTGGGGCTGAAAGATTGTCCGAAAAATGAACAGTTGGCCGAGAAGTGCATGAAGCTTCGGGGGCAACTGTGAATCTTTGAGGACATTATCTTCTAGCCAAGGGCATTATCCTCCAGGAAGCCAGAAAGGGGCATTATCACTGTTGGTTTTTCGTTTTTACAGTGATAAAGCGCGTGGCAGAAATTAATTGCAGGGTTAATAAAATAAAGAGGGGGACATTGGAGGTTTGCGGTATTGCGGTATTGGCCGATTTTTCACGTGGTATTCAGTATTTTTAATCTTGAATTGCGGTAAAAACCTGCGGGATGCGTTTTCTTGGCGTTTTGGTCGACGATAGTTGGTATAAAAACGTATCCTTCACTTTTTCCGACCATTAGGGACGGACCATTATTTTTCTGGAGGGGGGATGAAAAATATTGAAAAAAATTGTTTGCAGGGCCTAAAAAGACAAAATAAATTGTTTGCAAACATCATATGTATTTAAAAAAATAGTTTGCATGGAAGTCAGAGAAACTTTTTTAATTTTTTAACGAAGACTAGTGAGTAGCACAAGGAAAGACTTCTTGTGGTTGTAAGCTTGTCGTTTATTTTCGACACGTTTCGTCTCTAACTGAGACTTCTTCAGGGAATGAATACAACTAGCAAAGAACAGCATATATAGCACATTCACGTGCCTTACAACCACAAGAAGTCTTTCCTTGTGCTGCTCACTAGTCTTCGTTAAAAAATTAAAAAAAAAAATTACTGCCGCCTATCTTCGTAGTGTACGTCTCAGAAAACGAAAAAGATGAGTTCAGAGGTGTTTACTGGTCGCCACCATAAAATATTGAATTAAATAATGATCTATGGAAGCAAAAGCGAACCTCCTATTTGTGTCAGATCGTGGTTAAAAAAGATCGAAAAAAAAAATTGTTTGCAGGAAGGTGTTGTTAGAAAAAAATTGTTTGCAGAGGTGCATAGATAAAAAAAAAAGTTTGCAGAGAGAGATTTTTCATCCCCCCCCCCCCCTCCAGAAAAATAATGGTCCGTCCCTTAGCAACCTGAAACAGCTTTATTTTATCACATATTTTAATCTACAGTTTCACTGTTTTACCCGTACAAAATTTTAACCGAGATCTGGCCAATCTCGGCGAGAATCTCGGCGAGTTTTTGGCCGCCGAGATCTCGGAAAAATCTTGGCGAGATCTCGGCGAGATCTTAGTCATCTCGGCGAGATCTTGGTAATCTCACCGAGATCTCGGCTATCTCGCCGAGTTCTCGTCAATCTCGCCGAGATCTCGGTAATCTCGGCAAGATCTCGGAAAAATCTTGGCGAGATCTCGCCGAGATCTCGGCAAAAATTTTGTACGGGTAACCACCAGTTTAAAGCCGTGTCATTGTCCCCACGGTCCCACCGCTCGTTTTTGCCTCTATTTTTGCCCTTGCATCAACGAAACCGCCAGCTACATGTCTACAGGGGCAGGCTTACCTTTTTGCGGTATTTGACTGGTCCCGAGGGAAACAGTTAATTTTGTTTCCCGAGGCGGAGCCGAGGCAAACATTGAGATTCGAGGGAAACTAGTTAGTTTTGTTTTCCCTCGATTCTCGATGTTTCCCTCAACTTCGTCTCGGGAAACATCGAGACTCTCGGGAAAACGAAACTAACTGTTTCCCTCGGGACCAGACATTAAGGGCGCGTTCGTTTGGGAATATTCTGGAATAAGAATACATTCCGGAATAGGAAGAGCAGCCAAACGAACGCTAACTTGCATTATTCCAATTATTCTTATTCCGGATTGATCCCAAACAAACGCGCCCTAAGTGTATAATGTCCCCCTCAATAAATATGCCAATGACTTAATTTGTAAACTAAGCAAGGACCACTTCAAAGTAAAATATACCTTTTACGGCTGTTCGATCAGCCTTGCATTTTAAAATTCCTCAATAAATAGTATGCTGTTGGCTTGGTGGTATATTGGAGGAGTATGATGCCTTTGCACCAAAGATTGTATCATAAACACTTTTGTACCTTGGTCATTTTTTTTTTCATTCAGTTGCCCTCAAAGCTTTACTTCCCGAGTCGCCAACTGTTCATTTTCCGGAAAATCTTTCTGTGCCAGCATTATACTCAAATATACCAGCAAGCCAGAAAGGGGTTTATTTACTAATTATAACCCAACGATTAATTTTCGCGCGGACACTGGACAAAATGTTTCACGTGGTACAAAATTAGACTTGAGACCACTTCTCCACGTATCTTCACTTTATCCAAGTCACAATTCCACTTATCATTTATTCACTTATCATTTGGACATATTTGAGCCTTGCAGTTAGCAGGACATGTGTCACATAAGAACCCAGAATATGACCTCGCTCACCATAAGTCCCCTATAGCTCAGTGGTTAGAGCGTTCCAACCGGTATTTCTGGAAGGTCATGGGAAGGTCATGGGTTCGACTCCCGTTGGGGGAACTCGGAAAATCCTTTTTCCGAGTATTAGACTTGAGACCACTTCTCCACGTATTTTCACAAAATTGTGCGTTACCTGTTTTCTTTCCGGCAGGTAAACCACACAGGAATACTGGACAACCACATTAACAAGTACTTCCATCATGCAGCAGCTAACCAACGCGTCCGAGAATGGTACGGAGATGCTGTCATCGACATTCCAGGACATGAAACAGTGCTCAGACCCAAAGAAACGCTGCTGAGATTATGTGACCATTTGCAAGTCATGTGTTCTGAGGATTACCTCGAAAAATGCAGCAAGGTTTTGCACGGAACTCCTTCAGTAACCAGAGACAAAGTGGTCTGGACCGAGGAGCAAAAAGTGCGCGTAACACAGATGATGAAGATGTACCCTTTTCTGAAAGAATATTCATTTGACGAATATCCTAGCTGATGATGTCCTAATTAACTTTAATATTATAGAAGAAAACCTTATGCCCGAAGACCACAAAAAAAGACACTTTAGACTTGTATTAATCAAATCTTTTACAAATTTTATCAATCAAATCTTTTTCTCTTTTGTGGTTTCATAAAAGTTCTGACATGGATCCTGCAAATTTTCAAGATATTTGTAAAGAAAGAATGGAATGGGAAATTCGAGGTTGTGAATAGGAATAGGAATAGGAATAGGGAGACACTTGTTCTGTACCACTACTCGTAATGATTGGGGGAATTAAATTTACAGAGGGTCGTACAGGGGGGGTCTCTGGCACGATTCACGGACGAAAAAAATAACGAATCACGGATCACGGATATTGAAATTTCATTTTCCCGAATCACGAAAATAAGTACTCTTTTATCATGTTTCTTACTCTACAAATAGTGTTTGACGTTACGATAATTATATGGAGGTCACATTTGAGGTCTCGCGTCTCAAAATCATGCAAAATAAAGTCAATAAAGTGGTGAAATCACGAATATCGGTTATTAATTCAAGCTCTACATGTGTCACGCAAAACCTTCCGGTCACGGGTCACGAATAATAAATTTATTAAGTTCACGTTTCACGGAAAATAAAATCAGCTAATCACGCATCACGAGAATACCCCTGTACGACCCTCTTTACACTTGCCCAACAGTTTGTGTAATTTGTGTTGAAACAAAATTGCTTGCAAAATTATGAAGAAATAAAATATAATTATTATTTTAATAGCTTAGTAATGCATTATCACTCTAACTGAAATACCCAAACACAAAGCGCTCGCATGTTTCATTCTGCTTCACTCAAAGTTAACGTATTTATTCACTTATAAGGCGCACCATTTTTTACGAGAAAATATACTTGTTTGATCAAAAACTGCTCAAAACTTGGGGTGCGTCTTATAACCGAGTATTTTTGCGGAGCAAAATATAACTTTACCAGATTTCCCAAATTATTGATACCAAACTGAAATGTGTAGATGGCAGGACAAGAATACCTCTGCCTAGGGATATTTAAAAATTAAAACAAGCAAATGTCAGAAACCACAAAATAATCATTTTAATAAAAAAGCATAAATTAAAATTTACACATTGCTCAACAAGCAAGCGAATCCTACCCTCCCCTCCCATCCAACACAAATACTTCTTTTCAAGAATTCAACATCCCTTGGAACATATTTTTTTCAACTTTATACCAAACCCTACTTCCCTTGGGGTGTATTTTGATGATAGTTTAGATAACAAATGATTAATTCAGACATACTTACAGTGGATTTAACAAAATAATATGAATTATTAATTAATTATTAATATTAAAGTACAAAGCAAGCAGCTTGGGTTGAATTAATTATCTTTGAACTTGGCCAAGGTCATTAGAAAGTATTTTAAAATTTAAGACACAACTAATGATGGGCACATATAATGGAAAATCATCCACATACATAATCTGTGGAAAATCCTTTTTTCCAAAAAAAAACCTTATTTTTTTGAAAGGTGTACAAGAAAAGTATCTTTTATTTGGCTAAGTACTATTAAGTTGTGCTTTTATGTTCCCCTTTCTACAAACAGCTAAACTTATTCAGTTCATTTAACTTCGTATTTTTTCAAAATACTTCTGTAACATTTTCCACACTGTCAGAACGACCAAAACAAACTTCATTCAAAAATAGAAAATACTCTGTTAAATAGTGTTGGTTATTAATTTGTTGGCCATTGGCAAATGCACAAAATAAATATACAAATACTTTCAATCATCGATTTAATACCGTTATGAACTTTGGTCAAATCGGTGCTTGGAATACCTAGCAACCTTTCGCCAAAAAGAACAACGTAAATTTATTTTAATATTTATATCGTTGCAAAATCGCTTGCATGGTCCACTGCTATCGAAAGAGTATTTCCATTTGCAAATTAACTTACCACAATAAATAAAAATAACTTTAAACAACGTCGAGATCTATCCTGGATAGAGCTCGATCGATACAGTACAACCAACCAAACGTCAAGAGCGTGAGCAAACCCAACGAAATAAGCTAAGGTTTTTACAAATAAAATTTGTCATCCGCGTTTACAACGCTACGAAATTATAAATTCCGTTTGATTATAACTTTAATTTCAATTCCTGTTAATGACGTGAATTAGTGATTGCGAAATTTCGATTTCAAGCTTAAACAAGAGGTTTTACGCGTTGCCCGACTCTAAAAGATGTACTACCCCTTCATAAGTGAAGAACATGATTGCTGTATTTGGTACCTGTCGAAGTAAGTGAGTTCCCAAACCTCCATACAGACCACTCCATCCTTCCTCCTTTACGACAGTTTTCAGTGTTTGAAGAAACGTTCTGTACTTGTGTTTCCCGAGAAATTCACTTTCTTGTTGGCGGAGGCGAGTGCGAGCAACTTCGTGTGGATAACACAAACTCGCAGCGATAGACTTTGAAACGCCGGCAGCGAGCATACACTCGACAACGTTCAGGTCTCGCAGTGTTTTGCGTTGAAACCTCAGTAATCTAGCTTTGACTTGTTCGTAGATCGTGAAATGAACCACTGTCTCTGAGATTCCCACATAAGACGCTGAAAGTCCTCGGTAAAAACCTCTAATTCCTTCGCTCTTGTAAGCGTCTCTTACTATTTGGAAAGCGCTCACTCTTCGCGCGTCCCGGTTATCCAACTGCAGTCGCGTTTTCACAAACCACAAAGGATTGGTGACTGTGTGATTAACAAACGAAGCAACAGCGGCAGAAGTCATGTAAACCAGCGTAGAATCAGCAGTGAGTTTGCCAGATTTGTTCAACTTGTCCTTTGCAGTGGAATACAGGGCGAAGTAAATCGCTCTTGATGGAATGACACCGATCAACGTGGGCCCAAGGCCTTTGTATAACGAAAGGAATCCTTCATGTTGAACCATGTACCTTCCATACGAAATTATTCCCTTGAAACGGTTCGCTGCGATGTTTAGCTTCGAATCAGCCACACTGGCTGTGCTAAAATTCGCGGCTGGGCCAGTAGACGAGATATTTTGAGTAACACGAAGTTTGGCAGTTCTTTGAAAGCGAAATGCGGACGATTGAAGTCTTGTCTGAATAACTTCAAGAGGACATGTTACGAAGGCGCCGAACGAACCGCCTAAACCACCAGCGACAAAATGGACGATTGCAGAGTGTTGTTTCTCTGGTTGACTCATGATGTAAAGAGAATGACAAAGGAACAAATCTGGCTTAAACACGGTAAGAAAACTGCCGGAGAAAATATTGTTCACCCGGCCTGAAAAATTCTGATGCAACAAAAATATATCACTGGCCGACTTTGCCGCTATGGCCAGTGACGTCATGACAACACCCCCAGACTTACCAAATATGGATTGCTCATGTACTATCTTACTGGTCCGCACCAGCGTCCCAGCACGTGAGGTAAATACGACATGTTGTTTATTAACCGCGCGGCCATGGGCCGAGCGCGGTTCTTGCTCTGCACGGGATTTATTAGTCGTCGTAGTAGTATTTTTTTTGTCAGTGACCAGACCCAAACCTCCACTCGGCCAAATCGTGATCGTGACTTTAAATCACGCAACCGGTGATGTTTATTCACCAAAAGCTGTTAAAACATTAATGTACGGGAATGTTTTGAATATTGTTTTCTTTTTTGTGTAGAAAGTATATTTTCTTTTGGTTTTATCGAAGCGTTGGACCCGAAGCTAACATTAAATACACTAAAAAAAGGTATTACGTCAGCCACGGAATGCGCTGACGTTGCAGCTTTCACTTCCGTTACGTGACAAATAATATCCTGCTGACTTTATAAGCTTATTTCGTCAGAAGCGATGGTCGTTAATAAGTTGGAATTTTTGCGAGTATTTCTCGTGGGTTTAGGCAATTGAAGTGAATTCTTTGACTGTTTCATCGAAGCGAGTTCAGAGATCTGAAGGAAAGAAATTGTGCCTAGGTAAGCACTTGCAAGGATTGCGTCATTGGTAGGGAAATTACCGCCGTACACCGCCTTACTAAAGATAGCCGTGAACAATGCAAAGCCTGAAATGTGACACTCGCGTGACTACCTTCTTACGGCCTAACTCACGGTATATATAGGATAATACATGGTTTCGCGGAGATATGAAATTTATCTTCGAGTGTTCAAATCGATAGCTCACGAGTGAGCGCAGCGAACGAGTGAGATATCGGATTTGAACACGAGAAGATAAATTTCATATCTCCAAGAAACCATGTATTATTCTTTTTATTATATAAACCTACTAATTACGATGTTTTTGACGATTTTCCGAAGATTTCCGACCATTTCCGAAGATTTCCGAAAATTTTCAAAATGTTGTCCGAAGGTTGTACGAATGTTTCCGAACATTTTCCGAAATTTTCCGAAATTTTCCGAAGATTCCCGAAGATTGCCGAGGAAGATCCGAAGATGTTTCGACTTAATATCGATTTACCTTGGCCCATTGACCATTGGAACATGGCAAACTCTGCAAGCTGATTGGTCAAAAATGATATCACACTGTGTGGATATCATTTTTATCCACACATGTGGGATACCATTTTTCTCGATTTGCTACCACTCGCTATACCCTGCAGTTTATATAATAAAAACCAATTACATTGAATCGTGCGGAATGTTTAATTCACGCCCATACATATCCCAAGCGAAGTTCTAGATTAAGACCATTACGTCATCTTAAATTTCACAACGGCTATGGGCGATGGTGCCATATTGGATTGTGTGACTCGCGTGACCACTTTGCTAGTCTTTTACTCTTACCACAAGGCAAATTTAATTTAACCGAGACTTTTCTGAGTAAGAAACCTGTTCATTAGCAAAAATGGAGTTAATTAAAAAAAGCGCGGTTTTAAGATGCTTGCATCTTCTTGTTCTTGGAAAACAAAAGGGAAACCTACCGTCATAATCGAAATATTGCAAAAAAATTTTTTTTTTCAGCACATTTCTTGGGAAAAGTTTTATCAGATAATTCTGTTGAAATTTGTTTTGCGCCATTTTGCAATGATGGGTGGTTTAGAAATTCTTCCCGTCTGGCTTGGTAGGTGCTGGTAAATGAAGTTAGTAAATAGATGCCTCGGCAGCTCGCTGTCAGGCATCATATGATTAGCTGTGGGTCGCATGATCGACCACATACAGGAAAAATAATTTTTCTATTTTAATTTATTTTCCTTTTTTGAGGTAGTCTGAATAAAGCACGAAAATGCTCTTCTTTAATTTCTTACTAAGCAAAGAAAATTAAAATATAACGGGAATCCATAAACCGCTGCTGAAGAAAGTCTTGGTGTAACTCCAACTCGAACTTGAACTCGAAGTCCAACTCGAAGTCCAACTCGAAGTCAAATCGAAGTCCAACTCGAACTCGAAACCAAACTCGAGGGTTCGCGAAAGGTTATGGTTTTTGAGCCATTTTGGCCTGAAATAGGTTCCTCAGTTCTGGGTTGTTCACTTCGGTCTGAAACTTGGCATGGCTTTCAGAATAAAATAGCCGGTGTAGCTGTCGGGATTAGCGGGCGCGACTCACGGCTTGGCATGGCGGCAAAGAGAAAAGCACGCGGCCGCTAAAAAAGCACTCGTTGGCGAAATCCCGTAGTCTAGAGGGAGCGTTGCGTGACGAGCCCAAACATCCCGCGGTTTGGCGGCCAAGAAATAAGATAAAAGCACGCGGCCGCTAAAAAAGCATTCGCTCGTGAAATCCCGCCAGCTACACAGGGTAAGAAAAAAACTATCCAGTTTTATTATCATTCGTCTCTCAAGAAGTGCGCGAATTTTGGGACAGGTCAAAATAAGGTTGGGAAAATTACGTAATTATTTTAGTTTGAAATAACGAAGGTTTCAAGAAGCGTGCAGCAGGCCCTCACCAGTGAAATTTCATACATTGTCCCCCGGAAACGTGGGGAACCTAATTCATCTATAAACTTTTCATCTGACATCTCCAACATCTTGCAAGGAATTTTAATGGGTGGCAGAAGGGTTTCCTTATGACAAGCACGTGCACGAGAGGTCAGGATATTTTGCCGCAAAAATGCGTTTTGTCAGCTAATAATTCTCGGGTTTGCTTTCTTAAACAAACTTTTCCACCATTCACTAGCAGAAAAAAATCTCAATTGAGATGCTCGTCACTTTCTTTAATTCTTTTCTACAGATAAATACACAAAGCAGAATGAACCACAGTCACCATTCAGTGTAGTTTGCCTAATAAGCCCCGCCGGGTAATAAGCTTTAACCGGTAGCCAGACCTCTTACGTAACCAGCCCCTTGTGTCGTTCGAGTGTTGTTTTCCGGTAATTTTTTCTTTTTTTTTTTGCATTGAAGATTTTTTTAGGGAATGATACTGACGCAAGCAAGTTAAGATTACATTCGATCAATTCAGAATACTCTTATTACATGTAAAAATTATATTTTACCAGAAACTCATAAGGAGTTGAAACGTATAACGCGCGTTCACACTGTTCACAGCGTTCGAACATTCAGTTTGCCAAGTACCATATTTGGAAACACAAGGAGCTTGTACGCGAAAACAGTTTCGCGTGCGCGAATGATTTACACACGTAACGACACACGCAAGAAAATTTTCGCTTTTGCGGTAAGTCACTTGAATTCCGACCTAAACGCCGTGAAATACTCACAGAAACTAAAGAAATTCATCAAGAGTATCCAAGTGAAGTTCTCCGGACCATTAAATGACGATGAAACAGAGGAATTTAACCAAATTTAACTCCATTTAACCAAAGTTGTTTAAAAACAAGATTACGCCAATTAGCGCGAGCAAGCGCGCGCTGTGAATTCAATCCAAATATTGCAATTTTGATTGGTTGATTTTTTTCTCGTGGTTTTCCAAATATGGTACTTAATGGAAACGAATATTCAAACGCTTTGTACAATGCGAATCATAGGGAGTTACACGTTTCAACCCTTATGGGTTTCTGATTTTACACAAGACATATGCGACAAAACATCGTAGACATCTTAGCGATTTGGTCTACCGGACCCGCCGTGAAGAGAATATCATTAGCTGCACGGAATAGCACTCATGCGAAGCTGACGAGCCTTAAAAAAGAAATGAAACGGAAAGGAAGTGTGCCCCTCTTGACCCGTTTTACTATTTTCAGCAACATGGATTTATTTTCTACAAATTGGCCCTGAAAATCAATTTACATTTCTTTTTATCAGGACGTAACATGTCGATAATTTCGATAGTCGATAAAATTCGATCATTGTCGATCGAATTCGATACTAATCAATCGACAAATATCAGAAGTCGATAAAAGTCGATCACGCAATTCCTTGTGATTATCGACTTATTCGATTTTGATCGAAAATACAAAAAATGATATATGGTGGGAGGCAAGACGTCAGTTGCTGCGCACACTTATACTTGAATTTCGTGGCCGATTGAAAAATGTGTCTGCTTTTCTATCGATAAAATCGATAATCAGTTGAAAATCTTGTGATTATCGACTTTAATCGACAAATTAAACTTGTCGATTGACAATCATTAACAAATATCGAGTACTATCGACTTATCGACTACGTTTTCGATGATCGACTTAGATCGACATGTTACGTCCTGTTTTTATGTAGATTTCTAAACTGGATTAGGGTAATGGTATCCCAGACAAGTGTTGTTTTTAATAGACAGGGCGAAAAACAAAATGGAAGAATAAAACATGCCCGTCTGGAAATGAAATAAACGATTATTAGTTGTCGTCAGTCATCTCCAGCCTAAACAATTCCCGTCATGCAGGGTCTATAATGGAAATAGTTGCGCTCTCTGATTGGGCAATGACATGCCATGATAGTCGAAAACTCTTATCACGTGAAAATTGTTATCTTAACATGTGAAAACTGTTGCAAAGCTCGGACAAAAGAAACGCAGAAGTTTGAATTTGCACCTGCTTTACGGAGAACGAAAGTTTTTCACGCCGAGGAATGGCAACGTTTCATGAACTTTGACGTGATTACATGTATACAGATATTATGCAATCATCATCTATTACCTGGCACCCCTCCCCTCCCCACAATCAGATTTTCATCGTTTTTTGGTAGTCTATGAATTCATCTTCCCTTGCAAACGAAATTCTTTCAAACGCCTCACTACGGACCAGTTTCTTGTGTTCTTGAACAACAAAGAAAAGCATTCGCACATGATATATTAATTTTTTTAATGGAAAATTCCAAGATCATCACCACAAGCATAAATTTCTGCTATCCCTCTCATGCGGACACATGGACAGAGTTCTTGGTTCTCTGCATGCCAAAGACCCAAATATTTAGCCTGTCTAACAAGTGCAAGAGATACTACAGGGTGAAGGTTTTCAGTGTGAGTGGGATTATTTTCTCCTTTGGGTGCATTTTCTTCACACGTACCACCTACAACTTGCAGCCTATTTTTTTAGAACATGCTATGCAGGCTAATAAGTTTTCTCTTAAATTCAACCTCTTAATGCTAATAACATAGACACTTTGTTAGCAAGAAAGGACGTTTTGAGGTCTCCACTGTTTTTTGTACTATCAAGGTTTTACTGTATGTAGTTAAAATCATAAGCATTTGGTCATCTCACGTTTTTGATAATTTATCTACAATCCTCTTTTTTTTTTTAAACATTTGTCATAAAATTACTTGGCCTGTATTTTTTACATTGTCATTACTTGTAGCCTATGAATACAGCCACCTCTCATTAATCATGACCTGTGGGGGCTCGTTGGACTTTCAATAAAGTCCTTCCTCTTTATTATGGCGCGCCGGGACCTCTCGCAAGGCCGCTTCGCTCGCTTATTTAACTCGTGTGGTCGACTTGTAGCAAGTCTAGGGGCTCGTTAACCCCCTCAGGCTGGTGGCAATAAGAGGCAGCTGTATTCGCAGGCTGCAGTTGTTGTTGCTGATCTAATAATGTATTAAGTGACAAAGTTCAGAATCAAAATAGCTCTATTTTTGCTGACATTGTCAGGACTTTCCATGAGATATGATATGAAGTACATACAGGCTGCTGGCCTTGTGGGGCACCTGTCAAAGAGTAATATAAGAAGCATAAACATCTCCCCTTTACAGGGTGCTGCATGAATATCAGCTGGCAATTCACAACAGAATACCTGCCAGAGCTCCAGCAGATGCTTAGGGTCAATTACCAGCTGCTATTAGGGGAGGAACAAAGACCAGACTCGAGAGAGCGGCAGAAATCAAACCTAGCAGATGCTAGGTGTCATTGAAAGCCCTGCATTATTCTCACTCCAGCATTTCAGACAGCAACAGCAATGAGCTGTCATTTGTATGTCTAATCATCTGCTAGGAGTCAGATGGCTCCGCTCCTGATCGACTCTCTGCTTCACTTGGTTGACTACTAGCACTGCCATCACCCTCAGCTTGTTCTTGTTCCATTGCGAAGGCTGGACTTTCTCCTCCACTGGGTGGACTGCTAGTACTACTGTCTCCCTCAGCTTGTCTCTGTTCTATCGCTAAGGCAGGACTTTCTTCTCCACTAGGTTGACTAACAGCACCACCATCACCCTCGGCATGTTCCTGCTCTGTCGCTGAAGCTGGAGTTTCTCCTCCGCTGGCTGGATCAACATCATCAGCTTGGACACCTAAGTCTGGCTGTACTGCATTCTGATTGGCATCTTGTAGGAAGTCATCTAATATAATGTCCTCTGGGTTAGGAACTGGTTGCAGGAATTCTTCATCAGGGCAGATTTTTTCAAATACCTCCCTCGCCTGTGAGAAGAGAGTGTATTAAATTTATGAGTTCGAGTTAGAAATTTCGAGTTCGAGTTAGAGATTTCGAGTTCGAGTTAGAATTAGAATTTCGATTTTGAGTTAAAATTTTGAGTTCTGGTTAAAAGGAAGGACCTGAAAAGTTACTGATTTCGTGATGGAAGACAAAAAAAAGAAAACAAAAACGACAAGCCCACAACAAGGCGTGACATTTTCGCAGTTGGTCATGCACAGTGTCGCCCTTATCAACAAATGAAAGCTAACCGCAAGCAAATAGGAGTGGAACTAACCCCAAGCAAACCAGAGTGGAACTAACCGCAAGCAAACCAGAGTGGAGCTAACCGCAAGCAACTCGATATTTTAACTCGAACTCGAAATTCTAACTCGAACTCGAAATTTCTAACTCAAACTCATGAAATCGACAGACCCGTGAGAAGAGAGTAAAAATTGCTGTTGTAATATTGCTTTAATTGTTGAAATAGACTTCGTTAGAAATAAAATCTAATAATCATTGATAGAATTCAATTAAAATATCAATTCAACTTACAGATTGTGATATATTTTTTTAATGTTAGTTCTCAGAATTTGGTACCACATCAAGACAATACCTCCCAAATGACGAACATGAAATTGGACATGTCTTAGACTAGGAGATGGGTCTGCTGAATGTTACAATGTGCTTGTCTGAATGTCTAACTACAAGTTTTATTTGTTTTTCTCTTCAGAGAAAGGCTGTGAATGCAGACAAATTTTCACAAGATAGAAAAAAAACTTTCTGCTCTGCAGGCCACGTTAGAGAAGACAAAATAGCAATATTTACTACAACACAGTACCTGTTGTAAAGCTTCAGCAAACCCTATGGGCATTCCTGGAAGTGACATAACATGAACATTTGAAGGCAAGTCACTGCTGACACAAGAGGAGTCAGGGATCGCTTGGTTGAAATACAACGACCACAGGACTTTGGGCTTGTCGCTTTGAACATTTCCTGATAGTGAATAAAAAGAGAGTTATGTAAAAATGTGGCCTAAAACCATGTGATAATGTTTGAAAAATTATTTCCCTATTAGTAAAAGCTTGAAATTAAATTCTACCCCTCACCTTCAGATGGAAAATGAAACAACTTGTCTGCTGTTGGTTCCAAATCATCCTTGGCTGATGACAAACCTTTGCTAACTAAATGAACGACATAAAGCCCTTTAGGACATGCCATTGCAGATGGTCCCAATTCAATGACTCTCACTGGCTCTCCTCCCTCTGAGGATGGTGGAACTGACAGAACAGTGATGTATTCCTCGTCAGAAGCCTTCAAAGAGCTACATGTTATGAAAACTGCTCTGGACACAAACTGTTCGTATTCTTTTTTGAACATTTCAGGCACATAGGAAAACTCTGTTATCAGCCATTTGCACTTGAGTGCTTGATTTTCTGAGATTACTCCTGTGCACTCGCTGTTAGCTTCACCGACTGTGATTGCTGAGGCTCCTCGTCTGAGGCAGTATAAACCACCAAACACAGCACACATCCTGCAGAATGCCTGTGGTAGCTCACCAGCACCATACAGGGGCCAAATGAATGGCGTGTTTCCGTAACGCCCAAGGGATTGAAGAAAACTTTGTGTAGCTTTAAGTCCGCGCACTGTAGCAGTTTCTGGTTTGACCATTGCTATGGCATGAATTATAAAATGCTGTAAGTTTGGGGTCAGTCTACGAGACTGGAGGAATTCACTGTAAGGTTTGTCTTCAAACACGGCATACTGGTCTTGTTGTTGCTCAAAATCAAGGCAGAAAGTCAGAAATTTCATCAGCATTCGTTTCTCCACAACTGATATTGCATTGCTACTAAACACATCAGCTCTCGAACATGGCACCTCCTCCACTCGTCCATTCATGTACGTCAAGATCCTGGTGACAGCTTTGAACTCTGCATAATGACTGATATTTGCCGAAATCAATGCCTCCACAAGAGGGCCTCTGGAGAAAAGAAGTTTAGGGGAAATATCAATATTAAACCTTCTCCAATATGGCTTGAGATCGTCATATGCCATGTTCACATCTATGGCTGGTTTTTGTTCATTTCTCTGTCTTGGTGGTGGCACAGATGGGACTTCTTCTCGTAAATTACCAGAATCAGAATCTGTTGGCAACTCTCCTACATTCACCTTGTTTGATGTTTCTGTGGCACTATTGACTTCATTAGCAGTATTTTCACTTTCCTCTCCTGATTGACGAGTGCTGTCGCTGGGGTTCAAGCCAGACATGCCTGTTGTCTTGACCTCAACCAAGGGCCTTTCTGATGCATTGCTGCCTTCACTGCATG